>CANJKZ010000533.1:10000-672229 GCA_947471745.1 Closterium sp. Naga37s-1
CGCCTGCGATGACGGCTGTGCCTGCCGTCTAATGGTAACGAAGAGCATGAATCCTCATAGGCGTAGGGAAAAGCATCGAACGACCTGAATGTTGTTGCATATTCGGGTGGCCCATGCTCACATACACATACCAGAGCAATTCCAGCTTGATTCGTGCGCACAGAAAAGTTCGGCGCCCGCGATGACGGCTGTGCCTACCGACTTATGGTAACGAAGAGCGTGAATCCTCATAGGCGTAGGGAAAGGCATCGAACGACCTGAATGTTGTTGCATATTCGGGTGGCCCATGCTCAAATACACCTACCAGAGCAATTCAGCTTGATTCGTGCGCACAGAAACGTTCGGCGCCCGCGATGACGGCTGTGCCTACCGACTTATGGTAACGAAGAGCGTGAATCCTCATAGGCGTAGGGAAAGGCATCGAACGACCTGAATGTTGTTGCATATTCGGGTGGCCCATGCTCAAATACACCTACCAGAGCAATTCAGCTTGGTTCGTGCGCACAGAAACGTTCGGCGCCCGCGATGACGGCTGTGCCTACCGAGATATGGTAACGAAGTGCCTGAATCCTCATAGGCGTAGGGAAAAGCATCGAACGACCTGAATTTTGTTGCATATTCGGGTGGCCCATGCTCAAATACACCTACCAGAGCAATTCCAGCTTGGTTCGTGCGCACAGAAAAGTTCGGTGCCTGCGATGACGGCTGTGCCTGCCGACTAATGGTAACGAAGAGCGTGAATCCTCATAGGCGTAGGGAAAAGCATCGAACGACCTGAATGTTGTTGCATATTCGGGTGGCCCATGCTCAAATACACCTACCAGAGCAATTCCAGCTTGGTTCGTGCGCACAGAAAAGTTCGGTGCCTGCGATGACGGCTGTTCCTGCCGACTAATGGTAACGAAGTGCATGAATCCTCATAGGCGTAGGGAAAAGCATCGAACGACCTGAATGTTGTTGCATATTCGGGTGGCCCATGCTCAAATACACCTACCAGAGCAATTCCAGCTTGGTTCAAGCACACAGAAAAGTTCGGCGCCTGCGATGACGGCTGTGCCTGCCGACTAATGGTAACGAAGTGCATGAATCCTCATAGGCGTAGGGAAAAGCATCGAACGACCTGAATGTTGTTGCATATTCGGGTGGCCCATGCTCAAATACACCTACCAGAGCAATTCCAGCTTGCTTCGTGCGCACAGAAAAGTTCGGCGCCTGCGATGACGGCTGTGCCTGCCGTCTAATGGTAACGAAGAGCGTGAATCCTCATAGGCGTAGGGAAAAGCATCGAACGACCTGAATGTTGTTGCATATTCGGGTGGCCCATGCTCAAACACACCTACCAGAGCAATTCCAGCTTGGTTCGTGCGCACAAAAAAAGTTCGGCGCCTGCGCTGACGGCTTGTGTCTGCCGAGAAATGGTAACGAAATGCATAAATCGTCATAGGCGTAGGGAAAAGCATCGAACGACCTGAATGTTGTTGCATATTCCGGTGGCCCATGCTCAAATACACCTACCAGAGCAATTCCAGGTTGGTTCGTGCTTCCATAAAAGTTCGGCGCCTGCGCTGACGGCTTGTGTCTGCCAAGAAATGGTAACGAAGTGCATGAATCCTCATAGGCGTAGGGAAAAGCATCGAACGACCTGAATGTTGTTGCATATTCGGGTGGCCCATGCTCAAATACACCTACCAGAGCAATTCCAGCTTGGTTCGTGCGCACAGAAAAGTTCGGCGCCTGCGATGACGGCTGTGCCTGCCGACTAATGGTAACGAAGAGCGTGAATCCTTATAGGCGTAGGGAAAGGCATCGAACGACCTGAATGTTGTGGCATATTCGGGTGGCCCATGCTCAAATACACCTACCAGAGCAATTCAGCTTGGTTCGTGCGCACAGAAACGTTCGGTGCCTGCGATGACGGCTGTGCCTGCCGACTAATGGTAACGAAGAGCGTGAATCCTCATAGGCGTAGGGAAAAGCATCGAACGACCTGAATGTTGTTGCATATTCGGGTGGCCCATGCTCACATACACCTACCAGAGCAATTCCAGCTTGGTTCGTGCGCACAGAAAAGTTCGGCGCCTGCGCTGACGGCTTGTGTCTGCCGAGAAATGGTAACGAAGTGCATGAATCCTCATAGGCGTAGGGAAAAGCATTAAACGACCTGAATGTTGTTGCATATTCGGGTGGCCCATGCTCAAGTACACCTACCAGAGCAATTCCACGTTGGTTCGTGCTTCCAGAAAAGTTCGGCGCCTGCGCTAACGACTGTGTCTGCTGACTAATGGTAACGAAGTGCATGAATCCTCATAGGCGTAGGTAAAAGCATCAAATGACCTGAATTTTGTTGCATATTCAGGTGGCCCATACTTAAATACACCTACCAGAGCAATTCCAGCTTGGTTCATGCGCACAGAAAAGTTCGGCGCCTGCGATGACGGTTGTGCCTGCCGACTAATGGTAACGAAGAGCGTGAATCCCCATAGGCATAGGGAAAAGCATCGAACGACCTGAATGTTGTTGCATACTCGGGTGGCCCATGCTCAAATACACCTACCAGAGCAATTCCAGCTTGGTTCAAGCACACAGAAAAGTTCGGCGCCTGCGATGACGGCTGTGCCTGCCGACTAATGGTAACGAAGAGCGTGAATCCTCATAGGCGTAGGGAAAGGCATCGAACGACCTGAATGTTGTTGCATATTCGGGTGGCCCATGCTCAAATACACCTACCAGAGCAATTCAGCTTGGTTCGTGCGCACAGAAACGTTCGGTGCCTGCGATGACGGCTGTGCCTGCCGACTAATGGTAACGAAGAGCGTGAATCCTCATAGGCGTAGGGAAAAGCATCGAACGACCTGAATGTTGTTGCATATTCGGGTGGCCCATGCTCACATACACCTACCAGAGCAATTCCAGCTTGGTTCGTGCGCACAGAAAAGTTCGGCGCCTGCGCTGACGGCATGTGTCTGCCAAGAAATGGTAACGAAATGCATGAATCCTCATAGGCGTAGGGAAAAGCATCGAACGACCTGAATGTTGTTGCATATTCGGGTGGCCCATGCTCAAATACACCTACCAGAGCAATTCCAGCTTGGTTCGTGCGCACAGAAAAGTTCGGCGCCTGCGATGACGGCTGTGCCTGCCGACTAATGGTAACGAAGAGCGTGAATCCTCATAGGCGTAGGGAAAGGCATCGAACGACCTGAATGTTGTTGCATATTCGGGTGGCCCATGCTCAAATACACCTACCAGAGCAATTCAGCTTGGTTCGTGCGCACAGAAACGTTCGGTGCCTGCGATGACGGCTGTGCCTGCCGACTAATGGTAACGAAGAGCGTGAATCCTCATAGGCGTAGGGAAAAGCATCGAACGACCTGAATGTTGTTGCATATTCGGGTGGCCCATGCTCACATACACCTACCAGAGCAATTCCAGCTTGGTTCGTGCGCACAGAAAAGTTCGGCGCCTGCGCTGACGGCTTGTGTCTGCCGAGAAATGGTAACGAAGTGCATGAATCCTCATAGGCGTAGGGAAAAGCATTAAACGACCTGAATGTTGTTGCATATTCGGGTGGCCCATGCTCAAGTACACCTACCAGAGCAATTCCACGTTGGTTCGTGCTTCCAGAAAAGTTCGGCGCCTGCGCTAACGACTGTGTCTGCTGACTAATGGTAACGAAGTGCATGAATCCTCATAGGCGTAGGTAAAAGCATCAAATGACCTGAATTTTGTTGCATATTCAGGTGGCCCATACTTAAATACACCTACCAGAGCAATTCCAGCTTGGTTCATGCGCACAGAAAAGTTCGGCGCCTGCGATGACGGCTGTGCCTGCCGACTAATGGTAACGAAGAGCGTGAATCCCCATAGGCATAGGGAAAAGCATCGAACGACCTGAATGTTGTTGCATACTCGGGTGGCCCATGCTCAAATACACCTACCAGAGCAATTCCAGCTTGGTTCAAGCACACAGAAAAGTTCGGCGCCTGCGATGACGGCTGTGCCTGCCGACTAATGGTAACGAAGAGCGTGAATCCTCATAGGCGTAGGGAAAGGCATCGAACGACCTGAATGTTGTTGCATATTCGGGTGGCCCATGCTCAAATACACCTACCAGAGCAATTCAGCTTGGTTCGTGCGCACAGAAACGTTCGGTGCCTGCGATGACGGCTGTGCCTGCCGACTAATGGTAACGAAGAGCGTGAATCCTCATAGGCGTAGGGAAAAGCATCGAACGACCTGAATGTTGTTGCATATTCGGGTGGCCCATGCTCACATACACCTACCAGAGCAATTCCAGCTTGGTTCGTGCGCACAGAAAAGTTCGGCGCCTGCGCTGACGGCTTGTGTCTGCCGAGAAATGGTAACAAAGTGCATGAATCCTCATAGGCGTAGGGAAAAGCATCAAACGACCTGAATGTTGTTGCATATTCGGGTGGCCCATGCTCAAGTACACCTACCAGAGCAATTCCACGTTGGTTCGTGCTTCCAGAAAAGTTCGGCGCCTGCGCTAACGACTGTGTCTGCCGACTAATGGTAACGAAGTGCATGAATCCTCATAGGCGTAGGTAAAAGCATCAAATGACCTGAATTTTGTTGCATATTCAGGTGGCCCATACTTAAATACACCTACCAGAGCAATTCCAGCTTGGTTCATGCGCACAGAAAAGTTCGGCGCCTGCGATGACGGCTGTGCCTGCCGACTAATGGTAACGAAGAGCGTGAATCCTCACAGGCATAGGGAAAAGCATCGAACGACCTGAATGTTGTTGCATATTCGGGTGGCCCATGCTCAAATTCACCTACCAGAGCAATTCCAGCTTGGTTCGCGCGCACAGAAAAGTTCGGCGCCTGCGATGACGGCTGTGCCTGCCGTCTAATGGTAACGAAGAGCGTGAATCCTCATAGGCGTAGGGAAAAGCATCGAACGACCTGAATGTTGTTGCATATTCGGGTGGCCCATGCTCAAACACACCTACCAGAGCAATTCCAGCTTGGTTCGTGCGCACAGAAAAGTTCGGCGCCTGCGCTGACGGCATGTGTCTGCCGAGAAATGGTAACGAAATGCATAAATCGTCATAGGCGTAGGGAAAAGCATCGAACGACCTGAATGTTGTTGCATATTCGGGTGGCCCATGCTCAAATACACCTACCAGAGCAATTCCAGCTTGCTTCGTGCGCACAGAAAAGTTCGGCGCCTGCGATGACGGCTGTGCCTGCCGTCTAATGGTAACGAAGAGCGTGAATCCTCATAGGCGTAGGGAAAAGCATCGAACGACCTGAATGTTGTTGCATATTCGGGTGGCCCATGCTCAAACACACCTACCAGAGCAATTCCATCTTGGTTCGTGCGCACAAAAAAGTTCGGCGCCTGCGCTGACGGCTTGTGTCTGCCGAGAAATGGTAACGAAATGCATAAATCGTCATAGGCGTAGGGAAAAGCATCGAACGACCTGAATGTTGTTGCATATTCCGGTGGCCCATGCTCAAATACACCTACCAGAGCAATTCCAGGTTGGTTCGTGCTTCCATAAAAGTTCGGCGCCTGCGCTGACGGCTTGTGTCTGCCAAGAAATGGTAACGAAGTGCATGAATCCTCATAGGCGTAGGGAAAAGCATCGAACGACCTGAATGTTGTTGCATATTCGGGTGGCCCATGCTCAAATACACCTACCAGAGCAATTCCAGCTTGGTTCGTGCGCACAGAAAAGTTCGGCGCCTGCGATGACGGCTGTGCCTGCCGACTAATGGTAACGAAGAGCGTGAATCCTCATAGGCGTAGGGAAAGGCATCGAACGACCTGAATGTTGTTGCATATTCGGGTGGCCCATGGTCAAATACACCTACCAGAGCAATTCAGCTTGGTTCGTGCGCACAGAAACGTTCGGTGCCTGCGATGACGGCTGTGCCTGCCGACTAATGGTAACGAAGAGCGTGAATCCTCATAGGCGTAGGGAAAAGCATCGAACGACCTGAATGTTGTTGCATATTCGGGTGGCCCATGCTCACATACACCTACCAGAGCAATTCCAGCTTGGTTCGTGCGCACAGAAAAGTTCGGCGCCTGCGCTGACGGCTTGTGTCTGCCGAGAAATGGTAACGAAGTGCATGAATCCTCATAGGCGTAGGGAAAAGCATTAAACGACATGAATGTTGTTGCATATTCGGGTGGCCCATGCTCAAGTACACCTACCAGAGCAATTCCACGTTGGTTCGTGCTTCCAGAAAAGTTCGGCGCCTGCGCTAACGACTGTGTCTGCCGACTAATGGTAACGAAGTGCATGAATCCTCATAGGCGTAGGTAAAAGCATCAAATGACCTGAATTTTGTTGCATATTCAGGTGGCCCATACTTAAATACACCTACCAGAGCAATTCCAGCTTGGTTCATGCGCACAGAAAAGTTCGGCGCCTGCGATGACGGCTGTGCCTGCCGACTAATGGTAACGAAGAGCGTGAATCCTCATAGGCATAGGGAAAAGCATCGAACGACCTGAATGTTGTTGCATATTCTGGTGGCCCATGCTCAAATTCACCTACCAGAGCAATTCCAGCTTGGTTCGTGCGCACAGAAAAGTTCGGCGCCTGCGATGACGGCTGTGCCTGCCGTCTAATGGTAACGAAGAGCGTGAATCCTCATAGGCGTAGGGAAAAGCATCGAACGACCTGAATGTTGTTGCATATTCGGGTGGCCCATGCTCAAACACACCTACCAGAGCAATTCCAGCTTGGTTCGTGCGCACAGAAAAGTTCGGCGCCTGCGCTGACGGCTTGTGTCTGCCGAGAAATGGTAACAAAATGCATAAATCGTCATAGGCGTAGGGAAAAGCATCGAACGACCTGAATGTTGTTGCATATTCCGGTGGCCCATGCTCAAATACACCTACCAGAGCAATTCCAGGTTGGTTCGTGCTTCCATAAAAGTTCGGCGCCTGCGCTGACGGCTTGTGTCTGCCAAGAAATGGTAACGAAGTGCATGAATCCTCATAGGCGTAGGGAAAAGCATCGAACGACCTGAATGTTGTTGCATATTCGGGTGGCCCATGCTCAAATACACCTACCAGAGCAATTCCAGCTTGGTTCGTGCGCACAGAAAAGTTCGGCGCCTGCGATGACGGCTGTGCCTGCCGACTAATGGTAACGAAGAGCGTGAATCCTCATAGGCGTAGGGAAAGGCATCGAACGACCTGAATGTTGTTGCATATTCGGGTGGCCCATGCTCAAATACACCTACCAGAGCAATTCAGCTTGGTTCGTGCGCACAGAAACGTTCGGTGCCTGCGATGACGGCTGTGCCTGCCGACTAATGGTAACGAAGAGCGTGAATCCTCATAGGCGTAGGGAAAAGCATCGAACGACCTGAATGTTGTTGCATATTCGGGTGGCCCATGCTCACATACACCTACCAGAGCAATTCCAGCTTGGTTCGTGCGCACAGAAAAGTTCGGCGCCTGCGCTGACGGCTTGTGTCTGCCGAGAAATGGTAACGAAGTGCATGAATCCTCATAGGCGTAGGGAAAAGCATCAAACGACCTGAATGTTGTTGCATATTCGGGTGGCCCATGCTCAAATACACCTACCAGAGCAATTCCAGCTTGGTTTGTGCGCACAGAAAAGTTCGGCGCCTGCGATGACGGCTGTGCCTGCCGACTAATGGTAATGAAGAGCATGAATCCGCATAGGCGTAGGGAAAAGCATCGAACGAACTGAATGTTGTTGCATATTCGGGTGGCCCATGCTCAAATAAACCTACCAGAGCAATTCCAGCTTGGTTCGCGCGCACAAAAAAGTTCGGCGCATGCGATGACGGCTGTGCCTGCCGACTAATGGTAACGAAGAGCATGAATCCTCATAGGCGTAGGGAAAAGCATCGAACGACCTGAATGTTGTTGCATATTCGGGTGGCCCATGCTCAAACACACCTACTAGAGCAATTCCAGCTTGGTTCGTGCGCACAGGAAAAGTTCGGAGCCTGCGATGACGGCTGTGCCTGCCGTCTAATGGTAACGAAGAGCGTGAATCCTCATAGGCGTAGGGAAAAGCATCGAACGACCTGAATGTTGTTGCATATTCGGGTGGCCCATGCTCAAATACACCTACCAGAGCAATTCCAGCTTGGTTCGTGCGCACAGAAAAGTTTGGCGCCTGCGCTGACGGCTGTGTCTGCCGACTAATGGTAACGAAGAGCGTGAATCCTCATAGGCGTAGGGAAAAGCATCGAACGATCTGAATGTTGTTGCATATTCGGGTGGCCCATGCTGAAATACACCTACCAGAGCAATTCCAGGTTGGGTCGTGCGCACAGAAACGTTCGGCTCCTGCGATGACGGCTGTGTCTGCCGACTAATGGTAACGAAGAGCGTGAATCCTCATAGACATACGGAAAAGCATCGAACGACCTGAATGTTGTTGCATATTCGGGTGGCCCATGCTCAAATACACCTACCACAGCGATTCCAGCTTGGTTCGTGCGCACAGAAAAGTTCGGCGCCTGCGCTGACGGCTTGTGTCTGTCGAGAAATGGTAACGAAGTGCATGGATCCTCATAGGTGTAGGGAAAAGCATCGAACGACCTGAATGTTGTTGCATATTCGGGTGGCCCATGCTCAAATACACCTACCAAAGCAGTTCCAGGTTGGTTCGTGCGCACAGAAAAGTTCGGCGCCTGCGATGACGGCTGTGCCTGCCGACTAATGGTAACGAAGTGCATGAATCCTCAAAGGCATAGGGAAAAGCATCGAACGACCTGAATGTTGTTGCATATTTGGGTAGCCCATGCTCAAATATACCTACCAGAGCAATTCCAGGTTGGTTCTTGCGCACAGAAAAGTTCGGCGCCTGCGATGACGGCTGTGCCTGCCGACTAATGGTAACGAAGAGCGTGAATCCTCATAGGCGTAGGGAAAAGCATCGAACGACCTGAATGTTGTTGCATATTCGGGTGGCCCATGCTCAAATACACCTACCAGAGCAATTCCAGCTTGGTTCGTGCGCACAGAAAAGTTCGGCGCCTGCGATGACGGTTGTGCCTGCCGACTAATGGTAATGAAGAGCATGAATCCGCATAGGCGTAGGGAAAAGCATCGAACAAACTGAATGTTGTTGCATATTCGGGTGGCCCATGCTCAAATACACCTACCAGAGCAATTCCTGCTTGGTTCGCGCGCACAAAAAAGTTCGGCGCCTGCGATGACGGCTGTGCCTACCGACTAATGGTAACGAAGAGCATGAATCCTCATAGGCGTAGGGAAAAGCATCGAACGACCTGAATGTTGTTGCATATTCGGGTGGCCCATGCTCAAACACACCTACTAGAGCAATTCCAGCTTGGTTCGTGCGCACAGAAAAGTTCGGCGCCTGCGATGACGGCTGTGCCTGCCGACTAATGGTAACGAAGAGCATGAATCCTCATAGGCGTAGGGAAAACCATCAAATGACATGAATGTTGTTGCATATTCGGGTGGCCCATGCTCAAATACACCTACAAGAGCAATTCCAGCTTGGTTCGTGCGCACAGAAAAGTTCGGCGCCTGCGATGACGGCTGTGCCTGCCGACTAATGGTAACGAAGAGCGTGAATCCTCATAGGCGTAGGGAAAAGCATCGAACGACCTGAATGTTGTTGCATATTCGGGTGGCCCATGCTCAAATACACCTACCAGAGCAATTCCAGCTTGGTTCGTGCGCACAGAAAAGTTTGGCGCCTGCGCTGACGGCTGTGTCTGCCGACTAATGGTAACGAAGAGCGTGAATCCTCATAGGCGTAGGGAAAAGCATCGAACGATCTGAATGTTGTTGCATATTCGGGTGGCCCATGCTCAAATACACCTACCAGAGCAATTCCAGGTTGGTTCGTGCGCACAGAAACGTTCGGCTCCTGCAATGACGGCTGTGTCTGCCGACTAATGGTAACGAAGAGTGTGAATCCTCATAGGCATACGGAAAAGCGTCGAACGACCTGAATGTTGTTGCATATTCGGGTGGCCCATGCTCAAATACACCTACCAGAGCGATTCCAGCTTGGTTCGTGCGCACAGAAAAGTTCGGCGCCTGCGCTGACGGCTTGTGTCTGCCGAGAAATGGTAACGAAGTGCATGGATCCTCATAGGTGTAGGGAAAAGCATCGAACGACCTGAATGTTGTTGCATATTCGGGTGGCCCATGCTCAAATACACCTACCAAAGCAGTTCCAGGTTGGTTCGTGCGCACAGAAAAGTTCGGCGCCTGCGATGACGGCTGTGCCTGCCGACTAATGGTAACGAAGAGCGTGAATCCTCATAGGCGTAGGGAAAAGCATCGAACGACCTGAATGTTGTTGCATATTTGGGTAGCCCATGCTCAAATACACCTACCAGAGCAATTCCAGGTTGGTTCTTGCGCACAGAAAAGTTCGGCGCCTGCGATGACGGCTGTGCCTGCCGACTAATGGTAACGAAGAGCGTGAATCCTCATAGGCGTAGGGAAAAGCATCGAACGACCTGAATGTTGTTGCATATTCGGGTGGCCCATGCTCAAATACACCTACCAGAGCAATTCCAGCTTGGTTCGTGCTTCCAGAAAAGTTCGGCGCCTGCGCTGACGGCTTGTGTCTGCCGAGAAATGGTAACGAAGAGCGTGAATCCTCATAGGCGTAGGGAAAAGCATCGAACGACCTGAATGTTGTTGCATATTCGGATGGCCCATGCTCAAATACACCTACCAGAGCAATTCCAGGTCTGTTCGTGCGCACAGAAACGTTCGGCGCCTGCGATGACGGCTTGTGTCTGCCGAGAAATGATAACGAAGTGCATGAATCCTCATAGGCGTAGGGAAAAGCATCGAACGATCTGAATGTTGTTGCATATTCGGGTGGCCCATGCTCAAATACACCTACCAGAGCAATTCCAGGTTGGTTCGTGCGCACAGAAACGTTCGGCTCCTGCGATGACGGCTTGTGTCTGCCGAGAAATGGTAACGAAGAGTGTGGATCCTCATAGGCGTAGGGAAAGGCATCGAACCACCTGAATGTTGTTGCAAATTCGGGTGGCCCATGCTCAAATACACCTACCAGAGCAATTCCAGCTTGGTTCGTGCGCACAGAAAAGTTCGGCGCCTGCGCTGACGGCTTGTGTATGCCGAGAAATGGTAACGAAGAGCGTCAATCCTCATACGCGTAGGGAAAAGCATCAAACGACCTGAATGTTGTTGCATATTCGGGTGGCCCATGCTCAAATACACCTACCAGAGCAATTCCAGCTTGGTTCGTGCGCACAGAAGAGTTCGGCGCCTGCGCTGACGGCTGTTCCTGCCGACTAATGGTAACGAAGAGCATGAATCCTCATAGGCGTAGGGAAAAGCATCGAACGACCTGAATGTTGTTGCATATTCGGGTGGCCCATGCTCAAACACACCTACCAGAGCAATTCCAGCTTGGTTCGTGCGCACAGAAAAGTTCGGCGCCTGCGATGACGGCTGTGCCTGCCGACTAATGGTAACGAAGAGCATGAATCCTCATAGGCGTAGGGAAAAACATCGAATGACATGAATGTTGTTGCATATTCGGGTGGCCCATGCTCAAATACACCTACAAGAGCATATCCAGCTTGGTTCGTGCGCACAGAAAAGTTCGGCGCCTGCGATGACGGCTGTGCCTGCCGACTAATGGTAACGAAGAGCGTGAATCCTCATAGGCGTAGGGAAAAGCATCGAACGTCCTGAATGTTGTTGCATATTCGGGTGGCCCATGCTCAAATACACCTACCAGAGCAATTCCAGCTTGGTTCGTGCGCACGGAAAAGTTCGGCGCCTGCGCTGACGGCTTGTGTCTGCCGAGAAATGGTAACGAAGAGCGTGAATCCTCATAGGCGTAGGGAAAAGCATCGAACGACCTGAATGTTGTTGCATATTCGGATGGCCCATGCTCAAATACACCTACCAGAGCAATTCCAGGTTGGTTCGTGCGCACAGAAACGTTCGGCGCCTGCGATGACAGCTTGTGTCTGCCGAGAAACGGTAACGAAGTGCATGAATCCTCATAGGCGTAGGGAAAAGCATCGAACGACCTGAATGTTGTTACATATTCGGATGGCCCATGCTCAAATACACCTACCAGAGCAATTCCAGGTTGGTTCGTGCGCACAGAGAAGTTCGGCGCCTGCGATGACGGCTGTGCCTGCCGACAAATGGTAACGAAGAGCGTGAATCCTCATAGGCGTAGGGAAAAGCATCGAACGACATGAATGTTGTTGCATATTCGGGTGGCCCATGCTCCAATACACCTACCAGAGCAATTCCAGCTTGGTTCGGGCACACAGAAAAGTTCGGCGCCTGCGATGACGGCTGTGCCGGCCGACTAATGGTAACGAAGAGCGTGAATCCTCATAGGCGTAGGGAAAAGCATCGAACGACCTGAATGTTGTTGCATATTCGGGTGGCCCATGCTCAAATACACCTACCAGAGCAATTCCAGCTTGGTTCGTGCGCACAGAAAACTTCAGCGCATGCGCTGACGGCTTGTGCTTGCCGAGAAATGGTAAAGAAGTACATGAATCCTCATAGGCGTAGGGAAAAGCATTGAAAGACCTGAATGTTGTTGCATATTCGGGTGGCCCATGCTCAAATACACCTACCAGAGCAATTCCAGCTTGGTTCGTGCGCACAGAAAAGTTCGGCGCCTGCGATGACGGCTGTGCCTGCCGACTAATGGTAACGAAGAGCGTGAATCCTCATAGGCGTAGGGAAAAGCATCGAACGACCTGAATTTTGTTGCATATTCTGGTAGCCCATGCTGAAATACACCTACCAGAGCAATTCCAGCTTGGTTCGTGCGCACAGAAAAGTTCGGCACCTGCGATGACGGCTGTGCCTGCCGACTAATGGTAACGAAGAGCGTGAATCCTCATAGGCGTAGGGAAAAGCATCGAACGACCTGAATGTTGTTGCATATTCGGGTGGCCCATGCTCAAATACACGTACCAGAGCAATTCCAGGTTGGTTCGTGCGCACTAAAAAGTTCGGTGCCTGCGATGACGGCTGTGCCTGCCGACAAATGGTAACGAAGAGCGTGAATCCTCATAGGCGTAGGGAAAAGCATCGAACGACATGAATGTTGTTGCATATTCGGGTGGCCCATGCTCCAATACACCTACCAGAGCAATTCCAGCTTGGTTCGGGCGCACAGAAAAGTTTGGCGCCTGCGATGACGGCTGTGCCTGCCGACTAATGGTAACGAAGAGCGTGAATCCTCATAGGCGTAGGGAAAAGCATCGAACGACCTGAATGTTGTTGCATATTCGGGTGGCCCATGCTCCAATACACCTACCAGAGCAATTCCAGCTTGGTTCGTGCGCACAGAAAAGTTTGGCTCCTGCGATGACGGCTGTGCCGGCCGACTAATGGTAACGAAGAGCGTGAATCCTCATAGGCGTAGGGAAAAGCATTGAAAGACCTGAATGTTGTTGCATATTCGGGTGGCCCATGCTCAAATACACCTACCAGAGCAATTCCAGCTTGGTTCGTGCGCACAGAAAAGTTCGGCGACTGCGATGACGGCTGTGCCTGCCGACTAATGGTAACGAAGAGCGTGAATCCTCATAGGCGTAGGGAAAAGCATCGAACAACCTGAATGTTGTTGCATATTCGGGTAGCCCATGCTGAAATACACCTACCAGAGCAATTCCAGCTTGGTTCGTGCGCACAGAAAAGTTCGGCACCTGCGATGACGGCTGTGCCTGCCGACTAATGGTAACGAAGAGCGTGAATCCTCATAGGCGTAGGGAGAAGCATCGATCGACATGAATGTTGTTGCATATTCGGGTGGCCCATGCTCCAATACACCTACCAGAGCAATTCCAACTTGGTTCGTGCGCACAGAAAAGTTTGGGGCCTGCGCTGACGGCTGTGCCTGCCGACTAATGGTAACAAAGAGCGTGAATCCTCATAGGCGTAGGGAAAAGCATCGAACGACCTGAATGTTCTTGCATATTCGGGTGGCCCATGCTCAAATACACCTACCAGAGCAATTCCACCTTGGTTCGTGCGCACAGAAAAGTTCGGCGCATGCGCTGGCGGCTTGTGCCTGCCGAGAAATTGTAAAGAAGTAGATGAATCCTCATAGGCGTAGGGAAAAGCATTGAACGACCTGAATGTTGTTGCATATTCGGGTGGCCCATGCTCAAATACACCTACCAGAGCAATTCCAGCTTGGTTCGTGCGCACAAAAAAGTTCGGCGCTTGTGATGACGGCTGTGCCTGCCGACTAATGCTAACGAAGAGCGTGAATCCTCATAGGCGTAGGGAAAAGCATCGAACGACCTGAATGTTGTTTCGGGTGGCCCATGCTCAAATACACCTACCAGAGCAATTCCAGCTTGGTTCGTGCGCACAGAAAAGTTCGGCGCCTGCGATGATGGCTGTGCCTGCTGACTAATGGTAACGAAGAGTGTGAATCCTCATAGGCGTAGGGAAAAGCATCGAACGACCTTAATGTTGTTGCATATTCGGGTGGCCCATGCTCAAATACACCTACCAGAGCAATTCTAGCTTGGTTCGTGCGCACAGAAAAGTTCAGCGCCTTCGCTGACTGCTTGTGCCTGCCGAGAAATGGTAACGAAGTGCATGAATCCTCATAGGCGTAGGGAAAAGCATCGAACGACCTGAATGTTGTTGCATATTTGGGTGGCCCATTCTCAAATACACCTACCAGAGCAATTCCAGCTTGGTTCGTGCGCACAGAAAAGTTCGGCGCCAACGATGACGGATGTGCCTGGTGGCTAAAGGTAACGAAGAGCGTTAATCCTCATAGGCGTAGGGAAAAGCATCGAACGACCTGAATGTTGTTGCATATTCGGGTGGCCCATGCTCAAATACACCTACCAGAGCAATTCCAGCTTGGTTCGTGCTTCTAAAAAAAATCGGCGCCTGCGCTGACGGCTGTGTCTGCCGACTAATGGTAACGAAGTGCATGAATCCTCATAGGCGTAGGGAAAAGCATCGAACGACCTGAATGTTGTTGCATATTCGGGTGGCCTATACTTAAATACACCTACCAGAGCAATTCCAGCTTGGTTCGTGCTTCCAGAAAACTTCGGCGCCCGCGATGATGGCTGTGCCTGCCGACTAATGGTAACGAAGAGCGTGAATCCTCATAGGCGTAGGGAAAAGCATCGAACGACCTGAATGTTGTTGCATATTCGGGTGGCCCATGCTCAAATACACCTACCAGAGCAATTCCAGCTTGGTTCGTGCGCACAGAAAAGTTCGACACCTGCGCTGACGGCTTGTGTCTGCCGAGAAATGGTAACGAAGTGCATGAATCCTCATAGGCGTTGGGAAAAGCATCAAACGACCTGAATGTTGTTGCATATTCGGGTGGCCCATGCTCAAATACACCTACCAGAGCAATTCCAGCTTGGTTCGTGCGCACAGAAAAGTTCGGCGCCTGCGCTGACGGCTGTGTCTTCCGACTAATGGTAACGAAGTGCATGAATCCTCATAGGCGTAGGGAAAAGCATCGAACGACCTGAATGTTGTTGCATATTCAGGTGGCCCATGCTCAAATACACCTACCAGAGCAATTCCAGCTTGGTTCGTGCGCGCAGAAAAGTTCGGCGCCTGCGATGACGGCTGTGCCTGCCGATTGATGGTAACGAAGAGCGTGAATCCTCATAGGCGTAGGGAATAGCATCGAACGACCTGAATGTTGTTGCATATTCGAGTGGCCCATGCTCAAATTCACCTACTTGAGCAAGTCCAAGTTGGTTCGTGCGCACAGAAAAGTTCGGCGCCTGCGATGACGGCTGTGCTTGCCGACTAATGGTAACGAAGTGCATGAATCCTCATAGGCGTAGGGAAAAGCACCGAACGACCTGAATGTTGTTGCATATTCTGGTGGCCCATGCTCAAATACACCTACCAGAGCAATTCCAGCTTGGTTCGTGCGCACAGAAAAGTTCGGCGCCTGCGATGACGGCTGTGTCTGCCGAAAAATGGTAAAGAAGTGCATGAATCCTCATAGGCGTAGGGAAAAGCATCGAACGACCTGAATGTTGTTGCATATTCGGATGGCCCATGCTCAAATACACCTACCAGAGAAATTCCTGTTTGGTTCGTGCGCACAGAAAAGTTCGGCACCTGCGCTGACGACTTGTGTCTGCCGAGAAATGGTAACGAAGTGCATGAATCCTCATAGGCGTAGGGAAAAGCATCAAACGACCAGAATGTTGTTGCATATTCGGGTGGCCCATGCTCAAATACACCTACCAGAGCAATTCCGTCTTGGTTCGTGCGCACAGAAAAGTTCGGCGACTGCGCTGACGGCTGAGTCTGCCGACTAATGGTAACGAAGTGCATGAATCCTCATAGGCGTAGGGAAAAGCATCGAACGACCTGAATGTTGTTGCATATTTGGGTGGCCCATGCTCAAATAGACCTACAAGAGCAATTCCAGCTTGGTTCGTGCGCACAGAAAAGTTCGGCGCCTGCGATGACGGCTGTGCCTGCCGACTAATGGTAACGAAGAGCATGAATCCTCATAGGCATAGGAAAAAGCATCGAACGACCTGAATGTTGTTGCATATTCAGGTGGCCCATGCTCAAATACACCTACTAGAGCAATTCCAGCTTGGTTCGTGCGCGCAGAAAAGTTCGGCGCCTGCGATGACGGCTGTGCCTGCCGACTAATGGTAACGAAGAGCGTGAATCCTCATAGGCGTAGGGAAAAGCATCGAACGACCTGAATGTTGTTGCATATTCGAGTGGCCCATGCTCAAATTCACCTACCAGAGCAATTCCAGCTTGGTTCGTGCGCACAGGGAATTCGGCGCCTGCGATGACAGCTGTGCTTGCCGACTAATGGTAACGAAGTGCATGAATCCTCATAGGCGTAGGGAAAAGCATCGAACGACCTGAATGTTGTTGCATATTCGGATGGCCCATGCTCAAATACACCTACCAGAGCAATTCCAGCTTGGTTCGTGCGCACAGAAAAGTTCGGTGCCTGCGCTGACGGCTGTGCCTGCCGACTAATGGTAACGAAGAGCGTAAATCCTCATAGGCATAGGGAAAAGCATCAAACGACCTGAATGTTGTTGCATATTCGGGTGGCCCATGCTCAAATACACCTACCTGAGAAATTCCAGGTTGGTTCGTGCTTCTAGAAAAGTTTGGCGTCTGCGCTGACGGCTGTGCCTGCCGACTAATGGTAACGAAGGGCATGAATCCTCATAGGCGTATGGAAAAGCATCGAACGACCTGAATGTTGTTGCATATTCGAGTGGCCCATGCTCAAATACACCTACCAGAGCAATTCCAGCTTGGTTCGTGCGCACAGAAAAGTTCGGCGACTGCGATGACGGCTGTGCCTGCCGACTAATGGTAACGAAGAGCATGAATCCTCATAGGCGTAGAGAAAAGCATCGAACGACCTGAATGTTGTTGCATATTCGGGTGGCCCATGCTCAAATACACCTACTAGAGCAATTCCAGCTTGGTTCGTGTGCGCAGAAAGGTTCGGCGCCTACGATGACGGCTGTGCCAGCCGACTAATGGTAACGAAGAGCGTGAATCCTCATAGGCGTAGGGAAAAGCATCGAACGACCTGAATGTTGTTGCATATTCGGGTGGCCCATGCTCAAATACACCTACCAGAGCAATTCCAGTTTGGTTCGTGCGCACAAAAAAGTTCGGCGCATGCGCTGACGGCTTGTGTCTGCCGAGAAATGGTAACGAAGTGCATGAATCCTCATAGGCGTAGGGAAAAGCATCGAACGACCTGAATGTTGTTGCATATTCGGATGGCCCATGCTCAAATACACCTACCAGAGCAATTCCAGCTTGGTTCGTGTGAACAAAAAAGTTCGGCGCCTGCGCTGACGGCTTGTGTCTGCCAAGAAATGGTAACTAAGAGCGTGAATCCTCATAGGCGTAGGGAAAAGCATCGAACGACCTGAATGTTGTTGCATATTTGGGTGGCCCATGCTCAAATACACCTACCAGAGCAATTCCAGGTTGGTTCGTGCGCACAGAAAAGTTCGGCGCCTGCGCTGACGGTTGTGCCTGCCGACTAATGGTAACGAAAAGCGTGAATCCTTATAGGCATAGGGAAAAGCATCGAACGACCTGAATGTTGTTGCATATTCAGGTGGCCCATGCTCAAATACACCTAACAGAGCAATTCCAGGTTGGTTCGTGCGCACAGAAAAGTTCGGCGCCTGCGATGACGGTTGTGCATGCCGACTAATGGTAACTAAGAGCGTCAATCCTCATAGGCGTAGGGAAAAGCATCGAACGACCTAAATGTTGTTGCATATTCGGGTGGCCCATGCTCAAATACACCTACCAGAGCAATTCCAGCTTGGTTCGTGCGCACAGAAAGGTTCGGCGCCTGCGATGACGGCTGTGCCTGCCTACTAATGGTAACGAAGAGCGTGAATCCTCATAGGCGTAGGGAAAAGCATCGAACGACCAGAATGTTGTTGCATATTCGGGTGGCCATGCTCAAATACACCTACCAGAGCAATTCCAGCTTGGTTCGTGCGCACAGAAAAGTTCGGCGCCTGCGATGACGGCTGTGCCTGCCGACTAATGGTAACGAAGAGCGTGAATCCTCATAGGCGTCGGGAAAAGCATCGAACGACCTGAATGTTGTTGCATAATCGGATGGCCCATGCTCAAATACACCTACCAGAGCAATTCCAGCTTGGTTCGTGCGCACAGAAAAGTTCGGCGCCTGCGATGACGGCTGTGTCTGCCAACTAATGGTAACGAAGAGCGTGAATCCTCATAGGCGTAGGGAAAAGCATCGAACGACCTGAATGTTGTTGCATTTTCGGGTGGCTCATGCTCAAATACACCTACCACAGCAATTCCAGGTTGGTTCTTGCGCACAGAAAAGTTCGGCGCCTGCGATGACAGCTGTGCCTGCCGACTAATGGTAACGAAGAGCGTGAATCCACATAGGCGTAGGGAAAAGCATCGAACGACCTGAATGTTGTTGCATATTCGGGTGGCCCATGCTCAAATACACCTACCAGAGCAATTCCAGGTCGGTTCGTGCGCACAGAAAAGTTCGGCGCCTGCGCTAACGGCTGTGTGTGTCAACTAATGGTAACGAAGAGCGTGAATCCTCATAGGCGTAGGGAAAAGCATCGAACGACCTGAATGTTGTTGCATATTTGGGTGGCACATGCTCAAATACACCTACCAGAGCAATTCCAGCTTGGTTCGTGCGCACGGAAAAGTTCGGCGCCTGCGATGACGGCTGTGCCTTCCGACTAATGGTAACGAAGAGCATGAATCCTCATAGGCATAGGGAAAAGCATCGAACGACCTGAATGTTGTTGCATATTCGGGTGGCCCATGCTCAAATACACCTACGAGAGCAATTCCAGCTTGGTTCGTGCGTACAGAAAAGTTCGGCGCCTGCGTTGACGGCTGTGCCTGCCGACTTATGGTAACGAAGAGCATGAATCCTCATAGGCATAGGGAAAAAGCATCGAACGACCTGAATGTTGTTGCATATTCGGGTGGCGCATGCTCAAATACACCTACCAGAGCAATTCCAGCTTGGTTCGTGCTTCCAGAAAAGTTTGGCGCCTGCGCTGACGGCTTGTGTCTGCCGAGAAATGGTAACGAAGTGCATGAGTCCTCATAGGCGTAGGGAAAAGCATCGAACGACCTGAATGTTGTTGCATATTCGGGTGGCCCATGCTCAAATACACCTACCAGAGCAATTCCAGCTTGGTTCGTGCGCACAGAAAACTTCGGTGCCTGCGATGACGGCTGTGCCTGCCGACTAATGGTAACGAAGAGCGTGAATCCTCATAGGCGTAGGGAAAAGCATCGAACGACCTGAATGTTGTTGCATATTCGGGTGGCCCATGCTCAAATACACCTACCAGAGCAATTCCAGCTTGGTTCGTGCGCACAGAAAAGTTCGGTGCCTGCGATGACGGCTGTGCCTGCCGACTAATGGTAACGAAGAGCGTGAATCCTCATAGGCGTAGGGAAAAGCATCGAACGACCTGAATGTTGTTGCATATTCGGGTGGCCCATGCTCAAATACACCTACCAAAGCAATTCCAGCTTGGTTCGTGCGCACAGAAAAGTTCGGCGCCTGCGATGATGGCTGTTCCTGCCGACTAATGGTAACGAAGTGCATGAATCCTCATAGGCATAGGGAAAAGCATCGAACAACCTGAAAGTTGTTGCATATTCGGGTGGCCCATGCTCAAATACACCTACCAAAGCAATTCCAGGTTGGTTCGTGCGCACAGAAAAGTTCGGCGCTTGCGATGATGGCTGTGCCTGCCGACTAATGGTAACGAAGTGCATGAATCCTCATAGGCATAGGGAAAAGCATCGAACGACCTGAATGTTGTTGCATATTCGGGTAGCCCATGCTCAAATACATCTACCAGAGCAATTCCAGGTTGGTTCTTGCGCACAGAAAAGTTCAGCGCCTGCGATGACGGCTGTGCCTGCCGACTAATGGTAACGAAGAGCGTGAATCCTCATAGGCGTAGGGAAAAGCATCGAACGACCAGAATGTTGTTGCATATTCGGGTGGCCCATGCTCAAATACACCTACCAGAGCAATTCCAGCTTGTTTCTTGCGCACAGAATAGTTCGGCGCCTGCGATGACGGCTGTGCCTGCCGACTAATGGTAACGAAGAGCGTGAATCCTCATAGGCGTAGGGAAAAGCATCGAACGACCTGAATGTTGTTGCATATTCGGGTGGCCCATGCTCAAATACACCTACCAGAGCAATTCCAGCTTGGTTCGTGCGCACAGAAAAGTTCGGCGCCTGCGATGACGGCTGTGCCTGCCGACTAATGGTAACGAAGAGCGTGAATCCTCATAGGCGTAGGGAAAAGCATCGAACGACCAGAATGTTGTTGCATATTCGGGTGGCCCATGCTCAAATACACCTACCAGAGCAATTCCAGCTTGTTTCTTGCGCACAGAAAAGTTCGGCGCCTGCGATGACGGCTGTGTCTGCCAACTAATGGTAACGAAGAGCGTGAATCCTCATAGGCGTAGGGAAAAGCATCGAACGACCTGAATGTTGTTGCATTTTCGGGTGGCCCATGCTCAAATACACCTACCACAGCAATTCCAGGTTGGTTCTTGCGCACAGAAAAGTTCGGCGCCTGCGATGACAGCTGTGCCTGCCGACTAATGGTAACGAAGAGCGTGAATCCTCATAGGCGTAGGGAAAAGCATCGAACGACCTGAATGTTGTTGCATTTTCGGGTGGCCCATGCTCAAATACACCTACCACAGCAATTCCAGGTTGGTTCTTGCGCACAGAAAAGTTCGGCGCCTGCGATGACAGCTGTGCCTGCCGACTAATGGTAACGAAGAGCGTGAATCCACATAGGCGTAGGGAAAAGCATCGAACGACCTGAATGTTGTTGCATATTCGGGTGGCCCATGCTCAAATACACCTACCAGAGCAATTCCAGCTTGGTTCGTGCGCACAGAAAAGTTCGGCGCCTGCGCTAACGGCTGTGTGAGTCGACTAATGGTAACAAAGAGCGTGAATCCTCATAGGCGTAGGGAAAAGCATCGAACGACCTGAATGTTGTTGCATATTCGGGTGGCCCCTGCTCAAATACACCTACCAGAGCAATTCCAGCTTGGTTCGTGCGCACAGAAAAGTTCGGCGCCTGCGCTGACGGCTGTGCCTGCCGACTAATGGTAACGAAGTGCATGAATCTTCATTGGCGTAGGGAAAGGCATCGAACGACCTGAATGTTGTTGCATATTCGGGTGACCCATGCTCAAATACACCTACCAGAGCAATACCAGGTTGGTTCGTGCGCACAGAAAAGTTCGGCGCCTGCGATGACGGCTGTGCCTGCCGACTAATGGTAACAAAGAGCGTGAATCCTCATAGGCGTAGGGAAAAGCATCGAACGACCTGAATGTTGTTGCATATTCGGGTGGCCCATGCTCAAATAGACCTACCAGAGCAATTCCAGGTTGGTTCGTGCGCACAAAAAAGTTTGGCGCCTGCGATGACGGCTGTGCCTGCCGACTAATGGTAACGAAGAGCGTGAATCCTCATAGGCATAGGGAAAAGCATCGAACGACCTGAATGTTGTTGCATATTCGGGTGGCCCATGCTCAAATACACCTACCAGAGCAATTCCAGCTTGGTTCGTGCGTACAGAAAAGTTCGGCGCCTGCGCTGACGTCTGTGCCTGCCGACTAATGGTAACGAAGAGCATGAATCCTCATAGGCGTAGGGAAAAGCATCGAACGACCTGCATGTTGTTGCATATTTGGGTGGCCCATGCTCAAATACACCTACCAGAGCAATTCCAGCTTGGTTCTTGCGCACATAAAAGTTCAGAGCCTGCGATGACGGCTGTGCCTGCCGACTAATGGTAACGAAGTGCATGAATCTTCATAGGCGTAGGGAAAAGCATCGAACGACCTGAATGTTGTTGCATATTCGGGTGGCGCATGCTCAAATACACCTACCAGAGCAATTCCAGCTTGGTTCGTGCGTCCAGAAAAGTTTGGCGCCTGCGCTGACGGCTTGTGTCTGCCGAGAAATGGTAACGAAGTGCATGAGTCCTCATAGGCGTAGGGAAAAGCATCGAACGACCTGAATGTTGTTGCATATTCGGGTGGCCCATGCTCAAATACACCTACCAGAGCAATTCCAGCTTGGTTCGTGCGCACAGAAAACTTCGGTGCCTGCGATGACGGCTGTGCCTGCCGACTAATGGTAACGAAGAGCGTGAATCCTCATAGGCGTAGGGAAAAGCATCGAACGACCTGAATGTTGTTGCATATTCGGGTGGCCCATGCTCAAATACACCTACCAGAGCAATTCCAGCTTGGTTCGTGCGCACAGAAAAGTTCGGTGCCTGCGATGACGGCTGTTCCTGCCGACTAATGGTAACGAAGTGCATGAATCCTCATAGGCATAGGGAAAAGCATCGAACAACCTGAAAGTTGTTGCATATTCGGGTGGCCCATGCTCAAATACACCTACCAAAGCAATTCCAGGTTGGTTCGTGCGCACAGAAAAGTTCGGCGCTTGCGATGACGGCTGTGCCTGCCGACTAATGGTAACGAAGTGCATGAATCCTCATAGGCATAGGGAAAAGCATCGAACGACCTGAATGTTGTTGCATATTCGGGTAGCCCATGCTCAAATACATCTACCAGAGCAATTCCAGGTTGGTTCTTGCGCACAGAAAAGTTCAGCGCCTGCGATGACGGCTGTGCCTGCCGACTAATGGTAACGAAGAGCGTGAATCCTCATAGGCGTAGGGAAAAGCATCGAACGACCTGAATGTTGTTGCATATTCGGGTGGCCCATGCTCAAATACACCTACCAGAGCAATTCCAGCTTGGTTCATGCGCACAGAAAAGTTCGGCGCCTGCGATGACGGCTGTGCCTGCCGACTAATGGTAACGAAGAGCGTGAATCCTCATAGGCGTAGGAAAAGCATCGAACGACCTGAATGTTGTTGCATATTCGGGTGGCCCATGCTCAAATACACCTACCAGAGCAATTCCAGGTTGTTTCTTGCGCACAGAAAAGTTCGGCGCCTGCGATGACGGCTGTGTCTGCCAACTAATGGTAACGAAGAGCGTGAATCCTCATAGGCGTAGGGAAAAGCATCGAACGACCAGAATGTTGTTGCATATTCGGGTGGCCCATGCTCAAATACACCTACCAGAGCAATTCCAGCTTGTTTCTTGCGCACAGAATAGTTCGGCGCCTGCGATGACGGCTGTGCCTGCCGACTAATGGTAACGAAGTGCATGAATCTTCATAGGCGTAGGGAAAAGCATCGAACGACCTGAATGTTGTTGCATATTCGGGTGGCGCATGCTCAAATACACCTACCAGAGCAATTCCAGCTTGGTTCGTGCTTCCAGAAAAGTTTGGCGCCTGCGCTGACGGCTTGTGTCTGCCGAGAAATGGTAACGAAGTGCATGAGTCCTCATAGGCGTAGGGAAAAGCATCGAACGACCTGAATGTTGTTGCATATTCGGGTGGCCCATGCTCAAATACACCTACCAGAGCAATTCCAGCTTGGTTCGTGCGCACAGAAAACTTCGGTGCCTGCGATGACGGCTGTGCCTGCCGACTAATGGTAACGAAGAGCGTGAATCCTCATAGGCGTAGGGAAAAGCATCGAACGACCAGAATGTTGTTGCATATTCGGGTGGCCCATGCTCAAATACACCTACCAGAGCAATTCCAGCTTGTTTCTTGCGCACAGAAAAGTTCGGCGCCTGCGATGACGGCTGTGTCTGCCAACTAATGGTAACGAAGAGCGTGAATCCTCATAGGCGTAGGGAAAAGCATCGAACGACCTGAATGTTGTTGCATTTTCGGGTGGCCCATGCTCAAATACACCTACCACAGCAATTCCAGGTTGGTTCTTGCGCACAGAAAAGTTCGGCGCCTGCGATGACAGCTGTGCCTGCCGACTAATGGTAACGAAGAGCGTGAATCCTCATAGGCGTAGGGAAAAGCATCGAACGACCTGAATGTTGTTGCATTTTCGGGTGGCCCATGCTCAAATACACCTACCACAGCAATTCCAGGTTGGTTCTTGCGCACAGAAAAGTTCGGCGCCTGCGATGACAGCTGTGCCTGCCGACTAATGGTAACGAAGAGCGTGAATCCACATAGGCGTAGGGAAAAGCATCGAACGACCTGAATGTTGTTGCATATTCGGGTGGCCCATGCTCAAATACACCTACCAGAGCAATTCCAGGTTGGTTCGTGCGCACAGAAAAGTTCGGCGCCTGCGCTAACGGCTGTGTGAGTCGACTAATGGTAACAAAGAGCGTGAATCCTCATAGGCGTAGGGAAAAGCATCGAACGATCTGAATGTTGTTGCATATTCGGGTGGCCCCTGCTCAAATACACCTACCAGAGCAATTCCAGCTTGGTTCGTGCGCACAGAAAAGTTCGGCGCCTGCGCTGACGGCTGTGCCTGCCGACTAATGGTAACGAAGTGCATGAATCTTCATTGGCGTAGGGAAAGGCATCGAACGACCTGAATGTTGTTGCATATTCGGGTGACCCATGCTCAAATACACCTACCAGAGCAATTCCAGGTTGGTTCGTGCGCACAGAAAAGTTCGGCGCCTGCGATGACGGCTGTGCCTGCCGACTAATGGTAACAAAGAGCGTGAATCCTCATAGGCGTAGGGAACAGCATCGAACGACCTGAATGTTGTTGCATATTCGGGTGGCCCATGCTCAAATAGACCTACCAGAGCAATTCCAGGTTGGTTCGTGCGCACAAAAAAGTTCGGCGCCTGCGATGACGGCTGTGCCTGCCGACTAATGGTAACGAAGAGCGTGAATCCTCATAGGCATAGGGAAAAGCATCGAACGACCTGAATGTTGTTGCATATTCGGGTGGCCCATGCTCAAATACACCTACCAGAGCAATTCCAGCTTGGTTCGTGCGTACAGAAAAGTTCGGCGCCTGCGCTGACGTCTGTGCCTGCCGACTAATGGTAACGAAGAGCATGAATCCTCATAGGCGTAGGGAAAAGCATCGAACGACCTGCATGTTGTTGCATATTTGGGTGGCCCATGCTCAAATACACCTACCAGAGCAATTCCAGCTTGGTTCTTGCGCACATAAAAGTTCGGCGCCTGCGATGACGGCTGTGCCTGCCGACTAATGGTAACGAAGTGCATGAATCTTCATAGGCGTAGGGAAAAGCATCGAACGACCTGAATGTTGTTGCATATTCGGGTGGCCCGTGCTCAAATACACCTCCCAGAGCGATTCCAGGTTGGTTCGTGCGCACAGAAAAGTTCGGGGCCTGCGCTGACGGCTGTGTCTGCCGACTAATGGTAACGAAGAGCGTGAATCCTCATAGGCGTAGGGAAAAGCATCGAACGACCTGAATGTTGTTGCATATTCGGGTGGCCCATGCTCAAATACACCTACCAGAGCGATTCCAGCTTGGTTCGTGCGCACAGAAAAGTTCGGCGCCTGCGCTGACGGCTTGTGTCTGCCGAGAAATTGTAACGAAGTGCATGAATCCTCATAGGTGTAGGGAAAAGCATCGAACGACCTGAATGTTGTTGCATATTCGGGTGGCCCATGCTCAAATCCACCTACCAAAGCAATTCCAGGTTGGTTCTTGCGCACAGAAAAGTTCGGCGCCTGCGATGACGGCTGTGCCTGCCGACTAATGGTAACGAAGAGCGTGAATCCTCATAGGCGTAGGGAAAAGCATCGAACGACCTGAATGTTGTTGCATATTCGGGTGGCCCATGCTCAAATACACCTACCAGAGCAATTCCAGCTTGGTTCGTGCGCACAGAAAAGTTCGGCGCCTGCGATGACGGCTGTGTCTGCCGACTAATGGTAACGAAGAGCGTGAATCCTCATAGGCGTAGGGAAAAGCATCGAACGACCTGAATGTTGTTGCGTATTCGGGTGGCCCATGCTCAAATACACCTACCATAGCAATTCCAGCTTGGTTCGTGCGCACAGAAAAGTTCGACGCCTGCGATGACGGCTGTGTCTGCCAACTAATGGTAACGAAGAGCGTGAATCCTCATAGGCGTATGGAAAAGCATCGAACGACCTGAATGTTGTTGCATTTTCGGGTGGCCCATGCTCAAATACACCTACCAGAGTAATTCCAGCTTGGTTCGTGCGCACAGAAAAGTTTGGCGCCTGCGATGACGGCTGTGCCTGCCGACTAATCGTAACGAAGTGCATGAATCCTTATAGACGTGGGGAAAATCATCGAACGACCTGAATGCTGTTGCATATTCGGGTGGCCCATGCTCAAATACACCTACCAGAGCAATTCCAGGTTGGTTCGTGCGCACATAAAAGTTCGGCGCCTGCGCTGACGGCTGTGTGTGTCGACTAATGGTAACGAAGAGCGTGAATCCTCATAGGCATAGGGAAAAGCATCGAACGACCTGAATGTTGTTGCATATTCGGGTGGCCCATGCTCAAATACACCTACCAGAGCAATTCCAGCTTGGTTCGTGCGCACAGAAAAGTTCGGCGCCTGCGCTGACGGCTGTGCCTGCCGACTAATGGTAACGAAGTGCATGAATCTTCATAGGCGTAGGGAAAGGCATCGAACGACCTGAATGTTGTTGCATATTCGGGTGGCCCATGCTCAAATACACCTACCAGAGCAATTCCATGTTGGTTCGTGCGCACAGAAAAGTTCGGCGCCTGCGATGGCGGCAATGCCTGCCGACTAATGGTAACGAAGAGCGTGAATTCTCATAGGCGTAGGGAAAAACATCGAACGACCTGAATGTTGTTGCATATTCGGGTGGCCCATGCTCAAATACACCTACCAGAGCAATTCCAGCTTGGTTCGTGCGCACAGAAAAGTTCGGCGCCTGCGCTGACGGCTGTGCATGCCGACTAATGGTAACGAAGTGCATGAATCCTCATAGGCGTAGGGAAAAGCATCGAACGACCTGAATGTTGTTGCATATTCGGGTGGCCCATGCTCAAATACACCTACCAAAGCAATTCCAGGTTGGTTCGTGCGCACAGAAAAGTTCGGCGCCTGCGATGACGGTTGTGCCTGCCGACTAATGGTAACGAAGAGCGTGAATCCTCATAGGCATAGGGAAAACCATCGAACGACCTGAATGTTGTTGCATATTCGGGTGGCCCATGCTCAAATACACCTACCAGAGCAATTCCAGGTTGGTTCGTGCTTCCAGAAAAGTTTGGCGTCTGCGCTGACGGCTGTGCCTGCCGACTAATGGTAACGAAGAGCATGAATCCTCATAGGCGTAGGGAAAAGCATCGAACGACCTGAATGTTGTTGCATATTCGAGTGGCCCATGCTCAAATACACCTACCAGAGCAATTCCAGCTTGGTTCGTGCGCATAGAAAAGTTCGGCGACTGCGATGACGGCTGTGCCTGCCGACTAATAGTAACAAAGAGCATGAATCCTCATAGGCGTAGAGAAAAGCATCAAACGACCTGAATGTTGTTGCATATTCGGGTGGCCCATGCTCAAATACACCTACTAGAGCAATTCCAGCTTGGTTCGTGCGCGCAGAAAGGTTCGGCGCCTGCGATGACGGCTGTGCCTGCCGACTAATGGTAACGAAGAGCGTGAATCCTCATAGGCGTAGGGAAAAGCATCGAACGACCTGAATGTTGTTGCATATTCGGGTGGCCCATGCTCAAATACACCTACCATAGCAATTCCAGTTTGGTTCGTGCGCACAGAAAAGTTCGGCGCCTGCGCTAACGGCTTGTGTCTGCCGAGAAATGGTAACAAAGTGCATGAATCCTCATAGGCGTAGGGAAAAGCATCGAACGGCCTGAATGTTGTTGCATATTCGGATGGCCCATGCTCAAATACACCTACCAGAGCAATTCCAGCTTGGTTCGTGCGAACAAAAAGTTCGGCGCCTGCGCTGACGGCTTGTGTCTGCCGAGAAATGGTAACTAAGAGCGTGAATCCTCATAGGCGTAGGGAAAAGCATCGAACGACCTGAATGTTGTTGCATATTCGGGTGGCCCATGCTCAAATACACCTACCAGAGCAATTCAAGGTTGGTTCGTGCGCACAGAAAAGTTCGGCGCCTGCGCTGACGGCTGTGCCTGCCGACTAATGGTAACGAAGAGCGTGAATCCTTATAGGCATAGGGAAAAGCATCGAACGACCTGAATGTTGTTGCATATTCAGGTGGCCCATGCTCAAATACACCTAACAGAGCAATTCCAGGTTGGTTCGTGCGCACAGAAAAGTTCGGCGCCTGCGATGACGGTTGTGCATGCCGACTAATGGTAACTAAGACATCAATCCTCATAGGCGTAGGGAAAAGCATCGAACGACCTAAATGTTGTTGCATATTCGGGTGGCCCATGCTCAAATACACCTACCAGAGCAATTCCAACTTGGTTCGTGCGCACAGAAAAGTTCGGCGCCAGCCATGACGGCTTGTGTCTGCCGAGAAATAGTAACAAAGTGCATGAATCCTCATAGGCGTAGGGAAAAGTGTTGAGTGATGCTACCATTCGCATTCACGTCTGTCTGCCTCCCATCATATGTTCGTGCGTTGCATGCGTGTTGTGAGTGTGTGCAAGAATTTGTGTTTTGTGCGGTTTGGTTTTTCTGAGTGTGTGTGTGAATGTTATTTGGCTTGAGCAGATATCTGAAGTGACTCCTCTGCTCAAGAGCTTTCCGAGGAACCAAGTATCGCTTCAATCGGAGCACGAACAAGAAAGTTACGAACGTTGGAGTTCGTATGCTTTTGATATTTGGTTGTGGTGACTATGGGAAGTTGTGGGGTTGACTCAATATGGGGTACAGACTTTTGGGGGTTGGGAAATTCGTCTTTTCTACTGTAGTTGCTGCCAAATGGTTGGGAGAAACCAAACCAGGTTGGCAAGTGTGGCCAAGTTGGGTTGAGGTGGATTGTGGAGGTTGGGATAGTGACAAAGGTCAAAGTTGGGTTGCCTATGGGGAAGGGAATTGTATGGCATGGGGTTTCCTTGGTTGGGGACTCTCTTGGGACCTTCCCTCTCGTCCTCCTCATCCCCTCCTACCTGGTTCTATTGCTACTCTAACTTTCTTGTGTGAACTTGTGAGATCATTGTGATTGAGTTACGTTTTCTATGGCAGCATACCCCCTAGTGCGCCGAAGTTCATAACTCGAGTTATACTCCATATTCTGATACTATTCAAATTGGGAAAGATAGCCACGGTCAAGGGCTACAACATACTCGAGTTTGAAAGAATTCTAACAGTGGACCTTTCGTCGACGACGTTTCTTGTGACGACGACTTTTCTGTCCAGAATTGTAGTTGACGATTTTGAGATATTTCAGCCCCTAATCTTCATAGACTCCGTCCTTAATCTCTAACAAGTGGTATCAGAGCTGATTAAGGACCTTGTGGGGAGTCTACTGAAGTGTGAAGACCCTCCTAGACCCACCATGGCCTGTGGGCGTGCCTAAGTGGAGTTCTGGAGGTTGGATGTGACTTCCGCTAAGGGGAAACTCTGCCGAAATTTCGTTGGCGCTGACACTTGTGAAGATTGTGTGGATCTACATTGTGACCAGCAAAAGGGGGAGCTGAAACCTCTGATTGGGAGCAGAGGAGATGAATCAAGGGAGTGGAGATGCAGCTGAGAAGAGGAGTGAGCCGCCACCATCCAAGATTGAAGCTTTGGATGGCTCCAACTATGAGGAATGGAGCGGGCGGATGCGGAGCGCCTTCAAGCGCTACAAGCTGCTGAAAATTGCAATGGGAGAGGAGAAGATGCCGGGGGAAGGAGATGCCCGCGATCGGTGGATTGAGAAGAGCGCGGTGCTGTACGACCTCATCCTCCAATCGGTCAACAACGACATGTTCGAGCACATCAAGGATTTGGTGGAGTTGGATGATTCCGGACCGAAGGCATGGAAGCTGCTACGCGACGTGATTCAGCCCAACACGCTGCCGATGGTGATTGTGTTGGAGAAGGAGTTGGCTGCCCTCTCCATGAAACCGGGAGATGATGTGAAACGGGTCCTTGACAAGATCAAGGACACCTATGCGAGGATGGCAGCGGCGGGCAGCGAAGTGTCGCAGATGCAACAGTGCACCAAGATCATCTCGGTGCTCGACAACTCGTGGGACAACCTCATCCCCACCCTCAACGTTCAGCAGGACAAATGGACGCCTGAGTGGCTACGGCAGCAGATTCTGCAGGAGGACTTCCGCAGACGCCACACGGGAGGTGGTGCTGCCAACAAAACTGCTGAGGGGTATGGAGCTGCAGGAGGCAGCAGAGGAAGAGGGGGAGGGAGAGGCCGAGGCCGTGGGAGAGGCTTTGGCAGAGGGAGAGGCCGAGGTGACTACAATGAGGGGCATGGGAGCTCTGGTGGCAGGGGGAGCACCCGAATGGAGGGTGCGTGCTGGTACTGCAAGAAGGCTGGACACCCGTGGTTCAAGTGTTTCAGCCGGCCTGAGGGATGGGCCCCTCCAGGCATGAAGCCGCCAAGTGGTGAACGTGCACGCGGTGGCGCTGTGCAAGGTTCAGGTGCACAAGGTGATGGTGCACAAGGTAAAGCCGACCCTGGGATGTTCCTCATGGTTGAGGATGTGCAAGGGAGTGGGGGTGATGTGGGTTCAGTTGGGAAGGTTGTGATGCACCCCCTCACTCACTGGGTGATCGATTCAGGTTGCACGAGTCATATGACCCCACGGGCAGATTTGCTTGATGAGGTAAAACCTCCTGGGAAGATCAAGTTTGTGGCTGCCGCTTCAGGTGCTTTGCTCCCTGTGATTGGTGTTGGGAATGCCAAGGTGATGGGAGCCAATGGAGAGCTTGTGGGGCTTGGGAATGTGCTGTTGGTTGAAGGTTTGTCCGCTAACCTTCTTTCTGTGCGCCGGCTGCAGAAGAGCAAGGCTGAAGTTACCTTCGGCCCAACCAGCTGCCGTGCAAAGCTTGGGAAGTTGCTGCTGTGGAACTTGGAGGAGAAGAGCAGCTGCATCAAGGACTTGTGGCAGCTGCCCATCATCCCTTGGAAGGGGAAACCACCAGCAACGGCAAAGGCAGCGGCAGCGGCTAAAGCAACTGCGGGAGGAGAGGAGACTGCACCAACTGCTGGGGCCCTGGATGCAGTCAAGAAGGTGCAGCAGCCACAACAGCCACATGGTGAGGTGCTTGCTGGTGTGGATGCGACAGCTGCATGGGCAAAGGCTTCATCTGGGAGTGGTGAGGCTGATTGGGAGACGTGGCATGAGAGGCTGTGCCATGTGAACATTCCTATGCTGCAGAAGTTGGTAAAGGATGGGTGCTTGAAGGGGCTGGATGTGAAGGGGGGAGCAAAGGAGATTGGGAGCTGCCCTACCTGCCTTGAGACCAAATTCACGAAGTTTCCCTTCAGCAGCAGCACAGGACCAGCCAAGGCACCACTTGCACTAGTGCACATGGATGTGGTGGGCCCCACGAGGGCCCTTTCTCTCTCGGGCAGCCGCTACTTCTTGACGATTGTGGACGACCACACGCGTGCGGTGTGGGTGTACCCTCTCAAGACTAAGGGGGAGGTGGCAGCGGCTGTTCTTAAGGAGTGGATGCCGAGAGCACAAAGGGAAAGCGGACACAAGGTGAAGGTGATCCGCACTGACAACGGAGGAGAGTTCATCGGCGCTGATTTTGAGAAGGAGCTGAAGCGGAAGGGGATCCAGCATCAGCTCACAGTGCCTTACAACCCTCAGCAGAATGGCGTGGCTGAGCGGTTCAACCGGACCCTGCAGGAAGGTGCTCGCACTCTCCTTGGGCGTGCAGGGCTGCCGGATCCGTTTTGGGTGACAGCACTGCGGCAGGTCGTTGTTGTGAAGAACAGGGTGCTGGCAACTGTGGGGGACAAGCAGTGGGTCCCCTACACCAAGTGGTATGGGATTGCACCAGCTGTGAACATGCTGAGAGCCTTTGGGTGCATGGTGGTGTTTCATGTGCCTAAGGAGAAGAGGGGAAAACTGGAAGCTTCTGGGAGATGGGGTGTGCACTTGGGGCTTGCTAAGGATCACAAGGGCTGGCTGATTTGGGACTTGACCAGCCAGCAGCTGACCGTGTCAAGGGATGTGAAGTTCCTTGAGTCCTTGTACTACAAGGAGTGGAAGCAGCAGCAGCAGCAGAAGCTTCCAACGACACCGCTAATTGTCGAGGCCGATGAGGTGCAGCGGCCTTCAAGGCAAGTGGAGGTTTCTGTCTCTGAGAATGAGATCTCTGGGGTGACAGAGGATGGGGGAGAACCTGAGGTGGAGGAGCAGCAGCAGCAGCAACAGCAGCAGCAGCCGCAGCAGCAGGAGGAGCAAGGTGCTCCACAAGGTGCCGGACGTACGGCTGACCGTCCTAGGAGGGATGTGCGCCCTCCTAACAGGCTGACCTATGCAAGCCGTGGCAAGCCAAAGGTGGTAAGGGCTGGGAGTGTGGCTGAGCAGTGTGATGAGGATGAGATAGCACACTGCTACTGGGCAGCCGTCCCTGAGCCCAAGACGCTAGCTGAGGCATTGAGCGGGCCCGATGCTGAAAAGTGGAAGCAGAGTGTGAAGGAGGAGTATGATTCTCTGCTAGAGAATGAGACGTGGGAGCTGTGTGAGCTGCCACCTGGGAAGAAGGCCATTTCTTCCAAGCTGATTTTCAGGCACAAGTACGGACCTGATGGGGCGCTGACCCGCTACAAGTCAAGGCTTGTGGCTAAGGGGTTTCAGCAGACAAAGGGAAAGGACTTCAACGAGCTCTATGCTCCTGTGGGGAAAGGCACAACACTTCGGGTGTCATTGGCAATGGCAGCATACCGTGGATGGCGGGTGAAGCAGATGGACATCACCACCGCCTTCCTCAATGGGATCATTCTGGAGGAGCTGTACATGTTACAGCCTGAGGGTTTGGATGATGGGAGCGGCAGGGTGTGCAGGCTGAAGAAGGCCATCTATGGCCTGAAGCAGGCTCCTCGTGCATGGTACCACAAGTTAGAGGAGACTCTGCTGGCTGGGGGTTTCAAGAAGAGTGAGTGTGATCACAGCTTGTTCCTGCTGCAGGAGAAGGAGCAGTTTCTCATGCTCCTGGTGTATGTGGATGACATCCTGCTCTTCTCTGAGTCGTCTGCAATGATTGAGCATGTGGAGGAGATGCTGGAGATGCAGTTTAAGTGCTCCAAGATGGGAGATGTGAAGTACTATTTGGGCATGCATGTGGAGAGGGACCTTGACAAGGGAGTGTTGAGGTTGCACCAGAGAAAGTATTGTGAGGGGCTGGCTGAGAAGTATGGGCTGCAAGATGGAGGAAAGCCAGCCACCCCACTGCCTTCGGGGTTCACTGTGGAGCCCTGTGCTGAAGAGGAGGTGGTGGGTGAGAGTGACAGGAAGCTGTTTCATTCCATGGTGGGGGCACTCAATTATGCGGCTAACCACACGCGGCCTGACATTGCCTTTGCTACATCCAGGCTTGCAAGTGTGGTTTCACGCCCCAGTCATGAGCAGCTGGAAGCGGCCAAGAGGTTGGTCCGCTATGTGAGCGCTACGGCATTAGTGGGCTTGGAGTACAGTGCTGTGCGACAAAGGCTGCAGAGGGGTGCAGCTGATTTGGGCAAGGGGGAGATGCTCCTGACCTGCTACACCGACGCTAGCTTCAACTCTGTGAAGGCGGATGGCACCAGCATTGGAGGCTATGTGTGCCTGTTTGGAGGTGGTGCTGTGAGCTGGCGCAGCAAGAAGCAGAACGAGGTGGGGCAGTCCTCGTGTGAGACAGAGTACATGGCTCTGCATCATGGGGCAAAGGAGGTGGTGTGGCTGAGGCGTTTGTTGGAGGAGATCGGAGTGTGCCAAAAGGATCCAACTGTGATTTTCTGTGACAACGAGTCGGCTGTGAAGCTTGCTAAGAATGCTTGCCTTCATGGGCTGACGAAGCACATCAGGCCTAAGTGGCATTGGGTGAGGAGGCTCCTGGACAAGGAGGTGCGGCTGGAGATTGTGAAGACCCATCAGCAGGCGGCTGACATTCTCACCAAGCGCCTGGCTGAATCTGAGCATTGGAAGGGCATGAAGCTTGCTGGGATGAGTGTGCATTGAGGATGCATGCTTGAGCTATGGCATGTGGGATGATGGTTGGCAGCCAGAGGGGGAGTTTGTTGAGTGATGCTACCATTCGCATTCACGTCTGTCTGCCTCCCATCATATGTTCGTGCGTTGCATGCGTGTTGTGAGTGTGTGCAAGAATTTGTGTTTTGTGCGGTTTGGTTTTTCTGAGTGTGTGTGTGAATGTTATTTGGCTTGAGCAGATATCTGAAGTGACTCCTCTGCTCAAGAGCTTTCCGAGGAACCAAGTATCGCTTCAATCGGAGCACGAACAAGAAAGTTACGAACGTTGGAGTTCGTATGCTTTTGATATTTGGTTGTGGTGACTATGGGAAGTTGTGGGGTTGACTCAATATGGGGTACAGACTTTTGGGGGTTGGGAAATTCGTCTTTTCTACTGTAGTTGCTGCCAAATGGTTGGGAGAAACCAAACCAGGTTGGCAAGTGTGGCCAAGTTGGGTTGAGGTGGATTGTGGAGGTTGGGATAGTGACAAAGGTCAAAGTTGGGTTGCCTATGGGGAAGGGAATTGTATGGCATGGGGTTTCCTTGGTTGGGGACTCTCTTGGGACCTTCCCTCTCGTCCTCCTCATCCCCTCCTACCTGGTTCTATTGCTACTCTAACTTTCTTGTGTGAACTTGTGAGATCATTGTGATTGAGTTACGTTTTCTATGGCAGCATACCCCCTAGTGCGCCGAAGTTCATAACTCGAGTTATACTCCATATTCTGATACTATTCAAATTGGGAAAGATAGCCACGGTCAAGGGCTACAACATACTCGAGTTTGAAAGAATTCTAACAGTGGACCTTTCGTCGACGACGTTTCTTGTGACGACGACTTTTCTGTCCAGAATTGTAGTTGACGATTTTGAGATATTTCAGCCCCTAATCTTCATAGACTCCGTCCTTAATCTCTAACAAAAAGCATCGAACGACCTGAATGTTGTTGCATATTCGGGTGGCCCATGCTCAAATACACCTACCAGAGCAATTCCAGGTTGGTTCGTGCGCACAGAAAAGTTCGGCGCCTGCGATGACGGCTGTGCCTGCCGACAAATGGTAACGAAGAGCGTGAATCCTCATAGGCATAGGGAAAAGCATCGAACGACCTGAATGTTGTTGCATATTCGGGTGGCCCATGCTCAAATACACCTACCAGAGCAATTCCAGCTTGGTTCGTGCGCACAGAAAAGTTTGGCGCCTGCGATGACGGCTGTGCCTGCCGACTAATGGTAACGAGGAGCATGAATCCTCATAGGCGTAGGGAAAAGCATCGAACGACCTGAATGTTGTTGCATATTCGGGTGGCCCATGCTCAAATACACCTACCTGAGAAACTGAACGAGAATGGATTGACTAAGGGAAAGTTGGGTACAAATACAAACCCTAGAAAACTGTACCCCATATGTGCTACCCCACTATAGCCTACAGTAGCTATGTCATATATATCTGACACACCCCCATAGGCAAAGTGGGGGAGAACAAGGGGTCACAAGACCAGTCAAGCAAAGCAAAGCAAGCTCAGGGTGGATCACAAAGTCACCACACATTCCGAGCACAAGTTCAAGGGCACAAGGCCAGTTCACATGCAGGATTACATATATATATAAGGCTAGACAAGCAAGAGCAGGTGTATATATATATGCAACAGTACAAACAAGATCAAGGGGTGAGCAAGTGAGGCAAGGTAGGCACAAGACCCAGCTGAGTACAGAAGCGCTGATGATCACAAGGCGCAAGTGCCTTGGTGAAGATATCAGCAGTGTTGGCCTGAGAGGCCACGTACGCAAGCCGCAGCTGACCACGCTGCTGTAGCTCACGAGCAAGGAAGTAGCGGAGAGCAATGTGCTTCGTTCTGTGCTCCAGTCTCTGCTCTCGACACAAGGCCAGCATGGCCTTGTTGTCTACGTACAGCACTGGAAGAGAACGAGGCGGCTCTCCGAGGTCAGTCAGCAGGTAGGTGAGCCAGCGAAGCTCCTGTGCAGCCATGGCCCCGGCGTAGATCTCAGCCTCACAACTGGAGCCGAGAACAGAAGACGAGCGGGTAGCCCGCCACGAAACAGAGCCGGAACCAAGGCTGAAGGTGTAACCCTGTGACGACCGCTGCGTAGCCTGGTCGTCAGCCCAAGAAGCGTCTGCGTGCCCAGTGAGGACCACTGGACTCTGCCCTCCAAGCACAAGCCCCATGCCCGACGTACTGCACAAGTAGCGCAACACCCTCTTCGCTGCAGCCATGTGCTCCGGTCTGTGTCTCCCAGGAGCAACATAGCGTGCGAGAATGCTAAGAGGGTATGCAAGGTCAGGTCGTGTGCAGGTCATCAGGTACATGAGGCAGCCAACAAGCTCTGGGTACGGGCCACTCGACTCTACGGACTCATCCGAAGGCAGAGCTGAGAGCGAGTGGCGAGTAGGCAGAGGAGTGGCCTGAGGCGAGGAGTACGTGAAGCCGAAGTTCTGAAGGACCTGCTGCACCATGTGTGACTGAGTCAGGGTAATGGTGCAGCGTGCTCTGTCCCGGGTGATCTGCAAGCCAAGGTAGCTGCGCAGTTCACCCAGGTCTGTGCACGTGTGTCTCTTCTGCAGCTCGGACTTCACGTGGGCGAGTCCAGCAGTGTCAGCTGTGGCAAAGACCAAGTCGTCGACGTACACGAGGATGTAGAACGGCGGCAAAGAAGTGTCGGTGCGCAGAAACAGCGACGAGTCGGCAGTAGAGGGAGCAAACCCAAGAGCCGCAAGTGTAGTCCTCAGTGTGTCGTGCCACTCACGCGGTGCCTGGCGGAGACCGTAGACTGGCCGCCGGAGGCTCCACTGGGTGCCAGGAGGAAAAGACCCAGTGAATCCAGGTGGGCGACGCAGCCAGATCTCCTCGTGCAGGCTGCCCTGCAAGAAAGCAGTGCTGAAGTCAAGAGAGTGCAGCTCGTAGTCGCGGTGAGCAGCTATGTGCAGCAGTACCCGAAGAGTGGTCATCTTCGGGGTGGGAGAGAAGGTCTGAAAGTAGTCAACTCCCTGCCGCTGACTGAAGCCACAAGCCACGTAACGCGCCTTGAAGACAGGCGGAGAACCCGGCGGTCGCTTCACCCTGAAAATCCACATGCCACTGACGATGTTCGCCCCAGGCGGGGGAACCTCGTCAACGTAGGTGCCTGTGGACTTCCAGGAAGCCATCTCTGTGTCCATAGCTGCCTGCCACTGAGAGGAGTAGGGACCCTCTATCGCCTCCGCGTAAGAGCGCGGAGTCGGGATGTCAAGTGCATCCGGGTCTCCCTCAGGGGTAAGCAGTATGGACACGAGATGAGGTGAAGCAGCAGCCAAACACTGGAACTCCTCCTGCCTGTCCTCAAGGACGTCCGTGCCAAGGGCACACTCACCCCCGACGGACGGAGGACAGACAGACTCAGACTCATCGACAAGACTAGCAGCGTAGTCTAGACGACAGCGAGCAGCAAAGTCGACGAGCTCAGCAACTAGGGCAGACGCAGCAGTGGACGCAAAGGAAGGGTCAGTGACGACAGTAGCAAGGAGACGCGTGACAGTAGGACTGGCAGCACGAAGAGAGTCCGACTCCGGGTCGGGAAGAGCAGGAAGAGAGGACTCAGGAGGAGAAGGCAAAGGGGCACGCAGAGGAGCAGTGGACGGATGCAGAGACATCCGGTGCGTGCCAGGGACAGGAGGAGGACGCTGACGCGAACCACGACCACTAGTGCGAGCAGGACGGACAGGCGACGCAGGGCGAGACGCAGGCTCACGACGCTCAGCAAGACCTCCAGTAGGACCAGTGTAGGGAGAAGGAGCGGGCAGTGGGGAGGCCGGCTGTAACTGTAACTGTGACGGGACAGGCTGTGGACACTCTAAGGGAGGAGGAGGACCAGTAGAAGGCGGGAGACCAAGAACCTGCTCAAGGAGCGGAACGAAGTACGGCCGAGGCCGCGCAGCGACTCCAGACACAACAGGGACAGCACCAGTACCCCCAGCGGCAGCACCAGCGCCAGCAGCACCTCCAGCTCCAGTACCTCCAGCAGCACCAGTAGCACCCCCAGCAGGACCGCCTCCAGGACCGACAGCAGTAGCCTCAGCGTCAACACCCTCAGCAGCTCCAGCTCCAGTCGTACCCGCAGGCCCAGCAGCTCCAGTACTCCCAGTACGAGCACCTCCGGGACCCGCGGCACCAGCACCTTCAGCAGCCGAAGAACCTCCAGCTCCAGCAGCACGCCTCCAGCGCCGGGCAAACCACTCGCGCAGCTCCTATGGAGAGAGTGGCTCCCGCCGAGACGAAGCACCCGGAGAACCTCCAGGCTCAGCACCGCCAGACGCCACACGAGCAGGCCCAGCTCCCTCAGGCTCCGCACCCCCAGGCTCAGCACCTCCAGGCGTAGCACCCTCAGGCTCAGCACCCCCAGGCTCAGCACCCCCAGGCTCAGCACCCCCAGTAGTAGCACCCCAAGGCTCAGCACCCCCAGGCTCAGCACCCCCAGTAGTAGCACCCTCAGGCTCAGCACCCCCAGGCGTAGCACCCACACGCTCAGCACCCCCAGAGTCAGCACCCCCAGGCTCAGCACCCTCAGCAGCACCAGAGTCACCAGTAACCTCGACAGGCTCGACTGCGTCTACCTGGGACACACCTGAAGGGGCAGGACCCTGAGGGGGGAGGGGGTCTACCGGGGGGGGACCTGGCACAAGGAAGAGCGGTGGCGGGGGGAGGGACGGAGTGCGGTAGGGGAAGAGGCGGTAGTAGGGGACCGACTCGTCAAACGTGACGTCCTGGGAGGACAGAACACGGCGAGAGGTGGGGTGGTAGAACTGCCACCCTGGCGCGTCAGGGGGGAAGCCAAGGAAGACGCAAGGAGCAGCACGAGGGGACAGCTTGTCCGCAGACAAGTCGCGGACAAACGCCCGAGATCCCCAGACACGGAACGCAGACGCATCGCCAACCTTCCCCGTCCACAGCAAAGCAGGGGAGGTCTCCGGTCTGGAGACCCTAGGGTGAAGGTTGATCTGATGCGCCGCGTACCGAACCGCAAACGGCCACAGAAAATGGGGGGCAGCCGCATGCATCATGGACGTACGGGCGACGTCCATGACCATGCCAATGCGGCGCTCAGCAATCCCATTTTGCTGTGGAGAGTCCGGAAGCGTGAAGGTCTGGCGGATGCCTCGTGCTCGACAGTAGGCTCGCAGAAGGCCAGAGGAGAACTCTCCACCTCTGTCAGAGTGCAGACGCAGAACAGGAAAGTCCGAGCCGAAGCTCTGCCTGAGCTGGAGACGAGCTGCGCGGATCCAGTCGATCAACACCTCAGTGACATCACCCTTGCTGTGCAAGGGGAAGACTGTGGTGTAACGCGAGTAGTCGTCAACCACCAGCAGGAAGTAGCGCTCGTGACCCTGTCCAAGGACGCGGGCCGGGCCCCACACGTCCATGTGAAGCGTCTGCAGCGGGGCCTCTGTCGGAGGAAACTGGGAGGAGTGAGGGGCAGCACGCTGCCGCCCCTCGACACAGGGGACGCAGGTAAGGCCAGGCCCCGCAGGAAGGGGAGGGAGGGACCGGGGAAGACCAGAGACAAGGACACGGGAGGCCATGCCTCGGAGACGAAGCAGGGAGGGGTGACCAAGGCGGTGGTGCCAGAGGAGAGTCTCGTGAGACAGGAGGCGACACGAGCAGGGGGCAGACTCAGGACCAGACCTGGACGCCGCAGCAAACACCTGACCCGACGCAACTACCTGACCAGACGCAGTGACTGGAGGAGACGCAGTGGTCAGTGTGTACAGGCTCGACCCCGGCCGACGTGTAAACGTGGCCAGGTGTCGGCCTGTCCGAGCGTCCGTGCAGTGGGTCACCCGCTGGCTCGCAGGAGTGAACTGGTGAACCCCCGCATCCTGTAGGTCAGCACCACTCACCAAGTTCGTAGAGAACGAGGGGAGGTAAAGACCAGACAGGGTGCCAGAGGGGGCCGCCGGACACGGGAGGACAGTGGAGAAGTGAGCAAGGACAGGACCCCCAGAGGGGTCTGCCAGAGAGACTGCAACTGGCCGACTAAGCGGAGTGAGTGTGGTGCGGTCTCGAAAGAAGGAGCGAGAAGCCCCCGAGTCAAGGGTGAAGGTGTGGGAGGCCGAAGCCGACGCAGTACCTGAGAGAGCAGACTCACCAGCACCTGAGGAAGCAGACGCACTAGCACCTAGAGCAGCAGCCTCGCTAGCACCTAGAGCAGCAGCCTCACCAGTACCTAGAGCAGCAGTCTCAATGCCCGGGTCGGGCGGAAAACACCGGTAACAGTCACCCTCATCACTAATAGTCACAGCATACATGGCAGCAAGAATAGCATCAAAGTCAAGGTCAAAGACAGCTACACCCGCCCTAGACAGCTCGCCCCAGCGGGGGATCTCAGTGGCCTCAGGGAACTGGTGACACCAAGCGTCCGTCAGGCGGCCAAAGCAGCGCTGGGTGGAGTGCGCACCCCCGCACTACTCACCCGCGCGGTCGCCGGTGCGTAGGACGTAGGTGCACGGACCAGTACCCCCACCCCGCTGGCGTGCAGCGTACCACTCACGGAGCTGCTGAGGGTGGGGGATGTCACGAGTGCGCTGCTGCCGCTGCTGCTGCTGCTGCTGGCGCTGACCACCACCGGAGCCGACCCTCTGCGCAGCGCCACCCCGACCAGCTCCACCTCCTCCGCCGCCGCCTCCTCCACCGCCGCCACCTCCGCCACCTCCGCTCCCACCGCCACCGCCGCCGCCGCCTCCGCCTCCACTGCCGCCACCGACACCTCCACCCCCGCCACCACTCCCACCACCACCCCCACCCCCTCCACTGCCTCCACCGCCACCTCCGCCACCCCCGCCAGCCCCTCCAGCACCCTTGCCCCCCTTGCCCTTGCCGGTGTGGCGTCTCCCGCTCGGGGCAGACGCAGCGCCGACCGACTCGAAACCAACGAGGTCGGCCGCAGCAGCAGAGGCAACAGAGGGCAAAAGGGGGGAGGGGGAACACCCCTCAAAGACGGGGGTGCGAGGGTCACCACGAGAGGCTCCTACAGCGACTATGCTCTTCTCTGCTGCTAGGAGGGCCTTCTCGAGGAGGTCAACGGTGAGAGTGGTGGGGCAAACTGAGAGGAAGTGGTCCCTGACTACGCGAAGGGAGTCAGGGAGCCGGGTGACAATGTAGTAGAGGGTGATGTACATGGGGGGGGGGTTCTTGGCGCAGAATTCAGCAGGAAGCGCAGCGCGGTAGCGAGTGTCACTAGTGCGGAGGTGCGTAATGAGGTCAGCGACTGTGGGAAAGGCAGCAAGGTCAGGGAAGAGGTACGGTAGCATGAGGCGGCTCAGTGCAGCAGTGGCAGGGGAGGAGTAGCGCGCAACTACAGCGTCGTACAAGGTGTGAGCACTCTTGTACTGGCTAAAGTGCGCACGCTCAGAGGTAGGCAGGTGGCGACGCACAGCTAGACGTGCAGCAGCATCGCGTGTGGCCCACTGTGAGCGAACAGTGGCGTCGGCATCAGCAGCAGGGGCAGGAGAGGCACCAGAGGTGAGGTCAAAGAGGGAGAGACCGTCTGCCCTATCGCACTGTAGGAAAAGCTGCAGGTCATCTACCCAGACGTCAAAGTCAATGGCCCGACCCTCAGCGTCAAAAGCGAGGACACTAGGGGTAGCCATGACAGCAGTAGACTAGCAGCGCGAACAGTAGGGTAAGGGCAGTGCAGTGACAGAGGCGCTGCTCTTACCGGACAGGGCGGCTCGGGCGGCTCGGCGGCTCGGCGGCTCGGCAACTCGGCGGCTCGGGCGGCTCGGGCGGCTCGGCGGTACGGCGGCTCGGCAGCAACTGCGGCTCGGCGACTCGGCGGCTCGGACGGCTCGGGCGGCTCGGCGGTACGGCGGCTCGGCAGCAACTGCAGCTCGGCGGCTCGGCGACCCGGCGGCTCGGGCGGCTCAGGTGGCGCGGCGGCTCGGGCGGCTCGGGTGGATCGGGCGGCTCGGCAGTAGCTCGGCGGCGCCGGCGGCTCGGTGGTGACGGCGGGGCCGCGTGGGGACGGCGGCGGGGCCGGGTGGAGCGGCGGCGGGGCCGGGTGGAGCGGCGTCGGGGCCGGGTGGAGCGGCGTCGGGGCCAGTAGAGGCGGCGCCGGGGCCGGGAAGGGCAGCTCCGGGGCCGCAGGGGTAGGCGACGGGGCCAGCAGAGGCGGCGCCGAGGCAGGGAAGGGCGGTGCCGGGGCCGCAGGGGTAGGCGACGGGGCCGCTAGGGCGGCTAGGAGGGGGGGGTCGCGAGGGCGGCTTGAAGAGGCTGCGAGGGCGGCTAGAAAGGGCCGCGAGGGCGGCGTGAAAGGGCCGCGAGGGCGGCGCGACGCGAAGGAGCCGCGAGGGCGGCGGATCGGGGCCGCAAGGGCGGCTCGACGCGGCCGCTAGGGCGGCGCGACGTGAAGGGGCCGCGAGGGCGACGCGACGGGGCCGCAAGCGCGACGCGACGGGGCCGCTAAGGCGGCGCGACAGGGTCGAGAGAGGGGAGCGCGACTCGGGCAGTGTAGAGCGCGCTCCGGGCAGGAAAAAAAAAGGTGGTGGGCCCTAGGAACAGTTCCCACAGGGGAACCTGCTCGATACCATGAGAAACTGAACGAGAATGGATTGACTAAGGGAAAGTTGGGTACAAATACAAACCCTAGAAAACTGTACCCCATATGTGCTACCCCACTATAGCCTACAGTAGCTATGTCATATAAATCTGACACTACCAGAGCAATTCCAGCTTGGTTCGTGCGCACAGAAAAGTTTGGCGCCTGCGATGACGGCTGTGCCTGCCGACTAATGGTAACGAAGAGCGCGAATCCTCATAGGCGTAGGGAAAAGCATCGAACGACCTGAATGTTGTTGCATATTCGGGTGGCCCATGCTCAAATACACCTACCAGAGTAATTCCAGCTTGGTTCGTGCGCACAGAAAAGTTTGGCGCCTGCGATGACGGCTGTGCCTGCCAACTAATCGTAACGAAGTGCATGAATCCTTATAGACGTGGGGAAAATCATCGAACGACCTGAATGCTGTTGCATATTCGGGTGGCCCATGCTCAAATACACCTACCAGAGCAATTCCAGGTTGGTTCGTGCTTCCATAAAAGTTCGGCGCCTGCGCTGACGGCTGTGTCTGCCGACTAATGGTAACGAAGAGCGTGAATCCTCATAGGCGTAGGGAAAAGCATCGAACGACCTGAATGTTGTTGCATATTCGGGTGGCCCATGCTCAAATACACCTACCAGAGCAATTCCAGCTTAGTTCGTGCGCACAGAAAAGTTCGGCGCCTGCGATGACGGCTGTGCCTGCCGACTAATGGTAACGAAGAGCGCGAATCCTCATAGGCGTAGGGAAAAGCATCGAACGACCTGAATGTTGTTGCATATTCGGGTGGCCCATGCTCAAATACACCTACCAGAGTAATTCAAGCTTGGTTCGTGCGCACAGAAAAGTTCGGCGCTTGCGATGACGGCTGTGCCTGCCGACTAATGGTAACGACGTGCATGAATCCTCATAGACGTGGGGAAAATCATCGAACGACCTGAATGTTGTTGCATATTCGGGTGGCCTATGCTCAAATACACCTACCAGAGCAATTCCAGCTTGGTTCGTGCGCATAGAAAAGTTCGGCGCCTGCGATGACGGCTGTGCCTGCCGACTAATGGTAACGAAGAGCGTGAATCCTCATAGGCGTAGGGAAAAGCATCGAACGACCTGAATGTTGTTGCATATTCGGGTGGCCAATGCTCAAATACACCTACCTGAGCAATTCCAGCTTGGTTCGTGCGCACAGAAAAGTTCGGCGCCTGCGATGACGGCTGTGCCTGCCGACTAATGGTAACGAAGAGCGTGAATCCTCATAGGCGTAGGGAAAAGCATCGAACGACCTGAATGTTGTTGCATATTTGGGTGGCCCATGCTCAAATACACCTACCAGAGCAGTTCCAGCTTGGTTCGTGCGCACAGAAAAGTTCGGCGCCTGCGATGACGGCTGTGCCTGCCGACTAATGGTAACGAAGTGCATGAATCCTCATACGCGTAGGGAAAAGCATCGAACGACCTGAATGTTGTTGCATATTCGGGTGGCCCATGCTCAAATACACCTACAAGAGCAATTCCAGCTTGGTTCGTGCGCAGAGAAAAGTTCGGCGCCTGCGATGACGGCTGTGCCTGCCGACTAATGGTAACGAAGTGCATGAATCCTCATACGCGTAGGGAAAAGCATCGAACGACCTGAATGTTGTTGCATATTCGGGTGGCCCATGCTCAAATACACCTTCAAGAGTAATTCCAGCTCGGTTCGTGCGCAGAGAAGAGTTCGGCGCCTGCGATGACGGCTGTGCCTGCCGACTAATGGTAACGAAGAGCGTGAATCCTCATAGGCGTAGGGAAAAGCATCGAACGACCTGAATGTTGTTGCATATTCGGGTGGCCCATGCTCAAATACACCTACCAGAGCAATTCGAGCTCGGTTCGTGCGCAGAGAAGAGTTCGGCGCCTGCGATGACGGCTGTGCCTGCCGACTAATGGTAACGAAGAGCGTGAATCCTCATAGGCGTAGGGAAAAGCATCGAACGACCTGAATGTTGTTGCATATTCGGGTGGCCCATGCTCAAATACACCTACCAGAGCAATTCGAGCTCGGTTCGTGCGCAGAGAAGAGTTCGGCGCCTGCGATGACGGCTGTGCCTGCCGACTAATGGTAACGAAGAGCGTGAATCCTCATAGGCGTAGGGAAAAGCATCGAACGACCTGAATGTTGTTGCATATTTGGGTGGCCCATGCTCAAATACACCTACCAGAGCAATTCGAGGTTGGTTCGTGCGCACAGAAAAGTTCGGCGCCTGCGCTGACGGCTTGTGCTTGCCGAGAAATGGTAACGAAGAGCGTGAATCCTCATAGGCGTAGGGAAAATCATCGAACGACCTGAATGTTGTTGCATATTCGGGTGGCCCATGCTCAAATACACCTACCAGAGCAATTCCAGCTTGGTTCGTGCGCACCGAAAAGTTCGGCGCCTGCGATGACGGCTGTGCCTGCCGACTAATGGTAACGAAGAGCGTGAATCCTCATAGGCGTAGGGAAAAGCATCGAACGACCTGAATGTTGTTTCATATTTGGGTGGCCCATGCTCAAATACACCTACCAGAGCAATTCCAGCTTGGTTCGTGCGCACGGAAAAGTTCGGCGCCTGCGATGACGGCTGTGCCTGCCGACTAATGGTAACGAAGAGCGTGAATCCTTATAGGCGTAGGGAAAAGCATCAAACGACCTGAATGTTGTTGCATATTCGGGTGGCCCATGCTCAAATACACCTACCAGAGCAATTCCAGCTTGGTTCGTGCGCACAGAAAAGTTCGGCGCCTGCGCTGACGGCTGTGCCTGCCGACTAATGGTAACGAAGTGCATGAATCTTCATAGGCGTAGGGAAAGGCATCGAACGACCTGAATGTTGTTGCATATTCGGGTGGCCCATGCTCAAATACACCTACCAGAGCAATTCCAGCTTGGTTCGTGCGCACAGAAAAGTTCGGCGCCTGCGATGACGGCTGTGCCTGCCGACTAATGGTAACAAAGAGCGTGAATCCTCATAGGCGTAGGGAAAAGCATCGAACGACCTGAATGTTGTTGCATATTCGGGTGGCCCATGCTCAAATACACCTACCCGAGCAATTCCAGCTTGGTTCGTGCGCACAGAAAAGTTCGGCGCCTGCGATGACGGCTGTGCCTGCCGACTAATGGTAACGAAGAGCGTGAATCCTCATAGGCGTAGGGAAAAGCATCGAACGACCTGAATGTTGTTGCATATTCGGGTGGCCCATGCTCAAATACACATACCAGAGCAATTCCAGCTTGGTTCGTGCGCACAGAAAAGTTCGGCGCCTGCGCTTACGGCTGTGCCTGCCGACTAATGGTAACGAAGTGCATGAATCTTCATAGGCGTAGGGAAAGGCATCGAACGACCTGAATGTTGTTGCATATTCGGGTGGCCCATGCTCAAATACACCTACCAGAGCAATTCCAGCTTGGTTCGTGCGCACAGAAAAGTTCGGCGCCTGCGATGACGGCTGTGCCTGCCGACTAATGGTAACCAAGAGCGTGAATCCTCATAGGCGTAGGGAAAAGCATCGAACGACCTGAATGTTGTTGCATATTCGGGTGGCCCATGCTCAAATACACCTATCAGAGCAATTCCAGCTTGGTTCGTGCGCACAGAAAAGTTCGGCGCCTGCGATGACGGCTGTGCTTGCCGACTAATGGTAACGAAGAGCGTGAATCCTCATAGGCGTAGGGAAAAGCATCGAACGACCTGAATGTTGTTGCATATTCGGGTGGCCCATGCTCAAATACACCTACCAGATCAATTCCAGCTTGGTTCGTGCGCACAGAAAAGTTCGGCGCCTGCGATGACGGCTGTGATTGCCGACTAATGGTAACGAAGAGCGTGAATCCTCATAGGCGTAGGGAAAAGCATCGAACGACCTGAATGTTGTTGCATATTCTGGTGGCCCATGCTCAAATACACCTACCAGAGCAATTCCAGGTTGGTTCGTGCGCACAGGAAAGTTCGGCGCCTGCGATGACGGCTGTGCCTGCCGACTAATGGTAACGAAGAGCATGAATCCTCATAGGCGTAGGGAAAAGCATCGAACGACCTGAATGTTGTTGCATATTCGGGTGGCCCATGCTCAAATACACCTACCAGAGCAATTCCAGCTTGGTTCGTGCGCACAGAAAAGTTCGGCGCCTGCGATGACGGTTGTGATTGCCGACTAATGGTAACGAAGAGCGTGAATCCTCATAGGCGTAGGGAAAAGCATCGAACGACCTGAATGTTGTTGCATATTCGGGTGGCCCATGCTCAAATACACCTACCAGAGCAATTCCAGGTTGGTTCGTGCGCACAGAAAAGTTCGGCGTCTGCGCTGACGGCTTGGCTGCGCGGCTGCGCAGGTCACGTGGCTGCACTTGTCTGGTCCTATTGCCAATCCAGCAAGGGCGTGGAGGGTTGCAAGCATCATCGATAATCGGCGCTCGCGAATGAAGAGCGCCCGCTGCTCTTCCTGTACGTGTGCGGATCCTTCCGCGTTTTGGGGGTGGAAGCGCTCGTTCCGAGCGTTTTTCTTCCACCGGGTCACGTGGCTGCGCTTGTCTGGTCCTATTGCCAAGCCAGCAAGGGTGTGGGAGGGTTGCGAGCATCATCGGACATCGACGCTCGCGAATGAAGAGCGCCCGTTGCACTTCCTACACGCGTGCGGATCCTTCAGCATTTTGGGGGTAGAAGCGCCCGTTCCGAGCGTTTTTCTTCCGCCGGGTCACGTGACTACGCTTCTCTGGTCCAATTGCCAAGCCAGCAAGGGCGTGGGAGGGTTGCGAGCATCATCGGTCATCGGCGTTCGCGAATGAAGAGCGTCCTCTGCACTTCCTGCACATGTGCGGATCCTTCCGCATTTTGGGGGTAGAAGCGCTCGTTCCAAGCGTTTTTCTTTTGCCGGGTCACGTGGCTGCGCTTTTCTGGTCCTATTACCAATCCAGCAAGGGCGTGCGAGGGTTGCGAGCATCATCGATCATCGGCGCTCGCGAATGAAGAGCGCCCGCTGCACTTCCTGTACGTGTGCGGATCCATCCGCGTTTTGGGGGTGGAAGCGCTCGTTCCGAGCGTTTTTCTTCCACCGGGTCACGTGGCTGCGCTTGTCTGGTCCTATTGCCAAGCCAGCAAGGGTGTGGGAGGGTTGCGAGCATCATCGGACATCGACGCTCGCGAATGAAGAGCGCCCGTTGCACTTCCTACACGCGTGCGGATCCTTCAGCATTTTGGGGGTAGAAGCGCTCGTTCCGAGCGTTTTTCTTCCGTCGGGTCACGTGGCTACGCTTCTCTGGTCCTATTGCCAAGCCAGCAAGGGCGTGGGAGGGTTGCGAGCATCATCGGTCATCGGCGTTCGCGAATGAAGAGCGTCCGTTGCACTTCCTACACATGTGCGGATCCTTCCGGGTTTTGGGGTTGGGAGCGCTCGTTTCGAGCGTTTCTCTTCCGCCGGGTCATGTGGCTGCGCTTGTCTTGTCCTATTACCAAGCCAGCAAGGGCGTGGGAGGGTTGCGAGCATCATCGGCCATCGGCGCTCGCAAATGAAGAGCGCCCGCTGCACTTCCTGCACGTGTGCGGATCCTTCCGCGTTTTGAGGGTGGGAGCACTTGTTTCGAGCGTTTTTCTTCCGCCGGGTCATGTGGCTGCGCTTGTCTGGTCCTCTTGCCAAGCCAGCAAGGGCGTGGGAGGGTTGCGAGCATCATCATTCATCGGCGCTCGCGAATGAAGAGCGCCCGCTGCACTTCCTGTACGTGTGCGGATCCTTCCTCGTTTTGGGGGTGGAAGCGCTCGTTCCGAGCGTTTCTCTTCTACCGGGTCACGTGGTTGCGCTTGTCTGGTCCTATTGCCAAGCCAGCAAGGGTGTGGGAGGGTTGCGAGCATCATCGGACATCGGCGCTCGCGAATGAAGAGCACCCGCTCCACTTCCTACACGCGTGCGGATCCTTCAGCATTTTGGGGATAGAAGCGCTCGTTCCGAGCGTTTTTCTTCCGCCGGGTCACGTGGCTGCGCTTGTCTGGTCCTATTGCCAAGCCAGCAAGGGCGTGGGAGGGTTGCGAGCATCATCGGTCATCGGCGTTCGCGAATGAAGAGCGCCCGCTGCACTTCATGCACATGTGCGGATCCTTCCGCGTTTTGGGGGTAGAAGCGCTCATTCCAAGCGTTTCTCTTCCGCCAGGTCACGTGGCTGCGCTTGTCTTGTCCTCTTGCCAAGCCAGCAAGGGCGTGGGAGGGTTGCGAGCATCATCGGCCATCGGTGCTCGCAAATGAAGAGCGCCCGCTGCACTTCCTGCACGTGTGCGAATCCTTCCGCGTTTTGGGGGTGGGAGCACTAGTTTCGAGCGTTTTTCTTCCGCCGGCTCACGTGGCTGCGCTTGTATGGTCCTATTACCAAGTCAGCAAGGGCGTGGGAGGGTTGCGAGCATCATCGGTCATCGGCGCTTGCGAATGAAGAGCGCCCGCTGCACTTCCTGCGCATGTCCGGATCCTTTCGCGTTTTGGGGGTGGGAGCGCTCGTTTCGAGCGTTTTTCTTCCGCCGGCTCACGTGGCTGCGCTTGTCTGGTCCTATTACCAAGCCAGCAAGGGCGTGTGAGGGTTGCGAGCATCATCCGTCATCGGCGCTCGCGAATGAAGAGCGCCCGCTTCCTCCACATGTGCGGATCCTTCCGCGTTTTGGGGTTGGGAGCGCTCGTTTCGAGCGTATCTCTTCCGCCTGGTTGCGCTTGTCTGGTCCTCTTACTAAGCCAGCAAGGGCATTGGAGGGTTGCGAGCATCATCGGTCATCGGCGCTCGCGAATGAAGAGCGCCCGCTGCACTTCCTGCACATGTGCGGACCCTTCTGCGTTTTGGGGGTGGAGCGCTTCTTTCGAGCATTTTTCTTCCGCCGGCTCACGTGGCTACGCATTTCTAGTCCTATTACCAAGCCAGCAAGGGCGTGGGAAGGTTGCGAGCATCATCGGTCGTCGGCACTCGCGAATGAAGAGCGCCCGCTGCACTTCCTGCACGTGTGCGGATCCTTCTGCATTTTGGGGGTAGAAGCGCTCGTTACGAGCGTTTTTCTTCCGCCGGCTCACGTGGCTGCGCTTGTCTGGTCCTCTTGCCAAGCCAGCAAGGGCGTGGGAGGGTTGCGAGCATCATCGGTCATTGGCGCTCGCGAATGAAGAGCGCCCGCGCAACTTCCTGCACATGTGCGGATCCTTCCGTGTTTGGGGGGTGGGAGCGCTCATTCCGAGCGTTTTTCTTCCGCCGGCTCACGTGGCTGTGCCTGTCTGGTCGTATTACCAAGCCAGCAAGGGCGTGGGAGGGTTGCGAGCATCATCGGTCATCGGCGCTCGCGAATGAAGAGCGCCCGCTGCACTTCCTGCACATGTGCGGACCCTTCTGCGTTTTGCGGGTGGAGCGCTTCTTTCGAGCGTTTTTCTTCCGCCGGCTCACGTGGCTGCGCTTTTCTAGTCCTATTACCAAGCCAGCAAGGGCGTGGGAAGGTTGCGAGCATCATCGGTCGTCAGCGCTCGCGAATGAAGAGCGCCCGCTGCACTTCCTGCACGTGTGCGGATACTTCTGCATTTTGGGGGTAGAAGCGCTCGTTCCAAGCGTTTTTCTTCCGCCGGCTCACGTGGCTGCGCTTGTCTGGTCCTCTTGCCAAGCCAGCAAGGGCGTGGGAGGGTTGCGAGCGTCATCGGTCATTGGCGCTCGCGAATGAAGAGCGCCCGCGCAACTTCCTGCACATGTGCGGATCCTTCCGCGTTTTGGGGTTGGGAGCGCTCGTTTCGAGCGTTTCTCTTCCGCCGGGTCTCGTGGCTGCGCTTGTCTGGTCCTATTACCAAGCCTGCAAGGGCATGGGAGGGCTGCAAGCATCATCGGTCATCGGCGCTCGCGAATGAAGAGCGCCCGCTGCACTTCCTGCTGTGAAATGTCGAGGAATGGAATTGACTAAGGGGAAGGTGGGTACAAGTGCAAACCCTAGAAAACTGTACCCCATATGTGCTACCCCACTACAGCCTACAGCAGCTATGTCATATAAATCTGACACACCCCCATAGGCAAAGTGGGGGAGAACAATGGGTCACAAGACCAGTCAAGCAAAGCAAGGCAAGCTCAGGGTGGATCACAAAGTCACCACACATTCCGAGCACAAGTTCAAGGCCAGAAGGCCAGTTTACATGCAGGATTACATATATATATAAGGCTAGACAAGCAAGAGCAGGTGTATATATGTATGAAACAGTACAAACAAGGTCAAGGGGTGAGCAAGTGAGGCAAGGCAGGCACAAGACCAAGCTGAGTACAGAAGCGCTGATGATCACAAGGCGCAAGTGCCTTGGTGAAGATATCAGCAGTGTTGGCCTGAGAGGCCACGTACGCAAGACGCAGCTGACCACGCTGCTGTAGCTCACGAGCAAGGAAGTAGCGAAGAGCAATGTGCTTCGTTCCGTGCTCCAGTCTCTGCTCCCGACACAAGGCCAGCATGGCCTTGTTGTCTACGTAAAGCACTGGAGGAGAACGAGGCGGCTCTCCGAGGTCAGTCAGCAGGTAGGTGAGCCAGCGAAGCTCCTGTGCAGCCATGGCTCCTGCGTAGATCTCAGCCTCACAACTGGAGCCGAGAACAGAGGACGAGCGAGTAGCCCGCCACGAAACAGAGCCGGAACCAAGGCTGAAGGTGTAACCCTGTGACGACCGCTGCGTAGCCTGGTCGTCAGCCCAAGAAGCGTATGCGTGCCCAGTGAGGACCACTGGACTCTGCCCTCCAAGCACAAGCCCCATGCCCGACGTACTGCACAAGTAGCGCAACACCCTCTTCGCTGCAGCCATGTGCTCCGGTCTGTGTCTCCCAGGAGCAACATAGCGTGCGAGAATGCTAAGAGGGTATGCAAGGTCAGGTCGTGTGCAGGTCATCAGGTACATGAGGCAGCCAACAAGCTCTGGGTACGGGCCACTCGACTCTACGGACTCATCCGAAGGCAGAGCTGAGAGCGAGTGGCGAGTAGGCAGAGGAGTGGCCTGAGGCGAGGAGTACGTGAAGCCAAAGCGCTGAAGGACCTGCTGCACCATGTGTGACTGAGTCAGGGTAATGGTGCGGCGTGCTCTATCCCGGGTGATCTGCAAGCCAAGGTAGCTGCGCAGTTCACCCAGGTCTGTGCACGTGTGTCTCTTCTGCAGCTCGGACTTCACGTGGGCGAGTCCAGCAGTGTCAGCTGTGGCAAAGACCAAGTCGTCGACGTACACGAGGATGTAGAACGGCGGCAAAGAAGTGTCGGTGCGCAGAAACAGCGACGGGTCGGCAGTAGAGGGAGCAAACCCAAGAGCCGCAAGTGTAGTCCTCAGTGTGTCGTGCCACTCACGTGGTGCCTGGCGGAGACCGTAGACTGGCCGCCGGAGGCTCCACTGGGTGCCAGGAGGAAAAGACCCAGTGAAGCCAGGTGGGCGACGCAGCCAGATCTCCTCGTGCAGGCTGCCCTGCAAGAAAGCAGTGCTGAAGTCAAGAGAGTGCAGCTCGTAGTCACGGTGAGCAGCTATGTGCAGCAGTACCCGAAGAGTGGTCATCTTCGGGGTGGGAGAGAAGGTCTGAAAGTAGTCAACTCCCTGCCGCTGACTGAAGCCACGAGCCACGTAACGCGCCTTGAAGACAGGCGGAGAACCCGGCGGCCGCTTCACCCTGAAAATCCACATGCCACTGACGATGTTCGCCCCAGGTGGGGGAACCTCGTCAACGTAGGTGCCTGTGGACTTCCAGGAAGCCATCTGTGCGTCCATGGCTGCCTGCCACTGAGAGGAGTAGGGACCCTCTATCGCCTCCACGTAGGAGCGCGGAGTCGGGATGTCAAGTGCATCCGGGTCTCCCTCAGGGGTAAGCAGTACGGACACGAGATGAGGTGAAACAGCAGCCAAACACTGGAACTCCTCCTGCCTGTCCTCAAGGACGTCCGTGCCAAGGGCACACTCACCCCCGACGGACGGAGGACAGACAGACTCAGACTCAGCAACAAGACTAGTAGCGTAGTCTAGACGACAGCGAGCAGCAAAGTCGACGAGCTCAGTAACTAGGGCAGACGCAGCAGTGGACTCAAAGGAAGGGTCAGTCACAACAGTAGCAAGGAGACGCGTGATAGTAGGACTGGCAGCACGAAGAGAGTCCGACTCCGGGTCGGGAAGAGCAGGAAGAGAGGACTCAGGAGGAGAAGGCAAAGGGGCACGCAGAGGAGCAGTGGACGGACGCAGAGACATCCGGTGCGTGCCAGGGACAGGAGGAGGACGCTGACGCGAACCACGACCACTAGTGCGAGCAGCACGGACAGGCGACGCAGGGCGAGACGCAGGCTCACGACGCTCAGCAAGACCTCCAGTAGGACCAGTGTAGGGAGAAGGAGCAGGCAGTGGGGAGGCCGGCTGTAACTGTAACTGTGAAGGGACAGGCTGTGGACACTCTAAGGGAGGAGGAGGAACAGTAGAAGGCGGGAGACCAAGAACCTGCTCAAGGAGCGGAACGAAGTACGGTCGAGGCCGCGCAGCGACTCCAGACACAGCAGGGACAGCACCAGTACCCGAAGTGGTAGCACCAGCGCCAGCAGCACCTCCAGCTCCAGTACCTCCAGCAGCACCAGTAGCACCCCCAGCAGGACCGCCTCCAGGACCGACAGCAGTAGCCTCAGCGCCAACACCCTCAGGAGCTCCAGCTCCAGTCGGACCACGAGAAGACGCAGTAGCACCTGCTCCAGTAGTACCCGCAGGCCCAGCAGCTCCAGTACTCCCAGTACGAGCACCTCCGGGACCCGCGGCACCAGCACCCTCAGCAGCCGAAGAACCTCCAGCTCCAGCAGCACGCCTCCACCGCCGGGCAAACCACTCGCGCAGCTCCGGTGGAGAGAGTGGCTCCCGCCGAGACAAAGCACCCGGAGAACCTCCAGGCACAGTACCGCCAGACGCCACGCGAGCGGGCCCAGCTCCCTCAAGCTCCGCACCCCCAGGCTCAGCAACTCCAGGCGTAGCACCCCCAGGCTCAGCACCCCCAGGCGTAGCACCCCAAGGCTCAGCACCCCCAGTCGTAGCACCCCCAGGCTCAGCACCCCCACTCGTAGCACCCCCAGTCGTAGCACCCCCAGGCGTAGCACCCACACGCTCAGCACCCCCAGAGTCAGCACCCCCAGGCTCAGCACCCTCAGCAGCACCAGAGTCACCAGCAACCTCGACAGGCTCGACTGCGTCTACCTGGGACACACCTGAAGGGGCAGGACCCTGAGAGGGAAGGGGGTCTACCGGGGGGGGACCTGGCACAAGGAAGAGCGGTGGCGGGGGGAGGGACGGAGTGCGGTAGGGGAAGAGGCGGTAGTAGGGGACCGACTCGTCAAACGTGACGTCCAAGGAGGACAGAACACGGCGAGAGGTGGGGTGGTAGAACTGCCACCCTGGCGCGTCAGGGGGGAAGCCAAGGAAGACACAAGGAGCAGCACGAGGGGACAGCTTGTCCGCAGACAAGTCGCGGACAAACGCCCGAGATCCCCAGACACGGAACGCAGACGCATCGCCAACCTTCCCCGTCCACAGCAAAGCTGGGGAGGTCTCCGGCATGGAGACCCTGGGCTGAAGGTTGATCTGATGCGCCGCGTACCAGACCGCAAACGGCCACAAAAAATGGGGGGCAGCCGCATGCATCATGGACGTACGGGCGACGTCCATGACCATGCCAATGCGGTGCTCAGCAATCCCATTTTGCTGTGGAGAGTCCGGAAGCGTGAAGGTCTGGCGGATGCCTCGTGCACGACAGTAGGCTCGCAGAAGGCCAGAGGAGAACTCTCCGCCTCTGTCAGAGTGCAGACGCAAAACAGGAAAGTCCGAGCCGAAGCTCTGCCTGAGCTGGAGACGAGCTGCGCGGATCCAGTCGATCAACACCTCAGTGACATCACCCTTGCTGCGCAAGGGGAAGACTGTGGTGTAACGCGAGTAGTCGTCAACCACCAGCAGGAAGTAGCGCTCGTGACCCTGTCCACGGACGCGGGCCGGGCCCCACACGTCCATGTGAAGCGTCTGCAGTGGGGCCTCTGTCGGAGGAAACTGGGAGGAGTGAGGGGCAGCCCGTTGCCGCCCCTCGACACAGGGGACGCAGGTAGGGGCAGGCCCCGGAGGAAGGGGAGGGAGGGACCGGGGAAGACCAGGGACAAGGACACGGGAGGCCATGCCTCGGAGACGAAGCAGGGAGGGGTGACCAAGGCGGTGGTGCCAGAGGAGAGTCTCGTGAGACAGGAGGCGACACGAGCAGGGGGCAGACTCAGGACCAGACCTGGACGCCGCAGCAAACACCTGACCCGACGCAACTACCTGACCAGACGCAGTGAGTGGAGGAGACGCAGTGGTCAGTGTGTACAGGCTCGACCCCGGCCGACGTGTAAATGTGGCCAGGTGTCGGCCTGTTCGAGCGTCCGTGCAGTGGGTCACCCGCTGGCTCGCAGGAGTGAACTGGTGAACCCCCGCATCCTGTAGGTCAGCACCACTCACCAAGTTCGTAGAGAACGAGGGGAGGTAAAGACCAGACAGGGTGCCAGAGGGGGCCGCCGGACACGGGAGGACAGTGGAGAAGTGAGCAAGGACAGGACCCCCAGAGGGGTCTGCCAGAGAGACTGCAACTGGCCGACTAAGCGGAGTGAGTGTGGTGCGGTCTCGAAAGAAGGAGCGAGAAGCCCCCGAGTCAAGGGTGAAGGTGTGGGAGGCCGAAGCCGACGCAGTACCTGAGAGAGCAGACTCACCAGCACCTGAGGAAGCAGACGCACTAGCACCTAGAGCAGCAGCCTCGCTAGCACCTAGAGCAGCAGCCTCACCAGTACCTAGAGCAGCAGTCTCAATGCCCGGGTCGGGCGGAAAACACCGGTAACAGTCACCCTCATCACTAATAGTCACAGCATACATGGCAGCAAGAATAGCATCAAAGTCAAGGTCAAAGATAGCTACTCCCGCCCTAGACAGCTCGCCCCAGCGAGGGATCTCAGTGGCCTCAGGGAACTGGTGACGCCAAGCGTCCGTCAGGCGGCCAAAGCAGCGCTGGGTGGAGTGCGCACCCCCGCACGGCTCACCCGCGCGGTCGCCGGTGCGTAGGACGTAGGTGCACGGACCAGTACCCCAACCCCGCTGGCGTGCAGCGTACCACTCACGGAGCTGCTGAGGGGGGGGGATGTCCCGAGTGCGCTGCTGCTGCTGCTGCTGCTGCTGCTGCTGGCGCTGACCACCACCGGAGCCAACCCTCTGCGCAGTGCCACCCCGACCAGCTCCACCTCCCCCGCCGCCGCCTCCTCCACCGCCGCCACCTCCGCCACCTCCGCTCCCACCGCCACCGCCGCCTCCGCCTCCGCCTCCGCCTCCACTGCCGCCATCGACACCTCCACCCCCGCCACCACCCCCACCGCCACCCCCACCCCCTCCGCCGCCTCCACCGCTGCCTCCACCGCCCCCGCTAGCTCCTCCAGCGCCCCTGCCCCCCTTGCCCTTGCCAGGGCGGCGCTTCCCGCTAGGGGTAGACGCCGCACCGACCGACTCAAGACCAACGAGGTCGGCCGCAGCAGCAGAGGCAACAGAGGGCAAGAGAGGAGAGGGGGAGCACCCCTCAAAGACAGGGGCGCGCGGGTCACCACGAGAGGCTCCTACAGCGACTATGCTCTTCTCTGCTGCTAGGAGGCGCTCCTCGAGGAGGTCAACGGTGAGGGTGGTGGGGCAAACAGAGAGAAAGTGGTCCCTGACCGGGCGAAGGGTGTCAGGGAGGCGGGTGACTATGTAGTAGAGGGTGATGTACATAGGGGGGGGGTTCTTGGCGCAGAACTCAGCGGGAAGGGCAGCGCGGTAGCGAATGTCACTAGTGCGGAGGTGCGTAATGAGGTCAGCAACTGTGGGAAAAGCTGCGAGGTCAGGGAAGAGTCACACATGGTGCAGCAGGTCCTTCAGCGCTTCCGCTTCACGTACTCCTCGCCACAGTCCACTCCTCTACCTACCGGGCACTCGCTCTCAGCTCTGCCTTCGAATGAGTCCGTAGAGCTGAGTGGCCCGTATCCAGAGCTTGTGGGCTGCCTCATGTACATGATGACCTACACTCGAACGGCAGGATGAGGCGGCTAAGTGCAGCAGTGGCAGGGGAAGAGTAGCGTGCAACTACAGCGTCGTACAAGGTCTTAGCACTCTTGTACTGGCTAAAGTGCGCACGCTCGGAGGTAGGCAAGTGGCGACGCACGGCAAGACGTGCAGCAGCATCGCGTGTGGCCCACTGTGAGCGAACAGTGGCGTCAGCATCAGCAGCGGGGGCAGGAGAGGCACCAGAAGTGAGGTCAAAGAGGGAGAGACCGTCTGCCCTATCGCACTGTAGGAAAAGCTGCAGGTCATCTACCCAGACGTCAAAGTCAATGGCCCGACCCTCAGCGTCAAAAGCGAGGACACTGGGGGTAGCCATGACAGCAGTAGACTGGCAGCACGAGCAGTAGGGTAAGAGCAGCGCAGTAGTAGAGGTGCTGTTCTTACCGGGCAGGCGAGACGGACCGAGGGTAGAGGACAGGGCGGCTCGGACGGCTCGGCAGCTCGTCGGCTCGGCAGCACCAGCAGCTCGGCAGCTCAGCGACTCGGCGGCTCGGGTGGCTCGGCGGCTCGGGCGGTTCGGCGGCTCGGCGGCTCGGGCGGCTCGGCTGCTCGGGCGGTTCGGCGGCTCGGGCGGATCGGCTGCTGCAGGGGCAGCGGCGGCTGCTGCTCACAGGACGGCGGCGGCCGTTGCTGCAGCGGCGGCGGCAGTTGCTGCTGCAGGGGCGGCGGCGGCCACTCCTGCAGGGACGGCGGCGGCCGCGGTTGCAGTGGCGGCGGGTGCTGCTGCTGGGGCGGCGGATGCTGCTGCTGCTGGGACGGCGACCGCGGCCGCTGTAGCGACTGCAGCTGCTGCTGCTGTAGAGGCGGCGACGGCGGGCCAAGAGAGGCCGCGAAGGGCGGCGGACGGGCCGTGAAGGGCAGCATGAGGGGCCGCGGAGGGCGGCGACCGGCCGTGAAGGGGGGGGGCCGCGAGTGGCCGCGGAGGGCGGCGACGGGCCGTGAAGGGCGGCGCGAGGGGCCGCGGAGGGCGGCGACCGGCCGTGAAAGGGCCGCGGGTGGCCGCGGAGGGCGGCGACGGGCCGTGAAGGGCGGCTCGAGGGGCCGCGAAGGGCGGCTACGGGCCGTAGGGGGCCGTAAGGGCGGCGCGAGGGGCCGGAAGGGCGGCCCGAGGGGCCGTAAGGGCGGCACGAGAGGCCGTAAGGGCGGCTGGAAGGGCCGTCAGAGGAGCCGCTAAGGGCGACGCGAAGGGGCCGTAAGGGGCCTAGAGAGGGCGCGACGGTAGGGAGGGCACGCGGGGCGCGACTCGGGCAGGAGCGAAGCGCGCTCCGGGCAGGAAAAAAAAAAATCGATTGGTGGGCCCTAGGAAGCGTTCCCACGAGGGAACCCGCTCTATACCATGTGAAATGTCGAGGAATGGAATTGACAAAGGGGAAGGTGGGTACAAGTGCAAACCCTAGAAAACTGTACCCCATATGTGCTACCCCACTACAGCCTACAGCAGCTATGTCATATAAATCTGACACCTGCACATGTGCGGATCCTTCCGCGTTTTGGGGTTGGGAGCGCTCGTTTCGAGCGTTTCTCTTCCGCCGGGTCTCGTGGCTGCGCTTGTCTGGTCCTATTACCAAGCCTGCAAGGGCATGGGAGGGTTGCAAGCATCATCGGTCATCGGCGCTCGCGAATGAAGAGCGCCCGCTGCACTTCCTGCACATGTGCGGATCCTTCCGCGTTTTGGGGTTGGGAGCGCTCGTTTCGAGCGTTTCTCTTCTGCCGGGTCACGTGGCTGCGCTTGTCTGGTCCTATTACCAAGCCAGCAAGGGTGTGAGAGGGTTGCGAGCATCATCGGCCATCGGCGCTAGCGAATGAAGAGCGCCCGCTGGACTTCCTGCACCTGTGCGGATCCTTCCGCGTTTTGGGGTTGGTATCGCTCGTTTCGAGCGTTTCTCTTCCGCCGGGTCTCGTGGCTGCGCTTCTCAGGTCCTATTGCCAAGCCAGCAAGGGCGTGGGATGGTTGCCAGCATCATCGGTCATCGGCGCTCGCGAATGAAGAGCGCCCGCTGCACTTCCTGCACATGTGCAGATCCTTCCGCGTTTTGGGGGTGGGAGCGCTCGTTTCGAGCGTTTCTCTTTTGCCGGGTCTCGTGGCTGCGCTTGTCTGGTCCTATTGCCAAGCCAGCAAAGGCGTGGGAGGGTTGCGAGCATCATCGGTCATCGGCGCTCGCGAATGAAGAGCGCCAAGTGCACTTCCTGCACATGTGCGGATCCTTCCGCATTGTGGGGGTGGTATGCTCGTTCCTGCACTTCCGAGCAGCGTGTGGAGGAGGTTGGTGCATGCAGGGGAGGGTTGAGTGTGCAGGGGAGGGTGCCACCTCGCGCCCCGGGGTGCCAGTCAGGCCTACCCTGACTGGTAGGCTAAAATAGCAGTTAGCTTGAAAATTGTGGTGTAAAAAACTTGTAGGCTGTTGGTGGCAGGTTTGGTATAGTGTCTTCTGTCGATTATGGTTAAATAGACTGACCAATATTACCTCAAAATGGCTCAGCTAGTCATCAGGGTAAAAGGTCTCTACCACTGCTGATTTATCAGGGTGGCAAAGCTTTTACAGTATGGATCAGAGCAAGCCCCAACAAGCGGCCAAAAAGGGGTAGAAATGGTATTTTACCCTTGTTTTTTGGGAACAATGGAATGCGAAAGGTCAAGACCACTGTGTACCCTGCTCTTGACCAGCTGCCAGCTAGGTACAGTCAATTCTGTGAGGATGCAGAGTATTCAAACAAAAGTCGTTTCTCAACGGAGGACAAGGATGAGAAGAGAAGGCGCAAGCGGGAGTTGAGTTGGTATAGCAGTTTCCACTGGGTTGCCATCTCACTCTCGCGTAGCTGCCGCACCACAGATGCCTGGAGAAACCACAGAAAAGGTCATGTTTCAGGCAGAGGCTTGCTCAGATGCACACATGCCGATGGTGTGCATCTGATTAGGTGCAGTGGCAATCTATGCCATGGTGTGCCTGCAGGCAAAAAGTGCTTAGCATGGCAGTGTGCATGTTTATGTATGAGCGATACATAACACATGACAGAGGTAGTGAGCGTTGGTATGATGCATGTCTTCAATGGTGCATATGTCGATGATGCATGTCAGAACGATGCACCTGAAGGTGGGATATGTGCCAATGGTGCATGTCACACTATGTCACAAAAATGTTGACTTGATGATGCATGTCACTGTGATGTGTGCAGCAACGATGCATGTCACTATGATGTGTGTCGCAGTGACGCATGTCTGTGATGCATTCACAATGGCACAATGATGCAGGTCCCTTTGATGCTTGTCCCAATGATGCGTGTCACAGTGATGCATGTCATAACAACGATGCATGTCACTATGCCAGAACGATGCATTTCACATGGATGTAAGATCCATGTATCCCAGCCCGCCCGTTGAGCACCTGAAGGTTGTTGCCGATTTGGATTTCCACCTCGGCGCCGAAGGAGAGGTTGGCGAGGGACTGGAAGGGGTCGGAGGTGGGGTCCAGCGAGAGCAGGTTCGGGATCTGCGGCGCGCTCACCAGGCGCCACCGCGCCTGCCCGAACTGCCCGCGGCTCTCGATCTTGGGCATGAGGGTCTCCACGGTGGCGGCCGCGAGCTTCTTGAGCGCCAGCTGCCCGTCCTTCTCCAGCAGCGACTCCGCCAGCTGGCTCTCAAACAGCCGCGCCGCCTCCGCGGGCGACAGCACGTCCTCCTCGCCGCCGCGCGGCAGCGTGGTGAGCACCACGTGGTCCTGCCAGCGGTTGGCCGGGCCCTGGATGCGCATCTGCCAGTCCGCCCCCACCAGCTTCAGGTCCAGCAGCGGATCCATGCCCAGCGCCGCCTCAAAGCGCGCACAGTTGGGGTGGTCGCGGTTCAGCCGCAGCTGCACATGACACACGCGGCACGGGGGTGTGGGCAGGTCCGGTGTGACAAGAGAGCATGGTGAGGCATCAGAAGGGAGGATGGCGAAGGGGCATGAGAAGGGAGGATGGCGGGGAGGCAGGAGAAGGGAGTGGGACATGGGTGGCAGGAGAGGGGGGTGGGACATGGGAGGCAGGAGAGGGGGGTGGGACATGGGTAACAGGAGAGGGGGGTGGGACATGGGAGGCAGGAGAGGGGGGTGGGACATGGGTAACAGGAGAGGGGAGTGGGACATGGGTAACAGGAGAGGGGAGTGGGACATGGGTAACAGGAGAGGGGAGTGGGACATGGGTAACAGGAGAGGGGAGTGGGACATGGGTAACAGGAGAGGGGAGTGGGACATGGGTAACAGGAGAGGGGAGTGGGACATGGGTAACAGGAGAGGGGAGTGGGACATGGGTAACAGGAGAGGGGAGTGGGACATGGGTAACAGGAGAGGGGAGTGGGACATGGGTAACAGGAGAGGGGGGTGGGACCTGGGTGGCAGGAGAGGGGGGTGGGATGGGACCTGGGTGGCAACGAGGTTGACTTCGCCGTTCTCGAAGAAGAGCGTGCCGGAGGGGCGCACGAGGCGCGGGTCGGCAAAGCCATTGAGGTGCAGGTCGCCGCGCGTGGCGAGGTTGAGGATGAGCGGGTACACCACGCGCAGCTCCGGCCCCAGCGCCACCTGCAGCCCCCGCAGCCGCACCAGCGCTGCTGGTGCCGATGGCGCAGACGCGAGGTCAGGGGTTGCTGGCAGCGGCACAGGCGGCACTGCTGTAGTGGCAGCAGAGGCGGCGGTGGCAGTGGTGGCAGATAGCGGCGATGACGTGCTCTCTGATGGCCGTGATGCCGGGACGACATGTGGGGAGGGTCGTGAAGAACACAGTGTACGGGGAGAGGAGGAGGAGGGCACACACATGACTGGGAGAAGTTATTGACGACAAAGAGTGAATACGGCAGTGAAGCAAGTGGCAGGAGGATGAAGTGAACTGAGGCGTGTGGGCCAAAAGAGGACTGAGAGCCACACGCAGACCCAGCCGGTAAAAATTGGTGCAGGGGGTGGCGGAAGTGGAGGGAGTGGGAAGGGCGCACCTTGCTGTGGAGCTGACGCCGGCAGCTTCATGGCTGAAGACGCGGCCGTGGAGGACATCGCCGGCAGCCAATCAGGTGCTGCTGACTTGGCAGGAGGGGCACTGGAGGGAGCAGCAGAGAGTGCAGGTGTCTTGCGGCGGTGGGAGGGCAGCAGCGAGGAGGGCACGGAGGGGGAGGGGGGGGTGTCGGCCCGGTCCTTCTCCTGCGACAGGTACGCGATGCCACGTGACAGCCGGATGGAGCCTGTCACCTCAGGGGCGGCCAGGCTGCCCATCACACTCACGCCCGCGTCCACCAGACCACTGCGACCACACACGCACACACAACACAATGGGGCACTGTCACCCAGGTGTGAGATCTGGTGCTGACAGCCACAGCCACGGTTGCAAACCCCAAACTGCAAAAGCTGACACAGAATCAGTCAAGCAAAAATCCAGTGACAAAGGGTGAGGCCCCACCTGAACACATTGCGTGCTCGCACTTCAAGACCCTCCGCTGTGATGCTGATTCCCTCCCCAGCCTTGCTGTCCTGTGCATGCTCCCCCTCTTCCCTCCCACTCCCCCTCTTCCCCTTGCTTCCCCTCCTCAACCCACCAAGCGTCTCCTCCCCTTCCCCTTCCGCCCCCTCAACCCCCCCCTCGTGTGCGGGCAGGCCGAGAGGCAGAGAGCCCTCGACGCGCAGAGTGCCACGGCGCCCCATGCGCCCCTCCAGCCCGTCCACCAGCAGCTGCTGCGCCGCGATGCGGATGCGCCCCCCCCCGGCCGTGAGCGGGCGCGGCAGCACGGGGGACGACGCCGTCACACGGCTGAACACCGCCTCCGCCGCCACCTCTGGCCGCGCCAGCGTGCCACTCACCTGCCGCCCGCACAGCGCCGTGGGAGAGAGGCGCGGGAGAGAGAGGCATGGGGAGAGACGTGTGGGTGCAGAGTAATGACAAGTCAAAGCAAGAATGCTGAAGTCACTATAAGACTGGCCCACCTGAGCAGAGATGGCGGCACCCACCTGAGCAGAGATGGCGGCGTGGCCGTGGATCCAGCGGAAGGAGGGTGAGAGCGCGGTGAGCAGCATCATGCCGGCGTCCTGCACACTGGCCTCCACCTGCATCTGCTCCGCCTGCTCCTCGCCCTCAAACGCCCCCTCCAGCTCCACCAGACTGCGCAGCAGCTCCGGCCCCTTCTGCGCACCCTCCCCCTCCCCATCCCCCTCCTCCTCCTCCTCTTCCTCCTGCTCTTCCTCCTCTCCTCGGCTTCGCCACCATCGCCACTCCCCGTGCCCTCGCTCCACAGCCCTCCCTCCTTGTCCAGCCAGTCCCAGTCATGCCACAGCCGGCTGCTCTCCCGCGCTGCACCGCCACCTTCCTTCTTCTGTGTCGCCTCCACACCCGCCTTCTGCTTCTTCTCGCCTGCCTTGCCCCTCCGCTTCTCCTGCACTCTGCCTCCACCAGAAGCTGCCATCCTCCCTCCACCGCCCATGTCCCTGCCTGCGCCCTGCACCTCCTGCCCTGCCTGCGCCGTCTGCCCTGCGTGCCCCCCCTGTAGCGGCGGCAGCGGCACGTTGCCCTTGATGCGCACCTGGCCCGCGTCCACTGCCGGCTCCAGCACCGCGTGGAACAGCAGCCGCGACGCCCTCGTCAGCGACGCCGCCACCTCCGCCCTGCCCAGCGCCACGCCCGCTATCTCCCCGTCCAGCAGCCGCAGCTGCCACCGCAAGGGGGCGCGGGGGGGGAGGGGGAGAGGCAGCAGGGGAGTGAGACGAGGAGCGACCACTCAAGAGGGATAGACGAACAAGGCAGCAAGTGAAGCAAGAACATGCAGAGTGAGAAATGGAGTACTGGTAGGCGCAGCATTGGAGTGCGTGCACCCACCTGCACGTCGCACTGTGGCTGGGCGAAGGAGCCCGACAGGTCGCCCTCCACGTGCACCACGCCCCTCACTGCCGCCTGCTGCACGCCCACGGGGGGCGAGGGGGGGAACGGCGCACCAGAGGCAGCAGCGGCAGCGGAGGACTGGGAGGGCGCCGCGGCGTGGAGGGCTTGCAGGAAGGTGGGGACGAGGTGGGCGGGGAAGTTGAGCAGCGCAAAGTGCAGGCTGGGCGCGGGGCCAAAGACAGTGCCGTCCGCATGCACCGTGGCGCCGTCATCCTTCTGCAGCAGCAGCCGCTCCACCTGCAGGCCCCCCGTGTTGCTGTACCGCCCCCGCGCCTGCAGCTGCTGCAGCCGGTACCTGCCCGCCTCCCAGTCGCTGCCGTGCACGTCAAACGATGCTGACGTGTCGCCGTTGCCACCCCCACTCGCCTCCAGCACCCCGTGCCAGCGCCCCCGCAGGTCCACCAGCCCTGGCAGCGCCTCCGCTGCCACCCCCCCACCCACGTCCGTGCCCGCTGGCTCCCACTCGCGCTCCCTCTTCTCCCGCACATACTGCTCCCACCAACAGGGCCGCAGCGCGGGAGGGAACAAAGTAAAGATTAACGGATGGGTGGCAGTGGGTGAAGGGAAAGGAGTGGAACGAGAAGAATGCACAGCGACATGACAAGCAAAAATCATCTCTGCTCTGAAGCAGACAGGCGCTAGCCGGTTGAGTGTGGGGGGGAGGGTGGCGGGCAGAGAGGACGCACCTCAAGCTGGTGCTGCAGGGAGTGGGAGGCGAAGCCAACCTCCTCGATGCCGTGCAGGAAGAGCTCCTTGGAGCGCAGCAGCACCGCCGGGTCGTGGCTGCGCGACAGAATGCGCAGCCCCGGCAGCATCTCGCTCACGTCAGCGTGGGGCACGTCGAGGCGTAAGCGCCAGCGGCAGCTGCCCCGGCATCGCCCTCTGCCGCCCGCCTGCACCCCACTCCACGTCCACGCCACGCTCCGAGGCCGCGGCAGCCGCAGTGGCAGCAGCGTCGGGGGTGGGCGTGGAGGCTGAATGGGAGGAGGTGGTTCTGTCCCTATCGCGCTCCCTGTCCCACTCCCTCATCCCCGGCAGCACATACTCCCCCTGTACCTCGTACCGGCTGTTTGCCTGCTCCAGCACCGACCGCTCCAGAGTCACCTGCCATCACACATGCACACACACGTGCATGATGAGACAGATGCACACGTCATGCAGAAAGCGCAAAGGACAGTAGAGCACAGCACTCTGCTTTCGGTCCTCACCACGTCGCCGGTCCAGCGGAAGGCAGCATGCAGGGCGTCACAGAGCATGCCGCTGAAGCGCGGGCGCCGCACTGCGAGGGAGCCGTGGCCGCGGCGCTTGGCGAAGTTGAGGCGCACGGCAGCGCGCTCCACGAGCCCGCGCAGCGACGCCAGCTCCAACTCGTCCAGCGGCAGCGCCCTCACCTCCAGTGCTGCTGTTGCCCCCACGCGCACATGCCCCTCCACACTCATCTGCCCCCGCTGCACCCGCACCGCTCCCCCCGCTACGCCCCCTAAACCGCCGCCCGCGCTGCCTGCTGCTGGTGCCGCTGCTCCCACATCGAAGAGCGGGAAGGCCGCCTCGGAGGCCTGCACCTGGGGCATGTAGGACGACGAGGCATGGGGGATTGTAGGGACAGGTGGCAGCACGCCATTGGCTGAGAGCTGCAGCATGAGCTGCTCATCGCCACGGCCCACGGTGTGCAGGTTGAAGCCGTGGGGACTCACAGCCACGCCGCCTGACAGGTTCGCCCCCAGCAGCAGCTGGTTCAGCTTCAGCCCCTGAATGAGCACACTCCCCTCCAGCCCTGCCAGCCCCGCCTCTGCCTCCTGCCTCGCGCCTCCACCCCCCCCTGCCTCGTCCACCGCCCCCGGGTGCACCTCACTGCCCCACGGCACGCGCGCTGACACCTTGAAGCGCCCCGACAGCCGCAGGTGCCGCAGGGAGGGCTGGGGGGGCGGCACGGGCACGGGGGCGGCGGGCAGCAGCGCAAGGGCGTCGAAGGCCCTCAGGCGCGCCTCTGCCTCCACGCGCTCCACACGCGGGCGCGGGGGCAACGGGGGCAGCTCCCTCGACAGCACCGGCCACGGGCGAGCGGCACCGCGGGGAGGGCGCGGGGGGGTGGGGCAGGGGGGAGGGGCGGAGACGGAGGCGGAGAGGAGGAGGTCGAGGGCGTGCGCGTGGGTGGCGGCGTGGGCTGTGTCCCTCGTGAGCGCCACCGACCCCCTCATCCCCTCCAACGGGCCCCTCGCCTGCGGTGCCTTCCATGCCGCCTCCACCGTGCTGCCGTGGTAGGGTGGGGTTGAGGGAAGAAAGAGAATGGGTTAGACAAAGGGAGACGGACGAGAACGGGTGTGCATTGACAGTGGGAAAACAAAGAGAAGAAAACGAGCGAAAGAGCACATACCAGCCCAAGAGAGAATACGGCAAAGTACGGCAGAGGGAGGCAGAGGGAGGCATACGGGGAGAGCAGGGAGCCTCTGAAGGCGGCTTCGCCTGAGGCGAGGCCGAGCAGCGAGGGCGGAGCAGCGGTGGCGGGCGGCAGGTAGAAGGCGAGCAGGCGGTCCAGCGACACCCCCGCCGCCCAGCAGTCCACACTCACTGCCGATGGATCCGCCTCTGCCTGGTGCAAACCATGGGGGGGCGAGCGAAGGGAAAAATGAAGGGGGGGGTGGGAACGGGCAAGCAGGTGTTGGTGGTGGACAGTGCTTGGTACAGACGGCAAGACAGGATGCAGGCAAGACAGTTAATCACCCACATTCGCACGCAGCTGCGGACACACCCCACTCACCTGAGGACACACCCACAGCGTGCCCGCCCCTCGGATCTCCCCCCCTCCCACCGGCACCGCCCGCACCCCATGCAGCTCCGCCACCTGGTGTGGGGGGGAAGAAAGGGGAAGGAGGGGCATGGGAAGGGAAAGGGGAAGGGAGAAGGGGAAGGGTGGAAAAGATGGGATGCGCACATGGTAGTCGTGATGAATGAAAGGGTGTTGCTTGCCACGATGGTCTCCCTTATGACTCAACACCCATCCATGCATCAAATGCAGCATGCACATTGCACCCATGCCCCTGGCATCACATCACTGACACAGTCATCGGTGTTGAAGGTAAAGTTGGCCGTGGCGGCAGTCACGGGCACGCGGTCATACGCCCCCACTGCCCCCTCCCCCCGCCACGCCTCCACCGCCACCGCTGCATCCGACCCGGCCACCGCAGCAACGGCTGCATCCACGTCAGCAGGCTCTGCTGCCAGCTCAGCAGTGCCTTCAAAGATCGGCGCATCGAGAGGCCCGCGGCAGAAGAGCAGTCCTTGCAGGCTCCCTGCCAGCTGGCAGAAGGTGATTGGAGAGAGCGGGTTGGCGGTGCTAGTGTGAGAACGAGAGCAGATGGTGCGCGCATGTACACACACACACACACACACACACACACACACACACACACACACACACACACAGATGCATCACATACAGGGTATGGCAGGGGCTTGGCGTTGAGTGTCTTCATGAGCAGATTCGCCTCCACGGTTTAAACCTGCGCTGTGATGCGGTACTGTCCTCCGGCGCCCTGGTTGAGGTCCATGTCCCCCGACGCCCTCAGTGGCACGTGGCCGTACCGCCCCTCCACCCCGTGCAGGAACAGCCGCTGCCCCTCCAGCACCACCGCCCCGCTCACTCCCTGCTCGCCCGGGGGAGCATGTCGATGCACAGGCGGAGAGGGGGCGAAACGGCAGGGAGAGGACGTGAGAAACAATCATGTGAAGGACGGTGCGAGTGTGATGGTGCAAGTGTGTGGATGGTGCGAGTGTGCGGATGGTGTGAGTGTACGGATGGTGTGAGTGTACGGATGGTGTGAGTGTACGGATGGTGTGAGTGTACGGATGGTGTGAGTGTGTGGGTGGTGTGAGTGTGTGGGTGGCGTGAGTGTGTGGATGGTGTGAGTGTGAGTGGCCATACAGTGAACGGGGGCCTTACAGTGAACGCACAGGGGGACTCCCAGATTTGGAAGGCGAGGTCTCTGATGTCCACCCTGCCCTTGAAGTTGGGGAATGAATCCCCCGCCCCCATCCACAGCTGCACCTGCTCTCTCTCCATCACAACCCCCCGGCCCCCAAACACACACCGCAGGTGCGCACATGCATGCGCACGCGGACACGTATGGCAGCACGACATGGAGTGAGCTGATGAGCACGGTGGGGTCGGCAGTGCATCATGCGAGAGAAGTGATTGAACGGTGCTGGGGTGTGCTGCGGAAGAGCGAGGTAGGTCTCTCTAGCAGCAAGAGCAGCGAAGCAGCAGGGAGCAGAAGGGAGCAGCAGCGACCAGCAGTGAGCAGCATAGAGCAGAGAGGCCAGTTCATGGATGTTGAGGTGCTGTGAAGCAATGGAGAGAGCAGAAGCACTGACCTGCCCGTCGGCCCTCCCGCCGTACCAATCCAATGGGATCTCCAGCAGCCGCTCCATCACCTGCCATGACCGCGTACGTAGGGCATGCCGATGGGGAAGGGGAAGGGGAAGGGAAGGGGAAGGGGAAGGGGAAGGGTAATACTGTGACACGAGAGACATGAGACGTAGGGAAGTGACAGCAGCAATTACACAAGGACTATGGCAAGCATTGCACATGGAGCATATGCACCTGTTGCATACATGCGTGCATGGCAAGCCCGGCATGCATAACACGCCTGGCACATGAAAACATGGCACTTGGAACATGACTGGCTGCTGGTCACAGCAGATGCAGGTGAGAACATGCAGCCACGCATATGAGCACGCACAGGTGCAAAGAGGTTGTGTGCGGTGACAGTGACAGCCCACTCGTGCTTGTCCTCGTCCACATCCACTGCCACTCGCAGCAACCCGCCTCCCCCCTCGCCTGCTCCCCCCTCTGCTCCCCCCTCTGCTCCCCCCTCTGCTCCCCCCTCCGCCTCCTTCCGCCCTGCCGCTGCACCGCCAGGCATCATGTGGAAAGGCGTGGAGAAGCGCTTTCCCTTGCCGCTGCTGCCGGGGGGCTGGGGGGACGAGGAGGAGGAGGAAGAAGAAGCGGTGGTGGCGGGGGAAGGGGTGGTGGGCGAGGGGGCAGGGGGGAAGTTGCGGGGGGGGCGGAGGGAGCCGTGGGCATCGACCTTGATGCGCTTGTAGGAGTGGGGCAGCGCGGGGAAGGTCACATGCGCATCGATGTGCTCCACCACCCTGCCATGCATGCACGCACACACACACGAGGCATGGTGTGCCAGTCAATACACATGCATGCGTGTAGGTGTGTGTGTTGTGCACAGAAAAGGGCATCCACGCACGTGGTACACACACGAGGGTCACACACTGGGATGGGACGCATGCACATGAGTGAGCAGCAGCATGATAGAGGAGCACATCTCCCCATGACCCCTCACGAGTCGCCCCTAACCACATGTCATCTCACCGTGGCTCCTGGTCACCGTAAGCGAGGAGCATGAGGGTGCCGCCATGCACCCTCACTCCCTCCATGCACGGCACCAACCGCCCCGCACCTACCCCTGCTGCCTCCTCGCCCTGCCTCCCTCCACCTGCCCCCTCTTCACCCCCCACTGCTGCTGTTTGTGGTGCTGTAACCCCCTCCCCAGCTTCACCAGCTCCCCTGCCCGCACTGCCATGCGTGCCCTTCTCCCCCACCTCGTTGCCATCCCCTCTTCCCCCCTGCGCCTCTGCCCCCCCTCGCCCATATGCTGGGTGCAGCTTGCGCAGTGCCCACTCACGCGCACACACAGGCGCCGGCAACCCCGCCTTTGACATGCGGGGGGGCGATGGCAGGGGCTGTAGGGAGGGAAGGGGACGGAAGGGAGAAAGGAGGAATTGGGGAAGGATAGGGAATGGGTTGAATACGGGATGGGCGGTGTGAGGGATGGCAACGATCAGGGGGGCTTACCTCAGCCGCACTCTGAGGTGCTCGCTCCACCTGTACTGCTGCTACCTCTGCCTGCCGCTGCCTCTGCTCCTGCTGCCACTGCTGTGAATCCGCCGCGCTCACTTGTGACAGTGCCTGCCCGCTGTGCTGCTGTGCCTGCGCCTGCTGCTGCTGCACGGGGGAAGGAAGGCCAGCAGCAAGAGGAAGGTCCGTGGCATGGCCAGTGGCAGCACCAGCAGTCAATGAGGCACGCCCCCTGTCTGTAGCCTCCTCCCTCCTTGCTGCTCCGCCCCACGCCCCTTGTGCCTCCACCACCTCTCTTGTTCCGCTCCCTCTCACCTCCGCCTCTTGCTCCACATCCACTCCTATTCTCTCGCCCCGGCCCCCCACCTGACCCCCCGCCTGCCCCCCCACCTGCCCCTCCACGAGCCCTATCCCCACCGGGGCGGCCATGCGCTGGCGGATGGCGAGCGCCAGAGCATCTCTCAGCGCCGACTCGCTGCCCTCCCCCTCGCCTGCACCCCTGCCGCCCTCGCCCCACTTCACTCCACCCACGCCACTTTCTTCACCCATCCTAGCCTCACTCCCTCTCACTTCAACCCCTCGTGCGTCACTCTCTCTCCCACCAACTGCTGCTACTGTCCCTTCCGTGCTCATGCTACCGTCTCCTCCCCTCCTCGAAAGACCATCGCCATTCGCTCCCACACTAACACCCCCACTCTCCAAGTGCCCCGACCGCCCCTCACCGCCCGCCATGTGACCTTCCCGCCCCTTGCCACTCTCACGAGCCATCCTCTCCCCTCCCACCGTGCCATCACCGCTCCATCCCCGGCCCCCACCCCTTTCGCTCCCACTCCCCCCACTGTGCTGTGTGGGCATTGGGGCGGGGGCAGGGGGCGGGCGGGCGGGGGGCATGAGGTGGGGCGGCAGGGAGGAGAGGTGGGCCAGGGCCGCCGATGCAGAGAGGGAGAGCAGGTGCTCCTGGGCAGAGAGAGGGGGCGAGGGGGGTGCAGAGGGTGTTGAGGGCGGGGCGCTGGGGGCTGGCGCAGTGGCGGAGAGGGGGTGCTGGTCGTACCCATGCCACCCCAGCGCCTCCACTGCTGCTCGCAGCACATTGCTCACTGCCCTCTCCGCCGCCCGCTGCTGCTCCTCCACCCACTCCCACTCGACCCTGGCCTTACCCCCACCCACCTCCGCGCCCCCAACTACTCTCCCTTCCCTTTTTGCACCCATCTCGCCTTCCCCTCCCCTTCCGCCCAGTCCCTGCGCGCCCCCCTCCCCTCGGTACTCAATCTGTGCCCCTTGCAGTGCCAGCCTGTCCCTCTCCTCCGCTGCTGCCACCGAGGCTGCGTCCCGAGCCTGGCGTTGCAGGGAGGCTCGGGCGGAGAGAGGCGGGATGGAGGAGGAGGGGGAGGCGGGGGCGTCCATGTCTGCGGGGATGCCGAGCCACGTCCAGTCGGGCTGCTGTGCCACCAGCACTGTGGCGCGCTGCACCTGCGCCCCCACCACCACCCGCCCCTGCGCCACCGACGCCACCGGGTGCAGCTGCACCCACACACGGGCAGCGGGGGCGAGCAGGGTAGACAAGGGAGAAGCGACGGTGGGGGGGGGATGAGATTGATGGAAAACAGCGGCTGAATTGAAGGGCCAGGGGAGGGGCGGCTCTACGAATGTGTGTGTGCAGGTGCCAGTTGTGGCCACATGCACATGCTGTGTGCAGCACAGTGGCTGTGCAGCACTCACCCGCACTTGCACGGCATCTGCATGGGCGCACGAGAACTCAGAGGCAGCAGGGCCGATGGAGACAGGTCCCACGCTCACAGCCCACGGCAGCAGCTGCTGCACGCGCCCCACTGCCACCTGCCTGCCTGCCTGTGCGCTCGCTGCCGCCTCCACCACGGGCAGCACGCGCGCCTGCACGTACTGCCGCGCCCTCTGCTGCGCGTACGCCCCCCCGCCCCACAGCAGCGCCGCTGCCAGCGCCCACGCCACCCGCCGCCACCCCACGCCCCGCTCACGCCGCCGCCGCCGCCTCGTGGCCGCCAGGGGCGGGGTGGGGGTGGGGGTGGGGGTGGGGGGCGCTGCAGCCGCGGGGGATTGGGGGGCGGGGGATGCTGCGGCTCCACGGCGGGGCGGGTCAGACGCAGCAGGGGCCCTTGGGGAGCGGGAAGAGGGGCTGGGGGAGGATTGGCGCGGAGGGGGCGGGGCGGGCGGAAGGGCAGGGGAGGCGCTTCCGTTGAGGCTTTCTGGTGGCGGGGACGGCTTGCTGCCGCCGCTGCCACTCGACCTGCCTGACCTTCCGCCACCACCGCTGCTCCCGCCATTATTTCCGCCCCCCCCAGTACTGTTTCCGCCGTCACTGCCCCCGCCACCGCCTCCGCCACTGTCAGCGCCACCAGCGCCGCCAGAACTGCCAGCCCCCGCGCCAGCCGCCGGCCCGTCTGCGCTGCCGTCGCCGCCCCGCTTCACCCTCCCGCACACCACGCGCCCATTGCCCCTGCGTCCTCCGCCGCGGCCGTTGGGCGCAACGGCCAGGCGCGGAAGGAGGAGCGCGGAATGGCGGGTGAAGGGGGAGGGCGCGAGTGGTGGAGTTGAGGTGCGCGGGGGAAGTAGACGCGCGCTCGAGGAGCCTGAAAGCCACGCGCTGCTGGCGCTGCTGAGACCGGCGGCGGAGGATGCGGGGAAGGGGGAGAGTGACGCGCGGCTCGGCACGCGGCGCGGTGAGAGCGCCCCTAAACGGTTCAATCGGCGACTTGACTCTACGGGTCCAATTGCGCATCCCGCGCTTGCGTGGGCTGCGGAGGTGGCGGACACGCGCGGAATGGAGGGGGAAGAAGGCGTGCGCAAGAGGGGCGCGGGGCGAGCAGGCAGCGTGGGCTGGCGGAGAAGAGGCGCCGCATGGGAGGCACGGGGCGGCAGCGCCTCATGTGAGGGAGTGAGGACAGGGGCGCGCTGGGGAGGTGGGAGAGCGAATGGGAGCGCGGCGGGCATAGTGGTGACATGGGGGCGCGCGAGGTGCGACGCGGCACGGTGGAGAGCGTGATCAGGTCCGCCTCACTGCCCTGTGTGTCCTTCGGTTACGGGGCGATGAACTGAAGCTGTTTTCAGATATCCCCGCTTGGAAGCGATGTCTGCATGTACCCATACGCTTTATCAGCAATCAATCAAAGGTCCTAGTTGCACAGATTACTTTGATTAATGGGGTGGGCAACCAGGAGACCAGTTTGCAAGAAAAGAATGGCATAAATGGAAGAATCTGCTATTCATTCAAGCCTTTCAGATACAAAACAAACCTACGCAAGGAATAGCTGTTTTATCAGGAACCACCCAAGCACACCAGGTGTCCAAGCTCTAAGTGGTGCTTCTCTTACACTACAAGCGCCGGCATGGCCGAGGCAAGGGAACCTGCCCAGAGAATTTGCCGGCGCAACCAACAGGCCCTGCATTGCACGCACCGCCTCATGACTCATGGCGCAACAAGCTTGGAGACCCTGATGCGGTGCGCTGTGGTGCGATGCGGTGCGGTCAGTCCCAGGCGAGGGCAAGCAGGGAGTTGGCAAGGCCGGCATCGGCGATGGTGGTGGGCGAAGAGAGGTCGAGAGGCGAGGAGCCGGGCAGCGCCTGTGACAGACGGAAGGGCCTCCCCGCTGCTGCCTCTGGCACCTGCTGCCGACACCATGCCCTCAGCAGCTGGGGGGGGTGGAGAGGGAGTGAGGCGAGGGAGAACAAGGGAGTGAGTGGGAGAGCAAGGGGACAGGCATGGCAGGAAGGTGATGTGGGACAGGGGAGTGGAATGGGAAGGGTGGCAGGCAGGCTGTGTTAAACAATGCGAGCAGCACCTGGAGAGAGTGCGAGGAGAGGAACCGACGCTGCAGTCGACTGCCATCCGGGCAGCGAATGGCGATGCGACAGCTGGCAGGAGTGCCCACTGCTGGCTCCTCTGGTAACTCAACCTCCTCCTCTGCTGCCCCTCCTGCCAACGCCCCCTGCTGCTCCTGCTCCCCTTGTGCCGCATGCAAGGTGTCATCCCTGCCTGCCCCTGCGGCCCCACCCTGCTCCCTCCCATCTGCCTCGCCCCTCCGTCCCTCTGTATCCCCCCCCACCTCCTCTGTGTGCCCCTCCAGGGAGGCGGCCAGTGCCAGGCGCAGCTGCTCCTGCTCGTCCTCCTCGCCGCTCCCCACTGCCCCCGCGCCCTCTGCCTCCCCCTCCCCTCCCGTCGCCACGTCGCGCTGCTTTTTGGGCGGCCGTACCTCCCCCCCCGCCCCGGGTGCGCCCCCCACAGGGCCACGGTCGATGAACGGCATCAGGTCCTGCCAGCCGTGCACCGCACACCCACACACGCACGCACGCACCAAGGCAGGCAGGCACACACGCAGGCAGGACGGAATCCACGAGGCAGGTGAGGGGGAATGCGAGGAGAGGATATGAACAGCAGAAGGGCATACTCGTGGCTGTGAAGCAAAACGCACAATCTACTCTCACCTCCTCTCCCCTCCCCATTCCCCGTTTGCCCTTCCCCCATTCTCCCCCCCCACCTCAAGCAGCTGGTCGGCAGAGAGCGCGCCCTGCCAGCAGCGCTTGCGCTGGCCCGTGGAGGGGTGCAGCACCATCACCACGGGCAGCGCCTCCACCCCGTAGTACCCGCACACCTTCGCCCCCTCCGCTGCTGCCGCGTCCACCTGCCTCGCCTCCCCCACCCACACGCAACACGCAAGGAGAGGGCGGACGGAGCATGGGAATCACAGACAGCGGAGGCCAGTCAGTGACGGGTGGGGTGGGCACGGTATGGGTGGTGTGGTGGGACGGGCGAGGTGAGGCAGGTGGTGCGTGTGAGTGCCGTGACAGGGGATGGGCGAATCATCTGTGCCTCACACAGTGACCTGGCAGAACCACCTGCCATAAACACATGGGAAATGCACCACGTCACAAGGAGGCACGGGAGGAGGAGGGGGAGGGGGAGAAAGAGGAGGAGTGGGAGGAGGGGGAGGGGGAGAGGGAGCACCTGCCAGAGGAGGAAGTAGGTGGAGATGGTCTCCTTGACAGCTGGCACGGCCCACACGTCCCGGTTCAGCATGTGCGACGCGAACTCCCCCGTCGACTGCACGTTCACCAGCAGCCACTTGCCCTCCGCGCCCGCCCGCTGCTTCGCCTGCACACTCCCATGCACTCATGCACACATGCATTCAGGCATCCACGCATGAACCCATGCACACCAAAGGGTAGGTGCAACAGGAGTGGGCACAGCGTTGAACACGGTGCTGTGGGACGTGTGGGCGCATGGGGGCAGGCATGTTGGCGGATGGGGCAGGCATGTTGGCGGATGGGGCAGGCATGTTGGCGGATGGGGCAGGCATGTTGGCGGATGGGGCAGGCATGTTGGCGGATGGGGCAGGCATGTTGGCGGATGGGGCAGGCATGTTGGCGGATGGGGCTGGGCAAGTGTTGCTGGACACATCTCCCTCCCACCTGGTCGAAGGAGCCAGCAAACAGGATGTCATAGGGCGGCTCAAACAACGATGCCAGCGATGCCTGCCGCGCCGCTCCCCCTTCTCCGCCCTGCTGCCCCTCTCCCCGCGCTCTCGCCCTCGTGCCCGCCTCGCCGCCGAAGTCCCGAAACCCATCCACCACCACCGGCGCACTGGGCCCTCCAGGCGTCCTCCCGGCAGCGCTGGGGGGCGAAGGGCCAGCGGCGAGGGGCGAGGGGGGGAAATGGAAGGGGAAGGAGGGAGGGGGAGGGGGAGAGGGTGGGGGGAGTGCAGGATGTGATGGGTGAGAAAGGACGACGGCAACGAGGAGGCAGCGCAGGGAGCAAGGCGTGATGGCCCAGCATGGAAGTGTGCTGTGCACCACTGCACAGACAGCACCGCACAGCTCAGTGCAGCTGACGGGAAACGCGAGCAGGGAGAGAGCAGCATACGCACGCAGCAGAGGGGCGGTTGAGCGCGTATGCATCCCCATATAGCGCCTCCCGCCTCACTGGCAGCGGCGCCCGCACCACCTCCTCCCCGCCCCCCATGCTGCCGCCCATACCCCCTCCTCCTGCTGCTACTGCTGCTGCTGCTGCTGCTGGCGGGGGTGGCGGGGACGAGGAGCGAGGCGGAGGAGTGGCGTCACGTGACCTGGCGGATGCACGGGTGGGGGGATGCACGGGTGGGGGGATGCACGGGTGGGGGGATGCACGGGTTGGGGGATGCACGGGTGGGGGGATGCACGGGTGGGGGGATGTAGTGGCGGGGGGATGCACGGGTGGGGGGATGCACGGGTGGGGGGATGCACGGGTGGGGGGATGCACGGGTATGTAGTGGTGGGGGGATGCACGGGTGGGGGGATGTAGTGGTGGGGGGATGTAGTGGTGGGGGGATGTAGTGGTGGGGGGATGTAGTGGTGGTGGGGGGATGCAGTGGTGGGGGGATGCCAGAACGTTGAAGGCGGAGGAAGCGGAAAAGAAAAGGTGAACAGGGGATAGGAGGGCCAGGGGTGGCGGGAAAAGGATCGGGAAACCTCGGGTGGGCAGAAAAGCAGTACCCGCTGCACTCCCAGCACCCTCCCCCTACCCGTTGCCTGCACCTCCCGCAGGCCCCACGGCGCTGCCCCCATGCGCGTCAGTCTGCTGCGCGCCTGCGGCCTCCGCGCCCCCCCCGAAGAACAGCTGCACCGCCTCCTCCAGCTGCCAGTTCGTCGCCTGCACGCATGCAGTCGCACAGACGCAAGCAGCGGTTGAGAGCGGTGCATGGCGCGCGGTCACGGAGAGCGACGGGACTCGAGGAGCGCGCAGGCACGCGCGAGGCGGCGGCAACGAAACTAAGACACACGAGCACATGCACAGTGCCAGGGGCATGGCGCGTGAGGCAGCACGTGGCGCGGCACGTGGCGCGCAGGTGCCCCGCCCACCTGCAGCATCTGCAGCGCGACGGCGTCGTCGCTGCCGGTGAAGTCGATGAAACTCGCCACCAGCGGCCCCACGTCCGGCTCCGCCATGCCGCCGCGCTCCCCCCTCCGCGCCCCCACCGCACCCTGCACCGCGCGCTACACCGCGCCCTAAACAACCGCGACCTACACCGCGCCCCACACGCTCGAGCTTGCGGAGAGCTGATGCGCGCGAGGAGATTGGCTGGACGGGGTGTGGCGGAGAGGTTGAGCCGTGGTGATGCGACTGCGAGCAGAGCGACAACAGCAAGCCTGCACACACGTGGTGGTGGGCTTCAGGTGGTGCCTGCCTTTTGTGACTTGTCTGTCGGGACGAAATTCGACGGATGTGTATCTATTCATCCGTGTACGTCGATAAATGGTGAACGTCATAACGAAGCACGCAGTACCGATGAGATCTCCACTGGGTTGGAGGCAGCAAAAAGTGAGGATGAGGAGCATTCCAAGTGGACTGGCGAATTTGGCTTGCGACAGGTAACTGCTGGTGGCGAAAACACTTGCAACAAAACCTCGAGAGTTTCGGTGTGTGCTTTTCTGGATGCAGCTGGGCACTGTTTGCGTGGATTGGTGGATCTCTCCTCCCCGCCCTCTCCCTCCATCCGCATTCCCCAGCCCGCTTGCCTCGCGCGCCCTGCCACCTCGACAGCCACGGCCCACGACTCTCGCGCATCACTGCGCGCCGCATGCTCCTCCATGCTTCTGCCGCCCACCCCTCGCAGCGCGGCACGAGGCTGACCGTTGCGCGTCTTCCGCGGGGCTCTGCGTTCTCAGCACTGCGCGTTCCGCCCCAGTAGTTCCCCCCACATGGCGCTCTTAGCGCGCAAACCGCTGTTCCTCGCCTCTCCTTCCCCCTCCCCCACAGCCTCTAACACTCGCATTCCCGCTCCCCGTCCCTCCCTCCTCCGCCAACACCGCCTGAGACTGCGGATATGCGTCGCCGCGTCGTCGTCATCGTCGCCTGGCGACCAGAAGGTCGCAGAGCAGGACGAGTCGAGTCTGCCGCCCAAGGAGAGTGAAGTTCTCAGCCTCAAGGTGCGCCCTGCGCCCTGCGCCCTGCCTCCGCGCCCGCTGCAGCCGCGGAATTATGCATTTTCCGCCTCGTTCGCCCATCTGCGATTGACGCGTCTGTGCCGCATTGCCGATCACATTAGGCTGACGCGATGGCGTACTGTCGTGGCGTGCTCCTCGACCATCTCTCTTCTGCCAATGTGCAGCGGAGCGATCGCGTGTCCCACGGCGCGCAACCCTAATGCCGCGCGGGCCGGCGCCCAGAGGCGTGCGTGCCGCCGTGCCTCGTCGGTCGCAGTCAATCGCACCGCCGTTCCCGGGAACCACAGCTCCTCTGCTCAACCGCCTGCCCCCCCTCCCCTGACCTCTACCGTGCCTCCCTCCACCCCCCCTCTGCCGCCCCGCTACTCCCACCTTCTTCCGCCCCACTCTGTGTCAACCGCAGCGCGAGTCGGAGCAACCTCCCCAACCGCCCCCTCCGCGCGACACCAGCGCTGCCGACTCCCCTCGTCCGCGGGGCCGTGGTGGCGCGGGCAGGCGGCGGGAGCGCGCGTCGGTGGGGGAGGTGGTGCGGGGCGCCGTGCGCGCAGTGGAGGACGCGCCCGTCGAGACCGTCGGCGCTGCTGCTGCCGCCTCAGGTGCGCGTGCTGCATGTGCTCAGGTGAGATCCTCGCAAGAGCGCCAGAATGGCTCGCCAATAAACCACCCGAGGGTGCATTGCACTTCCCGCTCTTCCCTGCCCTCAATCGCGCCCGCACGTCCCTTTTCTATCGCCCACCATCGCCTCCTGCACTCATCCAATCCCACCCTACATTCCCCCTCCACCTCCCCCCTCCCTCCTTCTCTGCCCTCCGTGCTTGACGAGCAATCGGCAGGGCTGGCGGTGCTGGGGGTGGTGTTCGCGACGTCGCTGCTGGGGTCGCTGGACTCGGTGCCACTGGCGCCCGAGTTCATGCAGACCATCGGCGTCGTCTACTGCGCCCTCGTCGCCAGGTGCCCCTCCCTGCCCGTTCCCCTCCCCCTTCCCCTTCCCCTTCCCATCCCTCTCGGTGTGTAACGGGCCCTGGCATGGAATGCAAGGGGGTGCAGCGAGGCAGCCACGGGCAGCTGTTTGGATGCTCAAGCCGACTGGCAGGGGGCGACTGGAGGGCAGCACTGTGGGGCGGGTGGAGGGGTGCAGGCTGGGCACAAGCGTCAAGCATCTGGGCTGGGAGCAGCAGTATGGCGGTGGGCCACACCCGCTGCTGCTGGGGAGTAGCTCGCTCTCACTCATTCTGCACCTGACCTACCTACTCTGCACACACACACACACGCTCCACTCTCACAATCACCATCACGAAATCTCCCGTTCTTCACTTCCCTTTCACATATCTCTCTTGCATCTGCATGTGCCCCTCCCCTCCTCGTCCCATGCTGCCCTCCCTCCCTCCACCCGGCGGGCCACGGCAGGCAGTATTTCACCAAGAGGAAGATCGCAGTGGCGCCCACGCCCCTCACGGCCATCCAGACGCTCTTCCCCACCACCACCACCACCGCTGACGCCGATGCTGACCCAGACGCCCCCGCCTCGCGCATTCCCGAGGTCAGAGTCCCATGCTGCTGTGCTGCTGTGCTGCTTGCTGCATGAATGCAAGGGGTGCAGGTGAAGTGAACCGCAAGGTACCTCCCCCCACTAGGGACAAATCCCATCCTTAATTCTCTACTGTTCTCTTCCCAGCCGTTTTCCCCACTGCCCCTTTTAACCCCTGCTTTTTCCCCTTCTCTTCTCCACCCGTGCGCCCTCCCTCTCCCCTGGGGCTGCGCGTGGGGCGGGCAGGGCATGGGGGCGGGCGTGCAGGGGCGGCTGAGGGCGCTGGAGGCGGAGAGGGACGTGGCGGTGGCGGCGGCGGGGGAGATGCGGCGCACGGGGCAGGAGATGGCGCGCGTGGTGGCGGAGAAGGAGGCGCTGGAGGCCGTGGCGCTGCAGCTGGCGGATGAGAGGGACTCCGCCATCGCTGAGGTGCGTGCTGTGTGGGGCATGCTGGGGAGACATGGGAGGCATGTGCGTGTCTGCACTGTGCATGCAGGCCATGTGGCATGTGTTTCCATGCAATGTGCATCCCCCAGGAGCTTCTGTCTCACCGATACCCACGCGTTGGCATGGCTTGGCATGGTGGTCCCCCATTGACATGGTGTTGATGGTGGTCATGCATGCATGGGCAATGCATGGGGCATGCATGGGGCATGCATGGGGCAGGTGACGGCACTGAAGACAGCGGTGAACGCGATGACGGAGCGCATGAGGGCGATAGAGGCCATGCTGGCGTCCGAGGTGCAGCGCCTGCAGGAGCAGAACCTCGCCCTCGAGACCGTTGCCCTGCAGCTGGCTGACGAGCGCGACTCCGCCATCAAACAGGTGCGCTGCTCTGCTGCCCCACCCCACCCAACCCCCTCTGTCACCTCTGCATTCTCCTTCACCTCCCGCCATCATCTCTCACTGCGTCCTGCCCTGCTAATCGTGTTCACGCTCCACATGTCCTGTGCGTGCGTGCGTTTGCATGGTGTGTGGGCGGTGAGTGCACCAGGCGTCGGAGCTGAGGTCGGCGTTTGAGGCGCAGAGGGAGGAGGACAAGCGGGTGTTGGAGATGTTAGCAGCGCAGCTGATAGAGGAGCGCAACGCGGCGGTGAAGGAGGTGCAGGAGCTGAAGCAGGTGGTGGCGGGGCTGGCGGAGGCCACGGGGGCGGGCAGCGGGCTGACCAGCGAGATGGAGGCCTTCATCCGCAGCCGCGTGCGCGCTGTGAGGGCCCAGTTCGTTGACATTTCCAAGCCCTACTCGCAGCAAGTGAGTTGACATTTCCAAGCCCTACTCGCAGCAGGTGAGTTGACATCTCCAAGCCCTACTCGCAGCAGGTGAGTCCATTCCATGCTTTGTATGGCAGTGCCTGCTGGTCTGTGGAACACGAGAGCAGGCAGTCACAGGCTCACTCGCACATGCACTCGTCCGTACTGCAAGTGCGACGACCTGTGTGCTTCACACCCCACCTCCACCATCCCAGCATGCTCGACTCACTCCTAAGCCACTGATTCTTCCTTGCTCTATGCATGTGCCATGTCTGCCATATGCCATGCGTGTGCCGTGCGTCATGCATGCCATATGTGTATGGCACCCAGGAGGAGGCGGTGAATGCGTTTGTGGCGCATCTGGTGGACGAGTTCGGCGCCCCCAGGGAGTGGACGCACCGCTACATCCGCCAGTTCCTCGACGCCGCCTCTGACGGCCACGCCATCGCCCTCAACGGCCCCTCGCCGCCCTCCGACCGCTTCAACTGACTGCTGCCTTCCCTCGCTCCTCCGCACCTCAGCGTTACCCCGTGTTTATTCTCGCTTGAATAAAGCTCTGCACGCTTGCCCCCTGCTGCATCTCTGTCGGTTGCCTGCCTGCTGCTCCTCTTGCTTGTGCTGCCTCGGCTCATTGCTCACACAGTGGTGCATGGCACTTTGGATGGCACTCAGTATTAAGAATGTCATTGCTTACGCCACACCACACCACGCGTTGTCACTCAACGCTGAGTAGGACCCAAGAGCACCTAGAGGAGGACAGCTGCTTGACGGCCATCCAGTGTTGCTTGGGAGGAGGCTGTGTGGATCAATCTGCTTCTCATGCCTTATACCGGTAGACATTTTTCAGGCAGCTTGTCACAGATATAGTCACACCAGTAGCAGCAACATTTGTTAGCATTTATTGCACATGTACTGCAAGGTTTGTACATTTGTGGCGACATTACTATTGCAGGAGTGGAACACGTGCAGCAGAAACACAAATCATATCAAACACATGACATTCTTAAATCTAGTTTTTCCTAATTGTGGCTCCAGGAGATGGCGTGGTGATCGTGGCCACAGTGCCCAGAGCACAGACTTTTCAGCACATGTAAATAGCCACATGCACTTGGCTCTCCCTGATTACTGTAATGCATTCTCTTCGGTTTGGCAGTGTGGGGTCTGCCAGCACCACAGGTCCAGCCAGTAAATAATTGCCCACAGGAGGGCCCCAGTTGTTACCCCTCCCTGCCGTCCGCCCTCACTCGCTTCTCCCCCAGTCCACCCCACTCCCCGGCTCCACAAGTGGGTGCGCCTCCTCTGCTTGCCCTCCCTCAAGGGGAATGGCAGAGGCGCTGTGGTTTTGGGGCAGGAGGGGGGAAGCGTCAAGGGGGATGGCGGAGGCAGAGGAGGGGGCAGAGGCGGGTATGGGGCGGGATGGAGGGGCGGAGGGGTTGGAGGGGGCAGCAGCAGCTGCAGCAGAGAGTGAGGCCACGAGCGCTGCGAGCGATGACTCCTGCGGCTGTCGTGATGATGTGGAGGGTGGGGTGGCACTTGCTGCTGCTGCTGCTGCTGCTGCTGCTGCTGCTGCTGATGGTGTTGCTGCCTCTGTGCTGCTGCTGCGCACGGGTGTGCGGGCGGTGGCAGCAGCAGTGGTGCCTGGAGGGTGTCCTGCATGGGCCTCTGACGGCCGCCTGGGCCTCGTCTGCATCTGCAGTGGGGCCGGTGGGCGACGGCAGGACGGGTAATGGGGAATGGGGAGCGCGGTGATGAGCAATGGAGAGGATCGATGGTCATTCAAGCGAGCGACAATGAGGAAGGGAGGAAATAGGTTGCTCATCCATGGATATGCCTGGTAGAGGGAGGGAAAGTAGCAGTTGAGAGAAAGCCTAAAGAATGTCGGCTTGGAAGGAAGGATGGAAAGGAGGTGACTGACCTTGTTGCCGAACACACTGAGCTGCATGGCTCGCTCCATCAGCTGCCGATCCACCGCCACACGGTCCGCCAGCATGGCAGCCAGCTCACTGCCACGTGGCATCGTCATTTCACTGTCCTCCACGTCACCAACCTCGCCAGCCGCCACAGCCCCTCCACCCCCCATCATGCTGCCCAGCACCCCGCCCAGCCTGCTCCCCGGGTGCCCCCCTGCAGCTCCCCCAGCGCCATGAGCACGCGCATCAGCGCCCGCCCGCCCCCTGAGGCGAGCCGTGATGAACCCGTCATCATCGTCGTCGCCTTCCGCGCCCCCCTCCATCTGCCACCGCAGCAGCGTCGCCGCGTCGTGCGCGGGTGCACTGCGGTGCCCGTGGAAGGCGCTGGTGGGGGGGAAGACAGTGGGGGGGAAGACAGTGGGGTTGAAGACAGTGGGGGGGAAGACAGTGGGGGAACAGAGGGGAAGCGGGCATGCACGCATGGTCATTTGTTGGCGGTTCAAACAATGCACGAGTAAGTGATTAACAATAAGAACAGTCAGGGGGGGGGAGTGGAGAGGGATGCACAGGGGCAGCATACCGTGTGGGGGTGCCTTGCAGGGAGTGCTGTGTGTGAGGCATGTCAACCACCATCAGCTTGCACGTCGTCACCGTCACATACGACGCCTCGCCCAACCCCCCTGGGCTGGGCTGCGGGGTGAGGTAAGCGGGGGCATGGATGCTCACGATGCGCCCGTCCTCCACGATCACCCCCAGCTCCATCTCCTCTCGGCTGCCCGTGCCCTCTCTGCCGCTCTGCCACGTGCCCGCCTTGTCCCCATCTCTGTCCTTGGAGCTAATGGCGCGCACCAGCCGCTGCCGGCCCTTGGACAGGCTCCGCAGCCCGCTGCGCAGCGCCTCACTGCGCGCGCGCAGGAACCCCCCACTGCTGCCCCTGCTGCTGCTCCCCCCCCCTGCCCCGCCCTGCTCCACGCCCTCGCTCCTCACCTTGCGCACCGCCTGCCCCTCCGCGTCCTTACCCCCCCACGCTGTGTCGCCCCTGCCATCTGCCCCATCAGAGGTGGTGGCAGAGAGGGCCATGGACGCGGACGTGCGGTCGTCAAAGCTGCTGGCGCTCGTGCTGCCGTTCATGCTGCCCTCCTCGCCGCTGCTGGGTGGGGCTACACCCTCCGCTGCCACCCCGCCCGCTGCCGTGGGTGCGGGCGGAGAGAGTGACGCGCCAAGTTGCGGAGAAGAGGACGGAGCAATTTGCGGGCTGCCTGCGGCTACAGCTGCACCTTGAGGGCTGCCGGCCCCACCACCCCCCTCCTCCTCCTCGCCCTGCTGCTCGCCGTCCTCCCCCTCGTTGCCCTCATCGCCCTCGTGCCCCTCGCTGCCGTCCCCCGGCAGGCGCACGGCGCCCAGCAGCAGCAGCGCGACCTCAGAGGGCGCGAGGTGCACGGGGGAGTGTGGGGCGAGGGTGAGGAGGCGCGCGGACTGGGAGAAGAGCACGCGCAGGTCGTGCATGGACAGCAGCCCGAACTCCATGGGGCGCACCACCCGCGCCACCTCCAAACAACTCTCCTGCCAACCAGAGTGCATGGTGGGGGTTGACAGGGCAGTGGGAGTTGACAGGGCAGGGCATGTGAGCCGGCAGGGAAGTATGGTGCAGTCTTACTGGCGTGACACGTGGTGGTGCTGACAAGGACCCAGTCGTCCAATCCTGCCTAACGTCTACTCGACCACCTCCCACATCTCCCTAACATCCTACCTGTCTCCACACTACCTACAACCCCTCGCCCCCACCCACCCGCACAGCCCTCAAACCTCCCTTGCTCCCCTCTCATCCCAACGCACCTTCCAGAGAAAGTCTTCAATGGCGTCGCTGCTGCTCTTGGCGGCCATGATGCGCTGTCTATCGATGAAGAAGCAGTGCAGCACGCTGTCAGCCGTCACCGAGTACTGGTGCGCGCACCCGCTCAGCGTCTCGTACAGCCCCACGGAGCTGCCGTGTGCAAACAGCGGCGGGATCAGGTGCTGCCCGTGCGCCTCTGCCTCCGCCTCCGCCGCCTTGGACGTCCACTGCAGGGCACATGTGCGCATGCACGGGCAAGCAAGGGCAGAGGGTGGCTCGCAGTGAGAACAGGGTCTACCACTGGTGTGGAGTGGAAAGGCACTCACCCATGTGTCCGTGCACAGATATGGGCTTGACACAAGCCACAGGTGCAGCATAACATCGTGAATATTCTTGTGCGCTTGGCTTGACCCAAAGCATCAGCTAGGTGCGAGTGATATGTCCAATGGCTACGCATCGGTCTGGTGCTGGGCATCGGCCAAAATCACATGGGAGCAAATGTGACCGTGCTGACTGACCTTGGCAGTACCGGAGGCGATGAGCCAGACGCCCTGGGCGGGCTGCCCTTCGTGGAAGAGCGAGGCACCGGAGAGTTTGGTGGCCTCTTTGAGCGGCTGCAGCAGCGCCAGGCGGATGTCCGCCGGTAGCGCTCCGATGAGCGGCTGCCTCGCCAGCACCTCCCCCGCCGGCAGCATCGCCACAAACGGCGGGCTGCGCTGCAGCTTCTTCATATCCGCCTGCAGGAGAACCGGTAGAGAGGGGGACAAGGGGCCCGCACTGTGAGAACAGGAGGAGGCATGTGAAAGTGTGGGCGTAGATGCTGTGGCATGGCATGGCATGGTATGATATAGTATGGTAAGGCATGGCACTGTGTGCGACGGCACATGGGGGACGCGACGGCGAGGAGAGGGCTGACCGTGACGGCGTTGTGCAGCAGGGTGACCTCCTTCTGGTCCAGCAGCCCTGAGTGGTCGAGATTCTCCACATACCCGTACAGCTCCGCCAGTATCGCCTGCGTCACCTGCTTCGTCTTGATGATTGTCAGCACCTGCCACCACCATGCATGGGCACACAGCGCACGGCATGTTGCGAGAACACAGGTGAGTGGCGCAGGTGGAGGTATGTGGGCACACAGCACAGCACCGCACAGCACAGCACCGCACAGCACCGCACAGCACAGCACAGCACAGCACAGCACAGCACAGCACAGCACAGCACAGCACAGCACAGCACAGCACAGCACAGCACAGCACAGCACAGCACCGCACAGCACAGCACAGCACAGCACCGCACAGCACAGCACAGCACCGCACAGCACCGCACAGCACAGCACAGCACAGCACAACATGATGAAGTACGGCACTGCGAGCACGGCTGACCTCGGGCACGTTGAGGCGCACGTCCTCGAGGAACTTCCTCGCCTCCGTCTCCTCCTCCTCGCTCTCCAATATCACCGCCTCCAGTATTGGGCTGTCCTCTGCACACACGGGCGGAGAGCAGAGAGCAGAGAGCGGAGAGCGGAGAGCAGAGAGCGGAGAGCACTCACGCTGACGACGAGGGCGAGTGTGAGTGCAATGCCGCCGCGCAGGCCGGACCAGACGAGGATGATGGCCTCCTTCCACGTGAGCCCGTAGCCGCTGCTGGCCAGCCCGGGGTACAACACTCCCACCACCACCACCCGCGACAGCTGCACGAACACAAACAGCGCCAGCATGTAGCCCCAGTCAACGCCTGGTGGGGGGGCAGAAGAGGATGGGGATACGGAGGGAGAGGGAGAAGAGGAGGTGAGCAAGGAGGAGGAGGCGCGTTCTTCAAATGATGTGTGATGTGAGCACATTGTGTGAGGGGTGAGCAGGGCGGGGCGGGAGTGAGAGGCGGGCGGCACCTCACCTTGGATGTGGCTGGCGTTGTGCAGCACGCTCTCTGCTATCACCACTCCACTGCACACACAGGGGACACAGGGGGGGGAGGGGGAGGGGGGAGGCATGGGGATGGATGTCCACATAGGCGGACAAGGAAACGGGCGACACAAGAGGTTCAAACACGAAAGCCAAGACGTACTGGGCTTGAGGGGGAAGGCAGGTGTGGATAGCAACGTGCATGGGTGGGTGCGGCGTGCGAGGGTACCTGAGCACGAAGATGAGCGTGTTGGCGATGTATGCCAGCATCTCCCTGCATGGCACCACACCACACACGCACACACACACACACACACACACACACGCACACACACACACACACACACACGCACACACACACACACACACGCACACACGCACACACACACAGGACACATGGCACACGGCACAGCACACACATGCATGTGAGTGTCAACGACCAGCTGTGGTGATGAAATGCAGCATGAGCAGGAAGAGACAAGAGCAGCGCCTCACCAGAAGCTGTGCATGTTCTTCTCATTCTCCCCTGTGAATGCCGTCTTGGCGAATATGGCAAACATGCTGCCATGCACATGCCACATGCCACACCACATGCACACAGTTGTCAGAACTTGTGAGAAAAGCTGTGACAAAGCTGGGATGATTAATCAAAGCAGCGAATAACGAGGCAAAAGGATGAGTGAGGTGGGCGGGAGGGCACTGACATGCCGAGGGTCATATCGGACATGACTCCAGACATGTTGGTCACTGCGTTCGCCTGCATGCAGGGGCGCGGGGGCGAGATGCACACGCAGGAGGGGAGCGGAGGGCGGGGAGTGGGGAGAGCAATTGGCGGAAGGCGAGAAGGAGTAGCCTGGCTGGAAGGATGTGGCGCGCGGACAGGCAAGCTTGACATAGTGCGGCATGGTGTGGCATGGTGTGGCATGGTGTGGCATGGTGTGGCATCGTGTGGCATCGTGTGGCATGGTGTGGCATCGTGTGGCATCGTGTGGCATGGTGTGGCATGGTGTGGCATCGTGTGGCATCGTGTGGCATGGTGTGGCATGGTGTGGGTGTGGCATGGTGTGGCATGGTGTGGCATGATGTGGCATGGTGAGTGAGGGAGTGGGGGGATGGCAAAGTGAGTGAGTGAGTGATTGATTTGAGTGAGTGAGCGCGAATGAGATGAGTGGGGCCACGCACGACAAAGAAGGCCATGTAGGAGCCGCAGATGGTGATGGTGATTTCGATGATGTAGTCGTTGAACACGGTGCGCAGCCACAGCAGACTCACCACCCCAAACGCCATCCCCAGCGCTATGCTGCCGCCCGGAGGGGTGAGAGGGGTGGAGCGAGGGGTGAGAGTGTTGGGGAGAGAGAGGAGAGTGATTGAGGATAGTGAGGGGGAAGATTGAGCTTTGAAGGGAAAGATTGAGGGGTGATAGTGAGAGTAAAGAGTGAGGGAGAAGAGTGAGGAAGAGAGGGGCAGAGTTACAACAGGAGATCTGATGGGTATTGCTGATGGGTAACAAGCACATGGGATGGATGAGAGCATATTGGGGGCGGAGGGCATGGGGAGCGGGGCGGGGGGCACGCACCCGCCGAAGAAGACGCGGCACATGAAGGCAACGATGTCCCCCGGGGAGAAGGAGTAGCCCAGCACGAGCTGCAGGAAGAGCTGGAATATGGCGATCGCCGCCCTGCCACGCAAGGGAAAGGGGGAGAGAAGCAGGGGACGAACGATGGGGGCAGAGGGCAAGAGGAGGGAGAGGGACAGGCAGACAGTGTTGAAAGCAGGGATGATGTTTCCTCACGCCATGCCATGCCACGCCCTGTGCCATCTCTGTATTGCTACCACCCATGCCCCCCATCCGTATGCCATGCCATGCCATGCCATGCCATGCCAAAACCAGGCCTCGTCACCCCATCATGCGCCCTTGGCCCCTCGCCCTTCACCCCTTATCACCCCTCACCCATCATTCATGAGCGCCTCGCCGTCAATGATGGTGCGCAGCTTCTTGGAAGCACCCAGCTCCTTGAGCAGCGCCACCACGGCGACGGGATCCGTGGTGCTCAACACACTGCCCAGCAGCATGGCCGTGCTCCACGACCACCCGTACGGCAGCACGCACTGCCACGCATCGTGCATGCAGGGAAAGGTAAAGGGGGGAGAGGGAAGAGAAGGGAGAGCAAGGTGGTGGTGCTGAGCAGCCCGCCCAGCAGCATGGCCGTGCTCCATGACCACCCGTACGGTAGCACACACTGGGAGGGCCGTGTCGTGCCATGCAGGAGGTGGGGAAGATGATGGGCGGGGGGGGTTGAGAGGAACAAGAAGGACATTTTGTGTGGGGAAGAGTGGAATGGACGAGAGAGAGAGGGAGAAGGCGAAATGTGGTGTGATGGGAGAGAGCAATGTGGTGTTGTGGGTGACAAGTGCAGATGATTTAGAAACGGCAAGCGAACCTTGCACATGACATGGAGGGGGCAAGCGTACCTTGCAGATGACATGGAGGGGGCAAGCGTACCTTGCAGATGACATGGAGGGGGCAAGCGAACCTTGCAGATGACACCGAGGAAGCCGGTGGTGATGACGACACCCGGCACTGCCAGCAGGAAGATCTGCACCATGCACCTCTGCCAGGGGGGAACGGGCGGACGCGCGGGAATAGCAGGGGAGAATCCGGAGGGCGGGGAAGGAGAAAAGGACGACGAGCACATGGCGCAGAGGCAGCAGAGCGAGCAAGGCAGCAGAGCAGGGAGGGCGCACCTTGATCTGGTGCAGCATGGGGGGCGCACCTTGATCTGGTGCAGCTCGAAGGCGAAGGCGCTCTCAAAGAGAAGCGCGGGCAGGAAGACGAAAAAGATTATGTTCGGCTCTATCGCCGCCCCTGCGCGCATGGGGGACGGGGAGAGCCGTGGGGCAGGCAGGGGCGGGGGGAGGGAGGGAGGGAGCGAACAAGGGAGGGAGGGAGAGAGGGAGGGAGGCGAGGGTGGATGGGAGGGTAGCGGTGGAAGGGGGGGGGTGGTGTGTGTGTGGCAGAGGGAACAGCGACAGCGGACAAGCGACGTGAGAGGAATTGGAGCTGAGCGCGCGCATAGTCAAACAAGGCGAGTGCGCGGTGGGTGGGGGAGGGCGCGTGGGGCGAGTGAGGGAGCGCGTGGCGAGTGAGGGCGCGTGGGGCGAGTGAGGGAGCGCGTGGCGAGTGAGGGCGCGTGGGGCGAGTGAGGGAGCGCGAGGCGAGTGAGGGCGCGTGGGGCGAGTGAGGGAGCGCGTGGCGAGTGAGGGCGCGTGGGGCGAGTGAGGGAGCGCGTGGCGAGTGAGGGCGCGTGGGGCGAGTGAGGGAGCGCGTGGCGAGTGAGGGAGCGCGTGGCGAGTGAGGGAGCGCGTGGCGAGTGAGGGAGCGCGTGGCGAGTGAGGGAGCGCGTGGCGAGTGAGGGAGCGCGTGACGAGTGAGGGTGCGCGTGGGGCGAGTGAGGGAGCGCGCGGCGAGTGAGGGCGCGTGGGGCGAGTGAGGGAGCGCGTGGCGAGTGAGGGCGCGTGGGGCGAGTGAGGGAGCGCGTGGCGAGTGAGGGAGCGCGTGGCGAGTGAGGGAGCGCGTGGCGAGTGAGGGAGCGCGTGGCGAGTGAGGGAGCGCGTGGCGAGTGAGGGAGCGCGTGGCGAGTGAGGGAGCGCGTGGCGAGTGAGGGAGCGCGTGGCGAGTGAGGGTGCGCGTGGGGCGAGTGAGGGAGCGCGTGGCGAGTGAGGGCGCGTGGGGCGAGTGAGGGAGCGCGTGGCGAGTGAGGGCGCGTGGGGCGAGTGAGGGAGCGCGTGGCGAGTGAGGGAGCGCGTGGCGAGTGAGGGAGCGCGTGGCGAGTGAGGGAGTGCGTGGCGAGTGAGGGAGCGCGTGGCGAGTGAGGGAGCGCGTGGCGAGTGAGGGAGCGCGTGGCGAGTGAGGGAGCGCGTGGCGAGTGAGGGAGCGCGTGGCGAGTGAGGGAGCGCGTGGCGAGTGAGGGAGCGCGTGGCGAGTGAGGGAGCGCGTGGCGAGTGAGGGAGCGCGTGGCGAGTGAGGGAGCGCGTGGCGAGTGAGGGAGCGCGTGGCGAGTGAGGGAGCGCGTGGCGAGTGAGGGTGCGCGTGGGGCGAGTGAGGGAGCGCGTGGCGAGTGAGGGCGCGTGGGGCGAGTGAGGGAGCGCGTGGCGAGTGAGGGAGCGCGTGGCGAGTGAGGGAGCGCGTGGCGAGTGAGGGAGCGCGTGGCGAGTGAGGGTGCGCGTGGGGCGAGTGAGGGAGCGCGTGGCGAGTGAGGGCGCGTGGGGCGAGTGAGGGAGCGCGTGGCGAGTGAGGGCGCGTGGGGCGAGTGAGGGAGCGCGTGGCGAGTGAGGGAGCGCGTGGCGAGTGAGGGAGCGCGTGGCGAGTGAGGGAGCGCGTGGCGAGTGAGGGAGCGCGTGGCGAGTGAGGGAGCGCGTGGCGAGTGAGGGAGCGCGTGGCGAGTGAGAGAGCGCGTGGCGAGTGAGGGAGCGCGTGGCGAGTGAGGGTGCGCGTGGGGCGAGTGAGGGAGCGCGTGGCGAGTGAGGGCGCGTGGGGCGAGTGAGGGAGCGCGTGGCGAGTGAGGGCGCGTGGGGCGAGTGAGGGAGCGCGTGGCGAGTGAGGAGGGAGCGCGTGGCGAGTGAGGGAGCGCGTGGCGAGTGAGGGAGCGCGTGGCGAGTGAGGGAGCGCGTGGCGAGTGAGGGAGCGCGTGGCGAGTGAGGGAGCGCGTGGCGAGTGAGGGAGCGCGTGGCGAGTGAGGGAGCGCGTGGCGAGTGAGGGTGCGCGTGGGGCGAGTGAGGGAGCGCGTGGCGAGTGAGGGCGCGTGGGGCGAGTGAGGGAGCGCGTGGCGAGTGAGGGAGCGCGTGGCGAGTGAGGGAGCGCGTGGCGAGTGAGGGAGCGCGTGGCGAGTGAGGGAGCGCGTGGCGAGTGAGGGAGCGCGTGGCGAGTGAGGGAGCGCGTGGCGAGTGAGGGTGCGCGTGGCGAGTGAGGGTGCGCGTGGGGCGAGTGAGGGAGCGCGTGGCGAGTGAGGGCGCGTGGGGCGAGTGAGGGAGCGCGTGGCGAGTGAGGGCGCGTGGGGCGAGTGAGGGAGCGCGTGGCGAGTGAGGGAGCGCGTGGCGAGTGAGGGAGCGCGTGGCGAGTGAGGGAGCGCGTGGCGAGTGAGGGAGCGCGTGGCGAGTGAGGGAGCGCGTGGCGAGTGAGGGAGCGCGTGGCGAGTGAGGGAGCGCGTGGCGAGTGAGGGTGCGCGTGGCGAGTGAGGGTGCGCGTGGCGAGTGAGGGTGCGCGTGGCGAGTGAGGGAGCGCGTGGCGAGTGAGGGAGCTCGTGGCGAGTGAGGGAGCGCGTGGCGAGTGAGGGAGCGCGTGGCGAGTGAGGGAGCGCGTGGCGAGTGAGGGAGCGCGTGGCGAGTGAGGGTGCGCGTGGGGCGAGTGAGGGAGCGCGTGGCGAGTGAGGGCGCGTGGGGCGAGTGAGGGAGCGCGTGGCGAGTGAGGGCGCGTGGGGCGAGTGAGGGAGCGCGTGGCGAGTGAGGGAGCGCGTGGCGAGTGAGGGAGCGCGTGGCGAGTGAGGGAGCGCGTGGCGAGTGAGGGAGCGCGTGGCGAGTGAGGGTGCGCGTGGCGAGTGAGGGAGCGCGTGGCGAGTGAGGGAGCGCGTGGCGAGTGAGGGAGCGCGTGGCGAGTGAGGGTGCGCGTGGGGCGAGTGAGGGAGCGCGTGGCGAGTGAGGGCGCGTGGGGCGAGTGAGGGAGCGCGTGGCGAGTGAGGGAGCGCGTGGCGAGTGAGGGAGCGCGTGGCGAGTGAGGGAGCGCGTGGCGAGTGAGGGAGCGCGTGGCGAGTGAGGGAGCGCGTGGCGAGTGAGGGAGCGCGTGGCGAGTGAGGGTGCGCGTGGCGAGTGAGGGTGCGCGTGGGGCGAGTGAGGGAGCGCGTGGCGAGTGAGGGCGCGTGGGGCGAGTGAGGGAGCGCGTGGCGAGTGAGGGCGCGTGGGGCGAGTGAGGGAGCGCGTGGCGAGTGAGGGAGCGCGTGGCGAGTGAGGGAGCGCGTGGCGAGTGAGGGAGCGCGTGGCGAGTGAGGGAGCGCGTGGCGAGTGAGGGAGCGCGTGGCGAGTGAGGGAGCGCGTGGCGAGTGAGGGTGCGCGTGGCGAGTGAGGGTGCGCGTGGGGCGAGTGAGGGAGCGCGTGGCGAGTGAGGGCGCGTGGGGCGAGTGAGGGAGCGCGTGGCGAGTGAGGGCGCGTGGGGCGAGTGAGGGAGCGCGTGGCGAGTGAGGGAGCGCGTGGCGAGTGAGGGAGCGCGTGGCGAGTGAGGGAGCGCGTGGCGAGTGAGGGAGCGCGTGGCGAGTGAGGGAGCGCGTGGCGAGTGAGGGAGCGCGTGGCGAGTGAGGGTGCGCGTGGCGAGTGAGGGTGCGCGTGGCGAGTGAGGGTGCGCGTGGCGAGTGAGGGAGCTCGTGGCGAGTGAGGGAGCACGTGGCGAGTGAGGGAGCGCGTGGCGAGTGAGGGAGCGCGTGGCGAGTGAGGGAGCGCGTGGCGAGTGAGGGAGCGCGTGGCGAGTGAGGGTGCGCGTGGGGCGAGTGAGGGAGCGCGTGGCGAGTGAGGGCGCGTGGGGCGAGTGAGGGAGCGCGTGGCGAGTGAGGGCGCGTGGGGCGAGTGAGGGAGCGCGTGGCGAGTGAGGGAGCGCGTGGCGAGTGAGGGAGCGCGTGGCGAGTGAGGGAGCGCGTGGCGAGTGAGGGAGCGCGTGGCGAGTGAGGGTGCGCGTGGCGAGTGAGGGAGCGCGTGGCGAGTGAGGGAGCGCGTGGCGAGTGAGGGAGCGCGTGGCGAGTGAGGGAGCGCGTGGCGAGTGAGGGAGCGCGTGGCGAGTGAGGGTGCGCGTGGGGCGAGTGAGGGAGCGCGTGGCGAGTGAGGGGCGCGTGGGGCGAGTGAGGGAGCGCGTGGCGAGTGAGGGCGCGCGTGGCGAGTGAGGGAGCGCGTGGCGAGTGAGGGCGCGTGGGGCGAGTGAGGGAGCGCGTGGCGAGTGAGGGAGCGCCTGGCGAGTGAGGGAGCGCGTGGCGAGTGAGGGAGCGCGTGGCGAGTGAGGGTGCGCGTGGCGAGTGAGGGTGCGCGTGGCGAGTGAGGGTGCGCGTGGCGAGTGAGGGTGCGCGTGGCGAGTGAGGGTGCGCGTGGCGAGTGAGGGTGCGCGTGGCGAGTGAGGGTGCGCGTGGCGAGTGAGGGTGCGCGTGGCGAGTGAGGGTGCGCGTGGCGAGTGAGGGTGCGCGTGGCGAGTGAGGGTGCGCGTGGCGAGTGAGGGTGCGCGTGGCGAGTGAGGGTGCGCGTGGCGAGTGAGGGAGCGCGTGGCGAGTGAGGGTGCGCGTGGGGCGAGTGAGGGAGCGCGTGGCGAGTGAGGGCGCGTGGGGCGAGTGAGGGAGCGCGTGGCGAGTGAGGGTGCGCGTGGCGAGTGAGGGTGCGCGTGGCGAGTGAGGGTGCGCGTGGCGAGTGAGGGAGCGCGTGGCGAGTGAGGGAGCGCGTGGCGAGTGAGGGAGCGCGTGGCGAGTGAGGGAGCGCGTGGCGAGTGAGGGAGCGCGTGGCGAGTGAGGGAGCGCGTGGCGAGTGAGGGTGCGCGTGGGGCGAGTGAGGGAGCGCGTGGCGAGTGAGGGCGCGTGGGGCGAGTGAGGGAGCGCGTGGCGAGTGAGGGCGCGTGGGGCGAGTGAGGGAGCGCGTGGCGAGTGAGGGAGCGCGTGGCGAGTGAGGGAGCGCGTGGCGAGTGAGGGAGCGCGTGGCGAGTGAGGGAGCGCGTGGCGAGTGAGGGTGCGCGTGGCGAGTGAGGGAGCGCGTGGCGAGTGAGGGAGCGCGTGGCGAGTGAGGGTGCGCGTGGCGAGTGAGGGTGCGCGTGGCGAGTGAGGGTGCGCGTGGCGAGTGAGGGAGCGCGTGGCGAGTGAGGGAGCGCGTGGCGAGTGAGGGAGCGCGTGGCGAGTGAGGGAGCGCGTGGCGAGTGAGGGAGCGCGTGGCGAGTGAGGGAGCGCGTGGCGAGTGAGGGTGCGCGTGGGGCGAGTGAGGGAGCGCGTGGCGAGTGAGGGCGCGTGGGGCGAGTGAGGGAGCGCGTGGCGAGTGAGGGCGCGTGGGGCGAGTGAGGGAGCGCGTGGCGAGTGAGGGTGCGCGTGGCGAGTGAGGGTGCGCGTGGCGAGTGAGGGTGCGCGTGGCGAGTGAGGGTGCGCGTGGCGAGTGAGGGTGCGCGTGGGGCGAGTGAGGGAGCGCGTGGCGAGTGAGGGAGCGCGTGGCGAGTGAGGGAGCGCGTGGCGAGTGAGGGAGCGCGTGGCGAGTGAGGGAGCGCGTGGCGAGTGAGGGAGCGCGTGGCGAGTGAGGGAGCGCGTGGCGAGTGAGGGAGCGCGTGGCGAGTGAGGGAGCGCGTGGCGAGTGAGGGTGCGCGTGGCGAGTGAGGGTGCGCGTGGCGAGTGAGGGTGCGCGTGGCGAGTGAGGGAGCGCGTGGCGAGTGAGGGAGCGCGTGGCGAGTGAGGGAGCGCGTGGCGAGTGAGGGAGCGCGTGGCGAGTGAGGGAGCGCGTGGCGAGTGAGGGAGCGCGTGGCGAGTGAGGGTGCGCGTGGGGCGAGTGAGGGAGCGCGTGGCGAGTGAGGGCGCGTGGGGCGAGTGAGGGAGCGCGTGGCGAGTGAGGGCGCGTGGGGCGAGTGAGGGAGCGCGTGGCGAGTGAGGGAGCGCGTGGCGAGTGAGGGAGCGCGTGGCGAGTGAGGGAGCGCGTGGCGAGTGAGGGAGCGCGTGGCGAGTGAGGGTGCGCGTGGCGAGTGAGGGAGCGCGTGGCGAGTGAGGGAGCGCGTGGCGAGTGAGGGAGCGCGTGGCGAGTGAGGGTGCGCGTGGGGCGAGTGAGGGAGCGCGTGGCGAGTGAGGGCGCGTGGGGCGAGTGAGGGAGCGCGTGGCGAGTGAGGGAGCGCGTGGCGAGTGAGGGAGCGCGTGGCGAGTGAGGGAGCGCGTGGCGAGTGAGGGAGCGCGTGGCGAGTGAGGGAGCGCGTGGCGAGTGAGGGAGCGCGTGGCGAGTGAGGGTGCGCGTGGCGAGTGAGGGTGCGCGTGGGGCGAGTGAGGGAGCGCGTGGCGAGTGAGGGCGCGTGGGGCGAGTGAGGGAGCGCGTGGCGAGTGAGGGCGCGTGGGGCGAGTGAGGGAGCGCGTGGCGAGTGAGGGAGCGCGTGGCGAGTGAGGGAGCGCGTGGCGAGTGAGGGAGCGCGTGGCGAGTGAGGGAGCGCGTGGCGAGTGAGGGAGCGCGTGGCGAGTGAGGGAGCGCGTGGCGAGTGAGGGTGCGCGTGGCGAGTGAGGGTGCGCGTGGGGCGAGTGAGGGAGCGCGTGGCGAGTGAGGGCGCGTGGGGCGAGTGAGGGAGCGCGTGGCGAGTGAGGGCGCGTGGGGCGAGTGAGGGAGCGCGTGGCGAGTGAGGGAGCGCGTGGCGAGTGAGGGAGCGCGTGGCGAGTGAGGGAGCGCGTGGCGAGTGAGGGAGCGCGTGGCGAGTGAGGGAGCGCGTGGCGAGTGAGGGAGCGCGTGGCGAGTGAGGGTGCGCGTGGCGAGTGAGGGTGCGCGTGGCGAGTGAGGGTGCGCGTGGCGAGTGAGGGAGCGCGTGGCGAGTGAGGGAGCGCGTGGCGAGTGAGGGAGCGCGTGGCGAGTGAGGGAGCGCGTGGCGAGTGAGGGAGCGCGTGGCGAGTGAGGGAGCGCGTGGCGAGTGAGGGCGTGCGAGTGAGGGTGCGCGTGGGGCGAGTGAGGGAGCGCGTGGCGAGTGAGGGCGCGTGGGGCGAGTGAGGGAGCGCGTGGCGAGTGAGGGCGCGTGGGGCGAGTGAGGGAGCGCGTGGCGAGTGAGGGAGCGCGTGGCGAGTGAGGGAGCGCGTGGCGAGTGAGGGAGCGCGTGGCGAGTGAGGGAGCGCGTGGCGAGTGAGGGAGCGCGTGGCGAGTGAGGGAGCGCGTGGCGAGTGAGGGAGCGCGTGGCGAGTGAGGGAGCGCGTGGCGAGTGAGGGAGCGCGTGGCGAGTGAGGGAGCGCGTGGCGAGTGAGGGTGCGCGTGGGGCGAGTGAGGGAGCGCGTGGCGAGTGAGGGCGCGTGGGGCGAGTGAGGGAGCGCGTGGCGAGTGAGGGCGCGCGTGGCGAGTGAGGGAGCGCGTGGCGAGTGAGGGAGCGCGTGGCGAGTGAGGGAGCGCGTGGCGAGTGAGGGAGCGCCTGGCGAGTGAGGGAGCGCGTGGCGAGTGAGGGAGCGCGTGGCGAGTGAGGGTGCGCGTGGCGAGTGAGGGTGCGCGTGGCGAGTGAGGGTGCGCGTGGCGAGTGAGGGTGCGCGTGGCGAGTGAGGGTGCGCGTGGCGAGTGAGGGTGCGCGTGGCGAGTGAGGGTGCGCGTGGCGAGTGAGGGTGCGCGTGGCGAGTGAGGGTGCGCGTGGCGAGTGAGGGTGCGCGTGGCGAGTGAGGGTGCGCGTGGCGAGTGAGGGTGCGCGTGGCGAGTGAGGGTGCGCGTGGCGAGTGAGGGTGCGCGTGGCGAGTGAGGGAGCGCGTGGCGAGTGAGGGTGCGCGTGGGGCGAGTGAGGGAGCGCGTGGCGAGTGAGGGCGCGTGGGGCGAGTGAGGGAGCGCGTGGCGAGTGAGGGTGCGCGTGGCGAGTGAGGGTGCGCGTGGCGAGTGAGGGTGCGCGTGGCGAGTGAGGGAGCGCGTGGCGATTGAGGGAGCGCGTGGCGAGTGAGGGAGCGCGTGGCGAGTGAGGGAGCGCGTGGCGAGTGAGGGAGCGCGTGGCGAGTGAGGGAGCGCGTGGCGAGTGAGGGTGCGCGTGGGGCGAGTGAGGGAGCGCGTGGCGAGTGAGGGCGCGTGGGGCGAGTGAGGGAGCGCGTGGCGAGTGAGGGCGCGTGGGGCGAGTGAGGGAGCGCGTGGCGAGTGAGGGAGCGCGTGGCGAGTGAGGGAGCGCGTGGCGAGTGAGGGAGCGCGTGGCGAGTGAGGGAGCGCGTGGCGAGTGAGGGTGCGCGTGGCGAGTGAGGGAGCGCGTGGCGAGTGAGGGAGCGCGTGGCGAGTGAGGGAGCGCGTGGCGAGTGAGGGAGCGCGTGGCGAGTGAGGGAGCGCGTGGCGAGTGAGGGTGCGCGTGGGGCGAGTGAGGGAGCGCGTGGCGAGTGAGGGCGCGTGGGGCGAGTGAGGGAGCGCGTGGCGAGTGAGGGCGCGCGTGGCGAGTGAGGGAGCGCGTGGCGAGTGAGGGAGCGCGTGGCGAGTGAGGGAGCGCGTGGCGAGTGAGGGAGCGCCTGGCGAGTGAGGGAGCGCGTGGCGAGTGAGGGAGCGCGTGGCGAGTGAGGGTGCGCGTGGCGAGTGAGGGTGCGCGTGGCGAGTGAGGGTGCGCGTGGCGAGTGAGGGTGCGCGTGGCGAGTGAGGGTGCGCGTGGCGAGTGAGGGTGCGCGTGGCGAGTGAGGGTGCGCGTGGCGAGTGAGGGTGCGCGTGGCGAGTGAGGGTGCGCGTGGCGAGTGAGGGTGCGCGTGGCGAGTGAGGGTGCGCGTGGCGAGTGAGGGTGCGCGTGGCGAGTGAGGGTGCGCGTGGCGAGTGAGGGTGCGCGTGGCGAGTGAGGGAGCGCGTGGCGAGTGAGGGTGCGCGTGGCGAGTGAGGGAGCGCGTGGCGAGTGAGGGTGCGCGTGGCGAGTGAGGGTGCGCGTGGCGAGTGAGGTGCGCGTGGCGAGTGAGGGTGCGCGTGGCGAGTGAGGGTGCGCGTGGCGAGTGAGGGTGCGCGTGGCGAGTGAGGGTGCGCGTGGCGAGTGAGGGTGCGCGTGGCGAGTGAGGGTGCGCGTGGCGAGTGAGGGTGCGCGTGGCGAGTGAGGGTGCGCGTGGCGAGTGAGGGTGCGCGTGGCGAGTGAGGGTGCGCGTGGCGAGTGAGGGTGCGCGTGGCGAGTGAGGGTGCGCGTGGCGAGTGAGGGTGCGCGTGGCGAGTGAGGGTGCGCGTGGCGAGTGAGGGTGCGCGTGGCGAGTGAGGGTGCGCGTGGCGAGTGAGGGTGCGCGTGGCGAGTGAGGGTGCGCGTGGCGAGTGAGGGTGCGCGTGGCGAGTGAGGGTGCGCGTGGCGAGTGAGGGTGCGCGTGGCGAGTGAGGGTGCGCGTGGCGAGTGAGGGTGCGCGTGGCGAGTGAGGGTGCGCGTGGCGAGTGAGGGTGCGCGTGGCGAGTGAGGGAGCGCGTGGCGAGTGAGGGTGCGCGTGGCGAGTGAGGGAGCGCGTGGCGAGTGAGGGTGCGCGTGGCGAGTGAGGGTGCGCGTGGCGAGTGAGGGTGCGCGTGGCGAGTGAGGGTGCGCGTGGCGAGTGAGGGTGCGCGTGGGGCGAGTGAGGGAGCGCGTGGCGAGTGAGGGAGCGCGTGGCGAGTGAGGGAGCGCGTGGCGAGTGAGGGAGCGCGTGGCGAGTGAGGGAGCGCGTGGCGAGTGAGGGAGCGCGTGGCGAGTGAGGGAGCGCGTGGCGAGTGAGGGAGCGCGTGGCGAGTGAGGGTGCGCGTGGGGCGAGTGAGGGAGCGCGTGGCGAGTGAGGGCGCGTGTGGCGAGTGAGGGTGCGCGTGGCGAGTGAGGGTGCGCGTGGCGAGTGAGGGTGCGCGTGGCGAGTGAGGGAGCGCGTGGCGAGTGAGGGAGCGCGTGGCGAGTGAGGGAGCGCGTGGCGAGTGAGGGAGCGCGTGGCGAGTGAGGGTGCGCGTGGCGAGTGAGGGTGCGCGTGGGGCGAGTGAGGGAGCGCGTGGCGAGTGAGGGCGCGTGGGGCGAGTGAGGGAGCGCGTGGCGAGTGAGGGCGCGTGGGGCGAGTGAGGGAGCGCGTGGCGAGTGAGGGAGCGCGTGGCGAGTGAGGGAGCGCGTGGCGAGTGAGGGAGCGCGTGGCGAGTGAGGGAGCGCCTGGCGAGTGAGGGAGCGCGTGGCGAGTGAGGGAGCGCGTGGCGAGTGAGGGTGCGCGTGGCGAGTGAGGGTGCGCGTGGCGAGTGAGGGTGCGCGTGGCGAGTGAGGGTGCGCGTGGCGAGTGAGGGTGCGCGTGGCGAGTGAGGGTGCGCGTGGCGAGTGAGGGTGCGCGTGGCGAGTGAGGGTGCGCGTGGCGAGTGAGGGTGCGCGTGGCGAGTGAGGGTGCGCGTGGCGAGTGAGGGTGCGCGTGGCGAGTGAGGGTGCGCGTGGCGAGTGAGGGTGCGCGTGGCGAGTGAGGGTGCGCGTGGCGAGTGAGGGAGCGCGTGGCGAGTGAGGGAGCGCGTGGCGAGTGAGGGTGCGCGTGGCGAGTGAGGGAGCGCGTGGCGAGTGAGGGTGCGCGTGGCGAGTGAGGGTGCGCGTGGCGAGTGAGGGTGCGCGTGGCGAGTGAGGGAGCGCGTGGCGAGTGAGGGTGCGCGTGGCGAGTGAGGGTGCGCGTGGCGAGTGAGGGTGCGCGTGGCGAGTGAGGGTGCGCGTGGCGAGTGAGGGAGCGCGTGGCGAGTGAGGGCGCGTGGGGCGAGTGAGGGAGCGCGTGGCGAGTGAGGGCGCGTGGGGCGAGTGAGGGAGCGCGTGGCGAGTGAGGGAGCGCGTGGCGAGTGAGGGAGCGCGTGGCGAGTGAGGGAGCGCGTGGCGAGTGAGGGAGCGCGTGGCGAGTGAGGGTGCGCGTGGCGAGTGAGGGTGCGCGTGGCGAGTGAGGGTGCGCGTGGCGAGTGAGGGTGCGCGTGGCGAGTGAGGGTGCGCGTGGCGAGTGAGGGTGCGCGTGGCGAGTGAGGGTGCGCGTGGCGAGTGAGGGTGCGCGTGGCGAGTGAGGGTGCGCGTGGCGAGTGAGGGTGCGCGTGGCGAGTGAGGGTGCGCGTGGCGAGTGAGGGTGCGCGTGGCGAGTGAGGGTGCGCGTGGCGAGTGAGGGTGCGCGTGGCGAGTGAGGGTGCGCGTGGCGAGTGAGGGAGCGCGTGGCGAGTGAGGGTGCGCGTGGCGAGTGAGGGTGCGCGTGGCGAGTGAGGGTGCGCGTGGCGAGTGAGGGTGCGCGTGGCGAGTGAGGGTGCGCGTGGCGAGTGAGGGTGCGCGTGGCGAGTGAGGGTGCGCGTGGCGAGTGAGGGTGCGCGTGGCGAGTGAGGGTGCGCGTGGCGAGTGAGGGTGCGCGTGGCGAGTGAGGGTGCGCGTGGCGAGTGAGGGTGCGCGTGGCGAGTGAGGGTGCGCGTGGCGAGTGAGGGTGCGCGTGGCGAGTGAGGGTGCGCGTGGCGAGTGAGGGTGCGCGTGGCGAGTGAGGGTGCGCGTGGCGAGTGAGGGTGCGCGTGGCGAGTGAGGGTGCGCGTGGCGAGTGAGGGTGCGCGTGGCGAGTGAGGGTGCGCGTGGCGAGTGAGGGTGCGCGTGGCGAGTGAGGGTGCGCGTGGCGAGTGAGGGAGCGCGTGGCGAGTGAGGGTGCGCGTGGCGAGTGAGGGTGCGCGTGGCGAGTGAGGGTGCGCGTGGCGAGTGAGGGTGCGCGTGGCGAGTGAGGGTGCGCGTGGCGAGTGAGGGAGCGCATGGCGAGTGAGGGAGCGCGTGGCGAGTGAGGGAGCGCGTGGCGAGTGAGGGTGCGCGTGGCGAGTGAGGGTGCGCGTGGCGAGTGAGGGTGCGCGTGGCGAGTGAGGGTGCGCGTGGCGAGTGAGGGTGCGCGTGGCGAGTGAGGGTGCGCGTGGCGAGTGAGGGTGCGCGTGGCGAGTGAGGGTGCGCGTGGCGAGTGAGGGTGCGCGTGGCGAGTGAGGGAGCGCGTGGCGAGTGAGGGTGCGCGTGGCGAGTGAGGGAGCGCGTGGCGAGTGAGGGTGCGCGTGGCGAGTGAGGGTGCGCGTGGCGAGTGAGGGTGCGCGTGGCGAGTGAGGGTGCGCGTGGCGAGTGAGGGTGCGCGTGGCGAGTGAGGGTGCGCGTGGCGAGTGAGGGTGCGCGTGGCGAGTGAGGGTGCGCGTGGCGAGTGAGGGTGCGCGTGGCGAGTGAGGGTGCGCGTGGCGAGTGAGGGAGCGCGTGGCGAGTGAGGGTGCGCGTGGCGAGTGAGGGTGCGCGTGGCGAGTGAGGGTGCGCGTGGCGAGTGAGGGTGCGCGTGGCGAGTGAGGGTGCGCGTGGCGAGTGAGGGTGCGCGTGGCGAGTGAGGGTGCGCGTGGCGAGTGAGGGTGCGCGTGGCGAGTGAGGGTGCGCGTGGCGAGTGAGGGTGCGCGTGGCGAGTGAGGGTGCGCGTGGCGAGTGAGGGTGCGCGTGGCGAGTGAGGGTGCGCGGGGGGGCGGAACGTACACATGCGGATGCTGTCGCCGAGCAGCCCCAGGTCCACGTAGAACTCTGCGCGTGGGGGGATTGGCGTGGGGGAGGGGGAAAGGGGGGAAGAGGGGAGAGAGACGGCGGTAGGCCCAGAGACAAGTCCACAGCGTGAGTGCGAGCGAATATGGGGGGGAGAAGAGGAGAAATTAGGCCTCGTGCTACGGCCGGCTAAAAAAGTGCGCCGCAGCGATCCACGGCCGCCATTGATAGCCAAGCGACAACGCGGCCGCTGCTGCTGCTGCGCACAAGGGGAAGGTCGCGCCAGGCGCGCAGCACCCAGCGTCGACGGGGCCCTATCGGCCGAGCGGTCAGTGGCCGGTACTAGTGCGCTCTCTGACTAGCCTGCTGGCGTGCCCCTCGCGCCAACGAGCCTACGCGCGACGCTCACCAAACGCGCCGAGCGCGATGCCGACGAGCAGCAGCGCGACGGTGTACGGCACGCGCGTGTTATTGAAGATCTGCCGGCACAGCGCGCCGAGCGCCAGCGACACGGCCATGAACAGCAGCGCCACCTCCCCGCCCGGCACGTAACTCGCCGCACCCATGGCTCCCGCGGCTCTCGCGCCGTTCGGAACACGCGAGTGGGATTTGCGTGGCTAAGGGTAGCGCAGGGGTGAATTGGAGAGCGCCTCTACGCCGCCCTACGCGCTGATTGCGCGACTGACGCGGTCAGGAAGGCTCATAACGTTAGTGCGTGAACTTGGACGCGTATTTGCGGCGACAGAAGAGTCTCGGTGCCAGATGGGAGAATGAAAAGTGACGAGGGAGGCATTGCAGATGCAGCAGCATGCAGTGCCGTGAGGTGGAATGACCTTTCTCTCCTCTGGCGGTTTGCACGGCTCGGCTCGAAATGGGCAAGTGGAGATGAGAGAAAGTGGCCGCCACCACATGAGCCTGCCCACCATTTGATTTCACCATCTTTTCGTAATAGCTCAACGCCGCATGACAACGATTTGTTGGTGTACTGTAGGTCCATTCAAACAAAAAAACTGCCCTGCACAAAAATTCTCGTTGCCCGAATGACTTCGAGAACAAGCAGCAGCGAGTGGTTGAGGTTCGTTGAATGTAGGGCGTCCAGGCTATGTCCTGTGAATGACTGCCAACGCATCAGTTGCCCTTTGGCCTTAGGCTTGTCTGCAATATCATTGGCTGACGACCACGATCGCTTGTCCTGCTTTCCACGTCACTCCCCGTTCATCCAACCAAAGCAATCGCTAAACTTCAGTTGCAAACTGGTAGTGTAGGGCGAGACCTGAAATAAGGTTTTTGCATAGATTCGAGCTTACCAATAACGGGACACACTTCCCCTTTTCCCCTTTCTTTCCGCACAGCACGGCAGCACAGCCATGGCACTCACTCGCCGCCTTACCTCGCCAGGCGACCTGCGCGCGTGTCTCGGCGCAGTCTACCGCGCGTTTTCCACCTCCATCCCCTCCGCCCATCCGTTCCCCTCCCAGCACGGTCTCCCGCATGCGCCAAATTGCGCCGCGTCGTCGCGATCCGATCAGCCAACCCTTCCGTGCACCCCCTACGATCTCGAGCAGCATGGAAGCGCAGCTGAGCCGTTGATTCACCCTGCCGTCCCCGTCGCTTCCGGCCCTTCCGTTTTAGCCCCGACCCATTCACGATTGACGCCAGATGATGCGAATCGATTTGCGGTTATGGCGGTTCCCAAGAGGAAGGTACGCAGCAGTTTCCTCTGACTCGTGGTTGCAAGCAGTCACCTTGCGACGTCCGACCGTGCCTCCGTGTGCCTCTCACGCCATCACGTGCAGGTGACGCCATCGCGGAAAGGCATCAGAAATGGGCCCAAGGCGCTCAAGGCTGTACCGGTGGTGGTCAGATGCCTGTGAGTGAAGCAGCTATTCACCTCTTTCCATGCTTGGCAGTCGTCCCTTTGCACTGCCGTGCCTGCAACCATGCCACGCCATGCCACACCCCCTCATGCCAACCCATTGCGTCCTCCCCAATGGCATGACTCAGGAGTTGCGGGTGTGTGAAGCTGCAGCACCAGTACTGCTGCAAGGACGGGGACAGACACCGCCAGCCAGCTTCGGAGTAGGGCTGTGCTCCTCCAGCAAGCTAGCTTTTAGATAGGAGTTGGAGCAATCATGGGCAGCAGGTGAAGGCTTTATGCAACCAGATCTTATGATTTGGTTTGCCTTGAGCAAAGTTTCTACCCACCACACTAGCCCTGACACAAAAGTTTTTGAATAAATATATCGGGCTACGTATTGCACAACACAAACAAGCCAGTTCGCCTAGTTGCAGCTTCTCTCTAGTGCTTCATATGTTATGAGCTACCATACTTCATGCATTCGATCTTAGTAGACCTTGCTGTGCTCGCCACATCTGCTGCATACCCAGCGGTGCACGCAAGCACGTGTGTCAGGAGTCAAATGGGTGGCACCACGTGCGTCGCCTGTCACCGCACGGGCTGGAAGCCAGCAGCGGGCGCTAGGCACGTGGCGCACAGGTCAGCATCTCTGGCGCATTCCTCGCAGTCTGTTGTGGATGCACGGGGGGTGAAGGGGTGAGGGTAAGGGGGCAGGGGGAGCAGCAAGTACCGGTATGATTGGCATCATGCAGAGGGATGTTTGTGTTACAATAGCAGACTACGAGCGGGTGGAAGAAGAGTGCTAGGAACAAGAATTTCAGGGCACGCTGATGGAGCACACAAGGCAAAAAAAGGCAGCGGCAGTGATTGCAATTCAGAGGTTGCAGAGAGTGAGAGCAGTGAAAGATGCGATCGCAGTGGTTCAGGTACACACGTGACGTGTGCAGCACATGTGCTTAAGGAAAGGCATGGGGAAAGGGAGAGGGCGAGCATCAGGGATGGAGAATGTAGCTGTGAGTGGGAGTGAGAGAGATGAATGGGAGAGAGGGCGAGAGAAAGCGGGGCACGCATGGTTGCAGGGTGCAACGAGGCGTACAGCACGAGTGGTGGCACGGCAGGGTCTGCGTGGAGATGGGGGCGTCGAAACAATTCTTGCAAAAATAATCCCCCCCGGAGTCCATTTCCATGCCATCGTCATCGCCATCATCAGCATCATCGAGATGATGATGCGGATGATGGGGATGATGATGATGGTGATGGAGAGGGAGGAGGTGATGGAGGCAGTCCTCTACCGGGTCTATCTCTGAGCCGCTCGTGCTGCTGCCCTCTGCCCGCACTCGCATCTGCGCTCCACACCGTTGTCACGACGCCGTTCAAGCCACACGGTCCACGCATGGAGTTGTTGTTGCATCGTTGCATCGCCATGCCACATGCAGGGGAGCAGAGGGGAGGAGCGTGGAGGGGATGGGGCGGGGAGGGGAAGAGCGTACAGCACAGGATAAGGGAAGGTGAGGCAGTGAAGCAGCCATGATTTTAGTGGCAGCTGGCAAAACATGGTGGAGGATTAGCAGCGTGGCATGGCAGGAGGGGGAAGATCTGAAGGAGCTGAGTGACGACGGTATGGTCCAAACGCCTTTCTTCAGGAAGCTTCACTCCCTGTCATCTGTGAGCTCACACCAGCTGCCTCATTCTGTGTGCCTTGCGTATGTATGCCTGTGAGGATCATATTGAGAGGAGGTGAGGGATGAACTCTAGTGAAGCGGGTAAAAGGATCAGGTTGGAAGGAGCAAGACGGGCGGCAGGGGAGGGGAGACAGGAACAGGAAGGGAGGAGCAGGGAGGGCGGAGCAGGAACGGGGGAGGGGCGGGAGAGCACCTTAGCGACCTCGAGCTTGGTGAGAGCTGTTTCCATGTCCGCCTCCAGAGCCATCAGCTCCCTCAACGTCAACCCCGCCAGCTGCTCGCCCTGTAACACAAGGGGCGGTGGGAGGGGATGATGTGTGGCACCGAGTGAGAGAGGAAGCAGGAGCGAGAGGAAGGAGGAGCGAGAGGAAGCAGGAGCGAGAGGAAGGAGGAGCTGGCAGGTGATCTGTCTCTAGTTCTACAAAGCTGGAAAAGTGGTTGGGTGACGGGGCAGGAGAGAGCCATTGCGGAAAGTGATCAATCCCACACTGCCACCCCGTGCTTCCTACCTTTCTACGGGCGAGTTCCTCCTTGAGCACACACGTCTCTCGCTCCACCGCCATCTGCACTCGCACCTCCCCCTCCCCACTCGCCCCCTCCCCTCCACGCACCCCCAACCCGCCCGCCGGGGAGACAGGAACAGGAAGGGAGGAGCAGGGAGGGCGGAGCAGGAACGGGGGAGGGGCGGGAGAGCACCTTAGCGACCTCGAGCTTGGTGAGAGCTGTTTCCATGTCCGCCTCCAGAGCCATCAGCTCCCTCAACTTCAACCCCGCCAGCTGCTCGCCCTGTAACACAAGGGGCGGTGGGAGGGGATGATGTGTGGCACCGAGTGAGAGAGGAAGCAGGAGCGAGAGGAAGGAGGAGCGAGAGGAAGCAGGAGCGAGAGGAAGGAGGAGCTGGCAGGTGATCTGTCTCTAGTTCTACAAAGCTGGAAAAGTGGTTGGGTGACGGGGCAGGAGAGAGCCATTGCGGAAAGTGATCAATCCCACACTGCCACCCCGTGCTTCCTACCTTTCTACGGGCGAGTTCCTCCTTGAGCACACACGTCTCTCGCTCCACCGCCATCTGCACTCGCACCTCCCCCTCCCCACTCGCCCCCTCCCCTCCACGCACCCCCAACCCGCCCGCCGACCCCGCCCTGATCAGCTCCATGGCCTGCTCCGACAAGCTCACCCTGCCCTCACTGCCCCCCTCACTGCCCACCCCCTCGCTGCGCATGCTCTCCCCTTTCCGCAGCTCCCCCAGCCACCGCCCGCTGCCCCCAATGCTGCCCGCCAGCTCCGCCATCTCCTCCGCATCCAGCAACCCCCCTCGCGCTGCCGCCCCCCCACCGCCCTCCCTGCCACTGCCCTCACTCTTGACAGACGAGGAGCGACTGCCCCCGCCCATGTGTCTGAGCTCAGCGACGAGCACCCACATGGTGCTCAGATCCCTCTCTAGAGCCGCCTCCCTCTGCTGTGCTGCCGCCAGGCTCTGCTGTAACTCGCCCACCTCCCTCTCCCGCACCGCCAGCATTGCATCCTTCTCTGCTTCCAGCCGCGCTGCCACTGCCGCCACCGCTCCCACCGCCCCCTGCTTCCTCATGCCCTCTCCTCCGCCATCTCCTGCGCTCTCTCCGACCTCCCCACCATCTCCGGCCTCCCCACTCTCCACTCCTCCTGCCTCTGCAGCAGCAGCAGTTCGGTACGCTGCCAGCTCAGCACGGGCAGCTGCCAGCTCAGCCTCCACGAGCTGGTGCTGCTGCCGCTGCTCCTGCCACTGCGCCTCCCTCGCCCTCGCCGCCTCCACCTGCTGCAGCAACCCACTCACATCCGGCCGCCCATCTGGCCCATTCATATACGCCCCGTCTAAAAACGACGCCAGGGACGACGTCCCGGCCGCAGCACCTGACCCATCGGCACCACCACCACCACCAGCAGCGCCAGCACTGGCAGCAGGAGCAGTGCAGGAGGCGGTGAGGGCGAGGGAGCGCGCCCCTGCGAGGTCCTTGGTGAGCTGGTGCTGCTGCTGCCGCAGCATGTCCGCCTCCTGCCGAGCCAGCCTCACCTGCGACCTCAGCTCCTCCAGCTCCCCCGCCCCCACCACCACCATGCCCTCACCGCCACCCCCTCCCCCCTCACCGCCCCCTGACCCTGCCCCTGACCCCGTGCCATTCTCGCCCTCCCCTTGCCCTGCTGCGTCCGTGTGCCCTTCGGCCTCGCCGTTCCCGTCCGCCTGCCCCCTGGCAGCGTTGTGGCGAGAGGTGATGGCGCGGGTGAGCTCCACGCGCAGCATGTTCGCCTCCTCCATCAGCTGCTGCACCTGCCTCGTCTGCTCACGCACGCGGAGGGGAAAGGGCGAGAGAGGGGGGACGAGTGCGAGCGGGTGAGGAGTGGTTGGGGGTGTGAGGTGGGGGAGAGGCAGACTGTGCAGGTAGGGAAGGGACGAGAAGCATGGTGCAAGCTGCTTCCGGGAAGAGCACATTGAGCAGGTTGAGTGGGGGCAGTGGCGCTGGTGGCGCTCACCTTGGCCTTGAGCGAGTCCTGCAGAATGCGGTTGTCTGCACTCACGATCTGACACGGCCACCAGCAGCGGGGGACAAGCGCAGAGAGCGGGAGGTGGTAAGGTCACGAAGGACATGAGGGGAATAACCACACGCAAGCAGGCCAGTGCGGAGAGCACAAACAGAATGTCCATTTCTGAGCACTCTCAAGCCCACCCGCCCACTTGCTTCCACTTGGAATCCACATTTCATGTGCGTCTCCCTCACCTCCATGTCAAACGTCTTCTCGCTCACCTCCATGTCAAACGTCTTCTCGCTCACCTCCATGTCAAACGTCTTCTCGCTCACCTCCATGTCAAACGTCTTCTCGCTCACCTCCATGTCAAACGTCTTCTCCCTCACCTCCATGTCAAACGTCTTCTCGCTCACCTCCATGTCAAACGTCTTCTCGCTCACCTCCATGTCAAACGTCTTCTCGCTCACCTCCATGTCAAACGTCTTCTCGCTCACCTCCATGTCAAACGTCTTCTCGCTCAGCACGGCCTTGAGCTTCGCTATTGTCTGCAGCATGTGGGATATCGGTGGCGGAGGAAGGAACGTAGGCACAGCGCATATGCCATGGGGAGTAGGAGATGGGAGGTTTGGGACGAGGGGCATTTGTAATGGTTCGCGGAACAAGGGACAACAGACCTCGACGTTGGGAATTACGCATAGGCAGGGAGGAGCGCGTGGGAAGATGTGTCAGAGGAGGCATGGGGCATGGGGCATACAGAATGGATATTGAGGCATGGGGCATGGAGCAGGGATGTAAGAAATGACTACTATGTCCCTTGGTCCCACCTTGGCCATCTGTTCCTGTGTGGCCGTGTCTACCTCTGCGCCCACGCCCAGGCCATCACTGCCCCCCGCGGCGCTGGCAGCAGGGGACGGCTGGTCGCCCTGCCTGCGCCGCATGAACTCCTCCATCTCGCGCAGCTGCTGCTGCTTGCCCGCTAGCTCCACTCGCAGCCGCTGTGGGGACCCGGGCACATGCATACAGGGAAGATGCACGCAGGGACAAGCAGCGGACACGGGACAGAGTCTGAGGGCGGAGCGGCTGGGAGACAACGTCTTCACGTCACAGCCTGGTCAGAAAAGGGCCAAGATCTAGAAACTTAGAACCTAGAGCCCTATTAGCTCCCCACTGCCCCTCTGGACAAATATTGAGGGCGGAGATGCTGAGAGTCGGTACCTTGACGTCAAAACCTGGTAAGACAGGAGCAAAGGTCTAGAATCTTGGGGCCCTTCTTGCTCTCCACTGCCCCCCCCTCCCACGCCTCTCCAGCCTGCTCCCTGCAAGGCAGCGGACTGACCTCGATCTCCTGCTGCTCCTGCGGTGTGTTCTCGCCCTTGTCTATGAGGCGCCTCAGGTTGGACGTGTGGAATCCCACCTCCGCCGACAGAATCTTCACCTGCCGGGCGGGGGGAAGGGGCGGGTGGGCGAGAAGAAGATGCGGGGAGGGACGGGAGGAAAGGGAAATGGAGTCGAGGAAAGGAAGGGAAAGCAGATGAGGGGAGCGTGGGAATGAACTCTTAGTCCCAAGTGTCGTGTTAGAATGGTAAATGAAATCATGCTGCGCTGCCATTGAATTTGGAAGGTAATGTGGAGGACGGCCCACTGACCTGCTCCCTCAGCAGCTCGCACTGGTCCATGAGCGTGGTGCCACTCTGCTCGTGCCACACACGCAGGGAGACCAAGGGCGGGGAGAGAAAGGAGGCAGGGAGCAAGCGGGGAGAGAGAAAGGGGGCAGGGTGAGAGAGGTGCGTGGGAGGGCGAAGAGAATGAAGGGGACATGCCAAGGAAAAAAGGGTCTTGATAGCAGCATCCAAGAATACAAATCATCCATGCGCTCTCACCGATGGGATTCGCACGCCTGTGATGTGAAACAGCTCCCCTGCCTGAGTCGACGCCCTCACCGTCTCCACACACCGCCCCCCCCCTCCCACGCCCATGCCCATGCCCATGCCCATCCCTCCCCCCGCGCCCGCCTCATCCACACTAAGCAGCGATGCCGTGCGGCGCACTGCGCGCATCATCCTGGGCGCCCCCGCCCCCGCCGCCGCCCCCCCTGCGTGCTCCTCCGAGCTGTCCGTGCCGCTGCTGACCCTCGTGAGCCACTGCCCGCTGTCACTGCCTGCTCTGCCTGCCTCCATGCCGCCTTCTGTGCCACGGGCAGTGAGGATGGGGTCCACGTTCTCACTGCCTGACAGCGACGCGTGCAGGCCCCCCTCGCCGTCTCCGTCCTTGCTGCCCGCCCCGTCCTTCTGTTGCGCACAAGGGCAAGCCGAGGGAAGTGGGGGAGGGTAGATGAGGTGGGAGAGGAGGGTGGCGAGACTCTCTGCCTTCCCTCTCACCAGCCGTAACGATCCCACAAGCTCAAGATCATTCCTCCCTCAACTCACCACCATCCCCCCCACTTCCCCCCTTTCCCCCTTCACCCCCTGGGACGCACCTTGGAGCGCAGCCATTTGAGGATCATGGGGCCCCCATCGTCGTCCCCTCCCGCTCCCCCATCTCCACCTGCGCCCGTCCCTCTGGGCGAGGCAGCGCCACTGCCACTGCCGCCGCTGTACATGCTCACAGAGCGCGACCCTGCTGCGCCCACCGTGCCCCCCAGGCGCTGCAGCTGCAGGTCGTCCCCCGCGCCTCCCCCCGCGCCCATGGCGTCGTCCAGCAGGTCAAAGCCCAGGTCCATGCGCCGCTGCTTCAGGTACGCCAGCTGGCATGAGGAGACGATGCCACGCGTGCAGAGGGATTGGGAAAGTTGGGAAGAAGAGGGATGCGGAGGGACGGGAGGAGCGCATTAGAGACACATCAAGGAGGCATGTGAGGCGGAAGAGAGCTATGAGATTTGCAAGAAGGGCATAGAATTCGCTAGGGAAGCATGAGAGTTGGAAGGGAGGCATGCTTGCGGTGCCTTGGAAGCAGTCTAACCAGAATCAGAAATGTATTAGCAAGGTATCCTCAAGGTATTCAATGCATCTTACGTCCTCCTCGCCGAAGGAGAGGCGGCGGCGCAGGCGGCCGGTGGGAGGGGCGTGCGGGGGGCGGGCGGGCTTGGAGGCGGAGGAGGCCTTGGAGGACACGAGGATGAGCTTGGTGAGGCGCTGTATGCGCGTCATCAGCGCCGCCTTCGCCTCCTCCTCCTCCTCCAACCGCGACTGCAGCAGCATCTGATCCGCCTCCAACTGCTCGAAGTGGGGGGGGTGGGAGAGGATGCGGGGAAAGGGAAGGGCAAAGCATTGCGAGGGCGGAGAGGAGTTAAGGAGAGGCAAGGTAAGGAGGAAACTGTATCCCACACAGTACACGAGAAAGTGCACATTGGTGCAATAGCAGTGAGCAGCAGGGGGGCACACAGAGGCAGCTGCCGCCACCAGCTCACCTTCTCCCGCAGCACTGCAAGGTCCTGCCCGCCCATGTCGCCTCCCCCGCCGCCGCCAATGTTGCCGATGCCGGGGGCGGCCCCCCAGGGCAGCGCGGGGGGGGCGTGCGACATGTCGTGCCTGAGGCGCGTGAGCTCGTCCTTGAGCGCCATGATCTCCCTCTGATACTTCTTTATCAGCGACTTCTCGTCCAGGATCTGATGCCACCGCACAGAGGAGGGAGTGTGGAGGGGACACACGCATGAGTGGGACAGGACAACTTTTTGACACAACGACAGAGGGACTTATACTTCCAAGGAGGTCCTTGGAAGTTGAACTGCAGAGGTTGCAGCTCGTGAGGCCAGCGACGAAATGAGCACGGAACAGCAGCGGGGCCCATGCGTGCATGCATGGCATGTCATGGTGCTGACCTTGTTGGCGTTGGCGCGGATCTCAACGTGTTTGGCGCGCGAGGCGAACTTGAGCGTGTTGTGCGTCTCCTCCAGCGTGCCCGAGGCGGGGGTGACGGTGCAGATGAGCGAGATGCGCGCGTTGCCACTCAGTGACGTCTGCAGCAGGCGCGTGAGCTTGGAGTCCCTGTACGGCACGTGCGACTGCTTGCGCTCACTCAGCTTCGATATCACCTGCTCCACACCACCACATACCAGTACAGCACCACAGAACAGCAACTCAACACAGTGCCACGGCAGGTGAAGGTGTGAATGTGTGTGCGCGTGGCATGCAGGCGACGGTGCTGAGCGAGACTGACCGTGCCGAGTGTGAGCAGGCTCTTGTTGATGAACGTTCCCTCTGCGTGAGAGGAGTGAGGACAACACGACGTGCGTGTGGCATGCAGGCGACCATGGCGGGCCTAACTGACCGTGCCGAGCGTGAGGGGCGACTGACCGTGGCGAGCGTGAGGGGCGACTGACCGTGCCGAGCGTGAGCAGGCTCTTGTTGATGAACGTGCCCTCCCTGCGCCGCACGTTGTTGCCCGTCGTGGCTCGGCTGTTCTCCGACCCCGCCTGGTCGATCAGGTTCTGCCAGCACGCACGCACAGACACGCATGCACACACACACACAAATAAAATAAAAGGAGAAGCCAGAGCCGAGGGTGAGCGAGGTGGACGGTGGGAGGGGTACTGGGAAGGAATAGGGCAGCAAGCATGCCGCAACAAGGTGCAGCACACTCGCGTCCAGGTCAGCATACAGGCTCCCAAGGCGGGGAGAAACGAGCGGAGGGAAGGGAAGGAAGGCGAGGAGGGAGGGCGGCGCACCAGCTGCGAGTAGGTGACCTCCTCGTATCCATCCAAGTCCCGCCCGCTGCTCTCCACGGTCTGTCATACAAGCAGGCATGGGAGGGAGAATCGGGGAATGATGGGACGGAAGGCGATTGGCAGCGAGCATGCTTGTAGAGGGTACGAGGAAATGAAGCAGCCCGCACTTGGGGCATAAGGTGCGACAAGCGCCAAAAGAAAACAGGAGTTGGGAAGAGGATGAGGGGGAGCAAGAGGTGGGGGGACGAGGGGGGGAGGGGGAATGGAGAGAAGGGGAGCGGGGTGGATGGAAAGTGCGGTGTGGGGTTTGGGGAGCGGGGAGGGGCTTACGAGAGTGAAGATGGTGTGGCTGCGACTGCTGGCCGTGTTGAAGTGCGTGGCGCCCACATGCCGGTGCTCTGTACGCACACGAGTGAACACACAGGAGGTTAAATGCAAGCACAGACACAACGGAGGTACGAACAGGATGCAGTGAATTAGTCTCAATCGCACGACTAGCGGCACAAGCTTGATTGAACAAAGTGGTGCAGTGCGAGGGCGCGCAAAGGGAAGGGGACGGGCATGGTGAGGAAGGGGGGGAGGAGGGGCTTGCCTTCGCCAGCGGCGATGAGGGAGAGGGCGTGCGCGGCTGAGAGCACCACCTCCTCCTTCACGTTCTCCACAAACGTGCCGTGCTGCACACGGGGCACGGCAGGGGGTGGCAGGGCAGCACAGCAAGGTGGGGAACAGAAGGACGAGGCAGGGCAGGGGATGTTAGGGGAGGACAGAGGAAGGGTGGAAAGCACGCAGCTGCGGGGAAACGAGGCGCATCTTAGTTAGCCTCCACTTCATTCCCCTCTTACCTCCACCTCCTCCGTTTCCCCTCTCCCCCTTCTTCTATTCGGTAGCTCTCTTCGTTTCCCCCTTGTGCTCGCCCTATTTCCCCATCTGCTCCTCCCCCTTCCTAACCCCTTTTCCCCCAGTATCCCGCACCTGACCATCTTCGCGGATGCGCAAGTTCTGCCCGGCGGGGTTGAGCAGGTCGTTGATCACCTGCCGTGCGGGGCGCGCGGGGAGGGCGGATGAGAGCCATGCGAGGGTGGGCGCGCAACAGGCGCGGGGGAAGGGCGGACAGGCTTATGTGTCAATGTATGATACGAGGATTCAATCCGTGGAGTGCCAAACATGTATGCGTGGCGGCGGATGCATACGCGATGGCAGATGCATGCAGCACGCGTGGCGGCAGATGGCCTACATGTCTGCATGGCATTGGATACATGCATGGGTGGCGGCGGGTGCGTGCGTGCAAGGCAGCGTGTTCAATACCTCGTTGTAGATCTCGAGGTACGACACCCGCAGCAGAAACTCGCGACCAGGCGTCTGGGGGGGGGCGCCAGCAACGAAGTGACGGGCACAAGGGGTGACAGGAGAGAATGAGAGAACGGCAGCGAGGCTTGGAGGACGACATGAGAGAAATGGAGGGAGGGCGTACGACAGCGGCTGGACATCAATTGTCCTGATTTCTACTGAATATTGCTGACATTCATATTCTGAATCATACTCATCACTCACATCCTGGATGATGCTGAAGACTTCTTTCACGGCCAGAGGAATGACACCCGGGGACTTCTGGTCGCCCTGCGCGCATCAGCGCACGCACGCGGAGGGGAAGCACAGGGTAGGACAGGGCGGACAGTGAGTGCGACGGGGGCAGAAGGAGAAGCTATGAGTGACGCACAGTCATTCGCATGCATGCTGTGCGTTCCATTCACATGCATCCAAAGCGTTTCACTCATGCTCTGCGTTCTGCTCAGCATACACATGCTGCGCTTACTACTCACACGCATGCTGCGATTCTATTCGCACGCATTTTGCGCTTTGCACTCACGTGCATGCTGTGCGTTTTCCCGCTGCTCGTGACGCCGTACGCGAAGACCGTTCCTGCAGGGAGAATGACAGACGAGCAAGGCCACGACACGCACGCACACACACATCGTAAGGGGGATGAAAGATCTGTGTGGCGTCTTGCGGCGTGCTGATGGTTCCGTCTCAGCCGTCCATCGTTTGCTCACGGTTCCGGCATTATCTCTTACCGTTGATTCCTTCCATCGCTGAAGTTACGACGGGCTGCGCTGCGACGTCATACACCCCCCGCGTCGTTGTAGCGGGCCCAAACACCTTGTCTGCACGCACAGAAAGGTGGGGGAGGGGTATGGGAGAAGGAGGCGAGTCAGAGTGACGAGACGGAGGAATGTGAGTGGGACAACCGGAGTGGCATTATGTCGAGAGGTTAAAATGCCCTGGCGGAAAGACCTGCTGTCGTGGCGGGGGGAATCACTAGCTACGGAGTCTTAGCTCATGCCTAAAATGTGATGTCTTGAGACTTTCACCTTTGAGCATGAGAAGGTGCGATATGTGGGTGCTGAAGCTACTTGAGGCACTAACCGTAGGCATAGGCGATGGCGGGGTTCGACTCCATGCGCACGATCTTGTCGCCGTCGGCGTACCACCCGACGTCCTCTCCGCGTTGAATCTCTCTCAAGCTGCCACCACCACACCATCACCCACTTACAACAGTCAGTCCCCCATGAGATTCTACCAATGTTCGACCCGCTCAGGCGCGTACGACTACCCCTACGCTGCGAGTCTGCCGACGAACCTGAGCGGGCGGAACCGGACGGTGACTAGAACGTTCTCGTTCTCCAGAGGGTTGGGCACCACCGCCATCTCGGGCACCAGCATTGGGTGTTGCTGGGTGGACGGCGCGAACGACACCTGTCGCGGCTGGGGCTGCGCATGAACACGTGGCCCTGTCATGGCACCCCCACGCACCGAATGGCTGCTAGGGCTCGGACTCGAAGAGCGGGCCATTATCGGCTTAAGGCCTGACTGACTACCGAGAGGGGGGGCAGGTGTCGGTGCGTGACTCGTCGGCTGCCTAGACGGCCTAAACGCTGACAGGAGATTCGGAGTGCCCGTTGTGTGGCGGCTCGCTGATTCGTTAGAGGTGCCTGATGACGTGGCCTCATCTTCCGGCACTACGGGAGATGCGAATCCCGGCAGAGGCAACTTGGAACCCGCATAGTTGACTCTCCGCTTGGAGGTACTGCTACTAGGACTCGGAGGCGCCTTCTTACTCGGACTGAAGGAGAACCTCTCACTAGCTTACTGTCCATCATCTTGGCACTCGCCGAGTAATTAGCCACAATATGAACGGTTTAGAACGAGGTCATCCTTTGGAACGTTAATCGATCATAAACTGTAGAGCTGTACAACCGGGATTCTAGTGGAACGTCGTTGGCGTTTCTAAAGTGCTGTGCTTCGACTAGTTCGCACTTATTGTCGTCTTTTGTGAGGTTCCGCTCAAGCACTTCAATTGTCACACCCGTGCCAGAGGTAAGTCGATCGCAGGCTCGCAACTTAAAACTGGTACAATCGAGCAGGAATGGACGTGATGTGGAGAGATGCTGGACCCATAGTACCAAAGAGTGAGAGTCCCTGGGATCAGACGCTGGATGCAAAATTATCTGCCTCTCATGCCTTGGTTATTGGGAGTGTCGTTGTTGGCTCTGCTTTCCCTGATAGGCCTGAATGCAACTTTCGAGAGGCGGGAAAGCAATGCCCGAACAAGCCGCTACGAAGCCTTGGTCCTTGTGATGCAACTTCCAAGGTTGACCCTGCCTGCACCACCAACCTCCAGGTATGTACCGTTGCATTGCGGTTCGAGCGGGTTTTTTTCTGACAGGCGATGCGATTGAGCCAATCGAAGGGAAGCTGACGGCTTTCCCAGTTGATTGCACCACCAGTCAGCTGTTACGAACAACCTCGCAATCTGTATAAGAAAACACTTAGCTCAAATAGTTTCTACTCGAGAAAAAGGTGCCAATTACTTGCGGCAACTCTTCAGCTTATATTTTACCCATAGAGTTGGGAGTTCCTGTAATCATTAAAGAATGCAACAATAATATTTTTTTCCTCAGATTCTATATGCTATCGCTTGATGAAACTTCAAGGGGATGGGAACGGATTACATATGAAGTAGGTGTTCAGTGTAGAACCTGCCCTGCATTCATACTTTCTGTTCTACAATTGAGCGTTCTTCAAGTCGTGCATTCCCCTCTGCTGGCGTCGCCTGCGGGGTCAGAGCGGACGTGACAGACGCATCCTCGAGCCCTATTGGTGGAGACTAATTTCCATCCTCCCCCAAGCACACGGGATGAGTGGGGCGTCGAACGAAACCCCGTGTCAGCTTGCTGACGCGCCTTGACGAGAACGCCTTTGGCGGGGCACTCGCGTCGCAGTCAATTCGGCTGCTCTGCTCCTCTGCGCAGGAAGGGAGCCCCCCGACACACAGACATTCGCCTCGCCTCCGCTCGATTACAGCCGAGCCGCGCATTGAAGTCCCTGCCATATTGAGTTTTCTCCACCCATTCCCAACCCTTGCGCGTTCCCTTGGCACGGTGGCTTCACATAGCTTCCCCCTGCTTGGTACTGGAGCGCATCACAAGGCATAAGGCGACGCACCGAGTGGCATCGATCCATCCATCAGTCACGCGTCGACGACTGCATTCACTTAGCTGTTGTAACTCGCGGGGATAGAATTTGACGCATAGGAGATCGAAAATTAGGCTGGTGTTCTTTCACCTGCTTCTCTCCCTAGTTTCGCTCGCGAGTACCGATTGAGCTAGACCGTATCACAACGAATTATTAGATAGCCGTAAGCGGCTTCCGAATGACAGCCATGGCAAGTAGTTTACGATGGACCCTGGGAGCATGCCTACTCTTATCCGCCTTAGCGCTCGTGGCGTGCAAGCCGCCGCCGCGGCCGGTGCAGGTGAACAACCAGATCTGGATCAAGGGCTTCGGACCCATACAGGGCACGGGCTGCCCCGGCTTCACCAACGTGTCCGCCTTCTACGGCGTGCCGTACGCCCTGCCGCCCACTGGCAAGCTGCGGTTCGCGGCGCCCGTGCTGTGGGACAAGCAGTACCCGTTCCCCTACAGACGCGCCGACACGCCCCCGGCCAAGTGCCCGCAGCCGTACCGCGCGGTCACTGACAACATCAGAGAGGTCAGTGCGATGCGACTAGAGAAGCGCGCCCATGGTTCTTACGCGAGTCGAGCTATTGAAGGACAATTATGGGATCGGTGGGTGCTTGCAGTTTATGGCTCGGTGGCTATGGTGTAATTCGCAGTGATACTTGTCTCCCGTAATGGTTGTCCGTCTGCTAGCCCAGACGGAAAACTGCTCGGCGTCCGAATACATGCTTTCCGTGACCTCCCGCCACCCTGCAACCCTGTCTCATTTAATCGCATCCCCGTCACCCACCGCTGTGCACCGCAGGACTGTCTGTACATGAACATCTTCACGCCGGCGAACGCGACGGCGAGCAGCACGGCGGTGCGCGTGCTGTTCCACGGCGGGTGGTTCTACAAGGGGTCGGCGTCCGACGACTTCGTCAACGGCTGCCAGTCCGTCGCCGAGACCAACACCACGCTCGTCATCGTGCAGTACCGGCTCGGCGCGCTCGGCTTCCTCGCGCACCCCTCCACCTTCTCCGAAGGCGAAACCACTGGCAACTGGGGTGAGCCCTTCTCCGCCTCCCCCGGACCTCACTCATCCCCACCCCGCTCCACCCCTCGCCTACATGAACCGCTCTTCGCGCCGTGCCCCCCCTCGCCATTCCGTCCTAGTCGTTCAATCAAGTCAAGCCGTCCGCATCAGACTTACCTTCCGAAGTGTTTGTTTTATCCCTCCCCCTCCCCCCCCCCCTCGCCGTCCTATGTCGCGGCGTGAGTCCAGGGTTGTTGGACCAGCAGCTGGCGCTCAAGTGGATATCGAAGTACATCGGGTACTTCGGCGGCAACTCGTCCGTGCAGATCATGGGCCACAACGCAGGTGCGCGCCGCCGGGTGGTGGGGCGGCAGGCATGGGGGCTTGTACCGCAACTGGGCAGGACGGATGGAAGAGGCTGGTGGTTAGCCACGTGCGAAACGAACGCTCGGGGGTAGCTCGTGCTTGCACATCGTGGGTCGCAACGGAATGCGTATGACGCAGGTGGCGCGGGGCGGAGGGAAGGAATCGGAGGCTTAGAATGCAGAATGTATACGGCGAGGACAAACAGCGACGACCGCGAGAGTCTGATCCATGTCGCACCGCCCGGAAGCGCTGTCACCAGTGCGCGTGCGCTCCCCCATCTACTCGTGGCTCACCTCTTGGTGCTCCCCTTGTGTGCCCATGTGTGTGCTTGGTCGGTGGTGACAGGCGCGGTGAGCGTGATGCTGCACATGGTGAGTCCGCTCTCCAAGGACCTCTTCACCTCCGCCGTCGCCTCCAACGGCGCCGCCATCCCGCTCTTCACGCAGAACAGGGTGAGTCCATCCCGCTCTTCACGCAGAACAGGGTGAGTCCATCCCGCTCTTCACGCAGAACAGGGTGAGTCCATCCCGCTCTTCACGCAGAACAGGGTGAGTCGTCGTCAAGTTCTTAGGGCGCCCTTTTTCGGTCAGCTGCCCTGCTCTCGTCGCCCCGCTCGTCCTCTCGCTCACGCATAACCCCTGCCCCCGTTCATGCCTCACCTCTCTCCTTATGTGCCGCCATTCCGCGTTCCCCTGTTGCCCTGCGGCCAGGCGTACGACTCGACCTACACGCTCGCCGAGGCGCTTAACTGCCCCCTCGACCCCGAGACGCAACTCGAGTGCCTGCGACAGGTCAGCCTTGCGACACCCTGCGACACTCGGTCGCATTCGCTCGTTTTCGTCGCAGGGACTCATTCTCTGCGCTTTCATACCCGACAATCAATCCCGCTCCCCACCTTCCCGCCCCCGCCACTCTCCACTCCCCGCTCATCGCGCGCTATTCCGTCCCCTCCCCTCCCCGTGCTGCTCCTTGTGTGCAGGCGCGGTGGCAGGACATAGTGGCGAAGACGCCGGTGGTGAAGGACATATACCGGCAGCAGCGGCGCATCTTCTACCCGTGCATCGACGGCAAGGTCATTCCGCAGCAGCCGCTCGACATGATGTCCAACGGGCAGCTCAACCCCGCGCCGCTGATGATGGTGACGAACAAGGACGAGGGGCGGCTGTACGTGCTCGAGTCGTTCGGCAAGTGGTGGCAGATGAACGAGACGAGCGTCAAGACGTTCCTCGCCAACGTGTACCCGGGCGTCGACCCCGCGCAGATCATCCAGCACTACTGGATCAAACTCTACGACAGTGAGCCCCACCACCCCTCGCTCCGCTCCGCTCCGCGCGCTCTCCGTTCCGCGCGCGCTCTACCTCACTGTGCCCGGCCCCGCGTGCCCGTCTAGTCCCCATTCCCTCACTCAATCCCACCCTCTCTCTTCCCTTCCCCCCGCCATTTCCCCCTTACCCGTCGTCCCCCTCCTCCCCTCGCGTCATGCAGGTGTGTTGGAGCAGTACGCGGACATGTGGACGGACATCTACATCAACTGCCCCGCCTACAAGACGCTCGTCGCGCTCTCCGCCTACCAGTTCCCGCCATTCGACGAGTGCGCGTACCCGTCGCCCTTCTACATGGGGTACGGCGCGCCGTGCAAGCTGCCCCTGCACCTCTACTACTTCGCGGTGCGCTCGCCGTGCCCCGCGGCCTCCAAGTTCCTGGGCGCCACCAGCAAGCGCGACCTGCCGTACCTCTTCAACCTCGAGGCCGCTCAGACGGGCTGCTCCTTCGACCAGGTACGCCACCAGCCTCGCCTGCCGTGTTTTTGTTCCTCTCCTCTGACAAGCTCTGACAATCAATGTTGCCGCTCCTTCTACCCTTAGCCCTGACTTATCACTCCCCTCTCCGCTCCTGTCCCTCTCCCCACTCCCCCCACCGCCCCTCATTCCCCCACTCCTACCCCTGGCTGCAGAACGAGACGGCACTGGCGTACGACACAACATACGCCACGGGCACGATGGCCAACGTGGGCAAGCCAATGTTTGCCAACAACACGCCGTGGGTCTACTGGACGCCCGACGGCCAGACCGCCATGGTGGCCGATCGCTCCATGGGCTACCTGGGCTACAAGACCATCGACTTCGCGTCCAAGTGCGCTGTCTATGACAATCTTGTGTGCCCGCCGCCCGCCAGCCCCAAGATTCCGCGCCTCTCGCCTGGGTTCGGGCCTGTGATCCCCGGGTATCCTCTCGGGATTGCCGGGTCGCTGCCCTCGCCGCCGCCGCCGCCTGTGCAAACGGGGAAGAAGAGTGGAGCGCGGTTGAGAGGGGTTGGGGTGGGGTCGATGGTGGTTGGGCTGGTGATTTCTGCGGTGCTGATGTTGATAGGGTGCTGATGGGATGGTGCTGATGGTGTTGCTGAGACATGGTGCTGATAGGGATGCCGGAGGAGGAAGCTTGGTTAGTAGAGAGCCAAATTTTCCGACAAGAGATTGATGGGTCTAGAGAGTAGAGCAGAGGGTTGCTTGCCTGACAGCTCAGCTGATGGGCTCTTGTTTATTAGGTTTTGCAAGCTATGGTATGTGTCTTGCTAGGCTTTGAATGATGAGGTTGCTTGAACAACCTGTTATTTTATTAGTAATAATGGCTATGTTCCAAATCCAAGGACTGTAGCAATGAAAAGCCCTTGACAAGCAACTGGTGCTGGAATGGACAGCAGAGTGATGTGGATGCATGGTTCTGGGGAAGGAAACTTGGGTGGTAGGTGCATGGTGGAACAGCAACAGGCTGCGTTGATGTGAATGGTGATGTTTCTTCAACAGCATGTTGAACGGAAGTGAATGCACTTTGTTTTCCCTCCTCTCAGGTTTACACAGTTCCCACCAGGGCCCGTGCTAGGATTTGGGGCACCCTGAGGCCTCAGGGCACCTTTCCAGAATCGTAAAAAATGCCCTGATTTGTCAGGGCAAATTTTCGAACCCTTCCTGTATGTTCAGGGCTTTTTCAGAAATCAATCCTGACCTGTCAGGGCAGAAAAACAGGTGTTCAGGGTTCAAATTAGTTGGTTGGTTGAAGTTATATATACGGCTCCACGGGGGTGGGTTCGATCCTATGACCTCATCTATCGGAACTACCTTTCTACTGACTCGGCCACTTCTGGATGGCTAAGTGGCAGAATGAGTGCTTAACGGCAACTTGCCTACGGAGACAAAAATCCCCAGGAAGGGGCCCCCCCTCCCCCCACCTAACAAAAAACGCGTCAGGGCAGGCCTACAGCGAACGCTACAGGGAAGAACACTACAGCCGTTCTGAATGTTCAGGGCACTTCATATAAAAACATCCTAAGATCTCAGGGTTAAAATTTACACTATTCTGAAATGACAGGGTAAATTTAAAACTGCATCCTGAATTCAGGGTAATCAGGATGTTTTGCCCTGATAACGTGGGGCCTGGTTCCCACCCCATCCCATCCTTTGTCACCACAATTGTTGGAAACAATCGATCTTAAGCGCCTCTGTCGTGTCGAAAGACCAAGGCACAATCGAAGCGAAGCATATCGAAGCACCGGCGAGTCAACCCTCGGAGGTTGAAGTAACTGCTGGAGGTTACGCGAAAGTCAAAGGTCAGCGACCTTTGACCTGACAAGTACAGCGCGACAGCAAGGACACACAACTGACTCGCTACAGAGCAGTTGCCCGAGTCGTCACTGTATCGAACCGCAACAGCAACAGTAAAGTAGTTATAACTGCATCTCTTCGTATTCCTTGTACTCATATATAATCATGTATCTCCTTGCTTTAATCAACTTACTTTGCCCTCACATACTAGCGCAAGGTGGTTCACAACTCTTTAATTAACGCTTCCGCTATTACACCAACTCTACCCAGAGTTCACCCCTGTAAAGATCATAAAGGGCTTTTTCTCAGCCCAACATGGTATGAGAGCTATCAGGGGTAATTCAACTTCTATACCGACAACATCAACAAGCATGGCTACACAAAAGGAAAGGAGCAACTCCAACGGCTCCCAGGGCACTACTCCTACTCCACCTCCTGCCTCTGGCCTACAGACAGAGGAGGGCACGGCAACAAGACCCAGAGCAACATCTACCGAGACTCCCGCGGATCAGCCCGCAGACTTCGACCAGAGCATGATGGAGAAGTTTTTCTCCTTCATGTCCTTCTACGAGCAACACCAGCAATCGGCACCTGCGCAGTCACACAACAGCAACAACAACGGAGCAACACCCATGAGTCTAGACGGCTCATCATATGCACGAGGAAATCAACAGCAGCAGCCTACCTTTGCTCCGTACGAGCGCGGGTCCATCAGCTTCATGCCTCACCCGCAGCCCTCACCTGGACAAGAAAAGTCACTGGACGCATTACAAGTTCAGTCGCAGTTCGCACACGTTCTGAAGATGCAGACGTCAAGACCCTTCGATGGAAAGGACTTTTTTACCTGGTCGTTTGAATTCGAGCTGATGATGGAAGGCGCGCAGATACTTGGCTTCTTCGACGGGTCCCTGCCATACCCAACAAACGACACACAGTACGAGAAGCAGCAGTACACCTATCAGTCAATGATGGCGTACACGATTCTACTGAGAAACATCACCCCGACTCAACAGCAGAACATACGATCTTACCGGGGTTACGGCAACTCCGCGGAGCTCGCATATAACCACTTGAAGAGCCTGTATCAAGCAACAGACAGCGTAAACCAAAGTCGGTTAATGGCGCAACTGACAACGGTCGAAATGAAACCAGGCGAGGAAGGATTGGCGTATATCAGCCGATGTCGCGAGTTGCGCGACAAGCTTCTTCGATGCGGAGGATCGATTTCTGAAGACGCCTTCGTGACAGTTATCATCGGCGGCCTCGGTCTTCAATGGCGCGCCACAAAGGCCATACTTCGAGCCCACGGAAGAATCTCCGAATCAGCGCTCTGCGCCGAAATCCACGCCGAACAACAAGACATGGACCTGCAAGAAGAACGACATAAAAGGAAGACATCAGCACCGGAATTCGCGTTCCACACTCAGCGACGCTACAACAACAACAACAACAACAACAACCGGCAGCAGCCGAAGCCCGTACCTCCGTTCTGCCACATCTGCAAAACTTCAGGACATCCGCGCACACACTGCCCGAATCGACAACAATCAACAACGCCACAGCGACAGCTTCGACCTTCAAGCAATCAAGTCGTTTCGACACAAGCAAATCCTTCGACCCAGATTCAAACCTCAACGACTTCAACGGGACAACCTGCACAAGGAGCAAGAAACATCGTCAGCTGCATGGCAAGGCTGAGCGACTCTTGCATCACGGGATCACCACCATACTACTCACCAGAAGAACAACTTGATGAAAGAACTCCACGCCGTGAGACACTGGAGCCGAATCCGACATACGCAGCTATCGCCCAGAGCGAACCATCCGGGAAGGACACGTGGTTCTTGGACAGTTGCTGCGGACAGCACATGTGTTCTTCAGGACGCTTCGTACAGCGAGAGTACCAACTCCAACGAGAAGTCGTCATCACCGTCGCCAACAATCAGAACCTGCGCACACGACGACAAGGAGTTGTTCAATTACAGTCACGAGAAACAAATGTCGTCCTACAGATGTCCAAGGTCCTAATTGCAGAAGGCCTCGGCTACAACTTACTAAGCGTCAGTCAGCTAATGGCGAAGGGGATTCACCTCGAAGCAGACAGCACCACCCAAGAATTCAAGTTGTATCACGGGAGAGGAGGACTTTACATCGGCAAGGCGATCCTCAAGAACAACGTATTCGTTCTTGACTTCGTTCCTGATCTTGGCACCGCCGACAGCGACGCCATCGTTAACTTCACCAACTGGACACACCCTCCAGACCTCGATCCAGACTTCAGTCCTGGCGGTTTCTGGTACTCACACACCATCCCTGAGACAGAAAGGACAAGAGCGTTAGCGACAATTCAACATGCAGCAGAGACAACATCGGCAGCAGCAGAGACAACGTCGGCAGCAGCAGAGACAACGACGGCAGCAGCAGGAACATCAACGGCAACAGCAGGAACTTCAACACCAGTCGCTGGTCCTTCAACAGCACCACTCCTCGACGACACACCACCGACACCCGCGCAACAGCTCAACCCGACACGACGAGAATTCCACCGAAGCGCGAACGTCACCGCCGGCTTCTACTCCAACTCCGACACGTCGCTCGCCCGGACACCGCGCCACCGAAGGAACCTGGCACGCAAGGACGGGACATCCAAGCCACACAGTGTTAAACAACACAATAAGAGCAGGAGTGCTCGACAAAGACTCACTTCTACTGATCGACGGCAGAGAACTTCAGCGAGCTCGAGGAACATGCTTCACCTGTCCCGAAGCAGATTTATCACATCAACCGTTTGTGTCTCACCACAATCCAAGCGCACCAGCCTACGCACCACTCGAGAAGGTGTACAGCGACATCCTGTACAATCGCGAGACGGGGCAGAACGCGTACAACTACACCATCACGTTCATCGACGCCGCGACACGTTACGTTTGGCACCTGAATCTTCCAAGCAAAGACATGGCGTTCGAAGCGTTCGTCGCGTGGCTTCCTGCAGCAGAAAGAGAATCGGGCGTAAAACTAAAGAGTTTCCAGTCAGACGGGGGAGGAGAATACACCTCACAGAGGTTCAAGGACTACTTGGCAGAAAGGGGGATCAAGCGGCTCATTTCCCTTCCCTACGCTCATCAACAACAAGGCGTAGCAGAAAGGATGAACAGGACACTCCAAACCACCATGCGCAAGCTGCTACGTGGCATGCACCTTCCCAACCACCAATGGCCCGAAGCAATGGACCACGCCGTCATGCTGCACAACTTGCTTTCGTCATCATCGCTCCCGAACAACGCATCACCGCACCTGCTGTGGACAGGAAAATTGGGCAACACAAAAATGTTGAGAGTCTTCGGATGCATGGTACAGTACCGACCCCCATCTGCACGCGCCGGTCGATTCTCCCAGCGAGCACAGTGGGGACTACACCTGGGCATCGAAAAACACTACAATGCATGGAAAATCTTCGACATCAATAGCAAGGAAACAGTCGCAGCACGTGATGTCATCTTCTACGAGAACCTCACCCTCGACGTTCACCTTGCGTACGTGGCAGCAAACCGACCTGATCCCTCGGACGGATTTAATGGCACCTGTGCCTTCGCTTCGGCAGAAGATGAAGCTGACTGGGACGAGCAGAATGTGGACAGAGCCTCGGAAGAAGCCGGACCCCTCCCGTATTGCTCCGTTGATGTCCCAATGGATGACGAAAATCCACGCGAAAGCATCAACGCCGAAACTTACTACCACTTCGCTGACACCGGTTACGTTACACCTGCACAAGTCAACACCGACGAAGCAGAACGCATAGGACCAAATTTCGCACCTGATCCAGAAGCGGGAGACGAAGCAGTTTATCCCGAGGACACCACTCTCCCCCGCTACACACAGAGTGGACTCCAAATACTTGGACTCGTCACCGCGGTCCACGGCGCCGCCATTCCTAAGGAGCCTGCGACGGTTCAGCAGGCTCTGGGGGGGGAGCATAGGGAAAAATGGCGCGAAGCCATGGACAAGGAGCTGAAGGCATTAGAGGAACGCAACACCTGGAAGGTCGTCCCTATCGGCGTAGCACGAAACAAGACTGTGCTCACCGGAAAGTGGGTCTTCCGTGTGAAGACAAAAGCTGACGACACCATCGACAAATTTAAGGCGCGCTGGGTCGTACGCGGTTTCGACCAAGAGCACGGACGCGACTTCACCGAAACCTTCGCTCCGGTCAGCCGCCACACCTCACTACGCATTCTCCTCGCAATCGCCGCCATGAAGAAGAAGAAGCTACGGCAAATCGACGTCGCGAACGCGTTTCTCTACGCACCCGTTGACGCAGAAATTTTCGTGGAACTACCGCACGGTACCAACGGGGAGCCGAACCAGGTTTGTCAACTGCTGAAGTCGCTCCACGGGATTAAGCAAGTTCCGCGGCTATGGCAGCAGTATCTGCACGCCCGCCTCATCCGCATCGGCTTCAAGCAATTACCCCACGATCAGGGGATGTACCGACTCACGAAAGGCGCAGACTACATCCTGCTAATCGTCTACGTAGACGATCTCCTTTACATCGGCTCAACTGACGGCATCACTACCTGGTTCGAAGGGGAGCTGCAGCAAGATCTCACGCTCACGGTCTCATCTACCGTCACTCAGTACCTCGGGCTCAACATCCGGGAAGAGGAAGACACGATCTACCTTAGCGCCGAGAAATACGCCGACACCATCGCCAAACGCTTTGCACTCACCCCGACAGCCATCTCCACGCCATACCGCTACACGTCAGGGAACGGCAAAGGAAACTCCGCTCTACTCAAGCCCGCCGGCATACGAGACTACCAGAAGAAGCTGGGATGCCTTCTCTTCGCAGCTGTCACCTGCCGCCCCGACCTCTCATACTCCGCAAGCCAGCTAGCCACCTACCTCAAGAAGCCTGAAGCAGAACACCTGGCGGAGCTCGACCGCGCTCTTCACTACTTCGTCAGCACCCCAACGATCGGTCTAACTTATCACAAAAACGCAACCACACCGACTAAGTTAATCGGCTACGTCGACGCCGATCACGCTGGCGACTCCGACAATAGGCGCTCCCGCACCGGCTACGTCTACCGCCTCGAACCTATCGGACCTATCTCTTGGCAGTCGAGCAAGCAGGAATTAATCGCTCTCTCGTCAGCTGAAGCAGAATATATTGCACTCTGCTCAGCCACCAAGGAAGGACTTTACCTTCGCGAGCTACTGGAAGAAGCGAAGTTAGCTGAGTTACCCAACTTCACCCTGTTTTGTGACAACCAGTCGGCAATTCGCATCGCCAACAAGAACGGCTTCGCGAACAGGACGAAACACATTGCCCTACGCTACTTCTTCGTGAAGGATGAAATCGAGAAGGGGAGACTCGAGCTGTCATATTGCCCCACATCCGAGATGGCAGCTGACTACTTGACCAAGAAACTCGGAAAGCAGAAGTTCGAGTACTGCATGCTGCTGACTGGACAAAGCCACGTCAGCGACACTCCAGAAGCGAAGGGGAGTGTTGGAAACAATCGATCTTAAGCGCCTCTGTCGTGTCGAAACACCAAGGCACAATCGAAGCGAAGCATATCGAAGCACCGGCGAGTCAACCCTCGGAGGTTGAAGTAACTGCTGGAGGTTACGCGAAAGTCAAAGGTCAGCGACCTTTGACCTGACAAGTACAGCGCGACAGCAAGGACACACAACTGACTCGCTACAGAGCAGTTGCCCGAGTCGTCACTGTATCGAACCGCAACAGCAACAGTAAAGTAGTTATAACTGCATCTCTTCGTATTCCTTGTACTCATATATAATCATGTATCTCCTTGCTTTAATCAACTTACTTTGCCCTCACATACTAGCGCAAGGTGGTTCACAACTCTTTAATTAACGCTTCCGCTATTACACCAACTCTACCTAGAGTTCACCCCTGTAAAGATCCTAAAGGGCTTTTTCTCAGCCCAACAACAATAACATTGGCTGATAATTGATGGTAGAACCTAATACCGTAAATGCAAGGGGGGTTAACCATAACGAGGTGTTACGAACCCCTGCAACAGCCATAAGATACACAGCAGCCTTCCGAGCCACTACTGTTATAATGAATCTCTAGCTTACCTATACTCGTAGAGGGATGCTTGCCTGGCTGTTATACTTCACTTGCTTCTAGCGTCTAGCTTTACCCTCCCAATTACCGTTGATGAAGCTCCCTGACAGAAGAACATCCTCTACACTTTAGTGGGTCAGCTTCTGAAGGGGACAACTCGGGGCAGATTGCAGGGGACACATTCCGCGCACGCCCTTCCACATCCTGGCACTTAAAGCCCTTCCCACCCTCCACCAGCTGCAGGTTAATATCCGATAACGAGACACCTCTAAAGGGGGCTGCAGGCAGGCCGATGAGGCTACCGGCTTGAGAGATCAGCGAGCCGGAGATGGAAGCAAAGGAGATGTTGGCCACGCGCGGCAGAGCCGACGGGTCAAAGTGGTCATCTGGGTGGCTGCTGCACGTGGGGAGGAATGCGAGTGCTACAGTCACATTCAGCATAGTCACGTTCTCCACTAGCACGTCTCGGATGTACCCTCCCCGCCCGGGCGCGGTGCGCAGGTGGAAGGCAGCGCGCGAGTGGGAGACTGACAGGTGGCGACAGCGAAGCGAGTGCACGCCGCCCGACATCTCGCTGCCGATGGAGAGGGCGGCGGCGAGCGGCGTCTGGATGTGGGAGTGCTGGATGGTGACGGTGTGCGAGGGGCGGGCGAAGGCCAGCCCGTACTCGTCCCACCCACTCTTGATGCTGATGCCGCCCCCCCCTGTGGTCACTGTCACGCCCTCTATAAGCACATCCTCACTGGAGTCTGCGAGGGCAGGGAGGCATGGGGTGGAGTGGTGTTATGGAGAAGGAGCGGAGTCGTGAGGATGCATTGGCATGCACTGATTTGGACATAAGATCATGTCGGGTGCTGCGAGATGGTTCGCGAGGAGATGACAAACCCAAACTCATGAAAGGTCGATCGGAAGGAGAGGTGGTGGGAGCAGGATATTGGGAGATTACCGATGACAATCCCGATGGTGTTGGGCGAGTCAGGAGGCGCGGTGATAGTCACGTTGGACACCTGCACGTGGCTGCAGGCACCAACACAGGCACACGGATGCACGTGAGGGGTGTGACGGGTGAGCGCGGCAAGAACGGAGACTGGCACAGCCATGTGAAGGAGAGACCGTCACAAGGGTATAAAAGCACACGAGCACATGGGCAAAACAAGCAGGGAGGAGGGAGAGGGGCACGGACGTGCAGTAGACGGGGTGCAGAGCCCAGGCGGGGGCATTAGTGAGAGTGACGTTGGCGACGGTGACAGCAGAGCTCCACAGCGCCTCCACCACCGCCCCCCGCGAGTGCTGCAGCACCCCTGCTCGCTTCCTCTCCCACCACTCCGCCCCTCCCCCGTCGATCACCCCGTGGTCGCCTGCTTGGGCAGGGCGAGGGGAAGAGGTAGGGCGGGGAGGGGGGAGGTAGGGCGCAATGGGGGAAGGTGTGGACTCTTCTCGCTACAGCCGTATGCATGCACGCACACGCACCGGTGATGACAACGTCTGTGAGGTTGTGGCAGTGCAGCAGACTGCTGTAGCGCGGCCCGGGCATCTCCCTGCCGCGCCCATACGATGGCAGCGCTGGTATCACCGGCCATAGTGCTGGGTCCTGTATACATAAGGGCATGCAGGCATGCAGCCACGCACACATGCGCACATGCAGGCGCAGGCATGCAGGCATGGAGGGAAGGGTGATGGGAGGGTTACAAAGAGGCATGGAGCAGGGACGGGCACCACATTGCTACCTGCCACACCGCCCACGAAACCAGCCAACAACCGCCCCTTGCGCCTTCTCCGCGCACTGCAAGCCTCCCCACATGCAGCGCAAGCTACTCTCACCCTTCCCGGCCCCCAGTTCCCTCTGCGCGCGCGCGTACCGGGTTGCCGCGGATGGTGGCGCCGCGCGCGAGGAAGAGCGTCATGGCGGAGGTGAGGTTCACGCTGCCCGTCACGTACACGCCGGGCGGCACGTACAGCTGCCCGCCGCCCTTGTCCGCCACGCCGCTCACGGCGTACACGGCGTTCTGCAGCGCGCGCGTGTTGTCCGTCGCGCCGTCGCCCACGCCGCCAAAGTCCGCCAGGTCGAACACGTGCGGCCGATTCGGCCACTGCGGCCTGCCGCCGCTGCTAACGCCGCTCCTGCCGCTGCTGCTAACGTCGCTCTTGCCGCCGTTGCTAATGCCACTCTTACCGCTACCGCGGGGATCGCTCCTGCTGGAGTCACTGTGAAATACGCTGCTGGTATCGACCAATGCACTCGCGTCAGACGCGCGTTCTGCGGCATTCGAAGCTTTCGTCGCAACGCTGCGCAGCGGCAACGAGAGCGCGGCGAGATCGCGATCCGGGTCGAGCAGTTGCTTCCTCTGCCAGCCGCCGCTGCGCGCACTACGCGCCTCTAAGTCGCCCGCATCGGCTGTCAGTGTCTTTAAATCGGCGCCTGCGGCCGCGTGAACGCTGAGAGGATTAAGGGTTAATGCGATCAGAAATGCTACACGCGCCACGGAGGTTAGAGTCAGTCGATTTCGGGAGACAGGTGGACGCGACGCCATCAGCACACAAGGCGGGATAATAACGAAGATCAGACTCGAGCCGCACAGAATACTAATCGTCCACGTGTCTCAACGCCACGTCATTCAGGCTACGTGAGCAAACAGCGAAGAGCATGTCGACAGCCCGCAGCGTGCAGTGCGGCACGGAAAACAAAAATCAATGGCAGGTCGATAAACGCACTCTCTTCTACGATATATGTACTGCGTCGATTGAAGAGAGGTGCCGAGGGACTAAAGCGCTCATTTCCGCAAACAGCTCAACTCAAGATAATAACCCCATGATCTGGGAGGCAGGGCATACAAGCGGCGAGGCAAGGGGGAAGGGCAACGGAGCAGGTGACAGGCGGGCAAGGGCCTTATGGTGGTGGTGAACAACCAGACGCACGTGGTCGGAGGGAGCAGCCCAGCCGACTAGGCGAACGGGGCGAAACGGAAAACGCCTGTAACGAAGCTAGGTGCCAAGGTGGCTAGTTCCGCTAAGTGCGGGCATTAAAAATTTTCACTATAAGGACACCATACTACAAAATTTTCAACAATCATAAGACATCCAAACAGATTAACTGGTACCACTCAATGGACAATATTTAAGACTAGTACTAAAAGATCAAGGGTCATTGAACCAGTATTGCCTTTCTAAATTCATGTCATGCCAAAGGTTTTTTGTTAATAAGTCGTTTGACAAACATTTCCATGACCAACGAGGAATGCTGCCATGCTTTCAAACATGAGTACATCGCACACAGAACATTGCTTGACCTATTTTAGGGAGTTTCAACGGCACTCGCATCGCCCAAAATGCCCAACACACCCAACCCTGCAAGCAATGCTCTCAACATACCCACCCAGTGATTTCAAACCTCTCCCAAGCCTCATTTGCCAAAAGCACAAGCACCACCGCATAACAACCCAACACACTACCTCCCCCAACAACCCACCACCCATCCACCAATCTGGCCACAACCACCCACCAATTTGTCAACCCACAAATCATCACCCATCCCCAACAAAACAACACCCACCCACACCAAAACCCCACCCCTAAAACGCGGAAGGATTCACACATGTGCATGAAGTGCAGCGGGCGTTCTTCATTCGCGAGTGCCGATGACCGATGATGCTCGCAACCCTCCCACGCCCTTGCTGGCTTGGTAATAGGCCCAGACAAGCGCAGCCACGTGACCCGGCGGAAGAAAAACGCTCGAAACGAGCGCTTCCACCCCCCAAAACGCGGAAGGATCCGCACATGTGCATAAAAATGCATCGGGTGCTCTTCATTCGCGAGCGCAAATGGCCGATGATGCTCGCAACCCTCCCACGCCCTTGTGGGCTTGGTAATAGGCCCAGACAAGCGCAGCCACGTGACGCGGCGGAAGAGAAACGCTCGGAACGAGCGCTTTTACCCCCAAAAAGTGGAAGGATCCGCACATGTGCAGGAAGTGTAGCGAGTGCACTTCATTCGCGAGCGCCGATGACCGACGATGCTCGTCTCAACCCTCCCACGCCATTGCTGGCTTGGTAATAGGCCCAGAGAAGCGCAGCCACGTGACCAGGCGGAAGAAAAACGCTCGACGAGCGCTTCCACCCCCAAAACGCGGAAGGATCCACACATGTGCAGGAAGTGCAGCGGGCACTCTTCATTCGCGAGCGCCGATGAGCGATGACGCTTGCAACTCTCCCACGCTCTTGCTGGCTTGGTAATAGGCCCAGACAAGCACAACCACGTGACCCGGCGGAAGAAAAACGCTCGGAACAAGTGCTTCCACCCCCAAAACGCGGAAGGAACCGCACATGTGCAGGAACTGCAGCGGCCGCTCTTCATTCGCGAGCGCCGATGAGCGATGGCGCTCGCAACCCTCCCACGCTCTTGCTGGCTTGGTAATAGGCCCAGAAAAGCGCAGCCACGTGACTCGGCAGAAGAAAAACGCTCGGAACGAACGCTTCCATCCCCAAAACGCGGAAGGATCCGCACTGTGCAGAAAGTGCAGCGGGCGCTCATCATTCGCGAGCGCCGATGAGCGATGATGCTCGCAACCCTCCCACGCTCTTGCCGGCTTGGTAATAGGCCCAGACAAGCGCAGCCACGTGACTCGGCGGAAGAATAACGCTCGGAACGAGCGCTTCCACCCCCAAAACGCGGAAGGATCCGCACATGTGCAGGAACTGCAGCGGGCGCTCTTCATTCGCGAGCGTCGATGAGCGATGGCGCTCGCAACCCTCCCACGCCCTTGCTGGCTTGGTAAAAGGCCCAGAAAAGTGCAGCCACATGACCCGGCGGAAGAAAAACACTCGGAACGAGCGCTTCCACCCCAAAAATGCGGAAGGATCCGCACATGAGCAGGAAGTGCAGCGGGCGCTCTTAATTCGCGTGCGCCGATGAGCGACGATGCTCGCAACCCTCCCACGCCCTTGCTGGCTTGGTCATAGGCCCAGACAAGCGCAGCCGCGTGACCCGGCGAAAGGAGCGCTTCCACCCCCAAAACGCGGAAGGATCCGCACATGTGCAGAATGTGCAGCGGACGCTCTTCATTCGCGAGCGCCGATGAGCGACGATGCTCGCAACCCTCCCATGCCCTTGCTGGCTTGGTAATAGGCCCAGACAAGCGTAGCCGCATGACCCGGTGGAAGAAAAACGCTCGGAACGAGCGCTTCCACCCCCAAAACGCGTAAGGATCCGCACATGTGCAGGAAGTGCAGCGAGTGCTCTTTATTCGCGAGCGCCGATGAGCGATGATGCTCGCAACACTCCCACGCCCTTGCTGGCTTGGTAAGAGGGCAGACAAGTGCAGCCACGTGAATTTACGGAAGAATAGCGCTCAGAACGAGCGCTTCCAACCCCAAAACCCTGAAGGATCCGCACATGTGTAGTAAGTGCAGCGAGAGCTCTTCATTCGCGAGCACCGACGAGGGATGATGCTCGCAACCCTCCCACGCCCTTGCTGGCTTGGTAATAGGCCCAGAAAAGCGCAGCCACATGACTCTGCGGAAGAAAAACGCTCGGAACGAGCGCTTCCAACCCCAAAACGCGGAAGGATCCGCACATGTGCAGGAAGTGCAGCCGGCGCTCTTCATTTGCGAGCAACGACAAGGGATGATGCTCGCAACCCTCCCACGCCCTTGCTGGCTTGGTAATAGGCCCAGAGAAGCGCAGCCGCATGACCCGGCGGAAGAAAAACGCTCGGAACGAGCGCTTCCACCCCCAAAACGCAGAAGGATCCGCACATGTGCTGGAAGTGCAGCCGGCGCTCTTCATTCGCGAGCGCTGATGACCGATGATGCTCGCAACCCTCCCACGCCCTTGCTGGCTTGGTAATAGGCCCAAACAACCGCAGCCGCGTGACCCGGCGGAAGAAAAACGCTCGGAACAAGCGCTTCCACCCCCAAAATACGGAAGGATCTGCACATGGGCAGGATGTGCAGCCGGCGCTCTTCATTCGCGAGCGCCGATGAGCGATGGCGCTCGCAACCCTCCCACGCCCTTGCTGGCTTGGTAATAGGCCCAGACAAGCGCAGCCGCGTGACCCGGCGGAAGAATAACGCTCGTAACGAGCGCTTCCACCCCCAAAACGCGTAAGGATCCGCACACGTGCAGAAAGTGCAGCGGGCGCTCTTCATACGCGAGCACCGATGAGCGACGACACTCGCAACCCTCCCACGCCCTTGCTGGTGGTAATAGGCCCAAACAAGCGCAGCCACATGACCCGGTGGAAGAAAAACTCTCGGAACGAGCGCTTCCACCCCCAAAACGAGTAAGGATCCGAACATGTGCAGAAAGTTCAGCGGGCGCTCTTCATACGCGAGCACCGATGAGCGACGATGCTCGCAACCCTCCCACGCTAGGGAGATGAATGAAGGGAACAGCGAAGCACATGATTTGTTGCAGTCGGCGCTCACATCCATTTCTGCATCCGTGCATCTTTGCAAGAACCCGCTGCTGATTTCACCCCTCCTCTGCAGTGCAGCCCATCCGCTCCACACTCCTCACTGTTTCCCCTCCCTCCCCTCCGCCCTCTCCGCCCTCCCTCCCCACCCACGCACACACACACGGCAGGTGGTGGCGAATCTGGTGAGCAACGCAGCCAAGTTTTCCAAGCGCGGAACCATCACCGTCTCCTGGCGCATTGTGCCCGACCCCTCTGTGTCAGACCCCTCGGCATCCGACCCTTCTGCCTCTGGTTACAATGATGGTGACAGTGCGGAGCAGGAATGCACAGAGAGTGGGGAGGTGGAAGCAGAGACAGGGGGAGAGGGGCAGACGGGGGAGGAGGGAGAGAAGGGGGAGGAGGGGGAGGGGCAGGAGGGGACTCAGGAGTTGGGGCGGGAGGGGGGAGGCAGGAGCCCAATGGAGTCGGGCAGTCGCTCGATACAGTCACACTCACACTCGCTTGCTGCCTCACTGTCTGCCCCCGCGGGCGATAGCACCGCTGCTGCAGAGACTGTGGAGGCAGCAGAGGCAGCGGACGCAGCAGGGGCAGTAGAGGCTGGGGGGGCAGCGGGGGCAGCAGGCACGCTGACCTCCCCTGGCAGCACCAGTGGGGTCGAGGGGAAAGGGGCGGACGGGGGGAGATGGGGGGAGAGCAAGCGGGGGCGGATGTGGGGGAGGGGGAAGAGAGGGCGGGGGGAGAGCAGGGAGGGGTCTAGCGAGGGAGCCAGGCAGGGTCGGGGCAAGCAGGCAGCGAGTGGAGGGTGGGGGGGGGCAGGCGGGCAGGGAGTGCGAGTGCCGCGAAGCGTGTCTGCAGGGCAGGAAGGAAACGTCTCCTCTGGCCCCTCGGCACCCTCAGCGCAGCATCAAGGCACATCCTCAGGTGGCTTCCCCTCCAGTCCCGTGCGCAGCAGCAGCGGGCATGCGGGACCAGCAGCAGCAGCAGCAGCAGCAGCAGCAGGGCAGGGCGAGCAGCCGCGGCTGCTGGCAAGGCGGCTGTCAGCAGATCTGACTCACCGCACGCGGGTCACCCGCCTGCACGGCACCTCTGGGGGGTCCGGCTCCGCTGACCTCTCCCGCATGCTGCAACCCGCCGCGCCCTGCCCTTCTCTGCACTCCGCGCCCTCCCTCCCACCGAACCTCGCCTCCCTCCCCCCACACCTCGCTTCCATGCCCTCGCCCTACCTGGCCAGCTTCGAGTCGGCGTCAGCAGCAGGCAGTGTCCTGCCAAGAGGGCCTGCTGCTGCTGCTGCTGCTGCCTGTGGGGGTGCTACAGGTGGGCCGCTGGGCTTAGAAAATGTTGCTGGCAGTGTGGCTGGAGTGCGGCTGCCAGCTGGTCAGGAGACGCACGGGCCTGCAGGCTCGGCAATGGATGCAGGCTTGGGGATGGGTGCAGGGTCGGCGCCGAGCCTGAGTAGGGGCGGAAGCTTGGGGCAGAGTGTGAGAAGTGCGAGTTGGGGCAGTGGGAGCGGGGCAGGGGGGCGGATGGAGTGGATGGGTGAGTGTGATGGGGGGGCAGTGAGCACACGAGAAGGGGGAGGGGGAGGCATGGGGGGAGGCATGGGGGGAGAGGGAGCAGGAGTGGGAGAGGGAGCAGGAGTGGGAGAGGGAGACGGTGCAGGAGTGTTTGAATCAGCTGCTGACGTGGCAATGCTGCTGGGTGAACCTTTCATGCCAGTTTCCGGGCCCCTCAGACCCTCCGGTGGCAGCAGCGTGTCTGCTGACGAGGCGGGTGTTGTCGTGCTAGATGGCGGGCCAGGATCTGACGTGGCAGCTGACGTGGAGATGCTGTGTGGGGATATACTCCCTGCACCTGCTACAGCTACAGTCACCACTCCTGCTACAGCCGCCGCTGCTACAGCAGCAACACCTACCCCCACCACCTACCTCACTTCCAGCAACCCTGCAATCCCTCCCACACCCACTCCCCCCTCCCCGTCCCTCCCCTCTCTCCGCCCGCCAGCCAGCCCACGGCTGCGCGTGGTGTGGCAGGGGGGGCGGGCGGCGGGGGAGGAGGACGTGGGGAGGGTGAGTGTGCGGGCGAGCTCAGAGGCACAGCAGTGGCTGCGCTCGCTGCAGCAGCCCGTGGGCCGCCTGCACGGCTTTGAGGACGTGACTGTAACGGACAGTGTTGTACAGGACGGGTCTGTGCTTGTAGGCACGGGCGTGTGTGAGGGGCTGGGGGGGAGGGTGGGGGACGCTGGGTTGCTACGCGGGGGGTCGGGGGACGTGATTGTGCGGCGAGGGGGTGGGGCGCGAGGGGAGGGGGGCGGGGGGATGGTGAGAAGGAGCAGTACGGGGCGGGCAGGGGCGGTGGAGGTGGTGGGGCGGATGGGGAGGAGCGTGCAGCAGCGGGAGCGGGCGCTTAGGAGGCATGCTTCCGCTGGTGTGGCGGAGCAGGGGAGGCGGGGGAAGGGCGAGGAAGGTGGGAGCGTTGCCTGGGGTGGTGGGAATGAGAGGGCAAAGCTGCAGAGTGAAGGTCAGGGAGGGGGTGATTCAGGCAGGAGGGAGCGTGGGGAAGGGGATTCTGCTCGGGGAGGTCACAGTGGGGGTGCTAGTAGCGGGGGTGCAGAGACAGTTGTGACTATAGGCGAGGTGGTGGCTGCGGTGGGTGATGGGGGGTGTTCCGGCAGTGCAAGGGGAGACACTGGGGGCAGCACAGGGGGGAAGGAGGGCGGTGAGAGGGGGAGAGGAGGGGCGGAGGTGGAGGACGGGAGCGAAGAGGACGGGGAGAGTGGGGGAGAGGGGGAGGAGATGGAGGAGGAAGAGGATAAAGACAGGGAGGAGGAGCAGGGGGTAGTAGCCAAGGAGGGAGAGGAGGAGGGGAAGGAAGGAGAGGGGGAGGAGAAGGGGGAGGTGGGCAAGGAGCGGGAGCGGGTGTGGTACGAGGTGTGTGTGGCAGACGAGGGGGAGGGCATGGCGGAGGAGGAGGTGCAGCAGGTGCTCTTCATGGCTCAGGCCGGCGCTCAGAGAGGGTGAGTGGGGGAGTCGGCCAATAGGGAAGGGGAAGCGGCCAGGGCGGAGCGTGGCTGGGGAATGCGTGGAGTGTGGAGATGGGTTGGGGGCAGCGCTTGAGCTTCTCACAGTTGTCCATGACCCTCTCCCCTTGTGCCCCCCCCCCATCTGCTCTGCAATCTCCCACCTTTCCCCTTTTGCCTCCTCGTTCTCCCCCCTCACTCCCCGTGTGCACAGTGGTGTGGGCGGCACAGGCCTAGGGCTGGCCATCAGCCACGGGCTGCTGGCGCTGATGGGCGGGCGCCTCTGGATCAAATCCCAGCCGTCCAAAGGCACCCAGGCCTTCGCCCTCATCCCCCTCCTCCCCGCGTCCGCCCCCTTCCCCCCATCCGCCAAGGGCGGCCCGCCTGCCTCCCCCCTGGGGGCAGGCCGGCGCTCCCCCTCGCCTTGCCTGGCCGGGGGCCAGGCGGGGAAGGAGGGTGAGGAGGGGGATAGGCAAGCGGTATCAGCGAAAATGGAGGTGGAGGGGGCCGAGGGGGGTGGAAGAGAGGGGAAACGGGAAGAGAAAAGGGAGGTGGAGGGGCAGGGTGACGAGGAGGAGGAGGAAGAGGAGGAGGAGGAGGAGGAGTGCAAGAGTCTGCGTGTGCTGGTAGCGGAGGACAACAAGGTGAACCAGCTGCTCATCCGCCGCCTGCTCAAGCACTACGGCCACGATGTCTCCGTGGTGGGCAATGGGCGCCTGGCTGTGGACGCCGTGCAGAAGGAATGCTTTGACCTCGTGCTCATGGACCTGCAGATGCCCGTGCTGGTGAGTCAGCCATGCCGTGCTGGTGTGTACCCTGCTTGATCGTGGATCTTCTCCTTCTCGCCCTACTTCTCGCGTTCTTACTTTTGCCATCCGCCCCTAGCACTATTTTTCCTCTTTTTTCTGCCTCGACCATCTTTCTGAAGCCTCCCCGCTTCTTTTCCCGCCTGCCTTTCCCAGGACGGGCTTAGTGCGACGCGTGAGATCAGGAAGCTGCCAGGAAAGGAGGCGCGCATCCCGGTGTACGCGCTGACAGCGGACGTGTTGGCGCCGGAGATAGAGGCGGCGGGGATGGACGGCTTCCTCAGCAAGCCCATCGCCTGGGACAAGATGAGCCTGGTCGTAAGCTCGCTGTTGCACGCTAAAAACGCCAAGCTCAAGCAGCAGAAGCAGGCTGCTCCTGCTGCTGCTGCTGCTGCCTCCGCTGCTGCAGGCTCTGCTGCTACTGCAGGAGCGGTGGTTGGTGGAGTGGTTGGTTCGGGTGGCAAGGCTGGGAAAGCAGAGGAGCAGGCAGAGGGCAGGGAGGGAGAAGAGGCAGGAGGCAGAGCAGGAGGCAAGGGGGTGGAGGTGGGGAAACGGGCGTCTGGGGGGGGGGCAGTGAGTGGCGCAGGTGCGGCTGCAGCAGCAGGAGGAGGTGCGGCGGGTGCAGAAGGGGGAGGGGGCGGCAAGTTGCGGGTGCTGGTGGCGGAGGACAACAGGGTGAACCAGATGCTCATCCGCAAGATGCTGCAGCACTACGGGCACGAGGTGAGCCAGGCACGAAATAAGCTTGAGGGGTGCAGTGCAGCGCAAGCACGAGGGCTGCTGGATGGCTTGCGTTTTTTGGGAACCACTGTCGGGAGACCTGAGACCTTTAAGGGGAGGCCAATCGATGTGGCTCCAGTACTGCAGAGCTTTCTAGGGTCGACTTGCATCATTTCATTTGCTGGTGTTACTGTTTTGCCACATTGCAACGGCACTCTCCCTGGCATGGCATGGCATGGCATGGCATGGCATGGCATGGCACGGCATGGCATGGCATGGCATGGCAGGTGACACTGGTGCTCAACGGACGGCTGGCAGTGGAGGCAGTGCAAGCAAAGCCATTCGACCTTGTTCTCATGGATATTCAGATGCCCATTATGGTGAGCTATGAGCATGTAGGATCACATGATGGTGAGTGGTTTCACACACGCCACATGCGTTAGCCCAATGTGTCATGCATGGTACATGTGCATTGCTGGGCACATCACTCATCTGCCAGCCTCCTCGCTCCTCTCCCATGCCCCCTCACCCCACTATGCAGGACGGCTTGACAGCCACGCGTGAGATCAGGAAGCTGCCAGGAAGGGAGGCGCGCATCCCAGTGTACGCGTTGACGGCGGACGTGTTGGCGCCGGAGATAGAGGCGGCGGGGATGGACGGCTTCCTCAGCAAGCCCATCGCCTGGGACAAGATGAGCCTGGTCGTGGAAACTCTGCTGCGAGCCAAGGCGGGCCAGTCCTGATTCTGCACGGATGTTAGGGTGAATGGCATTATTTTTGCGGCTTACGGATCATGTAAATAACGCTTTGTTTAGTACACGCTGTGTCAGTTGCTCCGATTTTCGTCATCTGTATATATTATGTAGTGGCAAACGTTTTCTGGATCCTATTCAATCGTGTGTTGCTGAATTGTTATGCACAGATTGCACTATCGAGGCACCAGTATCGCAATAAATCCTTGAAAGCGACCAGCCTTCAAGATCGAGCTCCAGCCGCCTTTTGCACCCAATTGGCAGAAAGTAAACACGCGATTTGACAGTTTGTAGGATCCCCGAAGCAAGACTCGGGAGGGCGGTCGGCGGAATGGCCGCGTGGGGCGGCGCGTTCCGCGCAACGCGCGCGGCGTGGAAGAAGCGGAAGGGGCCGATGCTGATGCCGGGGCTGCTGGAGGCGCAGCAGCTCGCCGTGGCTCGGCAACCCGAACGTGTGCTTCGGAATCGAGGCTTGGTGGAGATCGGACAGGTCTGCCTGCCGAACTCGCTACAGCAGTCGATTAAATCCATAATCGCGGAAGGTAGTTACAGCCCAGGTCGCGACGCGCATTCTCGCTTCATGACGTCACGATCCGGCGTCTCCCGCTGCTCTCTTCCCAGAAAGCATCCTCCTTTCCGCCTTCCCTTCCCCCAACGCCTTCCGCAGTCAATCCAGCCCCGCCCCCTGTTCTCCCGTCTCCCTGCAACGCTTCCGCCTCCCCAGGCGCAACCAGTTCCGCGCACGTGCACCGCGACGTGCGCCGGCTGATGTCCGCCTACGACGCGTTCTTCAGCGGGTGGCCGCAGCCGTCCGCGGAGCGCCTGGCGGACGACACGCGGGAGCCGCCGCTGATGCGCGAAATGGACGTGGGGCGCATTCCGGACGCGCGGATGGTGCGGCTCCTGCGCGGATGGGAGAAGAACTCGTGGGGGAAGGGCGCGGAGGAGGGCGGGGAAGGGGGCGCGGGGGAAGCGGCGGAGAGGGGGAAAGGGGGGGCGCGAGAGCGGGGGGAGGGGGGGAGGCGCGCGGTGGAGTATGGGGAGACGGAGGCTCTGGCGTACGCGGCTGCGCGCATGCCGTCCACCTATGCCGCCGTGTTCCGCGCTCTCACTGAGGTGAGGAGCCAGGACACGCTTGGGCTGCGCGTATCGGGGAGAGGGGGGCGGTTGATCGGGGGCTCTCTCACCTGCTGTGTGTGGCTGGCGCACCAACAACGCCACCCAACCCTCTGCGTCCTACACCGTGTTGGGTTGGGCGCACCAACATGGGGAGCTTACTCCACCGTGCTGAATTCCTTCCTTTCTTCGTTCACCCCTCATTCTATCCCTCCCGCCTCTGCCCCTCCCTCCTTCCGCCGCGCCCGCCCCTCCTGCCTATACCTCCACTGGCGGCAGGTGAAGCGGCGACTGCCCTCCCTCGCGCCCTCCTCCCTGCTGGACTTCGGATCCGGGCCTGGCACCGTGATGTGGTGAGATGCGGTGAGATGCGGTGGGGTGTGCCGTGATGTAACGAGATGCACTGTTGTGCTTCCAAGTCCTCCCACCTGGCACCTGCTCATGCTCACAGGTGTGCAGCCCAGATTAATCACTTCCGCTTGCTACCCCCACCTTAAACAGTGCTGTATCTGCTGTGCTTCTGTGCGGTGCTACATGTGCTGCCCCTCACTCCGCCTTCACTGCGTGCGTGCAGGGCGGCGAGCGAGGTGTGGGGCAGCACGGTGCAGAGGGCGGCAGCAGTGGAGCCCGCTGATGCCATGTGGGCCATGGGGGAGCACATCAGAGCAGGTAAGGGCAGGTGGGGGGGGTGGGTGAAATGGATTCAAGTGGTTGGGAAGGTGAGGTGGTGCAGAGGGCAGCAGCGGTGGAGCCCGCTGATGCCATGTGGGCCATGGGGGAGCACATCAGGGCAGGTAAGGGCAGGTGAGGGCAGGTGAAGGGGGTGGGGTGAAATGGATGCACGTGTGCAGACCGATGGGATTGTGAACAGGGACTGCGACCAGTGTAGCATGTCCCATCGTTGCCTTGCCGTGCCTTGCTCCCTGCTGTCTCCAACCACGCGCCTGCCTTGCCTGGCAGACCTTCCTCCACAACAGGGTGGCCTTCACCCCTGACCCTGCCCGCGCCACCCTTCTTCCATTCCCCTCCCCACCCCTCCCCTCCCTCCCCCTACCCTGCCCATCCCTCCTCTCCCCGTCTCCCCCCACCAGTGGCGGCAGCGGGTCCCAAGCCCCCACGTGCACTGCCTGAGGTGGTTCGATACACCACCCTGCAGCACCTCTCAAGGGAGGCACGCGGGCCCGACCGGGTGTTTGACGTTGTGGTGGCGGTGAGAGGGGGGGGAGGGGCAGGGGTGGGGGTGAGGGGCGGATTCAGATGAATTGTGGGGAGAGGTGGTGTGTGGTTCTATTCTATCCTGCCATGCCTGCGTGGCTGCAGCATCACTCCTTTCGAACTGCATGTCTCTCGCACCACCCCCCGCCCTCCCTCTCTAACCACACGACCCCCGCTCTCTCCCATGTGGCAGGCGTATGCAGTGGGCGAGGTGGAGTCGGTGGATGAGAGGCGCGCCATTGTGGACCGCCTTTGGAGCCATGCTCGCCATGTCATGGTGTGTCATGGTGTGGTGGCATGCGGTGGCATGAGGTGGCATGTTGTGCCATGGTGTGGCATGTGGTGGCATTTGATGGCATGTGATGGCATGTGATGGCATGTGATGGCATGTGATGGTATGTGATGGTATGTGATGGTATGGGATGGTATGTGATGTGATGGTGTGATGGCATGTGATGGCATGTGGTGATGTGGTACCATGGCATGAGATGCATGCTCCTGCCCGCCTCTGTGACCACATCGTCCTCCCTACTTTGTCTCATCTCTTCTCTTCATGACTTCTCCTGCCTTCACGTCTCCCACCTGTGCGTGTGTGAGAGCACAGGTTCTGGTGGAGACAGGCAACCCACGTGGTTATGAGGCCATAGCCAAGGCCAGGGCGCACATACTGCACACACAGAGAGCGGTGAGCACATGTACCATACCACGCCCTTTTCTTTCTGCCGGTGCAGCGTATGAGCGGGCGGTGCAGCGTAGGAGCGGGCGGTGCAGCGTATGAGCGTGCGGTGCAGCGTATGAGCGGGCGGTGCAGCGTATGAGCGTGCGGTGCAGCGTATGAGCGTGCGGTGCAGCGTATGAGCGGGCGGTGCAGCGTATGAGCGTGCGGTGCAGCGTATGAGCGGGCAGTGCAGCGTATGAGCGTGCGGTGCTGCGTATGAGCGGGCGGTGCAGCGTATGAGCGGGCGGTGCAGCGTAGGAGCGGGCGGTGCAGCGTATGAGCGTGCGGTGCAGCGTATGAGCGGGCGGTGCAGCGTATGAGCGTACGGTGCAGCGTATGAGCGTGCGGTGCAGCGTATGAGCGGGCGGTGCAGCGTATGAGCGTGCGGTGCAGCGTATGAGCGGGCGGTGCAGCGTATGAGCGGGCGGTGCAGCGTAAGAGCGGGCGGTGCAGCGTAAGAGCGGGCAGTGCAGCGTATGAGCGGGCGGTGCAGCGTATGAGCGTGCGGTGCAGGGTATGAGCGTGCGGTGCAGCGTATGAGCGTGCGGTGCAGCGTATGAGCGGGCGGTGCAGCGTAAGAGCGGGCGGTGCAGCGTATGAGCGGGCGGTGCAGCGTATGAGCGTGCGGTGCAGGGTATGAGCGCGCGGTGCAGCGTATGAGCGGGCGGTGCAGCGTATGAGCGTGCGGTGCAGCGTTTGAGCGGGCGGTGCAGCGTATGAGCGTGCGGTGCTGCGTATGAGCGGGCGGTGCAGCTTATGAGCGGGCGGTGCAGCGTATGAGCGGGCGGTGCTGCGTATGAGCGGGCGGTGCAGCGTATGAGCAGGCGGTGCAGCGTATGAGCAGGCGGTGCAGCGTATGAGCGGGCGGTGCAGCGTAGGAGCGGGCGGTGCAGCGTATGAGCGGGCGGTGCAGCGTATGAGCGGGCGGTGCAGCGTATGAGCGGGCGGTGCAGCGTATGAGCGTGCGGTGCAGCGTATGAGCGGGCGGTGCAGCGTATGAGCGGGCGGTGCAGCGTATGAGCGGGCGGTGCAGCGTATGAGCGTGCGGTGCAGGGTATGAGCGTGCGGTGCAGCGTATGAGCTGGCGGTGCAGCGTATGAGCGTGCGGTGCAGCGTATGAGCGGGCGGTGCAGCGTATGAGCGTGCGGTGCAGCGTATGAGCGGGCGGTGCAGCGTATGAGCGTGCGGTGCAGCGTATGAGCGTGCGGTGCAGCGTATGAGCGGGCGGTGCAGCGTATGAGCGGGCGGTGCAGCGTATGAGCGTGCGGTGCAGCGTATGAGCGGGCGGTGCAGCGTATGAGCGGGCGGTGCAGCGTATGAGCGGGCGGTGCAGCGTATGAGCGGGCGGTGCAGCGTATGAGCGTGCGGTGCAGGGTATGAGCGGGCGGTGCAGCGTATGAGCGGGCGGTGCAGGGTATGAGCGGGCGGTGCAGCGTATGAGCGGGCGGTGCAGCGTATGAGCGGGCGGTGCAGCGTATGAGCGGGCGGTGCAGCGTAAGAGCGGGCGGTGCAGCGTATGAGCGGGCGGTGCAGCGTATGAGCGTGCGGTGCAGGGTATGAGCGTGCGGTGCAGCGTATGAGCGGGCGGTGCAGCGTATGAGCGTGCGGTGCAGCGTATGAGCGGGCGGTGCAGCGTATGAGCGTGCGGTGCTGCGTATGAGCGGGCGGTGCAGCGTATGAGCGGGCGGTGCAGCGTATGAGCGGGCGGTGCAGCGTAGGAGCGGGCGGTGCAGCGTAGGAGCGGGCGGTGCAGCGTATGAGCGGGCGGTGCAGCGTATGAGCGGGCGGTGCAGCGTATGAGCGTGCGGTGCAGCGTATGAGCGGGCGGTGCAGCGTATGAGCGGGCGGTGCAGCGTATGAGCGTGCGGTGCAGCGTATGAGCGGGGAGTGCAGCGTATGAGCGGGCGGTGCAGCGTAAGAGCGGGCGGTGCAGCGTATGAGCGGGCGGTGCAGCGTATGAGCGTGCGGTGCAGGGTATGAGCGTGCGGTGCAGCGTATGAGCTGGCGGTGCAGCGTATGAGCGTGCGGTGCAGCGTATGAGCGGGCGGTGCAGCGTATGAGCGTGCGGTGCTGCGTATGAGCGGGCGGTGCAGCGTATGAGCGGGCGGTGCAGCGTATGAGCGGGCGGTGCTGCGTATGAGCGGGCGGTGCAGCGTATGAGCGGGCGGTGCAGCCTTAGAGCGGGCGGTGCAGCGTATGAGCGGGCGGTGCAGCATAGGAGCGGGCGGTGCAGCGTATGAGCGTGCGGTGCAGCGTATGAGCGGGCGGTGCAGCGTAGGAGCGGGCGGTGCAGCGTATGAGCGGGCGGTGCAGCGTATGAGCGGGCGGTGCAGCGTATGAGCGGGCGGTGCAGCGTATGAGCGTGCGGTGCAGCGTATGAGCGGGCGGTGCAGCGTATGAGCGGGCGGTGCAGCGTATGAGCGGGCGGTGCAGCGTATGAGCGTGCGGTGCAGGGTATGAGCGTGCGGTGCAGCGTATGAGCTGGCGGTGCAGCGTATGAGCGTGCGGTGCAGCGTATGAGCGGGCGGTGCAGCGTATGAGCGTGCGGTGCAGCGTATGAGCGGGCGGTGCAGCGTATGAGCGTGCGGTGCAGTGTATGAGCGTGCGGTGCAGCGTATGAGCGGGCGGTGCAGCGTACAGTGTGTGCGCTGTCCTGTGCTGTCCGAAGGGAGCGCATTTGGCCAACGGGAGGTGGTTGCGAATGGCTAAGCGGGCAGCAGCGTCGCGAGTCAGCCACTGTGAACGAGTCGCACTGTCAGCTGTGTCGGGAGGGGCTGGAGTGGCGCCAGACGGGCGGTGCAGCGTAAGAGCGGGCAGTGCAGCGTATGAGCGGGCGGTGCAGCGTATGAGCGTGCGGTGCAGGGTATGAGCGTGCGGTGCAGCGTATGAGCGTGCGGTGCAGCGTATGATCGGGCGGTGCAGCGTAAGAGCGGGCGGTGCAGCGTATGAGCGGGCGGTGCAGCGTATGAGCGTGCGGTGCAGGGTATGAGCGTGCGGTGCAGCGTATGAGCGGGCGGTGCAGCGTATGAGCGTGCGGTGCAGCGTTTGAGCGGGCGGTGCAGCGTATGAGCGTGCGGTGCTGCGTATGAGCGGGCGGTGCAGCTTATGAGCGGGCGGTGCAGCGTATGAGCGGGCGGTGCTGCGTATGAGCGGGCGGTGCAGCGTATGAGCGGGCGGTGCAGCGTATGAGCAGGCGGTGCAGCGTATGAGCGGGCGGTGCAGCGTAGGAGCGGGCGGTGCAGCGTATGAGCGGGCGGTGCAGCGTATGAGCGGGCGGTGCAGCGTATGAGCGGGCGGTGCAGCGTATGAGCGTGCGGTGCAGCGTATGAGCGGGCGGTGCAGCGTATGAGCGGGCGGTGCAGCGTATGAGCGGGCGGTGCAGCGTATGAGCGTGCGGTGCAGGGTATGAGCGTGCGGTGCAGCGTATGAGCTGGCGGTGCAGCGTATGAGCGTGCGGTGCAGCGTATGAGCGGGCGGTGCAGCGTATGAGCGTGCGGTGCAGCGTATGAGCGGGCGGTGCAGCGTATGAGCGTGCGGTGCAGCGTATGAGCGTGCGGTGCAGCGTATGAGCGGGCGGTGCAGCGTATGAGCGGGCGGTGCAGCGTATGAGCGTGCGGTGCAGCGTATGAGCGGGCGGTGCAGCGTATGAGCGGGCGGTGCAGCGTAAGAGCGGGCGGTGCAGCGTATGAGCGGGCGGTGCAGCGTATGAGCGTGCGGTGCAGGGTATGAGCGTGCGGTGCAGCGTATGAGCGGGCGGTGCAGGGTATGAGCGGGCGGTGCAGCGTATGAGCGGGCGGTGCTGCGTATGAGCGGGCGGTGCAGCGTATGAGCGGGCGGTGCAGCGTATGAGCGGGCGGTGCAGCGTAAGAGCGGGCGGTGCAGCGTATGAGCGGGCGGTGCAGCGTATGAGCGTGCGGTGCAGGGTATGAGCGTGCGGTGCAGCGTATGAGCGGGCGGTGCAGCGTATGAGCGTGCGGTGCAGCGTATGAGCGGGCGGTGCAGCGTATGAGCGTGCGGTGCTGCGTATGAGCGGGCGGTGCAGCGTATGAGCGGGCGGTGCAGCGTATGAGCGGGCGGTGCAGCGTAGGAGCGGGCGGTGCAACGTATGAGCGGGCGGTGCAGCGTATGAGCGGGCGGTGCAGCGTATGAGCGTGCGGTGCAGCGTATGAGCGGGCGGTGCAGCGTATGAGCGGGCGGTGCAGCGTATGAGCGTGCGGTGCAGCGTATGAGCGGGCGGTGCAGCGTATGAGCGGGCGGTGCAGCGTAAGAGCGGGCGGTGCAGCGTATGAGCGGGCGGTGCAGCGTATGAGCGTGCGGTGCAGGGTATGAGCGTGCGGTGCAGCGTATGAGCTGGCGGTGCAGCGTATGAGCGTGCGGTGCAGCGTATGAGCGGGCGGTGCAGCGTATGAGCGTGCGGTGCTGCGTATGAGCGGGCGGTGCAGCGTATGAGCGGGCGGTGCAGCGTATGAGCGGGCGGTGCTGCGTATGAGCGGGCGGTGCAGCGTATGAGCGGGCGGTGCAGCGTATGAGCGTGCGGTGCAGCGTATGAGCGGGCGGTGCAGCGTATGAGCAGGCGGTGCAGCGAATAAGCGGGCGGTGCAGCGTATGAGCGTGCGGTGCAGGGTATGAGCGTGCGGTGCAGCGTATGAGCTGGCGGTGCAGCGTATGAGCGTGCGGTGCAGCGTATGAGCGGGCGGTGCAGCGTATGAGCGTGCGGTGCAGCGTATGAGCGGGCGGTGCAGCGTATGAGCGTGCGGTGCAGCGTATGAGCGTGCGGTGCAGCGTATGAGCGGGCGGTGCAGCGTATGAGCGGGCGGTGCAGCGTATGAGCGTGCGGTGCAGCGTATGAGCGGGCGGTGCAGCGTATGAGCGGGCGGTGCAGCGTAAGAGCGGGCGGTGCAGCGTATGAGCGGGCGGTGCAGCTTATGAGCGGGCGGTGCAGCGTATGAGCGGGCGGTGCAGCGTATGAGCGGGCGGTGCAGCGTATGAGCGTGCGGTGCAGCGTTTGAGCGGGCGGTGCAGCGTATGAGCGTGCGGTGCAGCGTTTGAGCGGGCGGTGCAGCGTATGAGCGTGCGGTGCTGCGTATGAGCGGGCGGTGCAGCGTATGAGCGGGCGGTGCAGCGTATGAGCGGGCGGTGCAGCGTATGAGCGGGCGGTGCAGCGTATGAGCGTGCGGTGCAGGGTATGAGCGTGCGGTGCAGCGTATGAGCTGGCGGTGCAGCGTATGAGCGTGCGGTGCAGCGTATGAGCGGGCGGTGCAGCGTATGAGCGTGCGGTGCTGCGTATGAGCGGGCGGTGCAGCGTATGAGCGGGCGGTGCAGCGTATGAGCGGGCGGTGCTGCGTATGAGCGGGCGGTGCAGCGTATGAGCGGGTGGTGCAGCGTATGAGCGTGCGGTGCAGCGTATGAGCGGGCGGTGCAGCGTATGAGCGGGCGGTGCAGCGTATGAGTGTGCGGTGCTGCGTATGAGCGGGCGGTGCAGCGTATGAGCGGCGGTGCAGCGTATGAGCGGGCGGTGCTGCGTATGAGCGGGCGGTGCAGCGTATGAGCGGGCGGTGCAGCGTATGAGCGTGCGGTGCAGCGTATGAGCGGGCGGTGCAGCGTATGAGCGGGCGGTGCAGCGTATGAGCGGGCGGTGCAGCGTATGAGCGTGCGGTGCAGGGTATGAGCGTGCGGTGCAGCGTATGAGCTGGCGGTGCAGCGTATGAGCGGGCGGTGCAGCGTATGAGCGGGCGGTGCAGCGTATGAGCGGGCGGTGCAGCGTATGAGCGGGCGGTGCAGCGTATGAGCGTGCGGTGCAGCGTATGAGCGTGCGGTGCAGCGTATGAGCGGGCGGTGCAGCGTATGAGCGGGCGGTGCAGCGTATGAGCGTGCGGTGCAGCGTATGAGCGGGCGGTGCAGCGTATGAGCGGGCGGTGCAGCGTAAGAGCGGGCGGTGCAGCGTATGAGCGGGCGGTGCAGCGTATGAGCGTGCGGTGCAGGGTATGAGCGTGCGGTGCAGCGTATGAACGGGCGGTGCAGGGTATGAGCGGGCGGTGCAGCGTATGAGCGGGCGGTGCTGCGTATGAGCGGGCGGTGCAGCGTATGAGCGGGCGGTGCAGCGTATGAGCGGGCGGTGCAGCGTAAGAGCGGGCGGTGCAGCGTATGAGCGGGCGGTGCAGCGTATGAGCGTGCGGTGCAGGGTATGAGCGTGCGGTGCAGCGTATGAGCGGGCGGTGCAGCGTATGAGCGTGCGGTGCAGCGTATGAGCGGGCGGTGCAGCGTATGAGCGTGCGGTGCTGCGTATGAGCGGGCGGTGCAGCGTATGAGCGGGCGGTGCAGCGTAGGAGCGGGCGGTGCAGCGTAGGAGCGGGCGGTGCAGCGTATGAGCGGGCGGTGCAGCGTATGAGCGGGCGGTGCAGCGTATGAGCGTGCGGTGCAGCGTATGAGCGGGCGGTGAAGCGTATGAGCGGGCGGTGCAGCGTATGAGCGTGCGGTGCAGCGTATGAGCGGGCGGTGCAGCGTATGAGCGGGCGGTGCAGCGTAAGAGCGGGCGGTGCAGCGTATGAGCGGGCGGTGCAGCGTATGAGCGGGCGGTGCAGGGTATGAGCGTGCGGTGCAGCGTATGAGCTGGCGGTGCAGCGTATGAGCGTGCGGTGCAGCGTATGAGCGGGCGGTGCAGCGTATGAGCGTGCGGTGCAGCGTATGAGCGGGCGGTGCAGCGTATGAGCGGGCGGTGCAGCGTAAGAGCGGGCGGTGCAGCGTATGCGCGGGCGGTGCAGCGTATGAGCGTGCGGTGCAGGGTATGAGCGTGCGGTGCAGCGTATGAGCGGGCGGTGCAGCGTATGAGCGTGTGGTGCAGCGTTTGAGCGGGCGGTGCTGCGTATGAGCGGGCGGTGCTGCGTATGAGCGGGCGGTGCAGCTTATGAGCGGGCGGTGCAGCGTATGAGCGGGCGGTGCTGCGTATGAGCGGGCGGTGCTGCGTATGAGCGGGCGGTGCAGCGTATGAGCGGGCGGTGCAGCGTAAGAGCGGGCGGTGCAGCGTAGGAGTGGGCGGTGCAGCTTATGAGCGGGCGGTGCAGCGTATGAGCGGGCGGTGCAGCGTATGAGCGGGCGGTGCAGCGTATGAGCGGGCGGTGCAGCGTATGAGCGGGCGGTGCAGCGTATGAGCGGGCGGTGCAGCGTATGAGCGGGCGGTGCCGCGTATGAGCGGGCGGTGCAGCGTATGAGCGTGCGGTGCAGGGTACGAGCGTGCGGTGCAGCGTATGAGCGGGCGGTTCAGCGTATGAGCGGGCGGTGCAGCGTATGAGCGGGCGGTGCAGCGTATGAGCGGGCGGTGCAGCGTATGAGCGGGCGGTGCAGCGTAAGAGCGGGCGGTGCAGCGTATGAGCGGGCGGTGCAGCGTATGAGCGGGCGGTGCAGGGTATGAGCGTGCGGTGCAGCGTATGAGCGGGCGGTGCAGCGTATGAGCGTGCGGTGCAGCGTATGAGCGGGCGGTGCAGCGTATGAGCGTGCGGTGCTGCGTATGAGCGGGCGGTGCTGCGTATGAGCGGGCGGTGCAGCGTATGAGCGGGCGGTGCTGCGTATGAGCGGGCGGTGCAGCGTATGAGCGGGCGGTGCAGCGTATGAGCGGGCGGTGCAGCGTAGGAGCGGGCGGTGCAGCGTAGGAGCGGGCGGTGCTGCGTATGAGCGGGCGGTGCAGCGTATGAGCGGGCGGTGCAGCGTATGAGCGGGCGGTGCAGCGTATGAGCGGGCGGTGCAGCGTATGAGCGGGCGGTGCAGCGTATGAGTGTGCGGTGCAGCGTATGAGCGTGCGGTGCAGCGTATGAGCGTGCGGTGCAGCGTATGAGCGTGCGGTGCAGCGTATGAGCGGGCGGTGCAGCGTATGAGCGGGCGGTGCAGCGTAAGAGCGGGCGGTGCAGCGTAAGAGCGGGCGGTGCAGCGTATGAGCGTGCGGTGCAGGGTATGAGCGTGCGGTGCAGCGTATGAGCTGGCGGTGCAGCGTATGAGCTGGCGGTGCAGCGTATGAGCGGGCGGTGCAGCGTATGAGCGTGCGGTGCTGCGTATGAGCGGGCGGTGCTGCGTATGAGCGGGCGGTGCTGCGTATGAGCGGGCGGTGCTGCGTATGAGCGGGCGGTGCTGCGTATGAGCGTGCGGTGCAGGGTATGAGCGTGCGGTGCAGCGTATGAGCGGGCGGTGCAGCGTATGAGCGTGTGGTGCAGCGTATGAGCGTGGGGTGCAGCGTTTGAGCGGGCGGTGCTGCGTATGAGCGGGCGGTGCTGCGTATGAGCGGGCGGTGCAGCTTATGAGCGGGCGGTGCAGCTTATGAGCGGGCGGTGCAGCGTATGAGCGGGCGGTGCAGCGTATGAGCGGGCGGTGCTGCGTATGAGCGTGCGGTTCTGCGTATGAGCGGGCGGTGCAGCGTATGAGCGGGCGGTGCAGCGTAAGAGCGGGCGGTGCAGCGTAAGAGCGGGCGGTGCAGCGTATGAGCGGGCGGTGCAGCTTATGAGCGGGCGGTGCAGCGTATGAGCGGGCGGTGCAGCGTATGAGCGGGCGGTGCAGCGTATGAGCGGGCGGTGCAGCGTATGAGCGGGCGGTGCAGCGTATGAGCGGGCGGTGCAGGGTATGAGCGTGCGGTGCAGCGTATGAGCTGGCGGTGCAGCGTATGAGCGTGCGGTGCAGCGTATGAGCGGGCGGTGCAGCGTATGAGCGTGCGGTGCAGCGTATGAGCGGGCGGTGCAGCGTATGAGCGTTCGGTGCAGGGTATGAGCGTGCGGTTCAGCGTATGAGCGGGCGGTGCAGCGTATGAGCGGGCGGTGCAGCGTATGAGCGGGCGGTGCAGCGTATGAGCGGGCGGTGCAGCGTAAGAGCGGGCGGTGCAGCGTATGAGCGTGCGGTGCAGCGTATGAGCGGGCGGTGCAGGGTATGAGCGTGCGGTGCAGCGTATGAGCGGGCGGTGCAGCGTATGAGCGTGCGGTGCAGCGTATGAGCGGGCGGTGCAGCGTATGAGCGTGCGGTGCTGCGTATGAGCGGGCGGTGCAGCGTATGAGCGGGCGGTGCAGCGTATGAGCGGGCGGTGCTGCGTATGAGCGGGCGGTGCAGCGTATGAGCGGGCGGTGCAGCGTATGAGCGGGCGGTGCAGCGTAGGAGCGGGCGGTGCAGCGTAGGAGCGGGCGGTGCAGCGTATGAGCGGGCGGTGCTGCGTATGAGCGGGCGGTGCAGCGTATGAGCGGGCGGTGCAGCGTATGAGCGGGCGGTGCAGCGTATGAGCGGGCGGTGCAGCGTATGAGCGGGCGGTGCAGCGTATGAGCGTGCGGTGCAGCGTATGAGCGTGCGGTGCAGCGTATGAGCGTGCGGTGCAGCGTATGAGCGGGCGGTGCAGCGTATGAGCGGGCAGTGCAGCGTATGAGCGGGCGGTGCAGCGTAAGAGCGGGCGGTGCAGCGTATGAGCGGGCGGTGCAGCGTATGAGCGTGCGGTGCAGGGTATGAGCGTGCGGTGCAGCGTATGAGCTGGCGGTGCAGCGTATGAGCGTGCGGTGCAGCGTATGAGCGGGCGGTGCAGCGTATGAGCGTGCGGTGCTGCGTATGAGCGGGCGGTGCAGCGTATGAGCGGGCGGTGCAGCGTATGAGCGGGCGGTGCAGCGTATGAGCGGGCGGTGCAGCGTATGAGCGGGCGGTGCAGCCTTAGAGCGGGCGGTGCAGCGTATGAGCGGGCGGTGGAGCCTAGGAGCGGGCGGTGCAGCGTATGAGCGTGCGGTGCAGCGTATGAGCGTGCGGTGCAGCGTATGAGCGTGCGGTGCAGCGTATGAGCGGGCGGTGCAGCGTATGAGCGGGCGGTGCAGCGTATGAGCGTGCGGTGCAGCGTATGAGCGGGCGGTGCAGCGTATGAGCGGGCGGTGCAGCGTAAGAGCGGGCGGTGCAGCGTATGAGCGGGCGGTGCAGCGTATGAGCGTGCGGTGCAGGGTATGAGCGTGCGGTGCAGCGTATGAGCGGGCGGTGCAGCGTATGAGCGTGTGGTGCAGCGTTTGAGCGGGCGGTGCAGCGTTTGAGCGGGCGGTGCAGCGTATGAGCGGGCGGTGCTGCGTATGAGCGGGCGGTGCAGCGTATGAGCGGGCGGTGCAGCGTATGAGCGTGCGGTTCAGCGTATGAGCGGGCGGTTCAGCGTATGAGCGGGCGGTGCAGCGTATGAGCGGGCGGTGCAGCGTAAGAGCGGGCGGTGCAGCGTATGAGCGGGCGGTGCTGCGTATGAGCGGGCGGTGCAGCGTATGAGCGGGCGGTGCAGCGTATGAGCGGGCGGTGCAGCGTATGAGCGGGCGGTGCAGCGTATGAGCGTGCGGTGCAGGGTATGAGCGTGCGGTGCAGCGTATGAGCTGGCGGTGCAGCGTATGAGCGTGCGGTGCAGCGTATGAGCGGGCGGTGCAGCGTATGAGCGTGCGGTGCAGCGTATGAGCGGGCGGTGCAGCGTATGAGCGGGCGGTGCAGCGTATGAGCGTGCGGTGCAGGGTATGAGCGTGCGGTTCAGCGTATGAGCGGGCGGTGCAGCGTATGAGCGGGCGGTGCAGCGTATGAGCGGGCGGTGCAGCGTATGAGCAGGCGGTGCAGCGTAAGAGCGGGCGGTGCAGCGTATGAGCGGGCGGTGCAGCGTATGAGCGGGCGGTGCAGGGTATGAGCGTGCGGTGCAGCGTATGAGCGGGCGGTGCAGCGTATGAGCGTGCGGTGCAGCGTATGAGCGGGCGGTGCAGCGTATGAGCGTGCGGTGCTGCGTATGAGCGGGCGGTGCAGCGTATGAGCGGGCGGTGCAGCGTATGAGCGGGCGGTGCTGCGTATGAGCGCGCGGTGCAGCGTATGAGCGGGCGGTGCAGCGTATGAGCGGGCGGTGCAGCGTAAGAGCGTGCGGTGCAGCGTATGAGCGGGCGGTGCAGCGTATGAGCGGGCGGTGCAGCGTATGAGCGTGCGGTGCAGGGTATGAGCCGGCGGTGCAGCGTATGAGCGTGCGGTGCAGCGGGTGCAGCGCATGAGCGTGCGGTGCAGCGTATGATCGTGCGGTGCCGCGTATGAGCGGGCGGTGCAGCGTATGAGCGGGCGGTACAGCGTATGAGCGGGCGGTGCAGCGTATGAGCGGGCGGTGCAGCGTATGAGCGGGCGGTGCAGCGTATGAGCGGGCGGTGCAGCGTATGAGCGGGCGGTGCAGCGTATGAGCGAGCGGTGCAGCGTATGAGCGGGCGGTGCAGCCTATGACCGGGCGGTGCAGCGTATGAGCGGGCGGTGCAGCGTATGAGCGGGCGGTGCAGCGTAAGAGCTGGTGGTGCAGCGTATGAGCGGACGGTGCAGCGTATGAGCGGGCGGTGCAGCGTATGAGCGTGCGGTGCAGGGTATGAGCGTGCGGTGCAGCGTATGAGCGGGCGGTGCAGCGTATGAGCGTGCGGTGCAGGGTATGAGCGTGCGGTGCAGCGTATGAGCTGGCGGTGCAGCGTATGAGCGTGAGCGGGCGGTGCAGCGTATGAGCGGGCGGTGCAGCGTATGAGCGGGCGGTGCAGCGTATGAGCGGGCGGTGCAGCGTATGAGCGGGCGGTGCTGCGTATGAGCGGGCGGTGCAGCGTATGAGCGGGCGGTGCAGCCTTAGAGCGGGCGGTGCAGCGTATGAGCGGGCGGTGCAGCATAGGAGCGGGCGGTGCAGCGTATGAGCGTGCGGTGCAGCGTATGAGCGGGCGGTGCAGCGTATGAGCGTGCGGTGCAGCGTATGAGCGTGCGGTGCAGCGTATGAGCGGGCGGTGCAGCGTATGAGCGGGCGGTGCAGCGTATGAGCGGGCGGTGCAGCGTATGAGCGGGCGGTGCAGCGTAGGAGCGGGCGGTGCAGCGTATGAGCGGGCGGTGCTGCGTATGAGCGGGCGGTGCAGCGTATGAGCGGGCGGTGCAGCGTATGAGCGGGCGGTGCAGCGTATGAGCGGGCGGTGCAGCGTATGAGCGGGCGGTGCAGCGTATGAGCGTGCGGTGCAGCGTATGAGCGTGCGGTGCAGCGTATGAGCGTGCGGTGCAGCGTATGAGCGGGCGGTGCAGCGTATGAGCGGGCGGTGCAGCGTATGAGCGTGCGGTGCAGCGTATGAGCGGGCGGTGCAGCGTAAGAGCGGGCGGTGCAGCGTATGAGCGGGCGGTGCAGCGTATGAGCGTGCGGTGCAGGGTATGAGCGGGCGGTGCAGCGTATGAGCGTGCGGTGCAGCGTATGAGCGGGCGGTGCAGCGTATGAGCGTGCGGTGCAGCGTATGAGCGTGCGGTGCAGCGTATGAGCGGGCGGTGCAGCGATTGAGCGGGCGGTGCTGCGTATGAGCGGGCGGTGCAGCGTATGAGCGGGCGGTGCAGCGTATGAGCGGGCGGTGCAGCGTATGAGCGGGCGGTGCAGCGTATGAGCGTGCGGTGCAGCGTATGAGCGTGCGGTGCAGCGTATGAGCGGGCGGTGCAGCGTATGAGCGTGCGGTGCAGCGTATGAGCGGGCGGTGCAGCGTATGAGCGTGCGGTGCTGCGTATGAGCGGGCGGTGCAGCGTATGAGCGGGCGGTGCAGCGTATGAGCAGGCGGTGCTGCGTATGAGCGGGCGGTGCAGCGTATGAGCGGGCGGTGCAGCGTATGAGCGGGCGGTGCAGCGTAGGAGCGGGCGGTGCAGCGTAGGAGCGGGCGGTGCAGCGTATGAGCGGGCGGTGCAGCGTATGAGCGGGCGGTGCAGCGTATGAGCGTGCGGTGCAGCGTATGAGCGGGCGGTGCAGCGTATGAGCGGGCGGTGCAGCGTATGAGCGGGCGGTGCAGCGTATGAGCGGGCGGTGCAGCGTATGAGTGGGTGGTGCAGCGTATGAGCGGGCGGTGCAGCGTATGAGCGTACGGTGCAGCGTATGAGCGGGCGGTGCAGCGTATGAGCGGGCGGTGCAGCGTATGAGCGGGCGGTGCAGCGTATGAGCGGGCGGTGCAGCGTATGAGCGGGCGGTGCAGCGTATGAGCGGGCGGTGCAGCGTATGCGCGTGCAATGCAGCGTATGCGCGGGCGGTGTAGCGTATGAGCGTGCGGTGCAGCGTATGAGCGTGCGGTCCAGCGTATGAGCGTGCGGTGCAGGGTATGAGCGCGTGGTGCAGCGTATGGCGCGCGGTGCAGCGTATGAGCGGGCGGTGCAGCGTAGGAGCGGGCGGTGCAGCGTATGAGCGGGCGGTGCAGCGTATGAGCGGGCGGTGCAGCGTATGAGCGGGCGGTGCAGCGTATGAGCGTGCGGTGCAGCGTATGAGCGGGCGGTGCAGCGTATGAGCGGGCGGTGCAGCGTATGAGCGGGCGGTGCAGCGTATGAGCGCGCGGTGCAGCGTATGAGCGGGCGGTGCAGCGTATGAGCGGGCGGTGCAGCGTAAGAGCGTGCGGTGCAGCGTATGAGCGGGCGGTGCAGCGTATGAGCGGGCGGTGCAGCGTATGAGCGTGCGGTGCAGGGTATGAGCCGGCGGTGCAGCGTATGAGCGTGCGGTGCAGCGTATGAGCGGGCGGTGCTGCGTATGAGCGGGCGGTGCTGCGTATGAGCGGGCGGTGCAGCCTTAGAGCGGGCGGTGCAGCGTATGAGCGGGCGGTGCAGCGTATGAGCGTGCGGTGCAGCGTATGAGCGGGCGGTGCAGCGTATGAGCGGGCGGTGCAGCGTATGAGCGGGCGGTGCAGCGTATGAGCGGGCGGTGCAGCGTATGAGCGGGCGGTGCAGCGTATGAGCGGGCGGTGCAGCGTATGAGCGGGCGGTGCAGCGTATGCGCGTGCAATGCAGCGTATGCGCGGGCGGTGTAGCGTATGAGCGTGCGGTGCAGCGTATGAGCGTGCGGTCCAGCGTATGAGCGTGCGGTGCAGTGTATGAGCGCGTGGTGCAGCGTATGGCGCGCGGTGCAGCGTATGAGCGGGCGGTGCAGCGTAGGAGCGGGCGGTGCAGCGTATGAGCGGGCGGTGCAGCGTATGAGCGGGCGGTGCAGCGTATGAGCGGGCGGTGCAGCGTATGAGCGTGCGGTGCAGCGTATGAGCGGGCGGTGCAGCGTATGAGCGGGCGGTGCAGCGTATGAGCGGGCGGTGCAGCGTATGAGCGGCGGTGCAGCGTATGAGCGGGCGGTGCAGCGTATGAGCGGGCGGTGCAGCGTAATGAGCGTGCGGTGCAGCGTATGAGCGGGCGGTGCAGCGTATGAGCGGGCGGTGCAGCGTATGAGCGTGCGGTGCAGCGTATGAGCGGCGGTGCAGCGTATGAGCGTGCGGTGCAGCGGGTGCAGCGCTATGAGCGTGCGGTGCAGCGTATGATCGTGCGGTGCCGCGTATGAGCGGGCGGTGCAGCGTATGAGCGGGCGGTACAGCGTATGAGCGGGCGGTGCAGCGTATGAGCGGGCGGTGCAGCGTATGAGCGGGCGGTGCAGCGTATGAGCGGGCGGTGCAGCGTATGAGCGGGCGGTGCAGCGTATGAGCGGGCGGTGCAGCGTATGAGCGGGCGGTGCAGCGTATGAGCGGGCGGTGCAGCGTATGAGCGGGCGGTGCAGCGTATGAGCGGGCGGTGCAGCGTAAGAGCTGGTGGTGCAGCGTATGAGCGGACGGTGCAGCGTATGAGCGGGCGGTGCAGCGTATGAGCGGGCGGTGCAGCGTATGAGCGTGCGGTGCAGGGTATGAGCGTGCGGTGCAGCGTATGAGCGGGCGGTGCAGCGTATGAGCGTGCGGTGCAGCGTATGAGCTGGCGGTGCAGCGTATGAGCTGGCGGTGCAGCGTATGAGCGTGCGGTGCAGCGTATGAGCGGGCGGTGCAGCGTATGAGCGGGCGGTGCAGCGTATGAGCGGGCGGTGCAGCGTATGAGCGGGCGGTGCTGCGTATGAGCGGGCGGTGCTGCGTATGAGCGGGCGGTGCAGCCTTAGAGCGGGCGGTGCAGCCTTAGAGCGGGCGGTGCAGCGTAGGAGCGGGCGGTGCAGCGTATGAGCGTGCGGTGCAGCGTATGAGCGGGCGGTGCAGCGTATGAGCGTGCGGTGCAGCGTATGAGCGTGCGGTGCAGCGTATGAGCGGGCGGTGCAGCGTATGAGCGGGCGGTGCAGCGTATGAGCGTGCGGTGCAGCGTATGAGCGGGCGGTGCAGCGTATGAGCGGGCGGTGCAGCGTAAGAGCGTGCGGTGCAGGGTATGAGCGTGCGGTGCAGGGTATGAGCGTGCGGTGCAGCGTATGAGCGGGCGGTGCAGCGTTTGAGCGGGCGGTGCAGCGTATGAGCGGGCGGTGCTGCGTATGAGCGGGCGGTGCAGCTTATGAGCGGGCGGTGCAGCGTATGAGCGGGCGGTGCTGCGTATGAGCGTGCGGTTCAGCGTATGAGCGGGCGGTGCAGCGTATGAGCGGGCGGTGCAGCGTAAGAGCGGGCGGTGCAGCGTATGAGCGGGCGGTGCAGCTTATGAGCGGGCGGTGCAGCGTATGAGCGGGCGGTGCAGCGTATGAGCGGGCGGTGCAGCGTATGAGCGGGCGGTGCAGCGTATGAGCGGGCGGTGCAGTGTATGAGCGGGCGGTGCAGCGTATGAGCGGGCGGTGCAGCGTATGAGCGTGTGGTGCAGGGTATGAGCGTGCGGTGCAGCGTATGAGCTGGCGGTGCAGCGTATGAGCGTGCGGTGCAGCGTATGAGCGGGCGGTGCAGCGTATGAGCGTGCGGTGCAGCGTATGAGCGGGCGGTGCAGCGTATGAGCGGGCGGTGCAGCGTATGAGCGTGCGGTGCAGGGTATGAGCGTGCGGTTCAGCGTATGAGCGGGCGGTGCAGCGTATGAGCGGGCGGTGCAGCGTATGAGCGGGCGGTGCAGCGTAAGAGCGGGCGGTGCAGCGTATGAGCGGGCGGTGCAGCGTATGAGCGGGCGGTGCAGGGTATGAGCGTGCGGTGCAGCGTATGAGCGGGCGGTGCAGCGTATGAGCGTGCGGTGCAGCGTATGAGCGGGCGGTGCAGCGTATGAGCGTGCGGTGCTGCGTATGAGCGGGGCGGTGCAGCGTATGAGCGGGCGGTGCTGCGTATGAGCGGGCGGTGCAGCGTATGAGCGGGCGGTGCAGCGTATGAGCGGGCGGTGCAGCGTATGAGCGGGCGGTGCAGCGTAGGAGCGGGCGGTGCAGCGTATGAGCGGGCGGTGCTGCGTATGAGCGGGCGGTGCAGCGTATGAGCGGGCGGTGCAGCGTATGAGCGGGCGGTGCAGCGTATGAGCGGGCGGTGCAGCGTATGAGCGGGCGGTGCAGCGTATGAGCGGGCGGTGCAGCGTAAGAGCTGGTGGTGCAGCGTATGAGCGGACGGTGCAGCGTATGAGCGGGCGGTGCAGCGTATGAGCGTGCGGTGCAGGGTATGAGCGTGCGGTGCAGCGTATGAGCGGGCGGTGCAGCGTATGAGCGTGCGGTGCAGGGTATGAGCGTGCGGTGCAGCGTATGAGCTGGCGGTGCAGCGTATGAGCGTGCGGTGCAGCGTATGAGCGGGCGGTGCAGCGTATGAGCGTGCGGTGTGCGTATGAGCGGGCGGTGCAGCGTATGAGCGGGCGGTGCAGCGTATGAGCGGGCGGTGCTGCGTATGAGCGGGCGGTGCAGCGTATGAGCGGGCGGTGCAGCCTTAGAGCGGGCGGTGCAGCGTATGAGCGGGCGGTGCAGCGTAGGAGCGGGCGGTGCAGCGTATGAGCGTGCGGTGCAGCGTATGAGCGTGCGGTGCAGCGTATGAGCGGGCGGTGCAGCGTATGAGCGTGCGGTGCAGCGTATGAGCGTGCGGTGCAGCGTATGAGCGGGCGGTGCAGCGTATGAGCGGGCGGTGCAGCGTATGAGCGTGCGGTGCAGCGTATGAGCGGGCGGTGCAGCGTATGAGCGGGCGGTGCAGCGTAAGAGCGGGCGGTGCAGCGTATGAGCGGGCGGTGCAGCGTATGAGCGTGCGGTGCAGGGTATGAGCGTGCGGTGCAGCGTATGAGCGGGCGGTGCAGCGTATGAGCGTGTGGTGCAGCGTTTGAAGCGGGCGGTGCAGCCGTATGAGCGGGCGGTGCAAGCGTATGAGCGGGCCGGTGCGCGTAGGAGCGGTGCGGTGCAGCGTAGGAGCGGGCGGTGCAGCGTATGAGCGGGCGGTGCAGCGTAAGAGCGGGCGGTGCAGCGTAGAGCGGCGGTGCAGCTTGTGAGCGGGCGGTGCAGCGTATGAGCGGGCGGTGCAGCGTATGAGCGGGCGGTGCAGCGTATGAGCGGGCGGTGCAGCGTATGAGCGGGCGGTGCAGCGTATGAGCGGGCGGTGCAGCGTATGAGCGTGTGGTGCAGGGTATGAGCGGTGCGTGCAGCGTATGAGCTGGCGGTGCAGCAGTATGAGCGTGCGGTGCAGCGTATGAGCGGGCGGTGCAGCGTATGAGCGTGCGGTGCAGCGTATTAGCGTGCGGTGCAGCGTATGAGCGGGCGGTGCAGCGTATGAGCGTGCGTGCAGGGTATGAGCGTGCGGTTCAGCGTATGAGCGGGCGGTGCAGCGTATGAGCGGGCGGTGCAGCGTATGAGCGTGCGGTGCAGGGTATGAGCGTGGCGGTGCAGCGTATGAGCGGGCGGTGCAGCGTATGAGCGTGCGGTGGCTGCGTATGAGCGGGCGGTGGCAGCGTATGAGCGGGCGGTGCAGCGTATGAGCGGGGCGGTGCAGCGTATGAGCGTGCGGTGCAGGGTATGAGCGTGCGGTGCAGCGTATGAGCGGGTCGGTGCAGCGTATGAGCGGGCGGTGCAGCGTATGAGCGTGCGGTGCAGGCGTATGAGCGTGCGGTGCAGCGTATGAGCGGGCGGTGCAGCGTATGAGCGTGCGGTGCTGCGTATGAGCGGGCGGTGGCAGCGTATGAGCGGGCGGTGCAGCGTATGAGCGGGCGGTGCAGCGTATGAGCGGGCGGTGCAGCGTATGAGCGGGGCGGTGCAGCGTATGAGCGGGCGGTGCAGGGTATGAGCGTGCGGTGCAGCGTATGAGCGGGCGGTGCAGCGTATGAGCGTGCGGTGCTGCGTATGAGCGGGCGGTGCAGCGTATGAGCGTGCGGTGCAGCGTATGAGCGGGCGGTGCAGCGTATGAGCGGGCGGTGCAGCGTATGAGCGGGCGGTGCAGCGTATGAGCGGGGCGGTGCAGCGTATGAGCGGGCGGTGCAGCTAGGAGCGGGCGGTGCAGCGTAGAGCGGGCGGTGCAGCGTATGAGCGGGCGGTGCAGCGTATGAGCGTGCGGTGCAGGCGTATGAGCGTGCGGTGCAGCGTATGAGCGGGCGGTGCAGCAGGGTATGAGCGTGCGGTGCAGCGTATGAGCGGGCGGTGCAGCGTATGAGCGTGCGGTGCTGCGTATGAGCGGGCGGTGCAGCGTATGAGCGGGCGGTGCAGCGTATGAGCGGGCGGTGCAGCGTATGAGCGTGCGGTGCAGCGTATGAGCGGGCGGTGCAGCGTATGAGCGGGCGGTGCAGCGTATGAGCGGGCGGTGCAGCGTATGAGCGGGCGGTGCAGCGTATGAGCGTGCGGTGCAGCGTATGAGCGGGGCGGTGCAGCGTATGAGCGTGCGGTGCAGCGTATGAGCGGGCGGTGCAGCGTATGAGCGTGCGGTGCAGCGTATGAGCGTGCGGTGCAGCGTATGAGCGGGCGGTGCAGCGTATGAGCGGGCGGTGCATGCGTATGAGCGGGCGTGGCAGGCGTATGAGCGGGCGGGTGCAGCGTATGAGCGGGGCGGTGCAGCGTATGAGCGTGCCGGTGCTGCGTATGAGCGGCGGTGCAGCGTATGAGCGGGCGGTGCAGCGTATGAGCGGGCGGTGCAGCGTTATGAGCGGGCGGTGCAGCGTATGAGCGGGCGGTGCAGCCGTAGGAGGGCGTGCAGCGTATGAGCGGGCGGTGCAGCGTATGAGCGGGCGGTGCAGCGTATGAGCGTGCGGTGCAGCGTATGAGCGGGCGGTGCAGCGTATGAGCGGGCGGTGCAGCGTATGAGCGGGCGGTGCAGCGTATGAGCGTGCGGTGCAGCGTATGAGCGGGCGGTGCAGGCGTATGAGCGTGCGGTGCAGCGTATGAGCGGGCGGGTGCAGCGTATGAGCGGGCGGTGCAGCGTATGAGCGGGCGGTGCAGCGTATAGAGGGCGGTGCGCGTATGAGCGGGCGGTGCAGCGTATGAGCGGCGGTGCAGCGTATGAGCGGGCGGTGCAGCGTATGAGCGGCGGTGCAGCGTATGAGCGGGCGGTGCAGCGTATGAGCGGGCGGTGCAGCGTATGAGCGGGCGGTGCAGCGTATGAGCGGGCGGTGCAGCGTATGAGCGGGCGGTGCAGCGTATGAGCGGGCGGTGCAGCGTATGAGCGGGCGGTGCAGCGTATGAGCGGGGCGGTGCAGCGTATGAGCGGGCGGTGCAGCGTATGAGCGGGCGGTGCAGCGTATGAGCGTGGCGGTGCAGCGTATGAGCGTGCGGTGCAGCGTATGAGCGTGCGGTGCAGCGTATGAGCGGGCGGTGCAGCGTATGAGCGTGCGGTGCAGCGTATGAGCGGGCGGTGCAGCGTATGAGCGGGCGGTGCAGCGTATGGAGCGGGCGGTGCAGCGTATGAGCGGGCGGTGCAGCGTATGAGCGGGCGGTGCAGCGTAGGAGCGGGCGGTGCAGCGTATGAGCGGGCGGTGCAGCGTATGAGCGGGCGGTGCAGCGTATGAGCGGGCGGTGCAGCGTAGGAGCGGGCGGTGCAGCGTAATGAGCGGGCGTGCAGCGTATGAGCGGGCGGTGCAGCGTATGAGCGTGCGGTGGCAGCGTATGAGCGGGCGGTGCAGCGTATGAGCGTGTGCCGGGTATGAGCAGTGCGTGCGTATGAGCGGGCGTGCAGCGTATGAGCGGGCGGTGCTGCGTATGAGCGGCGGTGGCAGCGTATGAGCGGGCGGTGCAGCGTATGAGCGGGCGTGCAGCGTATGAGCGGGGCGGTGCAGCGTATGAGCGGGCGGTGCAGCGTATGAGCGGGCGGTGCAGCGTAATGAGCGGGGCGGTGCAGCGTAGGAGCTGGCGGTGCAGCGTATGAGCGGGCGGTGCAGCGTAGGAGCGGGCGGTGCAGCGTATGGAGCGGGCGGTGCAGCGTATGAGCTGGCGGTGGCCAGCGGATGACGGGCGGGGCAGCGTATGAGCGTGCGGTGCAGCGTATGAGCGGGCGGTGCAGCGTATTAGAGGGCGGTGCAGCGTATGAGCGGGTGGTGGCAGCGTATGAGCGGGCGGTGCAGCGTATGAGCGGGCGGTGCGCGTATGAGCGGGCGGTGCAGCGTATGAGCGGGCGGTGCAGCGTATGAGCGGGCGGTGCAGCGTATGAGCGGGCGGTGCAGCGTATGAGCGGGCGGTGCAGCGTATGAGCGGGCGGTGCAGCGTATGAGCGGGCGGTGCAGCGTATGAGCGGGCGGTGCAGCGTATGAGCGGGCGGTGCAGCGTATGAGCGGGCGGTGCAGCGTATGAGCGGGCGGTGCAGCGTATGAGCGGGCGGTGCAGCGTATGAGCGGGCGGTGCAGCGTATGAGCGTGCGGTGCAGCGTATGAGCGTGCGGTGCAGCGTATGAGCGGGCGGTGCAGCGTATGAGCGTGCGGTGCAGCGTATGAGCGGGCGGTGCAGCGTATGAGCGTGCGGTGCAGCGTATGAGCGTGCGGTGCAGCGTATGAGCGGGCGGTGCAGCGTATGAGCGGGCGGTGCAGCGTATGAGCGGGCGGTGCAGCGTATGAGCGGGCGGTGCAGCGTATGAGCGGGCGGTGCAGCGTATGAGCGGGCGGTGCAGCGTATGAGCGGGCGGTGCAGCGTATGAGCGGGCGGTGCAGCGTATGAGCGGGCGGTGCAGCGTATGAGCGGGCGGTGCAGCGTATGAGCGTGCGGTGCAGCGTATGAGCGTGCGGTGCAGCGTATGAGCGGGCGGTGCAGCGTATGAGCGTGCGGTGCAGCGTATGAGCGGGCGGTGCAGCGTATGAGCGGGCGGTGCAGCGTATGAGCGGGCGGTGCAGCGTATGAGCGGGCGGTGCAGCGTATGAGCGGGCGGTGCAGCGTATGAGCGGGCGGTGCAGCGTATGAGCGGGCGGTGCAGCGTATGAGCGGGCGGTGCAGCGTATGAGCGGGCGGTGCAGCGTATGAGCGGGCGGTGCAGCGTATGAGCGGGCGGTGCAGCGTATGAGCGGGCGGTGCAGCGTATGAGCGGGCGGTGCAGCGTATGAGCGGGCGGTGCAGCGTATGAGCGGGCGGTGCAGCGTATGAGCGTGCGGTGCAGCGTATGAGCGGGCGGTGCAGCGTATGAGCGGGCGGTGCAGCGTATGAGCGGGGCGGTGCAGCGTATGAGGCGGGCGGTGGCAGCGTATGAGCGGGCGGTGCAGCGTATGAGCGGGCGGTGCAGGCGTATGAGCGGGCGGTGCAGCGTATGAGCGGGCGGTGCAGCGTAGAGCGTGGCGGTGCAGCGTATGAGCGGCGGTGCAGCGTAGTGAGCGGGCGGTGCAGCGTATGAGCGGGCGGTGCAGCGTAAGGAGCGGCGCGGTGCTAGCGTATGAGCGGGCGGTGCAGCGTATGACGGGCGTGCAGCGTAATGAGCGGGCGGTGCAGCGTAATGAGCGTGCGGTGCAGCGTATGAGCGGGCGGTGCAGCGTATGAGCGGGCGGTGCAGCGTATGAGCGGGCGGTGCAGCGTATGAGCGGGCGGTGCAGCGTATGAGCGGGGCGGTGCAGCGTATGAGCGGGCGGTGCAGCGTATGAGCGTGCGGTGCAGGGTATGAGCGTGCGGTGCAGCGTATGAGGCTGGCGGTGCAGCGTATGAGCGTGCGGTGCAGGCGTATGAGCGGGCGGTGCAGCGTATGAGCGGGCGGTGCAGCGTATGAGCGGGCGGTGCAGCGTATGAGCGGGCGTGCAGCGTATGAGCGGCGGTGCAGGGTATGACGGGCGGCAGCGTATGAGCGTGCGGTGCAGCGTATGAGCGGGCGGTGCAGCGTATGAGCGTGCGGTGCAGCGTATGAGCGGGCGGTGCAGCGTATGAGCGGGCGGTGCAGCGTATGAGCGGGCGGTGCAGCGTATGAGCGGGCGGTGCAGCGTATGAGCGGGCGGTGCAGCGTATGAGCGGGGCGGTGCAGCGTATGAGCGGGCGGTGCAGCGTATGAGCGGCGTGGCAGCGTATGAGCGAGGCGTGCAGCATAGTAGCGGGCGGTGCAGCGTATGAGCGTGCGGTGCAGCGTATGAGCGGCGGTGCAGCGTATGAGCGTGCGGTGCAGCGTATGAGCGTGCGGTGCAGCGTTGAGCGGGCGGTGCAGCGTATGAGCGGGCGGTGCAGCGTATGAGCGGGCGGTGCAGCGTATGAGCGGCGGTGCAGCGTATGAGCGGGCGGTGCAGCGTATGAGCGGCGGTGCAGCGTATGAGCGGGGCGGTGCAGCGTATGAGCGGGCGGTGCGCGTATGAGCGGGCGGTGCAGCGTAATGAGACGGCGGTGCAGCGTATGAGCGGGCGGTGCAGCGTATGAGCGGGCGGTGCAGCGTATGAGCGGGGCGGTGCAGCGTATGAGCGGACGGTGCAGCAGTATGAGGCGGGCGGTGCAGCGTTGAGCGGGCGGTGCGGTATGAGCGTGCGGTGCAGCGTATGCAGCGTATGAGCGTGCGGTGCAGCGTATGAGCGGGCGGTGCAGCGTATGAGGCGAGCGGTGCAGCGTATGAGCGGGCCGGTGCAGCGTATGAGCGGGCGGTGCAGCGTATGAGCGGGCGGTGCAGCGTATGAGCGTGCGGTGCAGGCTTATGAGCGGGCGGTGCAGCGTATGAGCGGGCGGTGCAGCGTATGAGCGTGCGGTGCAGCGTATGAGCGGGCGGTGCAGCGTATGAGCGGGCGGTGCAGCGTATGAGCGTGCGGTGCAGCGTATGAGCGGGCGGTGCAGCGTATGAGCGTGCGGTGCATGCGTAATAGCGGGCGGTGCAGCGTATGAGCGGGCGGTGCAGCGTATGAGCGGGCGGTGCAGCGTATGAGCGTGGCGGTGCAGCGTATGAGCGGGCGGTGCAGCGTATGAGCGGGCGGTGCAGCGTAATGAGCGGGCGGTGCAGCGTATGAGCGGGCGGGCAGCGTATGAGCCGTGCGGTGCAGCGTATGAGCGTGCGGTGCAGCGTATGAGCGGGCGGTGCAGCGTATGAGCGTGCGGTGCAGCGTATGAGCGGGCGGTGCAGCGTATGAGCGTGCGGTGCAGCGTATGAGCGGGCGGTGCAGCGTATGAGCGGGCGGTGCAGCGTATGAGCGGGCGGTGCAGCGTATGAGCGGGCGGTGCAGCGTATGAGCGGGCGGTGCAGCGTAGGAGCTGGCGGTGCAGCGTATGAGCGGGCGGTGCAGCGTATTGAGCGGGCGGTGCAGCGTATGAGCGTGGCGGTGCAGGCGTATGAGCGTGCGGTGCAGCGTATGAGCGGGCGGTGCAGCGTATGAAGCGTGCGGTGCAGCGTATGAGCGGGCGGTGCAGCGTATGAGCGGGCGGTGCAGCGTATGAGCGTGCGGTGCAGCGTATGAGCGGGCGGTGCAGCGTATGAGCGGGCGGTGCTGCGTATGAGCGGGCGGTGCAGCGTATGAGCGGGCGGTGCAGCGTATGAGCGGGCGGTGCAGCGTATGAGCGGTGCGGTGCAGCGTATGAGCGGGCGTGCAGCGTATGAGCGGGCGGTGCAGCGTATGAGCGGGCGGTGCAGGGTATGAGCGTGCGGTGCAGCGTATGAGCGGGCGGTGCAGCGTATGAGCGTGCGGTGCAGCGTATGAGCGGGCGGTTGCAGCGTATGAGCGGGCGGTGCAGCGTATGAGCGTGCGGTGCAGCGTATGAGCGGGCGGTGCAGCGTATGAGCGGGCGGTGCAGCGTATGAGCGGGCGGTGCAGCGTATGACGGGCGGTGCAGCGTATGAGCGGGCGGTGCAGCGTATGAGCGGGCGGTGCAGCGTATGAGCGGGCGGTGCAGCGTATGAGCGTGCGGTGCAGCGTATGAGCGTGCGGTGCAGCGTATGAGCGGGCGGTGCAGCGTATGAGCGTGCGGTGCAGCGTATGAGCGGGCGGTGCAGCGTATGAGCGTGCGGTGCAGCGTATGAGCGGGCGGTGCAGCGTATGAGCGGGCGGTGCAGCGTATGAGCGTGCGGTGCAGCGTATGAGCGTGCGGTGCAGCGTATGAGCGGGCGGTGCAGCGTATGAGCGGGCGGTGCAGCGTATGAGCGGGCGGTGCAGCGTATGAGCGGGCGGTGCAGCGTATGAGCGGGCGGTGCAGCGTATGAGCGGGCGGTGCAGCGTATGAGCGTGCGGTGCAGCGTATGAGCGGGCGGTGCAGCGTATGAGCGTGCGGTGCAGCGTATGAGCGGGCGGTGCAGCGTATGAGCGTGCGGTGCAGCGTATGAGCGGGCGGTGCAGCGTATGAGCGGGCGGTGCAGCGTATGAGCGGGCGGTGCAGCGTATGAGCGGGCGGTGCAGCGTATGAGCGGGCGGTGCAGCGTATGAGCGGGCGGTGCAGCGTATGAGCGGGCGGTGCAGCGTATGAGCGGGCGGTGCAGCGTATGAGCGGGCGGTGCAGCGTATGAGCGGGCGGTGCAGCGTATGAGCGGGCGGTGCAGCGTATGAGCGGGCGGTGCAGCGTATGAGCGGGCGGTGCAGCGTATGAGCGGGCGGTGCAGCGTATGAGCGGGCGGTGCAGCGTATGAGCTGGGTGCAGCGTATGAGCGGGCGGTGCAGCGTATGAGCGGGCGGTGCAGCGTATGAGCGTGCGGTGCAGCGTATGAGCGTGCGGTGCAGCGTATGAGCGGGCGGTGCAGCGTATGAGCGTGCGGTGCAGCGTATGAGCGTGCGGTGCAGCGTATGAGCGGGCGGTGCAGCGTATGAGCGTGCGGTGCAGCGTATGAGCGGGCGGTGCAGCGTATGAGCGGGCGGTGCAGCGTATGAGCGGGCGGTGCAGCGTATGAGCGGGCGGTGCAGCGTATGAGCGGGGCGGTGCAGCGTATGAGCGGGCGGTGCATGCGTATGAGCGGGCGGTGCAGCGTATGAGCGTGCTGCTGCGTAATGAGCGGGCGGTGCAGCGTATGAGCGGGCGGTGCAGCGTATGAGCGGGCGGTGCTGGCGTATGAGCGGGCGGTGCAGCGTATGAGCGGCGGTGCAGCGTATGAGCGGGCGGTGCAGCGGATGAGCGGGCGGTGCAGCGTATAGCGGGCGGTGCTGCGTATGAGCGGGCGGTGCAGCGTATGAGCGGCGGTGCAGCGTATGAGCGTGCGGTGCAGCGTAGGAGCGGGGCGGTGCAGCGTATGAGCGGCGGTGCAGCGTATGAGCGTGCGGTGCAGCGTATGAGCGGGCGGTGCACGCGTATGAGCGGGCGGTGCAGCGTATGAGCGGGGCGGTGCAGCGTATGAGCGGGCGGTGCAGCGTATGAGCGTGCGGTGCAGCGTATGAGCGTGCGGTGCAGCGTATGAGCGGGCGGTGCAGCGTATGAGCGGGGCGGTGCAGCGTATGAGCGGGCGGTGCAGCGTATGAGCGTGCGGTGCAGGCGTATGAGCGGGCGGTGCAGCGTATGAGCGGGCGGTGCAGCGTATGAGCGTGCGGTGCAGCGTATGAGCGGGCGGTGCAGCGTATGACGTGCGGTGCAGGCGTATGAGCGGGCGGTGCAGCGTATGAGCGGGCGGTGCAGCGTATGAGCGGGCGGTGCAGCGTATGAGGCGGGCGGTGCAGCGTATGGCGGGCGGTGCAGCGTATGAGCGGGCGGTGCAGCCGTATGAGCGGGCGGTGCAGCGTATGAGCGGGCGGTGCAGCGTATGAGCGGGCGGTGCAGCGTAGGAGCGGGCGGTGCAGCGTATAGCGGGCGGTGCAGGCGTATGAGCGGGCGGTGCAGCGTATGAGCGGGCGGTGCAGCGTATGAGCGGGCGGTGCAGCGTATGAGCGGGGCGGTGCAGCGTATGAGCGGGCGGTGGCAAGCGTATGAGCGTGCGGTGCAGCGTATGAGCTGCGGTGCAGCGTATGAGCGTGCGGTGCAGCGTATGAGCGGGCGGTGCAGCGTATGGAGCGGGCGGTGCAGCGTATGAGCGTGCGGTGCAGCGTAATGAGCGGGCGGTGCAGCGTATGAGCGGGCGTTGCAGCGTAAGAGCGGGCGGTGCAGCGTATGAGCGGGCGGTGCAGCGTATGAGCGTGCGGTGGCAGGGTATGAGCGGGCGGTGCGCGTATGAAGCGGGCGGTGCAAGCGTATGAGCGGGCGGTGCAGCGGGCGGTGCAGCGTATGAGCGGGCGGTGCAGCGTATGAGCGGGCGGTGCAGCGTATGAGCGGGCGGTGCAGCGTATGAGCGGGCGGTGCAGCGTATGAGCGTGCGGTGCAGCGTATGAGCGGGCGGTGCAGCGTATGAGCGTGCGGTGCAGCGTATGAGCGGGCGGTGCAGCGTATGAGCGTGCGGTGCAGCGTATGAGCGGGCGGTGCAGCGTATGAGCGGGCGGTGCAGCGTATGAGCGGGCGGTGCAGCGTATGAGCGGGCGGTGCAGCGTATGAGCGGGCGGTGCAGCGTATGAGCGGGCGGTGCAGCGTATGAGCGGGCGGTGCAGCGTATGAGCGGGCGGTGCAGCGTATGAGCGGGCGGTGCAGCGTATGAGCGGGCGGTGCAGCGTATGAGCGGGCGGTGCAGCGTATGAGCGGGCGGTGCAGCGTATGAGCGGGCGGTGCAGCGTATGAGCGGGCGGTGCAGCGTATGAGCGTGCGGTGCAGCGTATGAGCGTGCGGTGCAGCGTATGAGCGTGCGGTGCAGCGTATGAGCGGGCGGTGCAGCGTATGAGCGGGCGGTGCAGCGTATGAGCGGGCGGTGCAGCGTATGAGCGGGCGGTGCAGCGTATGAGCGGGCGGTGCAGCGTATGAGCGTGCGGTGCAGCGTATGAGCGTGCGGTGCAGCGTATGAGCGGGCGGTGCAGCGTATGAGCGTGCGGTGCAGCGTATGAGCGGGCGGTGCAGCGTATGAGCGTGCGGTGCAGCGTATGAGCGGGCGGTGCAGCGTATGAGCGGGCGGTGCAGCGTATGAGCGGGCGGTGCAGCGTATGAGCGGGCGGTGCAGCGTATGAGCGGGCGGTGCAGCGTATGAGCGGGCGGTGCAGCGTATGAGCGGGCGGTGCAGCGTATGAGCGGGCGGTGCAGCGTATGAGCGGGCGGTGCAGCGTATGAGCGGGCGGTGCAGCGTATGAGCGGGCGGTGCAGCGTATGAGCGTGCGGTGCAGCGTATGAGCGGGCGGTGCAGCGTATGAGCGGGCGGTGCAGCGTATGAGCGTGCGGTGCAGCGTATGAGCGGGCGGTGCAGCGTATGAGCGGGCGGTGCAGCGTATGAGCGGGCGGTGCAGCGTATGAGCGGGCGGTGCAGCGTATGAGCGGGCGGTGCAGCGTATGAGCGGGCGGTGCAGCGTATGAGCGGGCGGTGCAGCGTATGAGCGTGCGGTGCAGCGTATGAGCGGGCGGTGCAGCGTATGAGCGGGCGGTGCAGCGTATGAGCGGGCGGTGCAGCGTATGAGCGGGCGGTGCAGCGTATGAGCGGGCGGTGCAGCGTATGAGCGGGCGGTGCAGCGTATGAGCGGGCGGTGCAGCGTATGAGCGGGCGGTGCAGCGTATGAGCGTGCGGTGCAGCGTATGAGCGGGCGGTGCAGCGTATGAGCGGGCGGTGCAGCGTATGAGCGGGCGGTGCAGCGTATGAGCGGGCGGTGCAGCGTATGAGCGGGCGGTGCAGCGTATGAGCGGGCGGTGCAGCGTATGAGCGGGCGGTGCAGCGTATGAGCGGGCGGTGCAGCGTATGAGCGGGCGGTGCAGCGTATGAGCGGGCGGTGCAGCGTATGAGCGGGCGGTGCAGCGTATGAGCGGGCGGTGCAGCGTATGAGCGGGCGGTGCAGCGTATGAGCGGGCGGTGCAGCGTATGAGCGGGCGGTGCAGCGTATGAGCGGGCGGTGCAGCGTATGAGCGTGCGGTGCAGCGTATGAGCGTGCGGTGCAGCGTATGAGCGGGCGGTGCAGCGTATGAGCGGGCGGTGCAGCGTATGAGCGGCGGTGCAGCGTATGAGCGGCGGTGCAGCGTATGAGCGGGCGGTGCAGCGTATGAGCGGGCGGTGCAGCGTATGAGCGGGCGGTGCAGCGTATGAGCGGGCGGTGCAGCGTATGAGCGTGCGGTGCAGCGTATGAGCGTGCGGTGCAGCGTATGAGCGGGCGGTGCAGCGTATGAGCGTGCGGTGCAGCGTATGAGCGGGCGGTGCAGCGTATGAGCGTGCGGTGCAGCGTATGAGCGGGCGGTGCAGCGTATGAGCGGGCGGTGCAGCGTATGAGCGGGCGGTGCAGCGTATGAGCGGGCGGTGCAGCGTATGAGCGGGCGGTGCAGCGTATGAGCGGGCGGTGCAGCGTATGAGCGGGCGGTGCAGCGTATGAGCGGGCGGTGCAGCGTATGAGCGGGCGGTGCAGCGTATGAGCGGGCGGTGCAGCGTATGAGCGGGCGGTGCAGCGTATGAGCGGGCGGTGCAGCGTATGAGCGGGCGGTGCAGCGTATGAGCGGGCGGTGCAGCGTATGAGCGTGCGGTGCAGCGTATGAGCGTGCGGTGCAGCGTATGAGCGTGCGGTGCAGCGTATGAGCGGGCGGTGCAGCGTATGAGCGGGCGGTGCAGCGTATGAGCGTGCGGTGCAGCGTATGAGCGGGCGGTGCAGCGTATGAGCGGGCGGTGCAGCGTATGAGCGGGCGGTGCAGCGTATGAGCGGGCGGTGCAGCGTATGAGCGGGCGGTGCAGCGTATGAGCGTGCGGTGCAGCGTATGAGCGGGCGGTGCAGCGTATGAGCGTGCGGTGCAGCGTATGAGCGGGCGGTGCAGCGTATGAGCGTGCGGTGCAGCGTATGAGCGGGCGGTGCAGCGTATGAGCGGGCGGTGCAGCGTATGAGCGGGCGGTGCAGCGTATGAGCGGGCGGTGCAGCGTATGAGCGGGCGGTGCAGCGTATGAGCGTGCGGTGCAGCGTATGAGCGTGCGGTGCAGCGTATGAGCGGGCGGTGCAGCGTATGAGCGTGCGGTGCAGCGTATGAGCGGGCGGTGCAGCGTATGAGCGGGCGGTGCAGCGTATGAGCGGGCGGTGCAGCGTATGAGCGGGCGGTGCAGCGTATGAGCGGGCGGTGCAGCGTATGAGCGTGCGGTGCAGCGTATGAGCGGGCGGTGCAGCGTATGAGCGGGCGGTGCAGCGTATGAGCGGGCGGTGCAGCGTATGAGCGTGCGGTGCAGCGTATGAGCGTGCGGTGCAGCGTATGAGCGTGCGGTGCAGCGTATGAGCGGGCGGTGCAGCGTATGAGCGGGCGGTGCAGCGTATGAGCGGGCGGTGCAGCGTATGAGCGGGCGGTGCAGCGTATGAGCGGGCGGTGCAGCGTATGAGCGGGCGGTGCAGCGTATGAGCGTGCGGTGCAGCGTATGAGCGGGCGGTGCAGCGTATGAGCGGGCGGTGCAGCGTATGAGCGGGCGGTGCAGCGTATGAGCGGGCGGTGCAGCGTATGAGCGGGCGGTGCAGCGTATGAGCGGGCGGTGCAGCGTATGAGCGGGCGGTGCAGCGTATGAGCGGGCGGTGCAGCGTATGAGCGGGCGGTGCAGCGTATGAGCGGGCGGTGCAGCGTATGAGCGTGCGGTGCAGCGTATGAGCGTGCGGTGCAGCGTATGAGCGTGCGGTGCAGCGTATGAGCGGGCGGTGCAGCGTATGAGCGGGCGGTGCAGCGTATGAGCGTGCGGTGCAGCGTATGAGCGGGCGGTGCAGCGTATGAGCGGGCGGTGCAGCGTATGAGCGGGCGGTGCAGCGTATGAGCGGGCGGTGCAGCGTATGAGCGTGCGGTGCAGCGTATGAGCGGGCGGTGCAGCGTATGAGCGGGCGGTGCAGCGTATGAGCGGGCGGTGCAGCGTATGAGCGTGCGGTGCAGCGTATGAGCGGGCGGTGCAGCGTATGAGCGGGCGGTGCAGCGTATGAGCGGGCGGTGCAGCGTATGAGCGGGCGGTGCAGCGTATGAGCGGCGGTGCAGCGTATGAGCGGGCGGTGCAGCGTATGAGCGTGCGGTGCAGCGTATGAGCGGGCGGTGCAGCGTATGAGCGGGCGGTGCAGCGTATGAGCGGGCGGTGCAGCGTATGAGCGGGCGGTGCAGCGTATGAGCGGGCGGTGCAGCGTATGAGCGGGCGGTGCAGCGTATGAGCGGGCGGTGCAGCGTATGAGCGGGCGGTGCAGCGTATGAGCGGGCGGTGCAGCGTATGAGCGGGCGGTGCAGCGTATGAGCGGGCGGTGCAGCGTATGAGCGGGCGGTGCAGCGTATGAGCGGGCGGTGCAGCGTATGAGCGGGCGGTGCAGCGTATGAGCGGGCGGTGCAGCGTATGAGCGGGCGGTGCAGCGTATGAGCGTGCGGTGCAGCGTATGAGCGGGCGGTGCAGCGTATGAGCGGGCGGTGCAGCGTATGAGCGGGCGGTGCAGCGTATGAGCGGGCGGTGCAGCGTATGAGCGGGCGGTGCAGCGTATGAGCGTGCGGTGCAGCGTATGAGCGGGCGGTGCAGCGTATGAGCGTGCGGTGCAGCGTATGAGCGGGCGGTGCAGCGTATGAGCGGGCGGTGCAGCGTATGAGCGGGCGGTGCAGCGTATGAGCGGGCGGTGCAGCGTATGAGCGGGCGGTGCAGCGTATGAGCGGGCGGTGCAGCGTATGAGCGGGCGGTGCAGCGTATGAGCGGGCGGTGCAGCGTATGAGCGGGCGGTGCAGCGTATGAGCGGGCGGTGCAGCGTATGAGCGGGCGGTGCAGCGTATGAGCGGGCGGTGCAGCGTATGAGCGGGCGGTGCAGCGTATGAGCGTGCGGTGCAGCGTATGAGCGTGCGGTGCAGCGTATGAGCGTGCGGTGCAGCGTATGAGCGGGCGGTGCAGCGTATGAGCGGGCGGTGCAGCGTATGAGCGTGGGGTGCAGCGTATGAGCGGGCGGTGCAGCGTATGAGCGGGCGGTGCAGCGTATGAGCGGGCGGTGCAGCGTATGAGCGGGCGGTGCAGCGTATGAGCGTGCGGTGCAGCGTATGAGCGTGCGGTGCAGCGTATGAGCGGGCGGTGCAGCGTATGAGCGTGCGGTGCAGCGTATGAGCGGGCGGTGCAGCGTATGAGCGTGCGGTGCAGCGTATGAGCGGGCGGTGCAGCGTATGAGCGGGCGGTGCAGCGTATGAGCGGGCGGTGCAGCGTATGAGCGGGCGGTGCAGCGTATGAGCGGGCGGTGCAGCGTATGAGCGTGCGGTGCAGCGTATGAGCGTGCGGTGCAGCGTATGAGCGGGCGGTGCAGCGTATGAGCGGGCGGTGCAGCGTATGAGCGGGCGGTGCAGCGTATGAGCGTGCGGTGCAGCGTATGAGCGGGCGGTGCAGCGTATGAGCGTGCGGTGCAGCGTATGAGCGGGCGGTGCAGCGTATGAGCGGGCGGTGCAGCGTATGAGCGGGCGGTGCAGCGTATGAGCGGGCGGTGCAGCGTATGAGCGGGCGGTGCAGCGTATGAGCGGGCGGTGCAGCGTATGAGCGGGCGGTGCAGCGTATGAGCGGGCGGTGCAGCGTATGAGCGGGCGGTGCAGCGTATGAGCGGGCGGTGCAGCGTATGAGCGGGCGGTGCAGCGTATGAGCGGGCGGTGCAGCGTATGAGCGTGCGGTGCAGCGTATGAGCGGGCGGTGCAGCGTATGAGCGTGCGGTGCAGCGTATGAGCGGGCGGTGCAGCGTATGAGCGTGCGGTGCAGCGTATGAGCGGGCGGTGCAGCGTATGAGCGTGCGGTGCAGCGTATGAGCGGGCGGTGCAGCGTATGAGCGGGCGGTGCAGCGTATGAGCGGGCGGTGCAGCGTATGAGCGGGCGGTGCAGCGTATGAGCGGGCGGTGCAGCGTATGAGCGGGCGGTGCAGCGTATGAGCGGGCGGTGCAGCGTATGAGCGGGCGGTGCAGCGTATGAGCGGGCGGTGCAGCGTATGAGCGGGCGGTGCAGCGTATGAGCGGGCGGTGCAGCGTATGAGCGGGCGGTGCAGCGTATGAGCGGGCGGTGCAGCGTATGAGCGGGCGGTGCAGCGTATGAGCGTGCGGTGCAGCGTATGAGCGTGCGGTGCAGCGTATGAGCGTGCGGTGCAGCGTATGAGCGGGCGGTGCAGCGTATGAGCGGGCGGTGCAGCGTATGAGCGTGCGGTGCAGCGTATGAGCGGGCGGTGCAGCGTATGAGCGGGCGGTGCAGCGTATGAGCGGGCGGTGCAGCGTATGAGCGGGCGGTGCAGCGTATGAGCGGGCGGTGCAGCGTATGAGCGTGCGGTGCAGCGTATGAGCGGGCGGTGCAGCGTATGAGCGTGCGGTGCAGCGTATGAGCGGGCGGTGCAGCGTATGAGCGGGCGGTGCAGCGTATGAGCGGGCGGTGCAGCGTATGAGCGGGCGGTGCAGCGTATGAGCGGGCGGTGCAGCGTATGAGCGGGCGGTGCAGCGTATGAGCGGGCGGTGCAGCGTATGAGCGGGCGGTGCAGCGTATGAGCGGGCGGTGCAGCGTATGAGCGGGCGGTGCAGCGTATGAGCGGGCGGTGCAGCGTATGAGCGGGCGGTGCAGCGTATGAGCGGGCGGTGCAGCGTATGAGCGGGCGGTGCAGCGTATGAGCGGGCGGTGCAGCGTATGAGCGTGCGGTGCAGCGTATGAGCGTGCGGTGCAGCGTATGAGCGTGCGGTGCAGCGTATGAGCGTGCGGTGCAGCGTATGAGCGGGCGGTGCAGCGTATGAGCGGGCGGTGCAGCGTATGAGCGTGCGGTGCAGCGTATGAGCGGGCGGTGCAGCGTATGAGCGGGCGGTGCAGCGTATGAGCGGGCGGTGCAGCGTATGAGCGGGCGGTGCAGCGTATGAGCGGGCGGTGCAGCGTATGAGCGGGCGGTGCAGCGTATGAGCGGGCGGTGCAGCGTATGAGCGGGCGGTGCAGCGTATGAGCGGGCGGTGCAGCGTATGAGCGGGCGGTGCAGCGTATGAGCGGGCGGTGCAGCGTATGAGCGGGCGGTGCAGCGTATGAGCGGGCGGTGCAGCGTATGAGCGGGCGGTGCAGCGTATGAGCGGGCGGTGCAGCGTATGAGCGGGCGGTGCAGCGTATGAGCGGGCGGTGCAGCGTATGAGCGGGCGGTGCAGCGTATGAGCGGGCGGTGCAGCGTATGAGCGGGCGGTGCAGCGTATGAGCGGGCGGTGCAGCGTATGAGCGGGCGGTGCAGCGTATGAGCGGGCGGTGCAGCGTATGAGCGGGCGGTGCAGCGTATGAGCGGGCGGTGCAGCGTATGAGCGGGCGGTGCAGCGTATGAGCGGGCGGTGCAGCGTATGAGCGGGCGGTGCAGCGTATGAGCGGGCGGTGCAGCGTATGAGCGTGCGGTGCAGCGTATGAGCGTGCGGTGCAGCGTATGAGCGGGCGGTGCAGCGTATGAGCGGGCGGTGCAGCGTATGAGCGGGCGGTGCAGCGTATGAGCGTGCGGTGCAGCGTATGAGCGGGCGGTGCAGCGTATGAGCGGGCGGTGCAGCGTATGAGCGGGCGGTGCAGCGTATGAGCGGGCGGTGCAGCGTATGAGCGTGCGGTGCAGCGTATGAGCGTGCGGTGCAGCGTATGAGCGGGCGGTGCAGCGTATGAGCGTGCGGTGCAGCGTATGAGCGGGCGGTGCAGCGTATGAGCGTGCGGTGCAGCGTATGAGCGGGCGGTGCAGCGTATGAGCGGGCGGTGCAGCGTATGAGCGGGCGGTGCAGCGTATGAGCGGGCGGTGCAGCGTATGAGCGGGCGGTGCAGCGTATGAGCGTGCGGTGCAGCGTATGAGCGTGCGGTGCAGCGTATGAGCGGGCGGTGCAGCGTATGAGCGGGCGGTGCAGCGTATGAGCGGGCGGTGCAGCGTATGAGCGTGCGGTGCAGCGTATGAGCGGGCGGTGCAGCGTATGAGCGGGCGGTGCAGCGTATGAGCGGGCGGTGCAGCGTATGAGCGGGCGGTGCAGCGTATGAGCGGGCGGTGCAGCGTATGAGCGGGCGGTGCAGCGTATGAGCGGGCGGTGCAGCGTATGAGCGGGCGGTGCAGCGTATGAGCGGGCGGTGCAGCGTATGAGCGGGCGGTGCAGCGTATGAGCGGGCGGTGCAGCGTATGAGCGGGCGGTGCAGCGTATGAGCGGGCGGTGCAGCGTATGAGCGGGCGGTGCAGCGTATGAGCGTGCGGTGCAGCGTATGAGCGGGCGGTGCAGCGTATGAGCGGGCGGTGCAGCGTATGAGCGGGCGGTGCAGCGTATGAGCGTGCGGTGCAGCGTATGAGCGGGCGGTGCAGCGTATGAGCGTGCGGTGCAGCGTATGAGCGGGCGGTGCAGCGTATGAGCGGGCGGTGCAGCGTATGAGCGGGCGGTGCAGCGTATGAGCGGGCGGTGCAGCGTATGAGCGGGCGGTGCAGCGTATGAGCGGGCGGTGCAGCGTATGAGCGGGCGGTGCAGCGTATGAGCGGGCGGTGCAGCGTATGAGCGGGCGGTGCAGCGTATGAGCGGGCGGTGCAGCGTATGAGCGGGCGGTGCAGCGTATGAGCGGGCGGTGCAGCGTATGAGCGGGCGGTGCAGCGTATGAGCGTGCGGTGCAGCGTATGAGCGTGCGGTGCAGCGTATGAGCGTGCGGTGCAGCGTATGAGCGTGCGGTGCAGCGTATGAGCGGGCGGTGCAGCGTATGAGCGGGCGGTGCAGCGTATGAGCGTGCGGTGCAGCGTATGAGCGGGCGGTGCAGCGTATGAGCGGGCGGTGCAGCGTATGAGCGGGCGGTGCAGCGTATGAGCGGGCGGTGCAGCGTATGAGCGTGCGGTGCAGCGTATGAGCGTGCGGTGCAGCGTATGAGCGGGCGGTGCAGCGTATGAGCGTGCGGTGCAGCGTATGAGCGGGCGGTGCAGCGTATGAGCGTGCGGTGCAGCGTATGAGCGGGCGGTGCAGCGTATGAGCGGGCGGTGCAGCGTATGAGCGGGCGGTGCAGCGTATGAGCGGGCGGTGCAGCGTATGAGCGGGCGGTGCAGCGTATGAGCGTGCGGTGCAGCGTATGAGCGTGCGGTGCAGCGTATGAGCGGGCGGTGCAGCGTATGAGCGGGCGGTGCAGCGTATGAGCGGGCGGTGCAGCGTATGAGCGTGCGGTGCAGCGTATGAGCGGGCGGTGCAGCGTATGAGCGTGCGGTGCAGCGTATGAGCGGGCGGTGCAGCGTATGAGCGGGCGGTGCAGCGTATGAGCGGGCGGTGCAGCGTATGAGCGGGCGGTGCAGCGTATGAGCGGGCGGTGCAGCGTATGAGCGGGCGGTGCAGCGTATGAGCGTGCGGTGCAGCGTATGAGCGGGCGGTGCAGCGTATGAGCGGGCGGTGCAGCGTATGAGCGTGCGGTGCAGCGTATGAGCGGGCGGTGCAGCGTATGAGCGGGCGGTGCAGCGTATGAGCGGGCGGTGCAGCGTATGAGCGGGCGGTGCAGCGTATGAGCGTGCGGTGCAGCGTATGAGCGTGCGGTGCAGCGTATGAGCGGGCGGTGCAGCGTATGAGCGTGCGGTGCAGCGTATGAGCGGGCGGTGCAGCGTATGAGCGTGCGGTGCAGCGTATGAGCGGGCGGTGCAGCGTATGAGCGGGCGGTGCAGCGTATGAGCGGGCGGTGCAGCGTATGAGCGGGCGGTGCAGCGTATGAGCGGGCGGTGCAGCGTATGAGCGGGCGGTGCAGCGTATGAGCGGGCGGTGCAGCGTATGAGCGGGCGGTGCAGCGTATGAGCGGGCGGTGCAGCGTATGAGCGGGCGGTGCAGCGTATGAGCGGGCGGTGCAGCGTATGAGCGGGCGGTGCAGCGTATGAGCGGGCGGTGCAGCGTATGAGCGGGCGGTGCAGCGTATGAGCGGGCGGTGCAGCGTATGAGCGGGCGGTGCAGCGTATGAGCGGGCGGTGCAGCGTATGAGCGGGCGGTGCAGCGTATGAGCGGGCGGTGCAGCGTATGAGCGGGCGGTGCAGCGTATGAGCGGGCGGTGCAGCGTATGAGCGTGCGGTGCAGCGTATGAGCGGGCGGTGCAGCGTATGAGCGGGCGGTGCAGCGTATGAGCGGGCGGTGCAGCGTATGAGCGGGCGGTGCAGCGTATGAGCGGGCGGTGCAGCGTATGAGCGTGCGGTGCAGCGTATGAGCGGGCGGTGCAGCGTATGAGCGTGCGGTGCAGCGGGTGCAGCGTATGAGCGTGCGGTGCAGCGTATGAGCGGGCGGTGCAGCGTATGAGCGGGCGGTGCAGCGTATGAGCGGGCGGTGCAGCGTATGAGCGGGCGGTGCAGCGTATGAGCGGGCGGTGCAGCGTATGAGCGGGCGGTGCAGCGTATGAGCGGGCGGTGCAGCGTATGAGCGGGCGGTGCAGCGTATGAGCGGGCGGTGCAGCGTATGAGCGGGCGGTGCAGCGTATGAGCGGGCGGTGCAGCGTATGAGCGGGCGGTGCAGCGTATGAGCGGGCGGTGCAGCGTATGAGCGGGCGGTGCAGCGTATGAGCGGGCGGTGCAGCGTATGAGCGGGCGGTGCAGCGTATGAGCGGGCGGTGCAGCGTATGAGCGGGCGGTGCAGCGTATGAGCGGGCGGTGCAGCGTATGAGCGGGCGGTGCAGCGTATGAGCGTGCGGTGCAGCGTATGAGCGGGCGGTGCAGCGTATGAGCGGGCGGTGCAGCGTATGAGCGGGCGGTGCAGCGTATGAGCGTGCGGTGCAGCGTATGAGCGGGCGGTGCAGCGTATGAGCGGGCGGTGCAGCGTATGAGCGTGCGGTGCAGCGTATGAGCGTGCGGTGCAGCGTATGAGCGGGCGGTGCAGCGTATGAGCGGGCGGTGCAGCGTATGAGCGGGCGGTGCAGCGTATGAGCGTGCGGTGCAGCGTATGAGCGTGCGGTGCAGCGTATGAGCGGGCGGTGCAGCGTATGAGCGGGCGGTGCAGCGTATGAGCGGGCGGTGCAGCGTATGAGCGGGCGGTGCAGCGTATGAGCGGGCGGTGCAGCGTATGAGCGGGCGGTGCAGCGTATGAGCGGGCGGTGCAGCGTATGAGCGTGCGGTGCAGCGTATGAGCGGGCGGTGCAGCGTATGAGCGGGCGGTGCAGCGTATGAGCGGGCGGTGCAGCGTATGAGCGGGCGGTGCAGCGTATGAGCGTGCGGTGCAGCGTATGAGCGTGCGGTGCAGCGTATGAGCGGGCGGTGCAGCGTATGAGCGGGCGGTGCAGCGTATGAGCGGGCGGTGCAGCGTATGAGCGGGCGGTGCAGCGTATGAGCGGGCGGTGCAGCGTATGAGCGGGCGGTGCAGCGTATGAGCGTGCGGTGCAGCGTATGAGCGTGCGGTGCAGCGTATGAGCGTGCGGTGCAGCGTATGAGCGGGCGGTGCAGCGTATGAGCGGGCGGTGCAGCGTATGAGCGGGCGGTGCAGCGTATGAGCGGGCGGTGCAGCGTATGAGCGGGCGGTGCAGCGTATGAGCGGGCGGTGCAGCGTATGAGCGGGCGGTGCAGCGTATGAGCGGGCGGTGCAGCGTATGAGCGGGCGGTGCAGCGTATGAGCGGGCGGTGCAGCGTATGAGCGGGCGGTGCAGCGTATGAGCGGGCGGTGCAGCGTATGAGCGGGCGGTGCAGCGTATGAGCGTGCGGTGCAGCGTATGAGCGGGCGGTGCAGCGTATGAGCGGGCGGTGCAGCGTATGAGCGGGCGGTGCAGCGTATGAGCGGGCGGTGCAGCGTATGAGCGGGCGGTGCAGCGTATGAGCGGGCGGTGCAGCGTATGAGCGTGCGGTGCAGCGTATGAGCGGGCGGTGCAGCGTATGAGCGGGCGGTGCAGCGTATGAGCGGGCGGTGCAGCGTATGAGCGGGCGGTGCAGCGTATGAGCGGGCGGTGCAGCGTATGAGCGGGCGGTGCAGCGTATGAGCGTGCGGTGCAGCGTATGAGCGGGCGGTGCAGCGTATGAGCGTGCGGTGCAGCGTATGAGCGTGCGGTGCAGCGTATGAGCGTGCGGTGCAGCGTATGAGCGCGCGGTGCAGCGTATGAGCGGGCGGTGCAGCGTATGAGCGGGCGGTGCAGCGTATGAGCGGGCGGTGCAGCGTATGAGCGGGCGGTGCAGCGTATGAGCGGGCGGTGCAGCGTATGAGCGGGCGGTGCAGCGTATGAGCGTGCGGTGCAGCGTATGAGCGGGCGGTGCAGCGTATGAGCGGGCGGTGCAGCGTATGAGCGGGCGGTGCAGCGTATGAGCGGGCGGTGCAGCGTATGAGCGGGCGGTGCAGCGTATGAGCGTGCGGTGCAGCGTATGAGCGGGCGGTGCAGCGTATGAGCGGGCGGTGCAGCGTATGAGCGTGCGGTGCAGCGTATGAGCGGGCGGTGCAGCGTATGAGCGTGCGGTGCAGCGGGTGCAGCGCATGAGCGTGCGGTGCAGCGTATGAGCGTGCGGTGCAGCGTATGAGCGGGCGGTGCAGCGTATGAGCGGGCGGTGCAGCGTATGAGCGGGCGGTGCAGCGTATGAGCGGGCGGTGCAGCGTATGAGCGGGCGGTGCAGCGTATGAGCGGGCGGTGCAGCGTATGAGCGGGCGGTGCAGCGTATGAGCGGGCGGTGCAGCGTATGAGCGGGCGGTGCAGCGTATGAGCGGGCGGTGCAGCGTATGAGCGGGCGGTGCAGCGTATGAGCGGGCGGTGCAGCGTATGAGCGGGCGGTGCAGCGTATGAGCGGGCGGTGCAGCGTATGAGCGGGCGGTGCAGCGTATGAGCGTGCGGTGCAGCGTATGAGCGTGCGGTGCAGCGTATGAGCGGGCGGTGCAGCGTATGAGCGGGCGGTGCAGCGTATGAGCGGGCGGTGCAGCGTATGAGCGGGCGGTGCAGCGTATGAGCGGGCGGTGCAGCGTATGAGCGGGCGGTGCAGCGTATGAGCGGGCGGTGCAGCGTATGAGCGGGCGGTGCAGCGTATGAGCGTGCGGTGCAGCGTATGAGCGGGCGGTGCAGCGTATGAGCGTGCGGTGCAGCGTATGAGCGGGCGGTGCAGCGTATGAGCGGGCGGTGCAGCGTATGAGCGGGCGGTGCAGCGTATGAGCGGGCGGTGCAGCGTATGAGCGGGCGGTGCAGCGTATGAGCGGCGGTGCAGCGTATGAGCGGGCGGTGCAGCGTATGAGCGGGCGGTGCAGCGTATGAGCGGGCGGTGCAGCGTATGAGCGGGCGGTGCAGCGTATGAGCGGGCGGTGCAGCGTATGAGCGGGCGGTGCAGCGTATGAGCGGGCGGTGCAGCGTATGAGCGGGCGGTGCAGCGTATGAGCGGGCGGTGCAGCGTATGAGCGGGCGGTGCAGCGTATGAGCGGGCGGTGCAGCGTATGAGCGGGCGGTGCAGCGTATGAGCGGGCGGTGCAGCGTATGAGCGGGCGGTGCAGCGTATGAGCGGGCGGTGCAGCGTATGAGCGGGCGGTGCAGCGTATGAGCGGGCGGTGCAGCGTATGAGCGGGCGGTGCAGCGTATGAGCGGGCGGTGCAGCGTATGAGCGGGCGGTGCAGCGTATGAGCGGGCGGTGCAGCGTATGAGCGGGCGGTGCAGCGTATGAGCGGGCGGTGCAGCGTATGAGCGGGCGGTGCAGCGTATGAGCGGGCGGTGCAGCGTATGAGCGGGCGGTGCAGCGTATGAGCGGGCGGTGCAGCGTATGAGCGTGCGGTGCAGCGTATGAGCGGGCGGTGCAGCGTATGAGCGGGCGGTGCAGCGTATGAGCGGGCGGTGCAGCGTATGAGCGGGCGGTGCAGCGTATGAGCGGGCGGTGCAGCGTATGAGCGGGCGGTGCAGCGTATGAGCGGGCGGTGCAGCGTATGAGCGTGCGGTGCAGCGTATGAGCGTGCGGTGCAGCGTATGAGCGGGCGGTGCAGCGTATGAGCGTGCGGTGCAGCGTATGAGCGGGCGGTGCAGCGTATGAGCGGGCGGTGCAGCGTATGAGCGGGCGGTGCAGCGTATGAGCGGGCGGTGCAGCGTATGAGCGGGCGGTGCAGCGTATGAGCGGGCGGTGCAGCGTATGAGCGGGCGGTGCAGCGTATGAGCGGGCGGTGCAGCGTATGAGCGGGCGGTGCAGCGTATGAGCGGGCGGTGCAGCGTATGAGCGGGCGGTGCAGCGTATGAGCGGGCGGTGCAGCGTATGAGCGGGCGGTGCAGCGTATGAGCGGGCGGTGCAGCGTATGAGCGGGCGGTGCAGCGTATGAGCGGGCGGTGCAGCGTATGAGCGGGCGGTGCAGCGTATGAGCGTGCGGTGCAGCGTATGAGCGGGCGGTGCAGCGTATGAGCGGGCGGTGCAGCGTATGAGCGGGCGGTGCAGCGTATGAGCGGGCGGTGCAGCGTATGAGCGGGCGGTGCAGCGTATGAGCGTGCGGTGCAGCGTATGAGCGGGCGGTGCAGCGTATGAGCGTGCGGTGCAGCGGTGCAGCGTATGAGCGTGCGGTGCAGCGTATGAGCGGGCGGTGCAGCGTATGAGCGGGCGGTGCAGCGTATGAGCGGGCGGTGCAGCGTATGAGCGGGCGGTGCAGCGTATGAGCGTGCGGTGCAGCGTATGAGCGTGCGGTGCAGCGTATGAGCGGGCGGTGCAGCGTATGAGCGTGCGGTGCAGCGTATGAGCGGGCGGTGCAGCGTATGAGCGTGCGGTGCAGCGTATGAGCGGGCGGTGCAGCGTATGAGCGGGCGGTGCAGCGTATGAGCGGGCGGTGCAGCGTATGAGCGGGCGGTGCAGCGTATGAGCGGGCGGTGCAGCGTATGAGCGTGCGGTGCAGCGTATGAGCGTGCGGTGCAGCGTATGAGCGGGCGGTGCAGCGTATGAGCGGGCGGTGCAGCGTATGAGCGGGCGGTGCAGCGTATGAGCGTGCGGTGCAGCGTATGAGCGGGCGGTGCAGCGTATGAGCGTGCGGTGCAGCGTATGAGCGGGCGGTGCAGCGTATGAGCGGGCGGTGCAGCGTATGAGCGGGCGGTGCAGCGTATGAGCGGGCGGTGCAGCGTATGAGCGGGCGGTGCAGCGTATGAGCGGGCGGTGCAGCGTATGAGCGTGCGGTGCAGCGTATGAGCGGGCGGTGCAGCGTATGAGCGGGCGGTGCAGCGTATGAGCGTGCGGTGCAGCGTATGAGCGGGCGGTGCAGCGTATGAGCGGGCGGTGCAGCGTATGAGCGGGCGGTGCAGCGTATGAGCGGGCGGTGCAGCGTATGAGCGTGCGGTGCAGCGTATGAGCGTGCGGTGCAGCGTATGAGCGGGCGGTGCAGCGTATGAGCGTGCGGTGCAGCGTATGAGCGGGCGGTGCAGCGTATGAGCGTGCGGTGCAGCGTATGAGCGGGCGGTGCAGCGTATGAGCGGGCGGTGCAGCGTATGAGCGGGCGGTGCAGCGTATGAGCGGGCGGTGCAGCGTATGAGCGGGCGGTGCAGCGTATGAGCGGGCGGTGCAGCGTATGAGCGGGCGGTGCAGCGTATGAGCGGGCGGTGCAGCGTATGAGCGGGCGGTGCAGCGTATGAGCGGGCGGTGCAGCGTATGAGCGGGCGGTGCAGCGTATGAGCGGGCGGTGCAGCGTATGAGCGGGCGGTGCAGCGTATGAGCGGGCGGTGCAGCGTATGAGCGGGCGGTGCAGCGTATGAGCGGGCGGTGCAGCGTATGAGCGGGCGGTGCAGCGTATGAGCGGGCGGTGCAGCGTATGAGCGGGCGGTGCAGCGTATGAGCGGGCGGTGCAGCGTATGAGCGGGCGGTGCAGCGTATGAGCGTGCGGTGCAGCGTATGAGCGGGCGGTGCAGCGTATGAGCGGGCGGTGCAGCGTATGAGCGGGCGGTGCAGCGTATGAGCGGGCGGTGCAGCGTATGAGCGGGCGGTGCAGCGTATGAGCGTGCGGTGCAGCGTATGAGCGGCGGTGCAGCGTATGAGCGTGCGGTGCAGCGGGTGCAGCGTATGAGCGTGCGGTGCAGCGTATGAGCGGGCGGTGCAGCGTATGAGCGGGCGGTGCAGCGTATGAGCGGGCGGTGCAGCGTATGAGCGGGCGGTGCAGCGTATGAGCGGGCGGTGCAGCGTATGAGCGGGCGGTGCAGCGTATGAGCGGGCGGTGCAGCGTATGAGCGGGCGGTGCAGCGTATGAGCGGGCGGTGCAGCGTATGAGCGGGCGGTGCAGCGTATGAGCGGGCGGTGCAGCGTATGAGCGGGCGGTGCAGCGTATGAGCGGGCGGTGCAGCGTATGAGCGGGCGGTGCAGCGTATGAGCGGGCGGTGCAGCGTATGAGCGGGCGGTGCAGCGTATGAGCGGGCGGTGCAGCGTATGAGCGGGCGGTGCAGCGTATGAGCGGGCGGTGCAGCGTATGAGCGGGCGGTGCAGCGTATGAGCGTGCGGTGCAGCGTATGAGCGGGCGGTGCAGCGTATGAGCGGGCGGTGCAGCGTATGAGCGGGCGGTGCAGCGTATGAGCGTGCGGTGCAGCGTATGAGCGGGCGGTGCAGCGTATGAGCTGGCGGTGCAGCGTATGAGCGTGCGGTGCAGCGTATGAGCGTGCGGTGCAGCGTATGAGCGGGCGGTGCAGCGTATGAGCGGGCGGTGCAGCGTATGAGCGGGCGGTGCAGCGTATGAGCGTGCGGTGCAGCGTATGAGCGTGCGGTGCAGCGTATGAGCGGGCGGTGCAGCGTATGAGCGGGCGGTGCAGCGTATGAGCGGGCGGTGCAGCGTATGAGCGGGCGGTGCAGCGTATGAGCGGGCGGTGCAGCGTATGAGCGGGCGGTGCAGCGTATGAGCGGGCGGTGCAGCGTATGAGCGTGCGGTGCAGCGTATGAGCGGGCGGTGCAGCGTATGAGCGTGCGGTGCAGCGTATGAGCGGGCGGTGCAGCGTATGAGCGTGCGGTGCAGCGTATGAGCGTGCGGTGCAGCGTATGAGCGGGCGGTGCAGCGTATGAGCGGGCGGTGCAGCGTATGAGCGGGCGGTGCAGCGTATGAGCGGGCGGTGCAGCGTATGAGCGGGCGGTGCAGCGTATGAGCGGGCGGTGCAGCGTATGAGCGTGCGGTGCAGCGTATGAGCGTGCGGTGCAGCGTATGAGCGGGCGGTGCAGCGTATGAGCGTGCGGTGCAGCGTATGAGCGGGCGGTGCAGCGTATGAGCGTGCGGTGCAGCGTATGAGCGGGCGGTGCAGCGTATGAGCGGGCGGTGCAGCGTATGAGCGGGCGGTGCAGCGTATGAGCGGGCGGTGCAGCGTATGAGCGGGCGGTGCAGCGTATGAGCTGGCGGTGCAGCGTATGAGCGGGCGGTGCAGCGTATGAGCGGGCGGTGCAGCGTATGAGCGGGCGGTGCAGCGTATGAGCGGGCGGTGCAGCGTATGAGCGGGCGGTGCAGCGTATGAGCGTGCGGTGCAGCGTATGAGCGGGCGGTGCAGCGTATGAGCGGGCGGTGCAGCGTATGAGCGGGCGGTGCAGCGTATGAGCGGGCGGTGCAGCGTATGAGCGGGCGGTGCAGCGTATGAGCGGGCGGTGCAGCGTATGAGCGTGCGGTGCAGCGTATGAGCGGGCGGTGCAGCGTATGAGCGGGCGGTGCAGCGTATGAGCGGGCGGTGCAGCGTATGAGCGGGCGGTGCAGCGTATGAGCGGGCGGTGCAGCGTATGAGCGGGCGGTGCAGCGTATGAGCGTGCGGTGCAGCGTATGAGCGGGCGGTGCAGCGTATGAGCGTGCGGTGCAGCGTATGAGCGTGCGGTGCAGCGTATGAGCGTGCGGTGCAGCGTATGAGCGGCGGTGCAGCGTATGAGCGCGCGGTGCAGCGTATGAGCGGGCGGTGCAGCGTATGAGCGGGCGGTGCAGCGTATGAGCGGGCGGTGCAGCGTATGAGCGGGCGGTGCAGCGTATGAGCGGGCGGTGCAGCGTATGAGCGTGCGGTGCAGCGTATGAGCGGGCGGTGCAGCGTATGAGCGGGCGGTGCAGCGTATGAGCGGGCGGTGCAGCGTATGAGCGGGCGGTGCAGCGTATGAGCGGGCGGTGCAGCGTATGAGCGTGCGGTGCAGCGTATGAGCGGGCGGTGCAGCGTATGAGCGGGCGGTGCAGCGTATGAGCGTGCGGTGCAGCGTATGAGCGGGCGGTGCAGCGTATGAGCGTGCGGTGCAGCGGGTGCAGCGCATGAGCGTGCGGTGCAGCGTATGAGCGTGCGGTGCAGCGTATGAGCGGGCGGTGCAGCGTATGAGCGGGCGGTGCAGCGTATGAGCGGGCGGTGCAGCGTATGAGCGGGCGGTGCAGCGTATGAGCGGGCGGTGCAGCGTATGAGCGGGCGGTGCAGCGTATGAGCGGGCGGTGCAGCGTATGAGCGGGCGGTGCAGCGTATGAGCGGGCGGTGCAGCGTATGAGCGGGCGGTGCAGCGTATGAGCGGGCGGTGCAGCGTATGAGCGGGCGGTGCAGCGTATGAGCTGGTGGTGCAGCGTATGAGCGGGCGGTGCAGCGTATGAGCGGGCGGTGCAGCGTATGAGCGTGCGGTGCAGCGTATGAGCGTGCGGTGCAGCGTATGAGCGGGCGGTGCAGCGTATGAGCGGGCGGTGCAGCGTATGAGCGGGCGGTGCAGCGTATGAGCGGGCGGTGCAGCGTATGAGCGGGCGGTGCAGCGTATGAGCGGGCGGTGCAGCGTATGAGCGGGCGGTGCAGCGTATGAGCGTGCGGTGCAGCGTATGAGCGTGCGGTGCAGCGTATGAGCGGGCGGTGCAGCGTATGAGCGGGCGGTGCAGCGTATGAGCGGGCGGTGCAGCGTATGAGCGGGCGGTGCAGCGTATGAGCGGGCGGTGCAGCGTATGAGCGGGCGGTGCAGCGTATGAGCTGGCGGTGCAGCGTATGAGCGGGCGGTGCAGCGTATGAGCGGGCGGTGCAGCGTATGAGCGGGCGGTGCAGCGTATGAGCGGGCGGTGCAGCGTATGAGCGGGCGGTGCAGCGTATGAGCGGGCGGTGCAGCGTATGAGCGGGCGGTGCAGCGTATGAGCGGGCGGTGCAGCGTATGAGCGGGCGGTGCAGCGTATGAGCGGGCGGTGCAGCGTATGAGCGGGCGGTGCAGCGTATGAGCGGGCGGTGCAGCGTATGAGCGGGCGGTGCAGCGTATGAGCGGGCGGTGCAGCGTATGAGCGGGCGGTGCAGCGTATGAGCGGGCGGTGCAGCGTATGAGCGGGCGGTGCAGCGTATGAGCGGGCGGTGCAGCGTATGAGCGGGCGGTGCAGCGTATGAGCGGGCGGTGCAGCGTATGAGCGGGCGGTGCAGCGTATGAGCGGGCGGTGCAGCGTATGAGCGGGCGGTGCAGCGTATGAGCGGGCGGTGCAGCGTATGAGCGGGCGGTGCAGCGTATGAGCGTGCGGTGCAGCGTATGAGCGTGCGGTGCAGCGTATGAGCGGGCGGTGCAGCGTATGAGCGTGCGGTGCAGCGTATGAGCGGGCGGTGCAGCGTATGAGCGTGCGGTGCAGCGTATGAGCGGGCGGTGCAGCGTATGAGCGGGCGGTGCAGCGTATGAGCGGGCGGTGCAGCGTATGAGCGGGCGGTGCAGCGTATGAGCGGGCGGTGCAGCGTATGAGCGGGCGGTGCAGCGTATGAGCGGGCGGTGCAGCGTATGAGCGGGCGGTGCAGCGTATGAGCGGGCGGTGCAGCGTATGAGCGGGCGGTGCAGCGTATGAGCGGGCGGTGCAGCGTATGAGCGTGCGGTGCAGCGTATGAGCGGGCGGTGCAGCGTATGAGCGGGCGGTGCAGCGTATGAGCGTGCGGTGCAGCGTATGAGCGGGCGGTGCAGCGTATGAGCGGGCGGTGCAGCGTATGAGCGGGCGGTGCAGCGTATGAGCGGGCGGTGCAGCGTATGAGCGTGCGGTGCAGCGTATGAGCGGGCGGTGCAGCGTATGAGCTGGCGGTGCAGCGTATGAGCGTGCGGTGCAGCGTATGAGCGGGCGGTGCAGCGTATGAGCGTGCGGTGCAGCGTATGAGCGGGCGGTGCAGCGTATGAGCGGGCGGTGCAGCGTATGAGCGGGCGGTGCAGCGTATGAGCGGGCGGTGCAGCGTATGAGCGGGCGGTGCAGCGTATGAGCGGGCGGTGCAGCGTATGAGCGGGCGGTGCAGCGTATGAGCGTGCGGTGCAGCGTATGAGCGGGCGGTGCAGCGTATGAGCGGGCGGTGCAGCGTATGAGCGGGCGGTGCAGCGTATGAGCGGGCGGTGCAGCGTATGAGCGGGCGGTGCAGCGTATGAGCGGGCGGTGCAGCGTATGAGCGGGCGGTGCAGCGTATGAGCGGGCGGTGCAGCGTATGAGCGTGCGGTGCAGCGGGTGCAGCGTATGAGCGTGCGGTGCAGCGTATGAGCGTGCGGTGCAGCGTATGAGCGTGCGGTGCAGCGTATGAGCGGGCGGTGCAGCGTATGAGCGGGCGGTGCAGCGTATGAGCGGGCGGTGCAGCGTATGAGCGGGCGGTGCAGCGTATGAGCGGGCGGTGCAGCGTATGAGCGGGCGGTGCAGCGTATGAGCGGGCGGTGCAGCGTATGAGCGGGCGGTGCAGCGTATGAGCGGGCGGTGCAGCGTATGAGCGGGCGGTGCAGCGTATGAGCGGGCGGTGCAGCGTATGAGCGGGCGGTGCAGCGTATGAGCGGGCGGTGCAGCGTATGAGCGGGCGGTGCAGCGTATGAGCGGGCGGTGCAGCGTATGAGCGGGCGGTGCAGCGTATGAGCGGGCGGTGCAGCGTATGAGCGGGCGGTGCAGCGTATGAGCGGGCGGTGCAGCGTATGAGCGGGCGGTGCAGCGTATGAGCGGCGGTGCAGCGTATGAGCGGGCGGTGCAGCGTATGAGCGGGCGGTGCAGCGTATGAGCGGGCGGTGCAGCGTATGAGCGGGCGGTGCAGCGTATGAGCGGGCGGTGCAGCGTATGAGCGGGCGGTGCAGCGTATGAGCGGGCGGTGCAGCGTATGAGCGTGCGGTGCAGCGTATGAGCGTGCGGTGCAGCGTATGAGCGGGCGGTGCAGCGTATGAGCGGGCGGTGCAGCGTATGAGCGGGCGGTGCAGCGTATGAGCGGGCGGTGCAGCGTATGAGCGGGCGGTGCAGCGTATGAGCGGGCGGTGCAGCGTATGAGCGGGCGGTGCAGCGTATGAGCGGGCGGTGCAGCGTATGAGCGGGCGGTGCAGCGTATGAGCGGGCGGTGCAGCGTATGAGCGGGCGGTGCAGCGTATGAGCGGGCGGTGCAGCGTATGAGCGGGCGGTGCAGCGTATGAGCGGGCGGTGCAGCGTATGAGCGGGCGGTGCAGCGTATGAGCGGGCGGTGCAGCGTATGAGCGGGCGGTGCAGCGTATGAGCGGGCGGTGCAGCGTATGAGCGGGCGGTGCAGCGTATGAGCGGGCGGTGCAGCGTATGAGCGGGCGGTGCAGCGTATGAGCGGGCGGTGCAGCGTATGAGCGGGCGGTGCAGCGTATGAGCGGGCGGTGCAGCGTATGAGCGTGCGGTGCAGCGTATGAGCGGGCGGTGCAGCGTATGAGCGGGCGGTGCAGCGTATGAGCGGGCGGTGCAGCGTATGAGCGGGCGGTGCAGCGTATGAGCGGGCGGTGCAGCGTATGAGCGGGCGGTGCAGCGTATGAGCGGGCGGTGCAGCGTATGAGCGGGCGGTGCAGCGTATGAGCGGGCGGTGCAGCGTATGAGCGGGCGGTGCAGCGTATGAGCGGGCGGTGCAGCGTATGAGCGGGCGGTGCAGCGTATGAGCGGGCGGTGCAGCGTATGAGCGGGCGGTGCAGCGTATGAGCGTGCGGTGCAGCGTATGAGCGTGCGGTGCAGCGTATGAGCGTGCGGTGCAGCGTATGAGCGTGCGGTGCAGCGTATGAGCGGGCGGTGCAGCGTATGAGCGGGCGGTGCAGCGTATGAGCGTGCGGTGCAGCGTATGAGCGGGCGGTGCAGCGTATGAGCGGGCGGTGCAGCGTATGAGCGGGCGGTGCAGCGTATGAGCGGGCGGTGCAGCGTATGAGCGTGCGGTGCAGCGTATGAGCGTGCGGTGCAGCGTATGAGCGGGCGGTGCAGCGTATGAGCGTGCGGTGCAGCGTATGAGCGGGCGGTGCAGCGTATGAGCGTGCGGTGCAGCGTATGAGCGGGCGGTGCAGCGTATGAGCGGGCGGTGCAGCGTATGAGCGGGCGGTGCAGCGTATGAGCGTGCGGTGCAGCGTATGAGCGTGCGGTGCAGCGTATGAGCGGGCGGTGCAGCGTATGAGCGGGCGGTGCAGCGTATGAGCGTGCGGTGCAGCGTATGAGCGGGCGGTGCAGCGTATGAGCGGGCGGTGCAGCGTATGAGCGTGCGGTGCAGCGTATGAGCGTGCGGTGCAGCGTATGAGCGGGCGGTGCAGCGTATGAGCGGGCGGTGCAGCGTATGAGCGGGCGGTGCAGCGTATGAGCGTGCGGTGCAGCGTATGAGCGGGCGGTGCAGCGTATGAGCGGGCGGTGCAGCGTATGAGCGGGCGGTGCAGCGTATGAGCGGGCGGTGCAGCGTATGAGCGGGCGGTGCAGCGTATGAGCGGGCGGTGCAGCGTATGAGCGGGCGGTGCAGCGTATGAGCGGGCGGTGCAGCGTATGAGCGGGCGGTGCAGCGTATGAGCGGGCGGTGCAGCGTATGAGCGGGCGGTGCAGCGTATGAGCGGGCGGTGCAGCGTATGAGCGGGCGGTGCAGCGTATGAGCGGGCGGTGCAGCGTATGAGCGTGCGGTGCAGCGTATGAGCGGGCGGTGCAGCGTATGAGCGTGCGGTGCAGCGTATGAGCGGGCGGTGCAGCGTATGAGCGGGCGGTGCAGCGTATGAGCGTGCGGTGCAGCGTATGAGCGGGCGGTGCAGCGTATGAGCGGGCGGTGCAGCGTATGAGCGGGCGGTGCAGCGTATGAGCGTGCGGTGCAGCGTATGAGCGTGCGGTGCAGCGTATGAGCGGGCGGTGCAGCGTATGAGCGGGCGGTGCAGCGTATGAGCGTGCGGTGCAGCGTATGAGCGGGCGGTGCAGCGTATGAGCGGGCGGTGCAGCGTATGAGCGTGCGGTGCAGCGTATGAGCGGGCGGTGCAGCGTATGAGCGGGCGGTGCAGCGTATGAGCGGGCGGTGCAGCGTATGAGCGGGCGGTGCAGCGTATGAGCGTGCGGTGCAGCGTATGAGCGGGCGGTGCAGCGTATGAGCGGGCGGTGCAGCGTATGAGCGGGCGGTGCAGCGTATGAGCGGGCGGTGCAGCGTATGAGCGGGCGGTGCAGCGTATGAGCGGGCGGTGCAGCGTATGAGCGGGCGGTGCAGCGTATGAGCGGGCGGTGCAGCGTATGAGCGGGCGGTGCAGCGTATGAGCGGGCGGTGCAGCGTATGAGCGGGCGGTGCAGCGTATGAGCGGGCGGTGCAGCGTATGAGCGGGCGGTGCAGCGTATGAGCGGGCGGTGCAGCGTATGAGCGTGCGGTGCAGCGTATGAGCGGGCGGTGCAGCGTATGAGCGTGCGGTGCAGCGTATGAGCGGGCGGTGCAGCGTATGAGCGGGCGGTGCAGCGTATGAGCGGGCGGTGCAGCGTATGAGCGGGCGGTGCAGCGTATGAGCGGGCGGTGCAGCGTATGAGCGGGCGGTGCAGCGTATGAGCGGGCGGTGCAGCGTATGAGCGTGCGGTGCAGCGTATGAGCGGGCGGTGCAGCGTATGAGCGTGCGGTGCAGCGTATGAGCGGGCGGTGCAGCGTATGAGCGTGCGGTGCAGCGTATGAGCGGGCGGTGCAGCGTATGAGCGTGCGGTGCAGCGTATGAGCGGGCGGTGCAGCGTATGAGCGGGCGGTGCAGCGTATGAGCGGGCGGTGCAGCGTATGAGCGTGCGGTGCAGCGTATGAGCGGGCGGTGCAGCGTATGAGCGTGCGGTGCAGCGTATGAGCGGGCGGTGCAGCGTATGAGCGGGCGGTGCAGCGTATGAGCGTGCGGTGCAGCGTATGAGCGGGCGGTGCAGCGTATGAGCGGGCGGTGCAGCGTATGAGCGGGCGGTGCAGCGTATGAGCGTGCGGTGCAGCGTATGAGCGTGCGGTGCAGCGTATGAGCGGGCGGTGCAGCGTATGAGCGGGCGGTGCAGCGTATGAGCGTGCGGTGCAGCGTATGAGCGGGCGGTGCAGCGTATGAGCGGGCGGTGCAGCGTATGAGCGTTCGGTGCAGCGTATGAGCGGGCGGTGCAGCGTATGAGCGGGCGGTGCAGCGTATGAGCGGGCGGTGCAGCGTATGAGCGGGCGGTGCAGCGTATGAGCGTGCGGTGCAGCGTATGAGCGGGCGGTGCAGCGTATGAGCGGGCGGTGCAGCGTATGAGCGGGCGGTGCAGCGTATGAGCGGGCGGTGCAGCGTATGAGCGGGCGGTGCAGCGTATGAGCGGGCGGTGCAGCGTATGAGCGGGCGGTGCAGCGTATGAGCGGGCGGTGCAGCGTATGAGCGGGCGGTGCAGCGTATGAGCGGGCGGTGCAGCGTATGAGCGGGCGGTGCAGCGTATGAGCGGGCGGTGCAGCGTATGAGCGGGCGGTGCAGCGTATGAGCGGGCGGTGCAGCGTATGAGCGGGCGGTGCAGCGTATGAGCGTGCGGTGCAGCGTATGAGCGGGCGGTGCAGCGTATGAGCGGGCGGTGCAGCGTATGAGCGGGCGGTGCAGCGTATGAGCGGGCGGTGCAGCGTATGAGCGTGCGGTGCAGCGTATGAGCGTGCGGTGCAGCGTATGAGCGGGCGGTGCAGCGTATGAGCGTGCGGTGCAGCGTATGAGCGGGCGGTGCAGCGTATGAGCGTGCGGTGCAGCGTATGAGCGGGCGGTGCAGCGTATGAGCGGGCGGTGCAGCGTATGAGCGGGCGGTGCAGCGTATGAGCGTGCGGTGCAGCGTATGAGCGTGCGGTGCAGCGTATGAGCGGGCGGTGCAGCGTATGAGCGGGCGGTGCAGCGTATGAGCGTGCGGTGCAGCGTATGAGCGGGCGGTGCAGCGTATGAGCGGGCGGTGCAGCGTATGAGCGTTCGGTGCAGCGTATGAGCGTGCGGTGCAGCGTATGAGCGGGCGGTGCAGCGTATGAGCGGGCGGTGCAGCGTATGAGCGGGCGGTGCAGCGTATGAGCGTGCGGTGCAGCGTATGAGCGGGCGGTGCAGCGTATGAGCGGGCGGTGCAGCGTATGAGCGGGCGGTGCAGCGTATGAGCGGGCGGTGCAGCGTATGAGCGGGCGGTGCAGCGTATGAGCGGGCGGTGCAGCGTATGAGCGGGCGGTGCAGCGTATGAGCGGGCGGTGCAGCGTATGAGCGGGCGGTGCAGCGTATGAGCGGGCGGTGCAGCGTATGAGCGGGCGGTGCAGCGTATGAGCGGGCGGTGCAGCGTATGAGCGGGCGGTGCAGCGTATGAGCGGGCGGTGCAGCGTATGAGCGTGCGGTGCAGCGTATGAGCGGGCGGTGCAGCGTATGAGCGTGCGGTGCAGCGTATGAGCGGGCGGTGCAGCGTATGAGCGGGCGGTGCAGCGTATGAGCGTGCGGTGCAGCGTATGAGCGGGCGGTGCAGCGTATGAGCGGGCGGTGCAGCGTATGAGCGGGCGGTGCAGCGTATGAGCGTGCGGTGCAGCGTATGAGCGTGCGGTGCAGCGTATGAGCGGGCGGTGCAGCGTATGAGCGGGCGGTGCAGCGTATGAGCGTGCGGTGCAGCGTATGAGCGGGCGGTGCAGCGTATGAGCGGGCGGTGCAGCGTATGAGCGTTCGGTGCAGCGTATGAGCGTTCGGTGCAGCGTATGAGCGGGCGGTGCAGCGTATGAGCGGGCGGTGCAGCGTATGAGCGGGCGGTGCAGCGTATGAGCGTGCGGTGCAGCGTATGAGCGGGCGGTGCAGCGTATGAGCGGGCGGTGCAGCGTATGAGCGGGCGGTGCAGCGTATGAGCGGGCGGTGCAGCGTATGAGCGGGCGGTGCAGCGTATGAGCGGGCGGTGCAGCGTATGAGCGGGCGGTGCAGCGTATGAGCGGGCGGTGCAGCGTATGAGCGGGCGGTGCAGCGTATGAGCGGGCGGTGCAGCGTATGAGCGGGCGGTGCAGCGTATGAGCGGGCGGTGCAGCGTATGAGCGGGCGGTGCAGCGTATGAGCGGGCGGTGCAGCGTATGAGCGTGCGGTGCAGCGTATGAGCGGGCGGTGCAGCGTATGAGCGTGCGGTGCAGCGTATGAGCGGGCGGTGCAGCGTATGAGCGGGCGGTGCAGCGTATGAGCGGGCGGTGCAGCGTATGAGCGGGCGGTGCAGCGTATGAGCGGGCGGTGCAGCGTATGAGCGGGCGGTGCAGCGTATGAGCGGGCGGTGCAGCGTATGAGCGTGCGGTGCAGCGTATGAGCGGGCGGTGCAGCGTATGAGCGTGCGGTGCAGCGTATGAGCGGGCGGTGCAGCGTATGAGCGTGCGGTGCAGCGTATGAGCGGGCGGTGCAGCGTATGAGCGTGCGGTGCAGCGTATGAGCGGGCGGTGCAGCGTATGAGCGGGCGGTGCAGCGTATGAGCGGGCGGTGCAGCGTATGAGCGTGCGGTGCAGCGTATGAGCGGGCGGTGCAGCGTATGAGCGTGCGGTGCAGCGTATGAGCGGGCGGTGCAGCGTATGAGCGGGCGGTGCAGCGTATGAGCGTGCGGTGCAGCGTATGAGCGGGCGGTGCAGCGTATGAGCGGGCGGTGCAGCGTATGAGCGGGCGGTGCAGCGTATGAGCGTGCGGTGCAGCGTATGAGCGTGCGGTGCAGCGTATGAGCGGGCGGTGCAGCGTATGAGCGGGCGGTGCAGCGTATGAGCGTGCGGTGCAGCGTATGAGCGGGCGGTGCAGCGTATGAGCGGGCGGTGCAGCGTATGAGCGTTCGGTGCAGCGTATGAGCGTTCGGTGCAGCGTATGAGCGGGCGGTGCAGCGTATGAGCGGGCGGTGCAGCGTATGAGCGGGCGGTGCAGCGTATGAGCGTGCGGTGCAGCGTATGAGCGGGCGGTGCAGCGTATGAGCGGGCGGTGCAGCGTATGAGCGGGCGGTGCAGCGTATGAGCGGGCGGTGCAGCGTATGAGCGGGCGGTGCAGCGTATGAGCGGGCGGTGCAGCGTATGAGCGGGCGGTGCAGGGTATGAGCGTGCGGTGCAGCGTATGAGCGGGCGGTGCAGCGTATGAGCGTGCGGTGCAGCGTATGAGCGGGCGGTGCAGCGTATGAGCGTGCGGTGCAGCGTATGAGCGGGCGGTGCAGCGTATGAGCGGGCGGTGCAGCGTATGAGCGGGCGGTGCAGCGTATGAGCGGGCGGTGCAGCGTATGAGCGGGCGGTGCAGCGTATGAGCGTGCGGTGCAGGGTATGAGGGCGGGCGGTGCAGCGTATGAGCGCTGCGGTGCAAGCGTATGACGCGGGCGGTGCAGCGTATGAGCGGGCGGTGCAAGCGTATGAGCGTGCGGTGCTCTGCGTATGAAGCGGGGGGCGGTGCAGCGTATGAGCGGGCGGTGCAGGCGTATGATGCGGGCGGTGCAGCGTGATGAGCGTGCGGTGCAGCGTAGAGCGTGCGGTGCAGCGTATGAGCGGGCGGTTGCAGCGTATGAGCGGGGCGGTGCAGCGTATGAGCGGCGGTGGCAGCGTATGAGCGGGCGGTGCAGCGTCTATGAGCGGGCAGTGCAGCGTATGAGCGTTCGGTCGCAGCGTATATACAAGCGTTCGTTGCAGGCGTATGTAGCGGGTGGTGCCAGCGTATGAGCGGTGCGGTGCAGCATATGAGGCGGGCGGTGCAGCGTATGAGCGTGCGGTGCAGGCGTATGATGCGGGCGGTGCCGTATGAGCGGCGGTGGCAGCGTATGAAGCGGGCGGTGCAGCGGTAGGAGCGGCGGTGCTGGCATATGAGCGGGCGGTGCAGCGTATGAGCGGGCAGTGCAGCGTATGAGCCGGGCGGTGGCAGCGTATGAGCGGGCGGTGCAGCGTATGAGCGGGCGGTGCAGCGTATGAGCGGGCGGTTGCAGCGTATGAGCGGGGCGGTGCAGCGTATGAGCGGGCGGTGCAGCGTATGAGAGGGCGGTGCAGCGTATGAGCGGGCGGTGCAGCGTATGAGCGGGCGGTGTGCAGCGTATGAGCGGGCGGTGCAGCGTATGAGCGTTGCGGTGCAGGGTATGAGCGGGCGGTGCAGCGTATGAGCGTGCGGTGCAGCGTATGAGCGTGCGTTGCAGCGTATGAGCGGGCGGTGCAGCGTAGGAGCGGGCGGTGCAGCGTAGGAGCGGGCGGTGCTGCGTATGAGCGGGCGGTGCAGCGTATGAGCGGGCGGTGCAGCGTATGAGCGGGCGGTGCAGGGTATGAGCGTGCGGTTGCAGCGTTATGAGCGGGCGGTGCAGGGTATTGAGCGTGCGGTGCAGCGTATGAGCGGGCGGTGCAGCGTATGAGCGTGCGGTGCAGCGTATGAGCGGGCGGTGCAGCGTATGAGCGTGCGGTGCTGCGTATGAGCGGGCGGTGCAGCGTATGAGCGGGCGGTGCAGCGTATGAGCGGGCGGTGCTGCGTATGAGCGGGCGGTGCAGCGTATGAGCGGGCGGTGCAGCGTATGAGCGGGCGGTGCAGCGTATGAGCGGGCGGTGCAGCGTAGGAGCGGGCGGTGCAGCGTAGGAGCGGGCGGTGCTGCGTATGAGCGGGCGGTGCTGCGTATGAGCGGGGCGGTGCAGCGTATGAGCGGGCGGTGGCAGCGTATGAGCGGGCGGTGCAGCGTATGAGCGTGCGGTGCAGCGTATGAGCGTGCGAGTGCAGCGTATGAGCGTGCGGTGCAGCGTATGAGCGTGCGGTGCAGCGTATGAGCGGGCGGTGCAGCGTATGAGCGGGCGGTGCAGCGTATGAGCGTGCGGTGCAGCGTATGAGCGGGCGGTGCAGCGTATGAGCGGGGCGGTGCAGCGTAAGAGCGGGCGGTGCAGCGTAAGAGCGGGCGGTGCAGCGTATGAGCGGGCGGTGCAGCGTAATGAGCGTGCGGTGCAGGGTATGAGCGTGCGGTGCAGCGTATGAGCGGGCGGTGCAGCGTATGAGCGTGCGGTGCAGCGTATGAGCGGGCGGTGCAGCGTATGAGCGTGCGGTGCTGCGTATGAGCGGGCGGTGCAGCGTATGAGCGGGCGGTGCAGCGTATGAGCGGGCGGTGCAGCGTATGAGCGTGCGGTGCAGCGTAGAGCGTGCGGTGCAGCGTATGAGCGGGCGGTGCAGCGTATGAGCGGGCGGTGCAGCGTATGAGCGGTGCGGTGCAGCGTATGAGCGTGCGGTGCAGCGTATGAGCGGGGCGGTGCAGCGTATGAGCGGTCGGTGCAGCGTATGAGCGTTCGGTGCAGCGTATGAGCGGTTCGGTGCAGCGTATGAGCGGGCGGTGCAGCGTATGAGCGGGCGGTGCAGCGTATGAGCGGGCGGTGCAGCGTATGAGCGGGCCGGTGCAGCGTATGAGCGGGCGGTGCAGCGTATGAGCGGGCGGTGCAGCGTATGAGGCGGGCAGTGCAGCGTATGAGCGGGCGGTGCAGCGTATGAGCGGGGCGTGCAGCGTATGAGCGGGCGGTGCAGCGTATGAGCGGGCGGTGCAGCGGTATGAGCGGGCGGTGCAGCGTATGAGCGGGCGGTGCAGCGTATGAGAGGGCGGTTGCAGCGTATGAGCGGGCGGTGCAGCGTATGAGCGGGCGGTGCAGCGTATGAGCGGGCGGTGCAGCGTATGAGCGTGCGGTGCAGGGTATGAGCGGGCGGTGCAGCGTATGAGCGTGCGGTGCAGCGTATGAGCGGGCGGTGCAGCGTATGAGCGTGCGGTGCAGCGTATGAAGCGGGCGGTACAGCGTATGAGCGGGCGGTGCAGCGTATGAGCGGGCGGTGCAGCGTATGAGCGTGCGGTGCAGGGTATGAGCGGGCGGTGCAGCGTATGAGCTGGCGGTGCAGCGTATGAGCGTGCGGTGCAGCGTATGAGCGTGCGGTGCAGCGTATGAGCGGGCGGTGCAGCGTATGAGCGGGCGGTGCAGCGTATGAGCGGGCGGTGCAGCGTATGAGCGTGCGGTGCAGCGTATGAGCGTGCGGTGCAGCGTATGAGCGGGCGGTGCAGCGTATGAGCGGGCGGTGCAGCGTATGAGCGGGCGGTGCAGCATATGAGCGGGCGGTGCAGCGTATGAGCAGGCGGTGCAGCGTAAGAGCGGGCGGTGCAGCGTATGAGCGGGCGGTGCAGCGTATGAGCGTGCGGTGCAGGGTATGAGCGGGCGGTGCAGCGTATGAGCGTGCGGTGCAGCGTATGAGCGGGCGGTGCAGCGTATGAGCGTGCGGTGCAGCGTATGAGCGTGCGGTGCAGCGTATGAGCGGGCGGTGCAGCGTATGAGCGGGCGGTGCTGCGTATGAGCGGGCGGTGCAGCGTATGAGCGGGCGGTGCAGCGTATGAGCGGGCGGTGCAGCGTATGAGCGGGCGGTGCAGCGTATGAGCGTGCGGTGCAGCGTATGAGCGTGCGGTGCAGCGTATGAGCGGGCGGTGCAGCGTATGTGCGTGCGGTGCAGCGTATGAGCGGGCGGTGCAGTGTATGAGCGTGCGGTGCTGCGTATGAGCGGGCGGTGCAGCGTATGAGCGGGCGGTGCAGCGTATGAGCGGGCGGTGCTGCGTATGAGCGGGCGGTGCAGCGTATGAGCGGGCGGTGCAGCGTATGAGCTGGCGGTGCAGCGTATGAGCGGGCGGTGCAGCGTAGGAGCGGGTGGTGCAGCGTAGGAGCGGGCGGTGCAGCGTATGAGCGGGCGGTGCAGCGTATGAGCGGGCGGTGCAGCGTATGAGCGTGCGGTGCAGTGTATGAGCGGGCGGTGCAGCGTATGAGCGGGCGGTGCAGCGTATGAGCGGGCGGTGCAGCGTATGAGCGGGCGGTGCAGCGTATGAGTGGGTGGTGCAGCGTATGAGCGGGCGGTGCAGCGTATGAGCGTACGGTGCAGCGTATGAGCGGCGGTGCAGCGTATGAGCGGGCGGTGCAGCGTATGAGCGGGCGGTGCAGCGTAAGAGCGGGCGGTGCAGCGTATGAGCGGGCGGTGCAGCGTATGAGCGTGCGGTGCAGGGTATGAGCTTGCGGTGCAGCGTATGAGCTGGCGGTGCAGCGTATGAGCGTTCGGTGCAGCGTATGAGCGGGCGGTGCAGCGTATGAGCGTGCGGTGCTGCGTATGAGCGGGCGGTGCAGCGTATGAGCGGGCGGTGCTGCGTATGAGCGGGCGGTGCAGCGTTTGAGCGGGCGGTGCAGTGTAAGAGCGGGCGGTGCAGCGTATGAGCGGGCGGTGCAGCGTATGAGCGGGCGGTGCAGCGTATGAGCGTGCGGTGCAGCGTAAGAGTGGGCGGTGCAGCGTAAGAGTGGGCGGTGCAGCGTATGAGCGGGCGGTGCAGCGTAAGAGCGGGCGGTGCAGCGTAAGAGCGGGCGGTGCAGCGTATGAGCGAGCGGTGCAGCGTATGAGCGGGCGGTGCAGGGTATGAGCGGGCGGTGCAGCGTATGAGCGTGCGGTGCAGCGGGTGCAGCGCATGAGCGTGCGGTGCAGCGTATGAGCGTGCGGTGCAGCGTATGAGCGTGCGGTGCAGCGTATGAGCGGGCGGTGCAGCGTATGAGCGGGCGGTGCAGCGTATGAGCGGGCGGTGCAGCGTATGAGCGGGCGGTGCAGCGTATGAGCGGGCGGTTCAGCGTATGAGCGGGCGGTGCAGCGTATGAGCGGGCGGTGCAGCGTATGAGCGGGCGGTGCAGCGTATGAGCGGGCAGTGCAGCGTATGAGCGGGCGGTGCAGCGTATGAGCGGGCGGTGCAGCGTATGAGCGGGCGGTGCAGCGTATGAGCGGGCGGTGCAGCGTATGAGCGTGCGGTGCAGCGTATGAGCGGGCGGTGCAGCGTAGGAGCGGGCGGTGCAGCGTATGAGCGGGCGGTGCAGCGTATGAGCGGGCGGTGCAGCGTATGAGCGGGCGGTGCAGCGTATGAGCGGGCGGTGCAGCGTATGAGCGTGCGGTGCAGCGTATGAGCGGGCGGTGCAGCGTATGAGCGGGCGGTGCAGCGTATGAGCGGGCGGTGCAGCGTATGAGCGTGCGGTGCAGGGTATGAGCGGGCGGTGCAGCGTATGAGCTGGCGGTGCAGCGTATGAGCGTGCGGTTGCAGCGTATGAGCGTGCGGTGCAGCGTATGAGCGGGCGGTGCAGCGTATGAGCGGGCGGTGCAGCGTATGAGCGGGCGGTGCAGCGTATGAGCGTGCGGTGCAGGGTATGAGCCGGCGGTGCAGCGTATGAGCGTGCGGTGCAGCGGGTGCAGCGCATGAGCGTGCGGTGCAGCGTATGAGCGTGCGGTGCCGCGTATGAGCGGGCGGTGCAGCGTATGAGCGGGCGGTACAGTGTATGAGCGGGCGGTGCAGCGTATGAGCGGGCGGTGCAGCGTATGAGCGGGCGGTGCAGCGTATGAGCGGGCGGTGCAGCGTATGAGCGGGCGGTGCAGCGTATGAGCGAGCGGTGCAGCGTATGAGCGGGCGGTGCAGCGTATGACCGGGCGGTGCAGCGTATGAGCGGGCGGTGCAGCGTATGACCGGGCGGTGCAGCGTAAGAGCTGGTGGTGCAGCGTATGAGCGGACGGTGCAGCGTATGAGCGGGCGGTGCAGCGTATGAGCGTGCGGTGCAGGGTATGAGCGTGCGGTGCAGCGTATGAGCGGGCGGTGCAGCGTATGAGCGGGCGGTGCACCGTATGAGCGCGCGGTGCAGCGTATGAGCGGGCGGTGCAGCGTATGAGCGGGCGGTGCAGCGTATGAGCGGGCGGTGCAGCGTATGAGCGGGCGGTGCAGCGTATGAGCGGGCGGTGCAGCGTATGAGCGTTCGGTGCAGCGTATGAGCGTGCGGTGCAGCGTATGAGCATGCGGTTCAGCGTATGAGCGCGCGGTGCAGCGTATCAGCGGGCGGTGCAGCGTATGACCGGGCGGTGCAGCGTATCAGCGGGCGGTGCAGCGTATGAGCGGGCGGTGCAGCGTAAGAGCTGGCGGTGCAGCGTATGAGCGAGCGGTGCAGCGTATGAGCTAGCGGTGCAGCGTATGAGCGGGAGGTGCAGCGTATGAGCGGGCGGTGCAGCGTATGAGCGGGCGGTGCTGCGTATGAGCGGGCGGTGCAGCGTATGAGCGGGCGGTGCAGCGTATGAGCGGGCGGTGCAGCGTATGAGCGCGCGGTGCAGCGTAGGAGCGGGCGGTGCAGCGTATGAGCGGGCGGTGCAGCGTAGAATCGGGCGGTGCAGCGTATGAGCGAGCGGTGCAGCGTATGAGCGGGCGGTGCAGCGTATGAGCGGGAGGTGCAGCGTATGAGCGGGCGGTGCAGCGTATGAGCGCGCGGTGCAGCGTAAGAGCGGGCGGTGCAGCGTAAGAGCGGGCGGTGCAGCGTATGAGCGTGCGGTGCAGCGTATGAGCGGGCGGTGCTGCGTATGAGCGGGCGGTGCAGCGTATGAGCGGGCGGTGCAGCGTATGAGCGGGCGGTGCAGCGTAAGAGCGGGCGGTGCAGCGTATGAGCGGGCGGTGCAGCGTATGAGCGTGCGGTGCAGGGTATGAGCGTGCGGTGCAGCGTATGAGCGGGCGGTGCAGCGTATGAGCGTGCGGTGCAGCGTATGAGCGGGCGGTGCAGCGTATGAGCGTGCGGTGCTGCGTATGAGCGGGCGGTGCAGCGTATGAGCGGGCGGTGCAGCGTATGAGCGGGCGGTGCTGCGTATGAGCGGGCGGTGCAGCGTATGAGCGGGCGGTGCAGCGTATGAGCGGGCGGTGCAGCGTATGAGCGGGCGGTGCAGCGTAGGAGCGGGCGGTGCAGCGTATGAGCGGGCGGTGCAGCGTATGAGCGGGCGGTGCAGCGTATGAGCGGGCGGTGCAGCGTATGAGCGTGCGGTGCAGCGTATGAGCGGGCGGTGCAGCGTATGAGCGTGCGGTGCAGCGTATGAGCGTGCGGTGCAGCGTATGAGCGGGCGGTGCAGCGTATGAGCGGGCGGTGCAGCGTAAGAGCGGGCGGTGCAGCGTATGAGCGGGCGGTGCAGCGTATGAGCGTGCGGTGCAGGGTATGAGCGTGCGGTGCAGCGTATGAGCTGGCGGTGCAGCGTATGAGCGTGCGGTGCAGCGTATGAGCGGGCGGTGCAGCGTATGAGCGTGCGGTGCTGCGTATGAGCGGGCGGTGCAGCGTATGAGCGGGCGGTGCTGCGTATGAGCGGGCGGTGCAGCGTATGAGCGGGCGGTGCACTGTATGAGCGGGCGGTGCAGCGTATGAGCGGGCGGTGCAGCGTATGAGCGGGCGGTGCTGGGTATGAGCGGGTGGTGCAGCGTATGAGCGGGCGGTGCAGCGTATGAGCGGTTGGTGTAGCGTATGACCGGGCGGTGCAGCGTATGAGCGGGCGGTGCAGCGTATGAGCGGGCGGTGCAGTGTAAGAGCGGGCGGTGCAGCGTATGAGCGGGCGGTGCAGCGTATGAGCGGGCGGTGCAGCGTATGAGCGTGCGGTGCAGCGTAAGAGTGGGCGGTGCAGCGTATGAGCGGGCGGTGCAGCGTAAGAGCGGGCGGTGCAGCGTAAGAGCGGGCGGTGCAGCGTATGAGCGGGCGGTGCAGCGTATGAGCGGGCGGTGCAGCGTATGAGCGTGCGGTGCAGGGTATGAGCCGGCGGTGCAGCGTATGAGCGTGCGGTGCAGCGGGTGCAGCGCATGAGCGTGCGGTGCAGCGTATGACCGTGCGGTGCAGCGTATGAGCGGGCGGTGCAGCGTATGAGCGTGCGGTGCAGCGTATGAGCGGGCGGTGCAGCGTATGAGCGGGCGGTGCAGCGTATGAGCGGGCGGTGCAGCGTATGAGCGGGCGGTGCAGCGTATGAGCGGGCGGTGCAGCGTATGAGCGGGCGGTGCTGCGTATGAGCGGGTGGTGCAGCGTATGAGCGGGCGGTGCAGCGTATGAGCGGGTGGTGTAGCGTATGACCGGGCGGTGCAGCGTATGAGCGGGCGGTGCAGCGTATGAGCGGGCGGTGCAGGGTATGAGCCGGCGGTGCAGCGTATGAGCGTGCGGTGCAGCGGGTGCAGCGCATGAGCGTGCGGTGCAGCGTATGAGCGTGCGGTGCAGCGTATGAGCGGGCGGTGCAGCGTATGAGCGTGCGGTGCAGCGTATGAGCGGGCGGTGCAGCGTATGAGCGGGCGGTGCAGCGTATGAGCGGGCGGTGCAGCGTATGAGCGGGCGGTGCAGCGTATGAGCGTGCGGTGCAGCGTATGAGCGGGCGGTGCAGCGTATGAGCGTGCGGTGCAGCGTATGAGCGGGCGGTGCAGCGTATGAGCGGGCGGTGCAGCGTATGAGCGTGCGGTGCAGCGTATGAGCGGGCGGTGCAGCGTATGAGCGGGCGGTGCAGCGTAAGAGCGGGCGGTGCAGCGTATGAGCGGGCGGTGCAGCGTATGAGCGTGCGGTGCAGGGTATGAGCGTGCGGTGCAGCGTATGAGCTGGCGGTGCAGCGTATGAGCGTGCGGTGCAGCGTATGAGCGGGCGGTGCAGCGTATGAGCGTGCGGTGCTGCGTATGAGCGGGCGGTGCAGCGTATGAGCGGGCGGTGCTGCGTATGAGCGGGCGGTGCAGCGTATGAGCGGGCGGTGCACTGTATGAGCGGGCGGTGCAGCGTATGAGCGGGCGGTGCAGCGTATGAGCGGGCGGTGCTGGGTATGAGCGGGTGGTGCAGCGTATGAGCGGGCGGTGCAGCGTATGAGCGGTTGGTGTAGCGTATGACCGGGCGGTGCAGCGTATGAGCGGGCGGTGCAGCGTATGAGCGGGCGGTGCAGTGTAAGAGCGGGCGGTGCAGCGTATGAGCGGGCGGTGCAGCGTAAGAGCGGGCGGTGCAGCGTATGAGCGGGCGGTGCAGCGTATGAGCGTGCGGTGCAGGGTATGAGCGTGCGGTGCAGCGTATGAGCTGGCGGTGCAGCGTATGAGCGTGCGGTGCAGCGTATGAGCGGGCGGTGCAGCGTATGAGCGTGCGGTGCTGCGTATGAGCGGGCGGTGCAGCGTATGAGCGGGCGGTGCTGCGTATGAGCGGGCGGTGCAGCGTATGAGCGGGCGGTGCACTGTATGAGCGGGCGGTGCAGCGTATGAGCGGGCGGTGCAGCGTATGAGCGGGCGGTGCTGGGTATGAGCGGGTGGTGCAGCGTATGAGCGGGCGGTGCAGCGTATGAGCGGTTGGTGTAGCGTATGACCGGGCGGTGCAGCGTATGAGCGGGCGGTGCAGCGTATGAGCGGGCGGTGCAGTGTAAGAGCGGGCGGTGCAGCGTATGAGCGGGCGGTGCAGCGTATGAGCGGGCGGTGCAGCGTATGAGCGTGCGGTGCAGCGTAAGAGTGGGCGGTGCAGCGTATGAGCGGGCGGTGCAGCGTAAGAGCGGGCGGTGCAGCGTAAGAGCGGGCGGTGCAGCGTATGAGCGGGCGGTGCAGCGTATGAGCGGGCGGTGCAGCGTATGAGCGTGCGGTGCAGGGTATGAGCCGGCGGTGCAGCGTATGAGCGTGCGGTGCAGCGGGTGCAGCGCATGAGCGTGCGGTGCAGCGTATGACCGTGCGGTGCAGCGTATGAGCGGGCGGTGCAGCGTATGAGCGTGCGGTGCAGCGTATGAGCGGGCGGTGCAGCGTATGAGCGGGCGGTGCAGCGTATGAGCGGGCGGTGCAGCGTATGAGCGGGCGGTGCAGCGTATGAGCGGGCGGTGCAGCGTATGAGCGGGCGGTGCTGCGTATGAGCGGGTGGTGCAGCGTATGAGCGGGCGGTGCAGCGTATGAGCGGGTGGTGTAGCGTATGACCGGGCGGTGCAGCGTATGAGCGGGCGGTGCAGCGTATGAGCGGGCGGTGCAGGGTATGAGCCGGCGGTGCAGCGTATGAGCGTGCGGTGCAGCGGGTGCAGCGCATGAGCGTGCGGTGCAGCGTATGAGCGTGCGGTGCAGCGTATGAGCGGGCGGTGCAGCGTATGAGCGTGCGGTGCAGCGTATGAGCGGGCGGTGCAGCGTATGAGCGGGCGGTGCAGCGTATGAGCGGGCGGTGCAGCGTATGAGCGGGCGGTGCAGCGTATGAGCGGGCGGTGCAGCGTATGAGCGTGCGGTGCAGCGTATGAGCGTGCGGTGCAGCGTATGAGCGGGCGGTGCAGCGTATGAGCGGGCAGTGCAGCGTATGAGCGTTCGGTGCAGCGTATGAGCGTTCGGTGCAGCGTATGAGCGGGTGGTGCAGCGTATGAGCGGGCGGTGCAGCATATGAGCGGGCGGTGCAGCGTATGAGCGTGCGGTGCAGCGTATGAGCGGGCGGTGCAGCGTATGAGCGGGCGGTGCAGCGTATGAGCGTGCGGTGCAGCGTATGAGCGGGCGGTGCAGCGTATGAGCGGGCGGTGCAGCGTAAGAGCGGGCGGTGCAGCGTATGAGTGGGCGATGCAGCGTATGAGCGCGCGGTGCAGCGTATGAGCGCGCGGTGCAGCGTATGAGCGTGCGGTGCAGCGTATGAGCGTGCGGTGCATTTGTATGAGCGTGCGGTGCAGCGTATGAGCGGGCGGTGCAGCGTATGAGCGTGCGGTGCAGCGTATGAGCGTGCGGTGCAGCGTATGAGCGGGCAGTGCAGCGTATGAGCGTTCGGTGCAGCGTATGAGCGTTCGGTGCAGCGTATGAGCGGGTGGTGCAGCGTATGAGCGGGCGGTGCAGCGTATGAGCGTGCAGTGCAGCGTATGAGCGGGCGGTGCAGCGTATGAGCGGGCGGTGCAGCGTAAGAGCGGGCGGTGCAGCGTATGAGCGGGCGGTGCAGCGTATGAGCGCGCGGTGCAGCGTAGGAGCGGGCGGTGCAGCGTATGAGCGTGCGGTGCAGCGTATGAGCGTGCGGTGCATTTGTATGAGCGTGCGGTGCAGCGTATGAGGGGGCGGTGCAGCGTATGAGCGTGCGGTGCAGCGTATGAGCGGGCGGTGCAGCGTATGAGCGGGCGGTGCAGCGTATGAGCGTGCGGTGCAGCGTATGAGCGGGCGGTGCAGCGTATGAGCGGGCGGTGCAGCGTATGAGCGGGCGGTGCAGCGTATGAGCGGGCGGTGCAGCGTATGAGCGGGCGGTGCAGCGTATGAGCGGGCGGTGCAGCGTATGAGCGTGCGGTGCAGCGTATGAGCGGGCGGTGCAGCGTATGAGCGTGCGGTGCAGCGTATGAGCGTGCGGTGCAGCGTCCCCCCACGGACCCCTAGAGACCCCCAGAGATTCCCAGGGACCCCCAGGGACTCCTATGGTCCCTCCCTCTTCCCTTCCTCAAGCCAATCTCGCCTTTCATACCCAGCTGCTCCTCTTGTGCAGCTGTGTGCTTCTGCTCTCCGTCCTCCTGTGCTCTCTCCTGCACTCTCCAGCGTTATCTCCCCCTCCCTTGCCTTGCCTCCACTCGTCCTGCTCACCCCATGCCCCCTCGCCCCTCCCACATGAGCCAGAAGGCAGCTCGACTGGCCGATAGGGGACCAAGCAGGAACGCACCACACCCCTCCAAGCCCCTTCTGCCACCCGGTGCTCACGTGCTCGCCCCTGTAAGTGCCACCTCCCCCCCCCTAGCCCCTCGCTCTTCTCTCTTCCCACTTCCGTCTCACGTCCTCTGCTGCCCCCTCACTTCCACCACATGTCCCTGCAGCATCCCTTCCTTCTGCTTTTTTCCACCTCCTCCGTCCCACTCACCACATCATTTATTCCCTGCACTCTTTAAAACGTAACCTTCGCCTCCCACCTCCCCCCTCCCTCGCCCCCCAGTGTGCACACGACGGGCACTGCCCCATGTACGGCACAGTCAGCTGGTGCCACCTGTGTTTGATATGCATGCTTCTGCTTGCTTGCCACATCTCACTCCTCCGCCCTCCCCACCCCCGCCCTCCCCCCCAGTGTGCACACGACGGCCACTGCCCCATGTACGGCACGAGCAGCTGGTGCCACTTCTCCCAGACGCTGCAGCGCTCTGCCGTGCAGCGCATTGCCAAGGTATGGTAGCGGTCGTGGTAGCGGCCTTGCTGCCATGTTCTCTGCTCTTCTGCTGCTCCTCCTCCCTTGTCTCTCGCCCTGCATTCTCTGTCAATCCATGCCTCATGTGGGCACACCCTTCATTATCACACCTTGTGCTCTCCCTCGCCTCACCACCCCTCTTGCTCCTTCACCCGCCACAGAGGGTAGCGGGGCAGGAGATAACGGGCAGCACGGAGGAGGAGAAGTTCTCCTATGTGGTGCTGCGCAGGGGACCTCGACCCGAGTGAGTGGGTGGGGCGAGGCGAGGCCCGAGTGAGTGGGTGGGGCAAGGCGGACTCGTGATGCCAAGCTCGTTTGATTTGGCGCTGCCACTTGCAAGGCCTTCAAGGGGTGGCATTTGCGTGCCTTGCCTCACTTCTCATCCTCCCCTTTTCCCCTGGTTGAGAGCCGCAGGGTGGTGGCGCCGTTGCAGCAGATAGCCCAGTTCCGGGGGGAGGAGAAGGAAAGGGTTTGCCAAGGTGCTTGAGGGGTTCAATTGGGTGTTGTGACTTGGTTTCTCCTCTTTCCCCTGGTTGTGGGTGGCAGGGTGGTGGCGCCGCTGCAGCAGATAGCGGAGTTCCGGCGGGAGGAGAAGGAGAGGCAGGCGAGGGAGGAGGCAGAGAAGGAGGCCAAGCGCCTGGCCAAGAAGCAAGGTGAGGGGAGCGGTTGAGCCGTTGAGCTGTGGAGCGTTTGAGGTAACTGTATGCCCTCACTGTGTGCGTGTGAGGATCTGTGGTGGCCATGCGGACAGCAAGGCCCATGCCCCACCCATCAAGCCCATCCCACAGCACAGGTTTGATCGTGTCAACTTGCGCATGCCTGCTGCTTGCCATTCCTGTTCCATCCTCCTCGGTGTTCTCCCCCACCCCTCCTTGGTGCGCCCCTGTGCTGTTCCCCCCTCCAGCCAAGTGGGGGCCGACGGTGCGGCTCATCCCCCTGGACGAGGGGCCTGTGGGGGCAGAGGGCGTCGCACTGCTGCAAGGGGAAGAGCAAGGGGCGAAGGGTGCAGGTGAGGGAGGGGAGCGGGCGGAGGAGGAGGAGGAGGAGGAGGAAGAGGAAGAGGAGGATGAGGATGAGGATGAAGATGAGGATGAGGAGGCGGATGTTCGACCAAAACACACTCCCGTCAGCTCTGCAGGCGAAGAGGGTGGGGAAATGGAAGGTGATGTTGGTGACAGTGGCAGTGATTATGGTGATGATGATTCTGACCTGGATGATGATACGGTGGATCCCGCATCAGCCACTGACAACCCGCCACGTGGCGACCGCTTTGCGAATCTGAGTCCTGAGTGGAGCCGCGTGATTCGCGAGCCGAGGCGGCGGGGGCAGCACGTGATAGTGGACGTGTGTGCTTCGGTGGATGGGCGCGGGCGGCGGGGTGAGCTGCAGCGGCTGCTCTTCTCCAAGGCGGCGGGGCGCGTGGAGTACCGGTTTGCACGCAAGGTGCGGTGGGGTGACCTGTGGCCCAGCACGGGTGAGGCTCAGGAGGGCAAAGAGGAGGGCGAGAGCGAGGGCTCGGATACAAGTACAAAAGAGTAGGGGCGTTGGTGCGTTAGAGTGTGCAATTATGATGTGATGTGAACGCAGTGTAGACTTGCCGTGGGTCATCACTGCGTGTACGTAATGTGTATGTGCTGGAGTGCACCTCCTCGGCAATAAAGGCAGTCATACCGTGGATGGAATCTGCCTGACCACTTTCTGGGTTCTCAGATTAGGAGAAGGAACTAACCAACATGTCGTCAACCCAGAAAACACCCACTAACCTAAACTGTATATCCAGCAACCTGGTGTCACCTACCCACTAGCCAACCAGGAAATACCCATCAACCTTGTAGTATGATGGAATAATCCAACCGTACGAGCTACTCGGTAGGTTCCAGCACCCAGGCCGGGCACAAGGTAGGCAACAGGGAGTCGTGAAACACAAAATCCTGGCTCTCTCTATGTCCGTGAAGCAAATGCATGGAAGACACGGCACGATTGGGGCACATACCTGCCCTAGGCCTGAGGCTCTTGTCACACAGACTAATGCAGGCTGCGTCATATTTGGTTGTCCCTTTGCCGAGGTGTGGTAGGGCTAGGTGGTGAAGAACATATGGGTAAGTGAAGAAAGGTTCATTTTCTAAGAAGGTGTGGATACAATCCTGATTGGGAGAATTCTACAGTAGTACAGTGCACTCAATATCTCGTGGTGATATTTCAGGGAGCTGAAACCTTGTTGAAAGAATCTCCTTTCAAGGATCTTTTGTGCGAGGCGAGCAGGGGAGGCACAGCTGCGGGCAACACCGAGGCGAATTGGGCACAAGACAAGAGGGAAACTGGCGTGACGTGACGTGTGACCGCCAGCACAACCCATCGCCTGCACTGCATCCATTCCATTCCATCCAGCCCACACAACATCCCTTCCATACCTCGGTCATCTTGTTCATCAGCGGCTCTCCGCGCTCTTAGGGACGTTCAGGTCAGACAGACAGACGGAGTGTACTTCGACCGGCCGTACTCACGACGGACGACAGCCTCACGCTGTGTGACTTGGTGCTTTCGCTGCGCAGCTCCAATCTCTCAACGTTCGGCGTAACATTCTTGAGATCTGGTTTCTGCTAGTGGATTGCATGCTCTCGCCGCGCTACGTATCCGCGTTCCCGTTTCGAGTCAACGCGTGGTGTTGAAAACTGGACGGCAGAGATGCTCGTGATAGGGTCCACATGCGCAATCGCTAGCGCCAGAACATAATGAGCGGTAGCGACATTGATCAGCATCAGCACAATAGTCTGGAGGTAGCACTCGTATTTAGTCAAGCGTAATCAGTTTGCTGTGTTTTTATTTCTTTCTTTCATTTTTCGAAAAGTAAGCATAAACGTTTCTATGACGGACAACGGAACAGGATTAGAAGCGAGCATTCGAAGCAACGTCACGAACGAGTTTCTTGACTCTGCGTGATCATTCCATGCCTGGCGGCGCATTCCGTTCGATCCACGTTAGCATAGTTCTAAACGTAACTGTGTGAGCTCCTCGGTAGCGTGCGACGCGATCATGACGACCAGCAGCGAAACCCAGCCGCAGGAGCCGGCGCATACCGCGGGTCCCGAGGTGGCGCTCGTGTTCATCGGCGTGTCGCTGGCGCTCGGCGCGCTGTGCCGGCAGGTGCTGAGCAACACGCGCATCCCGTACACCGTCGCGCTGCTGCTCGTTGGCGTCGGACTCGGCGCGCTAGGTACGCGAGGGATCCATTCCATACGATCACGGTGACAAGCCTTTTCTACTGCTTATGATGAGGAGTTGTTGCTATCTGTGTGGCTCGTTCGTTGACCTGTGGTTTTGCTCGTGGTGGTGGTTTTGCAGAGTATTATGTCAACCTGGGACTGCTGGGGGAGAGCATTCGGATGTGTACGCTTCATGAACCCTGACCATCGCATTCGCACTTCTTTTTACGAAATCAGCTCGAGTTGTTAGTGTTCGACTTCTCCCTGACTTATATCGCAAGATTCCCGAATCCCTTGTCTCGGTAATGGTTTCAATTAGCCAAATTTGTGCTGTATCCTTCGCCACGCGTCCCTGCGTCTGTGCGTGCTTGCAGGGGCCAACATTGATCCAGAGCTGGTGCTCTACGTCTTTCTGCCCGCACTGCTATTCGAAAGCGCCTTTTCCTTCGAGTTCCACCAAGTCAAGGTCAGTCAACCGTGCCTTGTACCTCGTGTTGTCTCAGCATGGAAATCCTCATATGCGTGCCTGACCCTGTCCCCACATACAGCTACTCCCCACTTGTTCCCCTTCATCCTCACTTCCCTTTGTGATTCCCACGTTCCCCATGCTCCCCTTGGTGCGACACGAGCAGCGGTGTCTGGTCCAGATGTTTCTGCTGGCAGTGCCGGGTGTGGCCATCTCCACTGGCTTCCTCGGAGTCATCAGCCGGGTAAGCAAGCACACAGCGAGAGGAATCAGAGGAAGCTCGGAAGATGAGGGGGCAAGGACTTTATCATGCATTAATTAGCGTTTTTTCTGCCCTAGCTAGTTCCAAGTCACTGTACGGCCCAGCTGAGGGCATTCCTCTTTTCTCCTCCTCTTGTTACCATCCACCCCTCCCCACCCCCAACGTGCTGCACGGCGGGTTGCATGGCACGGCAGTACGTGCTGCCGTACGGGTGGAACTGGAGCACGGCCATGCTGCTGGGCGGGCTGCTCAGCGCCACGGACCCCGTGGCCGTGGTGGCGCTGCTGCGCGACCTGGGCGCCTCCAAGAAGCTCAGCACCATCATTGACGGGGAGGCCCTCATGAATGACGGGTGAGGGGTCATAAGGGGTGATAAGGGGTGATAAGGGGTGAGGGTTCAAGGACCTGGGCGCCTCCAAGAAGCTCAGCACCATCATTGATGGCGAGGCGCTCATGAACGATGGGTGAGCGGTGATGAGGGGTGATAAGGGGTGAGGGGTGAGGGTTGAGGGGTTTGGGTGAATGATGGGTTGGTTGGCAGAGGAAGAATGTTATGGTCGCGGGTTGGCGTGCTATCAGACCATCTCCACGCCCTCATTCATCATCCTGCATCAACTCCCGTATCCTCACTTGTCCAACTGTGCCCTGCCCCTGCCCTGCCGTGCCTGTGAGCGCAGCACGGCGATAGTGGTGTTCCAGCTGTTCCTGCGCCTCACTCTGGGCTACAGCTACGGCATCGGGGATGTCATCGGCTTCCTCTTCAAGGTCACGCTCGGCGGGTGAGTGGCACATGCCAGCATGTTCTCACACGTACCAGCCTTTGGTGACACATCTCCCTCCCTCCCCTCTCTCGTCGTTATTCGCACGTCTTATGTGCGGCTCATCGCGTTTCCCCCCTCCTCGCTGTGTTGCCATGGCATGGCATGGTGCAGGGTGGGGCTGGGGATGGCGTTCGGGGTGGTGAGTCTGCTGTGGCTGCGCACCGTCTTCAGCGACCCTGTCATCGAGATCACCATCAGCCTCACCGCCTCCTACATGGCCTTCTTCGTGGTACGTGGGCATGTGCATGCTGCACCGCATCACACGCATGACATGCCATGCCATGGGGTCAAGGGCATGCTGTGCCATGCCATGGGGTCAAGGGCATGCTGTGCCATGCCATGGGGTCAAGGGCATGCCATGCCATGCCATGCCATGCCATGCCATGCCATGCCATGTTGTCATGTCACAATGCATGCGAATGATCACATGCACCTTACTCCCTGGGTTTTTTTTCTCGCTGCATGGGACTTACGATATGCAAGTGTGCGAGTGAATGTACGCATCGACCTTCATCCATGGTGCTGCGGTCGAGTGCGAGGCCACCTCTCTGTGTGTCACTGCATTGCATCCCTCCCTCCCTCCATGCAGGCGAACGATGTGGCTCAGACATCGGGAGTGCTGTCAGACATGACGCTTGGCATGTGAGATGAATGACGCTTGGCATGTGAGATGCATGACGCTTGGCATGTGAGATGCATGGCACTTGGCATGTGAGATGCATGGCGCTTGGCATGTGAGATGCATGACGCTTGGCATGTGAGATGCATGGCGCTTGGCATGTGAGATGCATGGCGGTTAGCATGTGAGATGCATGGCGCTTGGCATGTGAGATGCATGGCGCTTGGCATGTGAGATGCATGACGCTTGGCATGTGAGATGCATGACGCTTGGCATGTGAGATGCATGGCGCTTGGCATGTGAGATGCATGACGCTTGGCATGTGAGATGCATGACGCTTGGCATGTGAGATGCATGGCGCTTGGCATTTAAGCTGCATATGCCAGTACAGTGAAGCTTGTATACCGGTTTTAAATCATACTCTGTTTGACCTGGGGACTCTTTCATATCTCACTAATTTCTCTCCCTCCTTCGCTCCCTCCCTGCTTCCCCCTTCTCTCCTCCCTCGTCCCCACTCCTCATGGCAGCATGTTTGCCATATTCGCCAAGACAGCGTTCACAGGGGAGAGCGAGCAGGGCATGCACCACTTCTGGTGAGAATCGTGCAGCCTTATCTATTTCATGTACTGTGCTGGACAGCCATGTTTCTCAATTTCGTTCCCATAGTTGCATTAACGCGTGTCGCACGCATTCCCACGCTATGCGTCATTGCGTGCAGGGAGATGGTGTCGTACATCTCCAACACGCTCATCTTCGTTCTCAGGTAACACCACACCACAAGCCACCACGTGAACCCATGCTGCTGGTGGCTTTCAATGAAGGCTTGGGTAGGCACCTGTTGACATGGGCCATTGCAACTTTTTTTAATTCAATCATTCGGATTAATGCGTGTCTTGTCTCATCTCATGTACTGCAATCTCTTCTTCGCCCCTCCTGGCAGTGGAGTGGTGATATCAGAGAGCATTCTTCAAAACTCTAACTACATCAAAGGTGCTCCCCTCCTCGCTACTCTTTGCTAGCTTGCCTCCTCTGCGTGCTGCTGCTGCTGGCTGTGTCGGCGTGGTGCTCAGCTCATTAGATCAGATTCGTTTCAAAGGCCACTGAACTCTGCTCTCGTTTGCAACTCGTCCTGCCATACGACTTCACCCCTGATTTGCCTCCTCGCATGCTCTACCGTACCCTTCCTCTCTCCCCTTCCCCCTTCCACCCATCCACCAGGCGCGGACTGGGGCTACATGATTCTGCTCTACGTCTTCGTGCAGCTATCCCGCGTGGTGGTGGTGGGAGTGTTGTACCCCGGGCTGGCCAGCAGCGGCTACGGGCTCACGTGGAAGGAGGCCATCATCCTCGTCTGGTCGGGCCTGCGTGGTGCCGTCGCCCTCACGCTCGCCCTGCTCGTCAGCGTGAGTCACATGGGAGGCGTGGGGCACATGGGAGGCGTGGGGCACATGGGAGGCGTGGGGCACATGGGAGGCGTGGGGTTTCTCTGCTGTCCTGTCTGCTGGGCCCAGTCGCTGTGTCTTCCTCTCCTTCCCAAGGTTCATGCCGCGCACAATGTCTTCCCATCTCCCCTTTATGAAACGTGCTCATTCCGTGGTCTGCTTCTGCCATGGGGCGTCAGCCTCACCATTAAATGACCATGATGATTCCACCCCTCTTCCCTTTCTGCCATCTGACAGCATGAGCCGGTAACAGAACACATCAGTAAAGAAACAGAGGCCAGGGTAAGTCTTCTCCTGCTCTCCATCTACTTTCCTCTCTGCTCTTAAAGGTTCATTTGTGCCCACGGGCAACTTGCCAGCCTGCACACAGTGCTCACCTCTTATCTCTTGCACGGCATGTGAAATGTCCTGTTACATCAGGGTTTCATGTTTAGCATCACGGCACATGCAATTCTGCTCATGCCGCCTCTCTCTGCCCGCTCGCCCGCCCGCCCGCCCGCCCGCCCGCCTGCCCGCCTGCCTGCCTGCCCGCATGTGGCAGTTCATGTTTCTGACGGGTGGAGTGGTGTTCCTGACGCTCATAGTGAACGGCTCCACCACGCAGTTCGTCCTCGCCGCTCTCAAGATGAACGCCACCTCCGACATCAAGGTGAGGTGACCCGCTCCCTCTCCCCCTCCTTACACGCCTCAAGTATCATCACAACCTATCTAACCGCGTTAGGTTCCTCATCTTCCCTGTCGGCTCGTTTTCTTCTCCGCTCAGCCATCCTGTGTGTTCCAATGTATCTACTCTGTTTCCTTGCTCGCTCCCTTCCCTTCTCCACCGTCACTCTCTCCCTGTTTTATTTCTTTACTCCTCTTCCTGAACCTCTATCCGCCCTGCTCTCAGTCACCCTCCTTTCTGTCCTTCTCCCATCCCCCATTGCCTACTTCCTTCCCCCCTTCTCCCGCCCCACCCCCCCCTGCTCGCACCCCCGCCTCTCCCCGCCTCTCCCACAACAGAAGCGGGTGGTGAGCTTTACGAAGCAAGAACTCTGTGAGTACGCGGTGAAGACGTTTGAGGAGATCGGAGACGATGAGGAGCTGGGGCCAGCGGAGTGGGCCACCGTCAACGAGTACCTCACCTGCCTCAAGCAGCCCGCCTCGCACGGGACCCTCTCCGCCAGTGCCTTCCTGAGCCGATTCGGAGGCTCGGGAGCTGGTTCGGGAGGAGGGTCGGGGGTGGGGGTGGGGGTGAGGAAGAGCCACCCGCATGACCACAGCCAGTCGCATGAGCAGCTGCGGGCGCAGCAGCTGCATGACACCCGCCTCAGGTTCCTCAATGGTGCGCGCCTGCATGCTCGTTCATTCAGAACTCCTGCATGCTTATTCAGCGCCCCTGCCTTGTTGCTTTGTTTTCCATTCTAAGACATGGTCTGCAGGATCTCACACGGTTGGTTGCCCCCCATGTGTCGCATCCTCTAACATCGCCTCTCCCCCCCCACCCTGCTCCTGCTCAATTTCTCTCCGTGCCTCTTTTCCGTTCTCCATACTGCCCCGCCACCGCCCCTGTTCTCCACCCGCCCCAGGCGTGCAGGCGGCGTACTGGAGCATGCTGGAGGAGGGGCGAGTGAACCAAACAGCCGCCATGCTGCTCATGCAGGCCGTGGCCGAGGCCGTCGACCTCACCACACAGGAGCGCCGCCTGCTGCTGTGGAAGGCCCTGGAGCCGCACGTGCGCATGCCGCGCTACCTGCGCCTCATCCACCGCCGCCTGCGCAAGCTGCTCCCCCAGCGCGCCCTCAACTGGGTCAACGTCGACCGTCTGGAGCTCGCCGCCTCCATGAGTGCTGCTTACATCCGCGCTCTGCGGCATGCTCGACAGCAGCTGCGGGACTTCCTCAGTGAGTGGGATGGTTGATTAACGGATGGGTGAAATTGTGCGTCAGTCAGTGGGTGAGATCACACTTGTGTGCACGGCCCTTGCACCATCACTGCTTCCCCAGCGCGCCCTCAACTGGGTCACGGTGGACCGCCTCGAGCTCGCCGCCTCCATGAGTGCTGCTTACATCCGCGCTCTGCGCCACGCCCGGCAGCAGCTGCGGGACTTCCTCAGTGAGTGGGGTTCTTGATCAATGAGCGGGTGGGTGAAACTGTATGTCAGTCAGTGGGTGAAATCAACCGTTGCGCCATCACTGCTCCCCCAGCGCGCCCTCAACTGGGTCACCGTCGGCCGTCTCGAGCTCGCCGCCTCCATGTCTGCTGCTTACATCCGCGCTTTAAGGCACGCCCGGCAGCAGCTGCGGGACTTCCTCAGTGAGTGGGGTTGTTGATCAGTGAATGGATTTGTGAATCTGTGGGTGAAATCACCCGCTTGCATGGCTGTTGCTCCATCACTTCTGCGCTGCTTTCTCATCTTTCCCTCGCCCTCCCTCTCCTCTCCTCACCCCTCCGTCCATCAGAGGACAGCCCGATATGCGAGGCGGTGATACTGGAGAGCGAGGAGGAGGATACACCAGCAAAGAAGTTCATGGAAGACGTGCGCCTCAACTTCCCCGAAGTCCTCACCATCATCAAGACCAAGCAGGTCACACACGGCATCGCTTCTGCCGCTGCCTCCTCACCTCCACTCTTCTTCCCTCTCCCTTTCTAACCCCTGTTTCCACCAGAGGACAGTCCCATATGTGAAGCAGTGATACTGGAGAGCGAGGAGGACGAGACACCGGCCAAGAAGTTCATGGAAGACGTGCGCCTCAACTTCCCCGAGGTCCTCACCATCATCAAGACCAAGCAGGTCACACACGCCATCCTGCAAGGCCTACACGGGTACGTCGAGAATCTCGAGCACGCGGGGTTGCTGGACCAGCGCGAGGTGATGCATCTGCACAAGGCGGTGCAGGCGGACATGAAGAAGCTGCAGCGCAGCCCGCCGTTTGTGGCGATGCTGCCGGCGGGGGAGGTGCTGGCACGGCAGCCGCTCATCGGAGCGCTACCGGCGGACATCCGCGTGGCGCTGCTGCAGCCGCTCAAAGAGGCCACCAAACTCTCCGGGGCGTCCCTCTTCCACGAGGGGCAGCCTGCTCAGGGCGTCTGGCTCATCGCCTCCGGTACCGCCACGCACACCTGCCCACCTACCCACCCACCCATCTGTCCGTCCCTCCGTCCATCCATCCTTCATGTGTCGCAGTATCAGATACTCAGATGTCCCCACTCTCGGTTCTCTCACACCCTTCTTCCTGCACGTCGTATTCTCTCTCCCCCGTCCCACCCCACCCACCAACGGCAGTGGACGTCAGCGCGAGCAGAGGCGGAAGCAGAGGCGCATGGGCATCGGTTCATCCCGCCGCTGTTTGCACACGGCAGCTCCGTGGGGCTGTATGAGACACTGCGGGGATGCGTGTACATGAGCACGGTGGTGGCAGACAGCGTGCTGCACTGCTTCTTCATCGACAGGCAGAGGATCATGGATGCTGCAGGCAGCAGCGACGCTATAGAGGACTTTCTCTGGAAGGTAAGGAGCAGGGAGCGTGGAAGGGCCTCAGTTCTTCTCTTTTCAGATTCTCTTGGCTCCTTCTCCTATTTGTTTTTTTTTTTTTTTTGCAATATTTCTTCTCCTGCCCCCTCTCTCTCCCCCACTCCGTGTTCTTCTCCCTTTCCCCTTGTTTCCCTCCCCTTCCTCCCGGTGCTCTCGCGCTTCCCCTGTCCTGTGATCCTCCCCATGCAGGAGAGCTGTCTGGAGGTGGTGAGGGTGCTGCAACCAGAGGAGTTTGGAGCACTATCAATGCACGAGCTGCGAGTGCTGCTCACCGACTCAGCGCACCTCCTCACATGCCGCCCGGGGGACACCCTGGACCTGCTGCCCTCGCAAGTGGCCGTGCTGCTGCTCGGGTCCGTGCGCCCCGTCGACCTCTCTCTAGCCAATGCATCTGCCATTCCTTTCTCTGGTTCTGCTCTCGCTGCCTCCCAGCCTCTGCTGGATCCCACGCATACTGCTGCTGCCTCGTCTGCCGTTGCTGATGCTGCCGCTGCTGCTGATTATGCCGCTGCTGGTTCTGCAAATGGAGGCGCTGGGCAGGGGAAAGGGGGCGAGGTTTCAGAGGCGGATGGCGTGCAAGGGGGTGATGTAGGCGAGAGTGATAGGCTGCTGGGCGGTGGCAGTGAGAACCATGGGGGTGGAGGAGGAGGGGGCGATGGGCGTGTGGAGAATGGCTTGTTGGTGGCCATAGATGCGCCCGCGTTGCTCACAGCACAGCCACTGCCAGCCGCAGGTGATTTTCCCACAGCTGCTGCCCGTGCCATTGCATATTCCCTGAATGGGTCAGAAAGTTTGAGTATGCAGCAAGCAACAGGGAATCCTGGGTTTCCTGTTGTGTCATGAGTCCATTGACCCGCTATGTGCTGTCTCTCTGTGTGCAGCCCCTGAGCGGGCAGTGTATGGAGACAGCGCTGCCATGCTGCACGGGCGCTACTCCGCCCTCTCCCTCTGCAAGCTGCTTGTCATCCACATGCCCCGCGACCTCATGTCCGTCCAAAACACGCCCACCAGGTGCGTGCGGCATAGAGTGGATGCATGTGTGGATCTTGCACAATCACTCGCAATGCATGAACACATGTACATCACTGGCACCTATCATCTTCTCATCGCTTGCTCGCACGCACCTTCCTGCTGTCCTTCTTGACTCGTTCTGCGTGCGCATATTCCATCATCTGCAATGCAACCATCCTCTCCTACCGTCCTCACCTCCTTCTGCCCTCTCACTCCCCGGCCAATCAGGTCGTTCCACGTGCACCGCCCGCAGGCCACGCACGACCACGATGGGCTGCTGCGCTTCGGAGCGGAGGGAGCGGAGGAGAGCACACTCAACGAGGCGCTACTGGCGGCCATGGGGGCGGGGGAGCATGCTGGCGAGGAGGGCGGGGGCGGGCTGGGCGAGGAGGGGGCGAGTGAGATGACGATGCCTCGCGGCAGTGAGCTGGCGGCGGCACTGAGGGACCGCGCTGTGGTGGACCAGGCGCTCACGGAGCGAGCCATGGAGCTGAGTGTCTTCGGCAGCAAGGTGTGCACAAGGCAGTGGGATGGGAATTGGGAGGCAGATATTCCCCCTGTGCACGTGTGTTGTTGCTGCTCTCTCCTACCACGAGCTGCTCCTTTGTGTGTCTTGCATCTTTTACTCGCATCTTCTCTGCTTCTCACTCCTCACCCTCTCGCCCCACACCCTTCTTTGTCCCAGCTGAACCTGAGACCACGCAGGCCCACGGACACGTCTCCGCACCACCACTACAGCCACGTGCACGCGCACTACCACAGCCACTACAACCTGCACGCCGTGAGAGTCAGCCCCGCCCCCTCGCCCGCCTCCGCCCTCTTCACCGCCTCCCAGCCGCATCTGCTGCCTGATTTCCGCCGCCAGGTAGGACAGCAGGTCAATCGCGCCGCCACGTCATCAGGTGCCAGCGCGCGCAAAACCAGTGACCCCAACATTGTCCAATCGATGCGCAGCGGCCATGTCAGCTTTGCAGCGCAGGGCCAGCTGGCACGAGGAGGAGCGCACAGCACGTCGCTGTCTGCGATCCTGCCCTCGCTTTATGCAGCGGCTGATTCGCGAACGCCAGGCAGTGATGGTGGTGGTGATGGTGGTGGTGATGGTGGTGTGAAGGCTGATGGGGTATCGAGGGACGGTGGTGCTGGAGATGTGGCAAAGCCTGAAGTCCCCCGTGCATTTCTGCCGCCACGTCGGCCTCCGTCCTCAGCCCCAACCTCGTCCAGTGGTATTCCCCTCGACCGGCAACCAGATTCAGCAGAAGGCGAGGCATTCCTAGGGAATCCATCAAGAAGAGAATCAAGGGGAGGCCCAGCGCGTGAACTTCAACCAATTCCTTCCGCGCCCCATGAAAGGGTAGGGAATGATAGTTACGAGGAGGATGGCGCTGGAGAGGATCATGTTGTCTCCATCGACTCTCCTAGTCGCCTGTTTTAAGTACAATGACGCATTGTCAATGGTTGCTTCTCTGTCTGAGTGTTTATTGGTTGCTATTTATCTTAAGGTAAGCTCTTGCTGTGAATCCTCGTTAGCGGAACATCACTGTAGAATGAATTCAGCAGGTGCTATTTGTGTCCAGCCTAGTCGCGAAATCTGTATAACCGGAGATGGCGGGGACGAATCGCAGGTATCGAATCAGGAGCCAGGTGAACACCTGCCACAGTGCTGCAGTCAAAATGTCCCTCCCAGCGAATTCCTCTTGCCGCCTTGCTTCCTTCGCCTCACCACCCTCACATTTCTTCTCTGCCTTCGGCATACCACCAGTCTTTGCTTCACTATCCACCCCAAGCATCCGATACAGACGCTATCAGCAATCTAGACAGATTGTAGAACGGTACCTCGGCTTTTTCTTCAGATCATCAAGTAGACGCCATGGCGAGCAAGGCGGCTTTCGTACTTCTCGCCCTCCTCGCGGCTGCCGCGTTCTGTCACGCTAGCCGTCCTCTTCCTGCAGACAGCGATAACTCCGTTACGATCGTTGCCAAGGATAACGATAATACTGTCACCGTGGTTCCCGCTGATAGCGACAACACCGTTGCCGTGGTTCCCGCTGATAACGACAACACGGTCGCCGTGGTTCCCGCTGATAACGACAACACGGTCGCCGTGGTTCCCGCTGACAACGACAACACGGTCGCCGTGGTTCCCGCTGACAACGACAACACGGTCGCCGTTGTTCCCGCTGATAACGACAACACGGTCGCCGTGATTCCCGCTGATAACGACAACATGGTCGCCGCTGTTCCCGCTGATAAGGACAACATGGTCGCCGTTGTTCCCGCTGATAACGACAACACGGTCGCCGTTGTTCCCGCTGATAACGACAACACGGTCGCCGTTGTTCCCGCAGATAACGACAACACGGTCGCCGTTGTTCCCGCTGATAACGACAACACGGTCGCCGTTGTTCCCGCTGATAACGACAACACGGTCGCCGTTGTTCCCGCTGATAACGACAACACAGTTGCCGTGGTTCCCGCCGAAGCAGAGGACAATGTGGCTGTCGCTCAGCCATCGTCTGACGTCAGCCCTAAGATTGCTATGGTTGTGTAAAGGAGAATCGTAACCACAGCAGTTGAGGATCGTGGTGAAATGAAGTCACTCTCATTTAGTTGTGAATAGTCAGTCCTGTTGTATACGTAGCATTGTGTATTTTGTTGTCAGTCTCCGTGTGTTGCATAAGGGCCCAAAGGATATTTGCGGCTGTAAAGGTATCTGTTGTATCCATTCCATATGTGCCAGCTTCAGGCTAAGCAGTGATGGTTGCGCCTCATGTCCCTACATGCATCGATGTCTGTATGCCGGTCTGGGAATGTGAGCTGAGCATGCTTGAAGGATCATATGGTTGCTTGCATGTCAAATGCAAGGATTATGACTTGATGGCACTATATCTACCTGCCCTCTTGCTTACCTTCATGTCTCCAGAACAGCCCCAGATATGTGTTGTCACCCAGGAATTCAGTGCAGATAAGAGTGCTTCCGAATTAGGGTGCCATGGTCAACCAAAATTTGATTCAAGGCATTGGAAGGTGGAAGAAAATTAATTATTGTGTGAATATGTATGCAATACACGGTTCCGCGTTTTGTAAGGGATGGAATTTCGAAAATGTACACTCTTGAGCCACGTTATAGATTTTCTTGCTACTGTAGCGACCTTGGCTTCCTTTTCGACCTGAACACCCCGGCACGCCCCTTGACCTCGGTGATCCTGGTGAGCCTCCACACCTGGTGACCTCGGTCTCCACTCCACAGCCTGGTGACCCTGGTAGCCCTCCATACCCGGTCACCCCGGTAAGCCTCCACACCCGCTGCACTAGGGTGAGCCGAGGTGTTCCGCACCAGGGTCGCGATTCGCGAATTCAGAGGGTGCCACTTCTTAGGGTGCCTTTAGGCGTGCTGTCGCACGCCCCGAGAACAACCTCCAGGTCGTGGCGCCCCTCATTGCGTGTCGCTCCCGATCGGTGAAACTCTCGCTAATAGTGACCATGTGTGTTGTCGAGCGCACAATAACCTCAGCGTGGATTTGGCGAAGCTCGTATAAAGGGTTACTATGTAAACGACCACCATAGCTGTTCGCAAAGTTGTTCCGCGGTTCGAGGGATACACTCACTCATGATAACCCCTCTGGCACTGCTTGGGCTGCTCACTAACTCCCCTCTCCACTCTCATCCAAACGGGTCGAGATACTCACTACACCTGACCTGACCCGGCCTTTACCCGACCCGTCCGGGTCAAATGCCATGTTTATTTCAACGCAAGGCTGTTGTGCGTGTCTCCATCTGTGTGAAAAGCAATTTCTCGCTGTGCTCTGCACGTGGTACTGAAACTAGGTGCAGAGATAATTATTCGCTGTTAACAGCGATTCAACATGGTGCGTGTCTTAGCGCTTCAGACAGTCGCATTCCTCGCAGCCTTTTTATGTGTGCACATTCTGCCATTGAGCTGACGTGATGGCGTGCTGCCTTGTGTCTGTGCAGGGTCGTGGTGGTTGCGAGGGCCAGGTCACCAAGGCTAGTGTTGCAGCTGTCGACACCGTCGCCAGTAATGCAGGCGGGCTCACGAAGCGATCCGTCGCCGGATCCAACGGCAATGCGGCGAAGCAGTTCACCATGGACGAGGTGTCCAAGCACAACCGCCCAGGGGACGCCTGGGTCGTCGTCCAAAACAAGGTCCGACAGAAATCCGCATCTTTCTTTCTTCTTAGTTCTGCTCGAACCGGTTCTGTCTTGTTCCTGATGTCCTTCCTGTCCAGTTCGCTAACCAACTGGGCTAAAAGGGCATATTTACTTGGTGGGTCAGCGCACCCATACCCTCCCAGGATGACACCTGTAACCCTTGGGAAGACCACTTTGGGCCATTCCAGTGTCCATTTCCAACACTCCCCTCACTGGGAGGGCCCACCACTAGGGCACAGGAAATCTGCCAACAGCAAGAATCGAACCCGGGTCTCTACCCCACTTTTCAACCATGTCCAGTTCGCTAACCAACTGGGCTAAAAGGGCATATTTACTTGGTGGGTCAGCACACCCATACCCTCCCAGGACGACACCTGTAACCCTTGGGAAGACCACTTTGGGCCATTCCAGTGTCCATTTCCAACACTTCCAACATACTGTCTGAGTTGGACTTCATTTACCCTGTGTCGGTGGATCGTGCAGGTATACGATGTGAGCGACTTTGCGGACCAGCATCCAGGCGGGCGCGTGATCTACTTGCTGGCGGGTCGCAACGCCACGGACGTGTTCGCCGTCTTCCACAAGCCGTCCACCTCGGCGTTCCTCGCCACGCTGTACATCGGCGATCTCAAGGTACGCTCGGGTTTGGATGCGATAGATATGACCAACGTATCGGATGAACCAAAGTCTTCCAGCAATGTTTGCCAAAGTGAACGTTAGTAGCGCTAGTGGCTCCGTCATTTGTTGCAAAATGTAGTACCTTTCTAGCCTCGAAGCCCCAGCCCGCGTCTGGCAATCTGCCCGGAGAGAGATAGTCTAGTACCTTTCTAGCTTCTCTCCACACGGCCTACCACGATTTGGGGACGATGCGACACATCTCTAATCTCATGATGGCCTCCCGACTTCTTGCCGCTTCGTCCGCTACAGGACAGCGAGGTGGAGCCGACCGGCGATCTGCTGAAGGACTTCCGCGATCTGCGGTCGTCGTTCGAGGCGAAGGGGTACTTTAAGTGCAGCCCGGCGTACTACCTGTTCAAGGTGCTGTCCACGTTCGCCATTGTCGCCGCCAGCATCGCCATCATCATGGGGACCTCCGACCCGCGCTGGGTGCTCGTCTCCGGCGTGCTTCTCGGCCTCTATTTTCAACAAGTCGGCTGGCTCTCGCACGACTTCCTTCACCACCAGGTCAGCGCCACGCGCACGCGAGTCTGCCGTCTCACTGATGCTGTTGTCTCCGCTCGTTATCGAAGCAGAGAGTCCTCCTGAAACCGCTAACTGAGACGCACGCCGCGCGCTCCGCACCTACGCGGCAGCGCTGTATTACCGATAATCTTTCACGGTTGACGTAGATCATTCCACTCGCGTGCAGGTGTTCCAATCGCGGTCCCTTAACACGTTCATCGGCGGGTACATTCACGGCAACCTGGCCCAGGGCTTCAGCATGAATTGGTGGAAGAACAAACACGCCACACACCACGCCATAACCAACGAGTGCGACAAGGAGTACCGCCCAATCGACCCGGATATCGACACGCTGCCGTACCTGGCGTGGAGCGAGGACATTCTCGCGACCGTCAAGAGCAAGACCGTGCGCTCGCTGCTGCGCTACCAGAGCTATCTCTTCTTACCCACCCTCTTCGTCGCCCGTTTCGCATGGTAAGCGCGACCTTTGCCACGCATTACCTCGCAGAACCGCACGTCACATGGCTGCCGGTATCTCTTTACGTGAGCTTGGCCTCGGAGACTAGCTTGGCAACAGAATCCTCGTGTGATGTTCCCCAATACCTGCCATGCAGGTCGTACGCGAGCCTGACTTACTGCTTCTCGGACGAGGTGCCTGCGAAGGAGCGCTTCTATGAGCGGCTGTTCATGGTGCTGCACTACGCGTGGGTGCTGGGGTTCGGCTTCGGCTGCCTGCCGTTCTGGACGGCCGTCACGTGGTTGCTGACGGCGCAGATCTCCGGCGGGCTGTTCCTTTCGTTTGTGTTCGTGCAGAGCCACAACGCCATGGAGATCTACAACGAGGGCAAAGACTTCTACACCGCCCAGGTGCGTTGCGTTGCACTGCCATGGATGTGCTGTCCTGTGATGTGCTGTCATGTGATGTGCTGTCCTGTGATGTGCTGTCCTGTGATGTGCTGTCCTGTGATGTGTGATGAGGAAGCCGGTAGAGGTGAAAGAACAAGTAGCACTGGGAGCAGTCTTGCCTGAAAGATACAGCCAGTGCCATGATTGTGTGGTGGTCAGGCTTGGTATAAAGTGAACGCATGCCAACTTGACTGTGTGATGGTTGGTCTTCCCACTTCATCCACCATTGTCCCCTCTCCGCGACCCTTCAGATTGTGACCACGCGTAATGTGAGCGACGGGCTGTTCAACGACTGGTTTACAGGCGGGCTGAACAAGCAGCTGGAGCACCACCTGTTCCCCACCATGCCCCGGCACCACCTGGGCAAGACGTGCAAGGCAGTGAAGGAGCTGTGCGAGAAGCACGGGCTTGCCTATGAGAAGGTGTCCTTCGCCAAGGGCACGTCCCTAGTACTCGAGCATCTCAGCAAAATTGCAGAGAAGGCCTGATGTGTTGCTCTTGGTGTGGACAGTGTAATGCCACATTGGACTTAAAACTTTGCAACTCCTATGTTGCACACGTGGTGGGCCCATGCGAAATGTGCCAGCTTCAGGTGAAGCATTGATGGTTGCTTCACATGTCCGTGTGGCCTTTGATGTGTGTATGCTGGTCTGCGAATGTGAGATGAGCATGCTTGTGGGACCAGTTAGTCGCTTGCATGTCAAATGATGGTACCATACCATGTACCTGCCTTTGCCTGCTAGTCATTATCATCCCCAGAACAGCCCTAGCTAGCTCCATGCATTGTCACCCAAAAATCCAGTTTAGATACAGGAGTGCCCCCAAGTTAGGGTGCTATTCTCAACCAATTTTGATTCAAGGCATTGGAAGGTGGAACAAAATCAATGAATTGAGAAAGCTTGCTTTCTTGTTTTTATCATTTGGCATCGTTCTCATTGCAAATGGCATATTACAACATATCCATCGAGTTCTAACACAAGCTAGTACATGCAGAGAATACTAGCTAAAATGTACCGTGTCCAAACGGCCTTAGTAGGCAGTCGATGCTGGGGTGGGTGGTGGGAAAGTTGAGTGAGCCGTTGGAAATAGAGAAACGTGGGTGGAGGGAAATGAGCTCCAACCCACGGTTTTTGTAGTTGGAGAAGGGCGTTTAGCGCGCTTCGACGATGCCAAATGTGCAGTACAAGCAGCTTCGCTTTCACAATACACAATTTAAAAAACACAATGTGTGTTTAAAATTTATAATTTCTGTCAATGTGTGTGCACAGTTTCCGCGTTCCGTAAGGGGTGAAATATTGGAAATGTACACCCGTAAACCACGTTATAGAGTTTATTACTACCATCCTTACTTGTCGCCTCCACCCGCCTCGGGAGAATAGAGAGTAGGGATCCTCGTGGCATCCCTCCCAGCCACAAACCAAGCAAGTTCCCTTCCTTCCCCATCCGCTTCCTGCTCCTCGCAGCCATTTCTGCTTTTCGTCGCATCTCCATTCCCGACGTAGTGCAGCAGGGACCCTTCTGCCACTGCCGTCCCACTGTACAAACGCTTTGGAGCATCGCAGGATCGCGTCGCAGCGGCTCGTCGCAATGGCGACGGCATCTCTCACACAGAGCGTGCTGCGATGCCGTCAGCCGTCGATCGTCCATTGTGTTCGCCAAGCCAATAATCATAGCCAGTCCTCACTCTCCCATCTCCATTCCTCAGTTTCTCCGTCACACAACCTCTCGTCCCTACACAGCATTTCGACAGCCATCTGCCGAGCATGCACTCACGCGATCCTTCCAGGGAGTTTGCATCGGCAATCCCAAGGTTCACCCGTGACTTTCTGTCCCGGCCATGCTTCACCGCCCAGCCTGTCCGTGCGCGCCTCGGCGCCAAATGCGCCGGCAGTTGCGGAGGAAAAGGCTGAGAAGGGGGAGAAGAAAGCCGCTTCGCGCGGACCGTCTTCGGCCGGCCCGCCGGCGCAGGGAAAGGCGGGAGGAAAGACGGAATTGATCGACGTGAGCCCGCCACGTGGCACTCGAGACTTTCCCCCGGACGACATGCGACTGCGCAACTGGCTCTGCGGACACTTCAGACAGGTCGGCGGCTCGAGTGTTAGGCTCGGGTGTTACGCATTGGGGAGGGGCACTACCTTGGCAGGAGTGGGTCCTGGCATTCCTGAAAACCGACGTTTCAAAAGCTGTGTTGGAGTAGTAATAGCCTTCCGTGAACGCCTTAAGGCAATCCCATGTATCTCGGTCTCCCTGCTTGATTGCAGTGCAGGTATCACAGCTGTTTGGGTTCGAGGAGGTGGACTACCCCGTGCTGGAGTCGCATTTGCCATCCCTGAGCGTCTAAAAGCAATCCCACTCACACCGTCTCTCTGCGTGCAGGTGTCAGAGCTGTTCGCGTTCGAGGAGGTGGACTACCCCGTGCTGGAATCAGAGGAGCTCTTCGTGCGCAAGGCGGGCGAGGAGATCACCCAGCAGGTCAGCCCCACGAGGGAGTGCGGAATGAGGAGCGGGAATGAGAGAGGAAGGAGCGGGGAAGGAGAGAGGAGGAGCGGGGAAGGAGCGGGGAGGAAACGGGGTAGGATTGGGGAAGCAGAGGCGAGGCGAGGCAGCGCATGTTCTGTACTCTGCCTAGGCCCTCCCTCGTTCGTTACCCGGCTGATCCTTCTATAGACTCATTCTTCCTGTAACTGCAACCCCCCCTCTCTGACCCCAACCCCATGTGAACCCATGTTGTCTTCCCACTGGCGCCATGCTGCGTGTGAATGCGCACTGCCCACAGCTGTACAACTTCGAGGACAAGGGTGGCCGCCGCGTGGCTCTGCGCCCCGAGCTCACTCCCTCGCTCGCCCGCCTCGTGCTGCAGAAAGGGTGAGCGCCCTTGGGAATGCCGCCACCCAGGCACAGGGGGCACCCTAGGAATGGCGCACCATCAGGCAGGGGGGAGCGCCCTAGGGAATACCGTCAGGCAGGGGGGAACGCCCTAGGGAATACCGTCAGGCAGGGGGGAACGCCTGAGGGGGCAACATCAGGCAGGGGAGAACGTTCTATAGAGCATCGCCAGGCGCCTCTAGGGTTCAAAGTGCAGGTGGCAAGAGAGTATGGTACGGCGCCGTCATATGCTGTGTGCTTGGTGAACCAGCAGCGGTCTGGTCTCTCTCTAGTGCCTCATTTCCCACTTCCCCACCCATTCCTTGTCTCTCCACTCCACCCCACCCCTGCCAAGGTCTCTCTTACTCCTTACCCTGCCCCCCACCATATCCCTCCTCCCCTTTCCTCCCACGCATCCACGTGCCCACGCGTCGGACCGTGCCTCGGAGCAGCAAGTCGCTGGCGCTGCCGGTGAAGTGGTTTGCGATAGGGCAGTGCTGGCGCTACGAGCGCATGACACGTGGCAGGCGCAGGGAGCACTACCAGTGGAACATGGACATCCTGGGAGTGCCGGGAGTGGAGGTCAGTCCCTCCCCAAATTTCTGAACCCTAAAACCTGGTTGCACCCTACCCTAGTGCCACCCCTCGCCCGAGAACTGACATGTGGCAACCTTCACTGAGCATTGTAGCTCATCGTGCCACCACTCTCATGAGTCTGGTGCCCACTCACTTCATTGTCACCGCAGTTCCTACCTCCAGTCCCACCTCCAGTCCCACCTCCAGTCCCACCTCCAGTCCCACCCACCTCAAATCCCATTTTTTTCTTCTCATGTCAATTTCCACACTGGCAGTAGAGGTGGCGTTCGTTTCACGCGTGGGTCTTTTGGGATTCCCAGACGAGATATCAACTTCTTCCCATCTCCCTTCCCACCGCCTACCTCACCCCCCACCTCTCACCCTCCCCTCTCAACCAGGCGGAGGCGGAGCTGCTGGCAGCGGTGGTGGCGTGCTTCACACGCGTGGGGCTCTTGAGAATCCTCAACAGGAATACCCATTCTTGCCGTTTGCCTCCCTCTCCCACCCTCCCTCTCCATCCCCCGCTCCCCACGAGCAGGCGGAGGCGGAGCTACTGGCAGCGGTGGTGGCGTTCTTCACACGCGTGGGGCTTTCCTCCAAGGACGTTGGCATCCGCGTCTCCAACCGCAAGGTACCGCTCTTCACCTATTTCCTTCACCACACTGTCTGCCTGTCACCCACTCAAACCATTTTTCACTCACTACACATGTCTGCTTGTCTTTGATGCGGAGGGCTCACTTGTGTGCCACACTACTCCCGCCCTGTGCTCGCTCCCACTCCTCGGTCCTCCCAACTCGGGCAGGTGCTGCAAGAGGTGGTGGAGGGCAGTGGTGTGCCCGCTGACAAGTTCGCAGCAGTCTGTGTTGTGGTGGACAAGGTAAATGCAGAATATTTCTCTTACACTCATTTGTAGCTCTCTTAGCTGTGCTGCTGCAGACTCCCTTTCACCATCCATCACCACCCCCTTTTGACTCTGGCCGCACCTCACCATCTGCCTGCACTCCACCACCCTGTCACCCCTCCTCCCGTGTGCGTGTGTGTGTGGTTGCGACCAGAGGGACAAGATAGGGGAGGGGGCGGTGGGGAGGGAGCTGGCAGAGCTGGGGGTGGAGGAGGCGGCGGCACGGGCCATCCTGGCCACCATGAACATCTCATCGCTGCAGCAGCTCAGAGGTGCATTAACAGATTGACTCTGAGAGTGTGCCAGTGCCAGCTCTTACAGATCAGCTGTGCCTGTGCCGTGTGGAAGTAGTATCAAGCTCGTTGTCTTTCATCACTTCCATTCACACTCCAGGCCTCCCTCCCCCCTTCCCCCTTCCCTCTCCCATTTTCCTCCCCTTCTCCCTCTCCCCTCTGCTCATACTCATCGCTTTCATACCTTCCGCGGATGCACCGCAATCACCTGAGTGCCGCTATAATGTGCTGTGCAGAGCACATGGCAGCGAGTGGGGGCCAGGAGGGCGGCAGTGCAGCAGTGGCGGACTTGGAGCGGCTCTTCTCCCTCGCGGAGGCACACGGCTTTGCCGACTGGCTGGAGTTTGACGCCTCTGTTGTGCGCGGCCTCGCTTACTACACTGGCACCGTCTTTGAGGTGTGTTCCAGGCCACACCGTTATCTCTTCTCTCCAACCAACCACTCTCTAGGGTCCATCAGCCACTGCCATATGTTCACGTAGAGCACTGGCGGTCATGTGTTCTCGTGATGCCACGCTTTCTGTATCCAACCTCTACCTTCCCTCACCACTTCCTCTTGCTCTCCCTCCCACCCCTCATCTCACCATCCGCTCCTGTGGGCACGGTTAGGCGTTTGACAAGGAAGGGGAGCTGAGGGCCATCTGTGGAGGGGGGGCGGTACGACCGCCTGCTCTCCACCTTTGGAGCTGCCGTTGACACACCTGCCTGCGGCTTTGGCTTTGGGGATGCGGTCATTGTCGAGGTGAGGCACGTTGCATCTTTGAGTCGACTCAACTCTCCACCTTTGGGGCTGCCTCCGACACACCCGCCTGCGGCTTTGGCTTTGGGGACGCCGTCATTGTCGAGGTGAGGCAGGCTGTGGCTGCATTGGTGAAGGAGACTATGGTACGGTGCAGCAGGCACTTTAAATAAAAGACAAGGTCTATGAGACTGTGTTTGACGTTTGTGGTTGTTTATCTCTGCCATATGTGCACCTCTGCTTCTCATGCCCACCATGATCTATATTCAATTTCTGCTCACCTTCTTTTTTTCACCCATCTCTTCCCTCTGCCATCTCTTTCCTTTCCCCTCCACAGCTTTTGAAACAAAGAGGTCTTATGCCATCGCTCCAACAGACAGTCGATGACATCGTTGTTCCTCTCGACGAATCGCTCAACGGCGCTGCTGCATCTGTGGCAGCTCGCCTACGCCAGAAGGGCAGGCGGGTGGACCTGGTGCTTGAGAACAAGCGGCTGAAATGGTAAGAGATATTGAGAGGGGCCCTCCACATATGCCAATCAAGCAGCTCTCTGTTGGCACCTTCTTTCATTTGCCTATTGCTCGTTCCTTTCAGAAACGTTTTTTTTTTCCACTGTCCTTCACTTCTGTCAGGGCGTTCAAGCAGGCAGAGAGAGTCAATGCGTCAAGGATGATCATTCTGGGTTCATCAGAGTGGGAACGGGGGGTGGTCAAAGTGAAGGACCTTGCTGCTAGGGAAGAGGTAGAAGTTCTGATTGCTGATCTTGCATAGAGACCATATGTATTTGTGGTCTTCTTCAATAATGATACTGTTTCCCAACAACTTGCTTCTCCAGCAATATTGGGAGTTCCAGAAATTACTGTTGTTAGGATGAAATTCAGGTGGGTGTGCAAATTCCCTAAGAAATTACCAAAAGGGGGTCAACAAAATCGCTGGGCAGAACGGAAAGACCAGATGGCGAGGATATTTTCCAGCGCTGCAAGATGCACGGACACCCTTGCGCCACCTCACACTGTGGTCAAGCCTCAGAGGCCCACGTCATGTGGCCCATCAATGAATTATTTCGTTGTGTCCTCCAATAGAATCTCTAGCGCAAGAATAGAGAAAGATTCGCGTCGCGCTGGTTGCAGAATGCGCTCCGTTCATTGGCTTGTTTACCGCAAATCAAGGCTGCGAAGGGAACAACTTTGGCGGTGTCCACTTCCGCCGAGCCGGATTCGATCGGTACAGTACGCAGGTGAGGGTGATGGCGGTTGGGGCAATTGGGGTTTTCGGGGAGTGATCACTTTTGCTGGAGGGGGAACATGAACATGTGCTGTGCTGGAGTGCTACCACAGCTGCGCGAATCGTAGCTGTTGCCCTCCCGCCACTTTCCAAACCTCGATCTGTACAACTTGTCTTCCTCTGATTTGCGAGAGGCTCATGTTCAAATCTGAACCGTTCGCAGCTACTTCTCTCCGATTTCATCGAGCTTTGCAGCCCGATCATTTCCATTCCAGCATCCGAGCCTCCCAGGCTCGCGAATTCACTTTCGTCGTAGGCGTGGGTTCCGCCAAACAGGAGCTGCTGTCGCACGCCCCGAGAACAACCTCCACGTGACCCCCTCGGTCGTGGTGCCCCCTCCATGTCTCCCTCCCGGTCGCTGAGATCGTGAATGCCTCGCGAAAGGCGACCTTGTGTTGCCGAACAGGAAACAGGCCACAACATATCTCTTGCGAATGTCGTGAATGTGGTTACATTGCCAAATACCACCAAAACTGTTCGTCAGGATGTTCGTCAGGGTAATCCACTGATGCACGAGATTGGGTCACCATTCTGACCCCCCTGCCACTGCTGGGCTACCCTCCCCACCACCCATCTCTCCTCGCCTCCTCTACTTCAACCTCCTTTCTCTTGCTCACCTCCATTCCAGACTGTGCATAGCTCCTTCGGTGGCTCTGAAGTGGAACAGCTCTTGCTGGACTCTGCCCGTGGTACTCTACTAGGTGCAGAGATCACAGCGAATCAGCATGGTGCGTGACTTATCGGTGCAGACTATATCGTTCCGTGTAGCGTGTTTAGGTGTGTGAAATCTGTCATTAAGCTGACGTGACGGCGTGCTGCCTTGTGTCTGTCCAGGGTCGTGGTGGTTGCGAGGGCGAGGTCACCAAGGCTCGCGTCGCAGCCGTGGAGACCGTCGCCAGTAATGCAGGCGGGCTCACGAAGCGATCCGTCGCCGGATCCAACGGCAATGCGGCGAAGCAGTTCACCATGGACGAGGTGTCCAAGCACAACCGCCCAGGGGACGCCTGGGTGGTCGTCCAAGACAAGGTCCGACTCGAATCCGCAACTGTCTTAATCTATACTAGTTCCGATTCTGCTTGTCCGGGTTCTGTCTTGGTTTCAATTCATTCATTATTCTGTCTGATCTGGACATTATTTATCCCTTGTCGGTCGATCGTGCAGGTGTACGATGTGAGCGACTTCGCCGACCGGCATCCAGGCGGGCGGGTGATCTACTCGCTGGCGGGTCGCAACGCTACTGACGTCTTCGCCGCCTTCCACAAGCAGTCCACCAAGTCGTTCCTCGCCACGCTGCAAATCGGCGAGCTCAAGGTATCCCCTCATTTGATTGCGGTAGAAGCGATGAAGTTCATCGAATGAACCATAGTCGTCCAGCAATAACCACCAAAGTGAACGTCAGTTGCGCTAGTGGCTTCGTAGTCTCCTTATAACACGTGAAACCAAAAATCCTACCCGTTCTGCAAAATCTGCACAGTGAGGGATAGTATAGTACATGTCTAGCCTTTTCCCCTCAGGCTTATTACGATTAGGGAGCCATACGGCACATATCTAATCACTAAAGGCTTCTCGATTGCTTGCCGCTTCGTCCGCTACAGGACAGCGAGGTCGAGCCGACCGGCGATCTGCTGAAGGACTTCCGCGATCTGCGGTCGTCGTTCGAGGCGAATGGGTACTTCAAGAGCAGTCTGGCGTACTACCTGTTCAAGGTGCTGTCGACGGACGCCATTGTCGCCGCCAGCATCGCCATCATCATGTGGACCTCCGACCCGCTCTGGGTGCTCTTCTCCGGCATGCTTCTCGGCCTCTACTGGCAACAAGTCGGCTGGCTCTCGCACGACTTCCTTCACCACCAGGTCAGCACCACACCCACCCCTTGTCACAGAAACTGGTTGTCTTCGCTATGCATGAGATAAAATAGTAAAACTGGAACCGCGAGCTTAGACACACGCATGCAGCACGCGTTCAGCCCTTTATCACCGATACACTTTACAGTGAAAGACTGCAGCGGCTGACGTAGCTTCGTGTCGCGCAGGTGTTCCAATCGCGGTTCATGAACACGTTCATCGGCGGGTACATTCACGGCAACCTGGCCATGGGCTTCAGCACCAACTGGTGGAAGAACAAGCACAACACGCACCACGCCGTGCCCAACGAGTGCGACAAGGAGTACCGCCCAATTGACCCCGATATCGACACTCTGCCGTACCTGGCGTGGAGCGAGGACATTCTCGCGACCGTCAAGAGCAAGACCATTCGCTCGCTGCTGCGCTACCAGAGCCCGCTCTTCTTCCCCATCCTCTCCTTCGCCCGCTTCGCCTGGTACGCGGATCTTCACCACCATAAACCTTGCAGAACCGCACGTCCTAATCGTCTCCCGTTGTTTCTGTAGGCGGGCTTGCCTCCAGGAGTACCTTTATGCGTAGAATCCTCACAATGTCCCCCCACGACCCGCCATGCAGGTCGTACGCGAGCCTGACTTACTGCTTCTCGGACGAGGTGGCTCCGAAGGAGCGCTTCTATGAGCGGCTGTTCATGGTGCTGCACTACGTGTGGGTGCTCGGGTTCGGGTTCGGCTGCCTGCCGTTCTGGAAGGGCCTCATGTGGATGCTGACGGGGCAGATCTGCGGAGGGCTGTTCCTGGCCGTGGTGTTCGTGCAGAGCCACAACGCCATGGAGATCTACAACGAGGGCAAAGACTTCTACACCGCCCAGGTGCGCTGCGCTGAACTGGCATGGGTACCAGATTGTGTGTTACCAGATCTGTGTCTGAATGCTTCATAAGAGGAAACTGGCAAGGGTAACAGAATATGTAGGCCTGGGTACAGTCCTGCTGGAAAGATGTAGTAACTTTTAACTGTGTGGTGCAAACGCTGGCTTCAACTTCCATTTACCATTGCCCACCTTGAACCCCCTTACAGATTGTGACCACGCGCGATGTGAACGGCGGCCTCTTCAACGACTGGTTCACAGGCGGGCTGAACAGGCAGCTGGAGCACCACCTGTTCCCTACCATGCCGCGGCACCACCTGGGCAAGACGTGCAAGGCAGTGAAGGAGCTGTGCGAGAAGCACGGGCTCGTCTATGAGGATGTGTCCTTTGCCAAGGGCACGTCGCTTGTGCTCGAGCATCTTAGCAGAATTGCAGAGAAGGCCTGAGGTGATACTCTCGTCGTAACACACCACATTGGGCTTAGAACTTCACAACGTCTGTGTTGCACAAATGGTGGGTACGTGCAGAATGCTACTTGCCCTGATGGCATCTTTTTGTGTGTCTAGGAAATGGAAGTATTTAATAGGCACAAACTTCCTACTCTTGTGCTAGCAATAAAGTTACCATCACTTGTCTTTGTCTGAAGTTGTACAAACATACGGTATCACTTGTTTTATGGTTGAAAAGGGATGTTACAGATTGTTATGAGTTGTCAAAGAGGGTGCGCAGGCAAACGAATAACGAGGCTGTGACTGAATCAACTTATAATACAATGAACGCGCAGACTAATGTAGGGCTAGCCTAGCTAGGAGGACACCTCGGACGAGCGAGGTTGGGTGCAGGTTTGGCGATGGAAATGCCGAAGGCAACGCGAGGAGCTTCGGCAGCGTTGAAATCGGCCGAACGTGCGAACTCCGAAAATCGGGTTGTACGCGAAGCAGTCAACCCCGATAAGGAATTCGGGAAAATTCCTTACACAGATATTAGCATGGCACTTACATTCAAGATTCTTGAGATGTTACCGGTAGCTTTGCCACCAGTGCAGCAGAAGATGGCAAAATGTGCACCATGGTTGCACCCGCCCCAAGAACTGCACACTGAAATTGCTCTGCCCCCAGAGCTATACTGAAATTGCTCTGTTGGTTTGGTTGGTTGGTTGGTTCTGCATGGCACAATTGTCTTGTCTTGGTGGGCGGGCATTATATCCAGCTGGCTGGCGGCGGTCTCTCGTAGGCTGGACATGCACTCATGTCTCGATGATCATGTACGGTATGCGTCTGCTGCTGAGTAATTATTTTTCATGGTCAGGTTCGGATCAGGGCCCGTGCTAGGATTTGGGGCACCCTGAGGCCTCAGGGCACCTTTCCAGAATCGTAAAAAATGCCCTGATTTGTCAGGGCAAATTTTCGAACCCTTCCTGTATGTTCAGGGCTTTTTCAGAAATCAATCCTGACCTGTCAGGGCAAAAAAACAGGTGTTCAGGGTTCAAATTAGTTGGTTGGTTGAAGTTATATATACGGCTGCACGGGGGTGGATTCGATCCTATGACCTCATCTATCGGAACTACCTTTCTACTGACTCGGCCACTTCTGGATGGTTGAGTGCTATGACCTCAGTTATCGGAACTACTTTAATACTGACTCGGCCACTTCTGGATGGTTGAGTGCTATGACCTCATCTATCGGAACTACCTTTCTACTGACTCGGCCACTTCTGCATGGTTGAGTAGTAGAATGAGTGCTAAACGACAACTTGTTTACGGAGACAAAAATCCCCAGGAAGGGGCCCCCCCTCCCCCCCCCCCCCCCCCCCTCCCCCCACCTAACAAAAAACGCGTCAGGGCAGGCCTACAGCGAACGCTACAGGGAAGAACACTACAGCCATTCTGAATGTTCAGGGCACTTCATATAAAAACATCCTAAGATCTCAGGGTTAAAATTTACACTATTCTGAAATGACAGGGTAAATTTAAAACTGCATCCTGAATTCAGGGTAATCAGGATGTTTTGCCCTGATAACGTGGGGCCTGGTTCGGATGTCCTTAGTTGGCTGCCCGGATGTGCTTGCTCAACCGGTCCAGCCTACGCGCATCACTTGCTTGGTGGGTCTCACTCGGTAAGGTGTGCGACATCTCTATCTCTTTGATGGGGAGGGTGTACGTACTGGTACCTGTGTTTAACAAGGCAAACCTGCTTCCTTTTGCTGGGAAATTTTTCTGCCTCAGTTTGGTTGTGTTGTGGGTGTACCGGTACCTTACCATACCTGACCGTACCTCACCGTATGCATGACCTTATGATACCTTACCATACCTCAGCAATGCATCCTTAATCAATTGAAATCCTCGCACTAGCTAAATATGCATCGCTACTACTGCTATTGCGATTGTTGCTGGTGTTGTTGCCTCTGGGTGACCTGTGAAGAGAAGACGTGGACGCAGGGAGGACAAATACCACAGGAGATTAGAATTGAAGGGGGAAGGTTGTTGCCGGGGAGACAACAAGGGGCAAGAGGCATGCACGAGAAACCAGCTGAGAATAAAGGCAGGAGCAAGACTCAATAGAGCAGAGAGGAGCATAGAGGAGCAGGGAGGAGCAGGGAGGGGCAAGATGACATCTCATAGCGTAGCAAGCAATCGTTTCACCCTCCCTTCCATCCATCCCCGCTCCCCCCTTCCCATCCTCCCCTCTTTCTCTGCTTCCCTTCTTACCACTTCTTTTCTTCCCTCGTCCCTCCCTTTCTGCCTCCTCCCCTCCTCCCCTCCTGTCCTTTAGTGGTACTGCAAGCACGTTAATGCTGTTGCCACAACCACACCTGTTGCGTGATGGTTGGGAGAAGGGGAGAAAAGGGAGTATGAAGCTTATACCAGCGAGGGCGACGGCAGAAGGAAAACAATCGAGCGAACATATGGTAAGACTAAATCATTGGAGGACATCAACAGAAGTGCCGATGCAGCTGAAACCCCATATACTCTCCCTTGCAACGAGAGAGGATAGAAACGGAAGTTGCAAGATGCGGGAGTGTTAAAGCAAGTCATAGGGAAGGGATGGAACTCACCTGCTGCACCTGAAACCCCACATGCTCTTCCTTGCACTGCCTGTTGTTGCTTCGGCTGCCATCGCTGCTTCAGCCCGGCTGGAAAAGCAAGCTGCAGGGAGGGGAAATGGCAAAAGGCAGGTTGGGAAGGAGGGGGAGGGTAAGAAACTGCAACTCAGCACACCAAGCAGCGAGACAGCAAATGAACACCAGCAAGAGAGAGCGAAGCTGGAAGAAAGCCAGAGAAGCGATGGAGAAGAATGGGTTCTACCATTTCGGCTTGAACCCCTTAGAGAACCATGCTGTCACGTTGATGCTGCTGCTACAACCATGCCTGCTGCTTAAAAGACGGGAGAGGAGGAAAAAAAGGGAGAGAAGTGGAGAGAAGGGGAGAGCTGGGGAGCTAAGGGGAGTGTGTTCAGAGGGGCACGTTCTCGGATGCTTAAACAAGCCAAGCGCAATGGCTGAAGCAAAATATGCAAGGGCAAACACGGTATAACAAAAAAATCGGGGATAGAAGTGGGAGTGCCAACGCAGCTGAAACCCACGTACTCCCCCTTGCAACCACGGAGGACGGAGATAAAAGTTACAAGAGGCGGGAGTGTCAAGGGGAAGAGATGGGAAAGGGACGAACTCACCTGTTGCAACTGAGACCCCACATGATTCCACGTGTGCGTGTGTGCTCATGGGCACCCATGAGTGACGCTGAGCACCCATGCCAGGGCCGTTTCGCCCTCCGCGTTCCCCCTTCCGCCCTTCTCCTGCCCCCCCTCCGCTCTTCTCCCGACCTCCCTCCGCCCCTCCCTCCCCCACCCTCCGCCTCCAGCCCCTAGCGTCCACAAGACGTGAGCATAATTGCATCAAATGACGCCTGCTCACGCCCCACTGAACCTTCTTGCTCCGGCCGGAGGTGTTGACCCTCGCAGCAGCGAAGCGCACACAAGACAGGAGCAAGCACACGGGAGGGTGCGTCAGAAGCATCAGAGGAGGCGGACTGAGAAATAAGTTCACTTGAGGTCTAAGACTTGCCGCACGGCGACCTACTGGACTCTTCTGCCCCCCTAATAGGCTCTTCCAGCACCACGACTTACCGTACTGCCGCACTGTGCATAGCACCTCTCTGAAGAACCACCCTTTGGCATGACTGTTGCTGCGTCCTTCGGCCTCAGTGCAGGAGGCACCGGCACCACAGCAGTGAACACAGCACAGACACGAACACAGAAGAGAGTGCGTCAGGAGCAGCAGCGGAAACTGACTCGAAAGAAACAGAAAGCGATTCTAAGACTTGCCGCGCGGCGACCTAGACACTTCTGCCCCCCCTGTAGACTCGCCCAACGACTTACCTTACTGCCATGGGGAGGCGCGATCCGAGCCATGTGGTCCACGTCACCTCTCTGAGAAGCACCACCCCTTGGCATGACTGCTGCAGTGCCCTTGGGCCTCAGTGCAGGAGGCACACACCAACACCAAGCAGCAAAAAAGAGCAGCACAGACACGACCACAGAGAAGAGTGCGTCAGAAGAAGCAGCTGAAACGGAATTGAAAGGAGCAGAAAGCGATTCTAGGACTTGCCGCGCGGCGACCTAGACTCTTCTTCCCCCCCAACAGACCGGCCCAGTGACTTACTGTACTGCCATGGCAAGCCATGGGTGAGGATGCTCGCTTGCACAGCACCTCTCTGAGAAGCACCATCCATTGGCATGAATCCGTGGCGAGCCATGTGGTGAGCATCCTCACTCGCACAGCACCTCCTCCCCGAGGAGCACCTCCTCACCATCTCGTGGCATGGCAGCTGTTGTGCCCTTGGGGCCTCAGTGCAGGAGGCACCGGCACCACAGCAGCCAACACGGCAGAGACACAAGCACAGAGGAGAGTGCGTTAGAAACAGCAGAAGAGCGGACTCAAAAGGGACATAATTCAGTTCTAAAACTTGCCGCGCGGCGACCTAGTCTCTTCTGCCCCCCCAGAAGATTTGCCCAACGACTTACCTTTACTGCCACGGTGAGCCATGTGGTGAGGATGCTCACTCGCACAGCACCTCCTCTGCGAGAATGCACCACCCCTTGGCACGAATGTTGCTGCGTCCTTGGGCCTCAGTGCAGGAGGCACACACCGGTACCACATCATCAAACACAGCACAGAGGAGAGTGCGTCAGAAGCAGCAGCGGAAACAGACTCGAACGAAACAAAATTCGACTCCAAGACTTGCCGCACGGCGACCTAGACACTTCTTTTCCCCCAATAGACCAGCCCAGTGCCTTACCTTACTGCCATGGCGAGCCATGTGGTGAGGATGCTTACTCGCACAGCACCTCTCTGAAGCACCACTCCTTGGCATGACTGTTGTTGTTCCCTTGTTCCTCAGTGCAGGAGGAACCAGCACCACGGCAGCGGACACAGCACAGGTTCGAGCACAGAGGAAAGAAAGGAGAATTAGAAGCAGCAGCGGAAACAGACTCGAAAGGAACAGAAATTGACTCTAAGACTTGCCGCACGGCGACCTAGACTCTTCTGTCCCCCCTCAGTAGACCCGCCCAACAACGTACCGTACTGCCACGGCGAGCCATTTTCCGAGTTTATGGTGAGGATCCTATCTCGTCCAAGTCGGCGAGAATGTTGCTGCTTGGGTCTCAGTGCAGAGCAGGAGGCACCGGCACCACAGTAGCGAACACAGCACAGACACGAGCACAGAGGAGAGTGTGCGTGAGAAGCAGCAGGGAAAACAGACTTGAAAGAAACAAAAATCATTCCTAAGACTTGCCGCGTGGCAACCTAGACAGCTCTTCTTACCCCTCGAAAGATGTGGTCAACAGCTTACCGTACTGCAAAGTAACACAGCTTCTCTCCCCCCTCCACCTTCTCCCTGAAAAAGCTGCTGCTGCTGCTTGGAAGTTCTTCGCCCCTGACCCTGATTCGCTCCTATCCTGGCCCATCCCACACACAGAACACTCGAACCATTGCAGCCAGCACAGCCGAAAACAAAGTACACACGAGAGCGCGTCAGAAGCAACAAAGGAAACAGACTCGAAAGAAACATAAACTGCTTCGAAGACACTTGCCGTGCGGCGACCTAGACACTTCTGCCCCCCTAACAAACCCCGCCCAACCACTCACCGCACAGTCATGGTGAGCCAGATTCTGAGTCAGCTCAGGGGGCGGATCCCTACTCGTGCAGCACCTCCCTAGGACGCACCGCCCATGGTTAATGCCTCTCAAATACGGAGGCATCCTTCCGGGTCGAATCCACAGCTGAAAACACAGCACAGAAACAGAAGGGAGGAGGAGAGTGCGCGTGAGAAGCAGCAGTGGAAACAGACTCGGAACGAATCGAATCGGAAACTTAGTCTGAGACTTGACGCACGGCAACCTAGACAGCTATGCTCCCCCCCGATCGATTCAACCAATTGACTCACCCCGCTGCCATGGTGAGGCAGATACCGAGACGCATCAGCTGTCGATTGGTTACTGGCATAGCGCCTCTCCGCAACGCCTGGGCCTCTCAATCACGAAGGGCCCCCAACCAGAGCAGCGAACACAGCACAGCACAGGAACAAACAAGCACACAAGAGAGTGTATCAGAAGCATGAGAGGAACCAGACTCACAGAAAGCAAAATCTGATTCTAAGACTTGCCGCACGGCGACCTAGACAGTTATGCTCCCCCCCAATAGAGTTGGCCAATTTACTCACCGTGCTGCCATGATGACGCAGATTTCGAGACGAAGTCGGATGGTTACTGCGAGAGCCCCTTCCTAGGATTCGATGCACCACCACGCCTTGGCAGGACCGTTGACGCGTCCGAGGCGCCCTCCAACCAGAGCAGCGAACACAGCACAGCACAGGAACAAACAAGCACACAAGAGAATGTATCAGAAGCATGAGAGGAGACGGACTCGAAGAAGGCAAAAATTATTTCTAAGACTTGCCGCGCGGCGACCTAGACAGCTCTTAGCCCCCCCGATAGACTTGCCCAATTCACTCACCGTCTGCCATGGTACGGCAGATTCCGAAACGCCTCAGCTGTCGATTGGTTAGTGGCATAGCGCCTCTCCGCCACGCCTTGGCCGGACTGCTGACGCGTCCGTGGGCCTCTCAATCACGAAGGGCCCCCAACCAGAGCAGCGAACACAGCACAGAAACAAGCACACAACAGAGTGGCTCAGAATCAGGATAGGAATCGGACTCAAAGAAGCCAAAATCTGATTCTAGGACTTGCCGCACGGCGACCTAGACAGCTAAGCTCCCCCCCAATAGTCTCGCCCAATTCACCCACCGTGCTGCCATGGTGAGGCAGAGTCCGAGACGCCTCAGCAGTCGGATGGTTGCTGGCAGTGCGCCTCCCTGGGCCACATGCGACGCACCGCCACGCCTTGGCCTGACTGTCGACGCGTCCGTGGGCCTCTCAGTGACGGAGCCCCCCCAACCACAGCAGCGAACACAGCACAGGAACAAGCACACAAGAGAGTGAATCAAAATCAGAATAGGAACCGGACTCGAAGGAAACGAAATTTGATTCTACGACTTGCCGCGCGGCGACCTAGACTGTTTTAGCGCCCCCCCACTTGCCCTCTGTACGTACGCACCCTTATATGCTGCGATGATGTTGTCTCTCGCGCTGCTGATTCGGCCGCTCTTGCTCCTGCTGCTCCTGCTGGCGCTGCGACTGCACCTCCCGTGCTCCATCCCTCCTCCCTCCCTCCACACACAGAGCGCACACGACACAGCAGAGGAGTGCGGAGATGCGTCAGAGCAGCACGGAATCAAGGAAGACGGGAACAGAAACAGAAATAAACGACGACGCAAGACACCTACGCGACGACTCCTACGTCCTACGCGACCCCCCCCACTTGTCCTGCGCGCACACGCACCTTCTCATGCCGCTCTGCTGACGTCAGCGTGCTGCGAAGCTTTCTGCTGACGTCATCGCGCTTCGAATCCGCTCTGCTGACGTCAGCGTGTATCGAATCCGCTCTGCTGTCGTCATCGCGCTTCGAATCCGCGTGCAGTCAAACACAACTGCACTGTTGCTGCCGATACCACCAAGCTTCAACCCGCAGTCGACACCCGTTGCTGCTGGGCTAAGCCCGCGTCGCCGCTCTCTCACACTGCTGCTTGCCACTGTCTAGCCACGTTCGATTCCTTGCACATGTTGCTCTGCGTTCCACCATGTTGTATCTTTCGCCGTCATTTCTCGAACGGCGAAAGTAGGCGAAACCAGTGAATCACGGCAAACAACCGCAGCAGTTGTGCGAAAGGAAGCGACACTCCACGAACGGCAGCAGCTGTGCGAAAGGCAGCGATACTCCGCGAATGGCAGCAGCTTTGCGAAAGGAAGCGACACTCCGCGAGCGGCAGCAGCTGTGCGAAAGGCAGCGACACTCCGCGAGCGGCAGCAGCTGTGCAAAAAGCAGCGACACTTCGCGAGCGGCAGCAGCTGTGCGAAAGGCAGCGACACTCCGCGAACGGCGGCACCTGTGCGAAAGTCAGCGATACTACTCAACGAACGGCAGTAGCTGTGCGAAAGGCAGCGATACTCGGCGAACGGCAGCAGCTGTGCGAAAGGCAGCGATACTTGGTGAACGGCACCGAAAGTCGCCAAGAGCCAGCAGAATCCGGTAAATGACAGAGAAACTTGGCGCACGCAGGGAGCAAACTTGGCGAAAGGCAGAGAAACACCGCGAACGGCGGCAACGAACTCGGCTAACTTCAGCGACACTCGGCGGAGGGCAGTCAAACTCGGCAAACGACATCGAAAGCCGGCGACAGGCAAAATTGGAGAAATGGGATGGCTGGATGAAAGGTCGCGTGTAAGCACGGCGTGTATAGAGACGGTATTGCGCGTCGCATTAGCACGGCCTCGAAGAAAAGGTCCAGCAAAGTGACCAGCTAAGCCACTTTGTTCATGTCGTTATTCCGTCAAATGATATAAGGCCACATGTTGAAACTTGCAAAATTCGTCGTACGTCACTGAAATGCTTTCTGGAAGTCGCTACTCAGAATGGAGCCATTCTGCAACTTAGAACCGGTTATCAAGGTCGCTAATCCATCCTGCGCCTTTGGACCGCGTACTAAGGTCGAAAACCTATCCTGCATCGCTAATGCCTCCTGCATCTTAGAGCGACCTTAACGCAGTCTGCTATCTTACCCTCCGCTAGAACGCATTCTGCAACCGTATCATGGATCAATATCGAACCAGAACTGACGAGTTGCCGACGCAAGCTAATATCTAAGGTGGAACGTTATAAAAGAGTCAACTGGCCCAGTTAAGTCAAGACGAAGCGTTTCATACCGGAAAATTCGCGTACTAACTTCGCTCCAGGCGGATTAATCTCTACCAGCTAACGAGTCCTGACTATTGAAAGCTGGGCCGACAATGGGAAGCCGTGAGCTTGGAAAGAGGAGGAAGAGTTGTGTCGGCTGGGAAGGGAGCTGTGTTTGAAACAGCCAAAATATCAGGGGAGGAGGACTTGATGTCAGAATCGGCGGCTCTGACAACTTGGATGAGAATTGGCGGCGAAATCGAGGCGCAAAGTGTTGGAACCTTGCAGCCCGAACTAATTACAATGAATGACAGCATAACAGTCGTTCTAAACACATGAAAGGAATAGAATCTACGTACATATAAAAATGTGTGATTGTTGTATACCTATGTAGCTGTGTAACCGCCTATTACCAAGCCAGGAAGGGCGTGGAAGGGTTGCGAGCATCATAGCTCATCGACGCTCGCGAATGAAGAGCGCCCGCTGCTCTTCCTGCAAATGTGCGGATCCTTCCGTGTTTTGGGGGTGGAAGCACTCGTTCCGAGCGTTTTTCTTCTGCCGGGTCACGTGGCTGCGCTTTTCTGGGCCTATTACCAAGCCAGCAAGGGCGTGGGAGGGTTGCGAGCATCATCGGTCATCGGCGCTCGCGAATGAAGAGCGCCGCTGCACTTCCAGCACATGTGCGGATCCTTCCGTGCTTTGGGGGTGGAAGCGCTCGTTCCGAGGGTTTTTCTTCCAACGTGTCACGTGGTTGCGCTTGTCTGGTCCTATTACCAAACCAGCAAGGACGTGGGAGGGCTGCGAGCATCATCGGTCTTCGGCGCTCGCGAATGAAGAGCGCTCGCTGCTCTTCCTGCACACGTGCAGATCCTTCAGCGTTTTGGGAATGGAAGCGCTCGTTCCGAGCGCTTTTCTTCCGCCGGGTCACGTGGCTGCGCTTGTCTGGTCCTATTACCAAGCCAGCAAGGGCGTGAGAGGGTTGCGAGCATCATCGGTCATCGGCGCTCGCGAATGAATAGCGCCCGCTGCACTTCTCGCACAAGTGCGGATCCTTCCGCGTTTTGGGGGTGAAGGTGCTCGTTCCGAGCGTTTTTCTTCCGCCGGGTCACGTAGCTGCGCTTGTGTGGGCCTATTACCAAGCCAGAAAGGGCGTGGGAGGGTTGTGAGCATCATAGCTCATCGACGCTCGCGAATGAAGAGCGCCCGCTGCTCTTCCTGCAAATGTGCGGATCCTTCCGTGTTTTGGGGGTGGAAGCACTCGTTCCGAGCGTTTTTCTTCTGCCGGGTCACGTGGCTGCGCTTGTCTGGGCCTATTACCAAGCCAGCAAGGGCGTGGGAGGGTTGCGAGCATCATCGGTCATCGGCGCTCGCGAATGAAGAGCGCCGCTGCACTTCCAGCACATGTGCGGATCCTTCCGTGCTTTGGGGGTGGAAGCGCTCGTTCCGAGGGTTTTTCTTCCGCCGTGTCACATGGTTGCGCTTGTCTGGTCCTATTACCAAGCCAGCAAGGACGTGGGAGGGCTGCGAGCATCATCGGTCTTCGGCGCTCGCGAATGAAGAGTGCTCGCTGCACTTCCTGCACACGTGCAGATCCTTCAGCGTTTTGGGAATGGAAGCGCTCGTTCCGAGCGCTTTTCTTTCACCGGGTCACGTGGTTGCACTTGTCTGGTCCTATTACCAAGCCAGCAAGGGCGTGAGAGGGTTGCGAGCATCATCGGTCATCGGCGCTCGCGAATGAAGAGCGCTCGCTGCACTTCTCGCACAAGTGCGGATCCTTCCGCGTTTTGGGGGTGAAGGCGCTCGTTCCGAGTGTTTTTCTTCCGCCGGGTCACGTAGCTGCACTTGTGTGGGCCTATTACCAAGCCAGAAAGGGCGTGGGAGGGTTGCGAGCATCATCGGTCATCGACGCTCGCGAATGAAGAGCGCCCGCTGCACTTCATGCACATGTGCGGATTCTTCCGCGTTTTGGGGGTGGAAGCGCTCGTTCCGTGCGGATTTCTTCTGTCGGGTCACGTGGCTGCGCTTGTCTGGGCCTATTACCAAGCCAGCAAGGGCGTGGGAGGGTTGCGAGCATCATCGGTCATCGGCGCTCGCGAATGAAGAGCGCCGCTGCACTTCCAGCACATGTGCGGATCCTGCCGTGCTTTGGGGGTGGAAGCGCTTGTTCCGAGGGTTTTTCTTCCGCCGTGTCACGTGGTTGCGCTTGTCTGGTCCTATTACCAAGCCAGCAAGAACGTGGGAGGGCTGCGAGCATCATCGGTCTTCGGCGCTCGCGAATGAAGAGCGCTCGCTGCACTTCCTGCACACGTGCAGAGCCTTCAGCGTTTTGGGAATGGAAGCGCTCGTTCCGAGCGCTTTTCTTCCGCCGGGTCACGTGGCTGCGCTTGTCTGGGCCAATTACCAAGCCAGCAAGGGCGTGGGAGGGTTGCGAGCATCATCGGTCATCGGCGCTTGCGAATGAAGAGGGCCGCTGCACTTCCAGCACATGTGCGGATCCTTCCGTGCTTTGGGGGTGGAAGCGCTCGTTCCGAGGGTTTTTCTTCCGCCGTGTCACGTGGTTGCGCTTCTCTGGTCCTATTACCAAGCCAGCAAGGACGTGGGAGGGCTGCGAGCATCATCGGTCTTCGGCGCTCGCGAATGAAGAGCGCTCGCTGCACTTCCTGCACACGTGCAGATCCTTCAGCGTTTTGGGAATGGAAGCGCTCGTTCTGAGCGCTTTTCTTCCGCCGGGTCACGTGGCTGCGCTTGTCTGGGCCTATTACCATGCCAGGAAGGGCGTGGAAGGGTTGCGAGCATCATAGCTCATCGACGCTCGCGAATGAAGAGCGCCCGCTGCTCTTCCTGCAAATGTGCGGATCCTTCCGTGTTTTGGGGGTGGAAGCACTCGTTCCGAGCGTTTTTCTTCTGCCGGGTCACGTGGCTGCGCTTTTCTGGGCCTATTACCAAGCCACCAAGGGCGTGGGAGGGTTGCGAGCATCATCGGTCATCGGCGCTCGCGAATGAAGAGCGACGCTGCACTTCCAGCACATGTGCGGATCCTTCCGTGCTTTGGGGGTGGAAGCGCTCGTTCCGAGGGTTTTTCTTCCGCCGTGTCACGTGGTTGCGCTTGTCTGGTCCTATTACCAAGCCAGCAAGGACGTGGGAGGGCTGCAAGCATCATCGGTCTTCGGCGCTCGCGAATGAAGAGTGCTCGCTGCACTTCCTGCACACGTGCAGATCCTTCAGCGTTTTGGGAATGGAAGCGCTCGTTCCGAGCGCTTTTCTTCCGCCGGGTCACGTGGCTGCGCTTGTCTGGTCCTATTACCAAGCCAGCAAGGGCGTGAGAGGGTTGCGAGCATCATCGGTCATCGGCGCTCGCGAATGAAGAGCGCCCGCTGCACTTCCTGCACATGTGCGGATCCTTCCGCGTTTTGGGGGTGGAAGCGCTCGTTCCGTGCGGATTTCTTCTGTCGGGTCACGAGGCTGAGCTTGTCTGAGCCTATGACCAAGCCACCAAGGGCGTGGGAGGGTTGCGAGCATCATCGATCATCGGCGCTCGCGAATGAAGAGTGCCCGCTGCACTTCCCGCACATGTGCGGATCCTTCCGCGTTTTGGGGCTGGAAGCGCTCGTTCCGAGCGTTTTTCTTCCGTCGGGTCATGTGGCTGCGCTTGTCTGAGCCTATGACCAAGCCAACAAGGGCGTGGGAGGGTTGCGAACATCATCGATCATCGGCGCTAGCGAATGAACAGCGCCCGCTGCACTTCCTGCACATGTGCGGATCCTTCCGCGTTTTGGGGCTAGAAGTGCTCGTTACGAGCGTTGTTCTTCCGTCCGGTCACGTGTCTGTGCTTGTCAAAGCATATTAACAAGCCAGCAAGGGCCTGGGAGTGTTGCGAGTATCATCGCTCATCGGCGCTCGCGAATGAAGAGCGCCCGCTACACTTCCTGCACATCTGCGGATCCTTCCGTGTTTGGGGCTGGAAGCGCTCGTTCCGAGCGTTTTTCTTCCGCCGGGTTGCGTGGCTGCGTTTTTCTGGGCCTATTACCAAGCCAGCAAGGGCGTGGGAGGGTTGCGAGCACCATCGGTCATCGGCACTCGCGAATGAAGAGCGCCCGCTGCGCTTCCTGCACATGTGCGGATCCTTCCGCGTTTTGGGGCTGGAAGCGCTCGTTCTGAGCGTTTTTCTCCCGCCGGGTCACGTGTCTGCGTTTGTCTGAGCCTATTACCAAGCCAGCAAGGGCGTGGGAGGGTTGCGAGCATCATCGGTCATCGTCGCTCGCGAATGAAGAGCGCCCGCTGCACTTCCTGCACATTTGCGGATCCTTCCGCGTTTTGGGGGTGGAAGCGCTCGTTCCGAGCGTTTTTCTTCCGCCGGGTCATGTGGCTGCGTTTTTCCGGGCCTATTACCAAGCCAACAAGGGCGTGCGAGTGTTGCGAGCATCATCGGTCATCGGCGCTCGCGAATGAAGAGCGCCCGCTGCACTTCCTGCACATGCGCGGATCCTTCCGCGTTTTGGGGGTGGAAGCGCTCGTTCCGAGTGTTTTTCTTCCGCCAGGTCGCGTGGCTGCGTTTGTCTGGGCCCATTACGAATCCCGAAAGGGCGTGGGAGGGTTGCGAGCATCATCGGTCATCGGCGCTCGCGAATGAAGAGCGCCCGCTTCACTTCCTGCACATGTGCGGATCTTCCACGTTTTGGGGGTGGAAGCGCTCGTTTGAAGCGTTTTTCTTCCACCGAGTCACGTGTCTGCGCTTGTCTGGGCCTATTACCAAGCCAGCAAGGGCGTGGGAGGGTTGCCAGCATCATCGCTCATCGGCGCTCGCGAATGAAGAGCGTCCGCTGCACTTCCTGCACATATGCGAATCTTCCGCGTTTTGGGGGTGGAAGCGCTCGTTTCGAGCGTTTTTCTTCCGCCGGGTCATGTGGCCGCGCTTGTCTAATCCTATTACCAAGCCAGCAAGGGCGTGGGAGGGTTGCGAGCATCATCGATCATCGGCGCTCACGAATGAAGAGCGCCTGCTGCACTTCCTGCACATGTGTGGATCTTCCGCGTTTTGGGGGTGGAAGCGATCGTTACGAGCGTTTTTGTTCCGCCGGGTCACGTCGCTATGCTTCTCTGGTCCTATTACCAAGCCAGCAAGGGCGTGGGAGGGTTGCGAGCGGTCATCGGCGCTCGCGAATGAAGAGCGCCCGCTGCACTTCCTGCACATGTGCGGATCCTTCAGCGTTTTGGGGGTGGAAGCGTTCGTTCCGAGCGTTTTTCTTCCGCCGGGTCATGTGGCTGCGTTTTTCCGGGCCTATTACCAAGCCAACAAGGGCGTGCGAGTGTTGCGAGCATCATCGGTCATCGGCGCTCGCGAATGAAGAGCGCCCGCTGCACTTCCTGCACATGCGCGGATCCTTCCGCATTTTGGGGGTGGAAGCGCTCGTTCCGAGTGTTTTTCTTCCGCCAGGTCGCGTGGCTGCGTTTGTCTGGGCCCAGTACAAATCCCGAAAGGGCGTGGGAGGGTTGCGAGCATCATCGGTCATCGGCGCTCGCGAATGAAGAGCGCCCGCTTCACTTCCTGCACATGTGCGGATCTTCCACGTTTTGGGGGTGGAAGCGCTCGTTTGAAGCATTTTTCTTCCACCGAGTCAAGTGTCTGCGCTTGTTTGGGCCTATTACCAAGCCAGCAAGGGCGTGGGAGGGTTGCCAGCATCATCGCTCATCGGCGCTCGCGAATGAAGAGCGTCCGCTGCACTTCCTGCACATATGCGAATCTTCCGCGTTTTGGGGGTGGAAGCGCTCGTTTCGAGCGTTTTTCTTCCGCCGGGTCACGTGGCCGCGCTTGTCTAATCCTATTACCAAGCCAGCAAGGGCGCGGGAGGGTTGCGAGCATAATCGGTCATCGGCGCTCACGAATGAAGAGCGCCTGCTGCACTTCCTGCACATGTGTGGATCTTCCGCGTTTTGGGGGTGGAAGCGATCGTTACGAGCGTTTTTGTTCCGCCGGGTCACGTCGCTACGCTTGTCTGGTCCTATTACCAAGCCAGCAAGGGCGTGGGAGGGTTGCGAGCGGTCATCGGCGCTCGCGAATGAAGAGCGCCCGCTGCACTTCCTGCACATGTGCGGATCCTTCCGCGTTTTGGGGCTGGAAGCGCTCGTTCCGAGCATTTTTCTTCCGCCGGGTCACGTGTCTGCGTTTGTCTGAGCCTATTACCAAGCCAGCAAGGGCGTGGGATGGTTGCGAGCATCATCGGTCATCGACGCTCGCGAATGAAGAGCGCCCGCTACACTTCCTGCACATGTGCGGATCCTTCCACGTTTTGAGGGTGGAAGCGCTCGTTCGGAGCGTTTTTCTTCCGCCGGGTCACGTGGCTGCGCTTGTCTAGGCTTATTACCAAGCCAGCAAGGGCGTGGGAGGGTTGCGAGCATCATCGGTCATCGTCGCTCGGGAATGAAGAGCGCCCGCTGCACTTCCTGCACATGTGCAGATCCTTCCGCGTTTTGGGGCTGGAAGCGCTCGTTCCAAGCGTTTTACTTCCGCCGGGTCATGTGTCTCCGTTTTTCTGAGCCTATTACCAAGCCAGCAAGGGCGTGGGAGGGTTGCGAGCATCATCGGTCATCGGCGCTCGCGAATGAAGAGCGCCTGCTGCACTTCCTGCACATGTGCGGATCCTTCCGCGTTTTGGGGGTGGAAGCGCTCGTTCCGAGCGTTTTTTCTTCCGCTGGGTCACGTGGCTGCGTTTTTCCGGGCCTATTACCAAGCCAGCAAGGGCGTGGGAGTGTTGCGAGCATCATCGGTCATCGGCGCTCGCGAATGAAGAGCGCTCGCTGCACTTCCTGCACATGTGCGGATCCTTCAGCGTTTTGGTGGTGGAATCGCTCGTTTCGAGCGTTTTTCTTCCACCGAGTCACGTGGCTGCATTTGTCTGGGCCTATTACCAAGCCAGTAAGGGCGTGGGAGGGTTGCGAGCATCATCGGTCATCGGCGCTCGCGAATGAAGAGCACCCGCTGCACTTCCTGCACATGTGCGGATCTTCGACGTTTTGGGGTTGGAAGCGCTCGTTTCAAGCGTTTTTCTTCTGCTGGGTCATGTGTCTGCGCTTGTGTGGGCCTATTACCAAGCCAGCAAGGGCGTGGGAGGGTTGCCAGCATCATCGCTCATCGGCGCTCGCGAATGAAGAGCGTCCGTTGCACTTCCTGCACATGTGCGAATCTTCCGCGTTTTGGGGGTGGAAGCGCTCATCTCGAGCGTTTTTCTTCCCCCGGGTCACGTGGCTGCGCTTGTCTAATCCTATTACCAAGCCAGCAAGGGCGTGGGAGGGTTGCAAGAATCATCGGTCATCGGCGCTCGCGAATGAAGAGCGCCCGCTGCACTTCCTGCACATGTGCGGAAAGGTCAAAACCAAGTGTTGTTGAAGTAGAAGGCCCAATCTAGTGGACTGGCAAAAATATGGCACTAACTGCATCTCTACAAACATACGTATTGCGCTGGTCAGTTTGGTCGGTATGCGCGCCTGTATTGGAGGTACCATGTACGACTGGAATGTCTATATCTGCCAAATTACATAGATCCGATAGGTTAAAGCATAGTAGGGGGGTGGGGAATGATATAATTTAAAGGAAATGGGAATACATATGGTATTCACTGTATTTGTACAGAGAGAATAATGCGTCGGCCGATAAGGTCAGTATGCACGCTTGTGTGTAGGTACAAGGCGGAACTGGAACTCTGAAATCTCCTGAACTATGTGGATCGGAAAGGTTATAACCAAGTGTTGTTGAAGTAGAAGGCCTAATCTAGTGAACTGACAAGAATATGGCATTAACTGCATCTCTACAAACATACGTATTGCGCCGGTCAGTTTGGTCGGTATGCGCGCCTGTAGTGCAGGTACCATGTACGACTGGAATGTCTATATCTGCCAAATTACATAGATCCGATAGGTTAAAGCATAGTAGGGGGGTGGGGAATGATATAATTTAAAGGAAATGGGAATACATATGGTATTCACTGTATTTGTATAGAGAGAATAATGTGTCGGCCGGTAAGGTCAGTATGCACGCTTGTGTGTAGGTACAAGGCGGAACTGGAACTCTTAAATCTCCCAGACTTTTTGGATCGGAAAGGTTATAACCAAGTTTTGTTGAAGTAGAAGGCCTATTCTAGTGGGCTGGCAAGAATATGGCACTATCTGCATCTCTACAAACATACGTATCGCGCTGGTCAGTTTGGTCGGTATACGCGCCTGTAGTGCAGGTACCATGTACGACTAGAATGTCTATATATGCCAAATTACATAGATCGGATAGGTTGAAACATGGTAGCGGGGTGGGGAATTGTATAATTTAAAGGAAATGGGAATACATATGGTATTCGTTGTATTTGTACAGAGAGATTAATGCGTCGGCCGGTAAGGTCAGTATGCACGCTTTTGTAAAGAGAAAGAGGTGGAATGGGGCGGGGTGATGGAAACCAGGAGAATGGGGCGGGGTGATGGAAAGCGGGAGAATGGGGCGGGGTGATGGAAAGCGGGAGAATGGGGCGGGGTGATGGAAAGCGGGAGAATTGGGCGGGGTGATGGAAAGCGGGAGAATGGGGTGGGGTGATGGAAAGCGGGAGAATGGGGCGGGGTGATGGAAAGAGGGAGAATGGGGCGGGGTGATGGAAAGAGGGAGAATGGGGCGGGGTGATGGAAAGAGGGAGATTGGGGCGGGGTGATGAAAAGAGGGAGAATGGGGCGGGGTGATGGAAAGCGGGAGAATGGGGCGGGGTGATGGAAAGCGGGAGAATGGGGCGGGGTGATGGAAAGCGGGAGAATGGGGCGGGGTGATGGAAAGCGGGAGAATCGGGCGGGGTGATGGAAAGCGGGAGAATGGGGCGGGGTGATGGAAAGCGGGAGAATGGGGTGGGGTGATGGAAAGAGGGAGAATCGGGCGGGGTGATGGAAAAAGGGAGAATGGGGCGGGGTGATGGAAAGCGGGAGAATGGGGCGGGGTGATGGAAAGCGGGAGAATGGGGCGGGGTGATGGAAAGCGGGAGAATGGGGAGGGGTGATGGAAAGCGGGAGAATGGGGCGGGGTGATGGAAAGAGGGAGAATGGGGCGGGGTGATGGAAAGAGGGAGAATGGGGCGGGGTGATGGAAAGAGGGAGAATGGGGCGGGGTGATGGAAAGCGGGAGAATGGGGCGGGGTCATGGAAAGAGGGAGAATAGGGCGGGCTGATGGAAAGCGGGAGAATGGGGCGGGGTGATGGAAAGCGGGAGAATGGGGCGGGGTGATGGAAAGCGGGAGATTGGGCCGGGGTGATGGAAAGAGGGAGAATGGGGCGGGGTGATGGAAAGCGGGAAAATGGGGCGGGGTGATGGAACGAGGGAGAATGTCGCGGGGTGATGGAAAGCGGGAGAATGGGGCGGGGTGATGGAAAGAGGGAGAATGGGGCGGGGTGATGGAAAGAGTGAGAATGGGGCGGGGTGATGGAAAGAGGGAGAATGGGGCGGGGTGATGGAAAGAGGGAGAATGGGGCAGGGTGATGGAAAGAGGGAGAATGGGGTGGGGTGATGGAAAGAGGGAGAACGGGGCGGGGTGATGGAAAGCGGGAGAATGGGGCGGGGTGATGGAAAGCGGGAGAATGGGGCGGGGTGATGGAAGGCGGGAGAATGGGGCGGGGTGATGGAAGGAGGGAGGATGGGGCGGGGTGATGGAAAGCGGGAGAATGGGGCGGGGTGACGGAAAGCGGGAGAATGGGGCGGGGTGATGGAAAGCGAGAGAATGGGGCGGGGTGATGGAAAGCGGGAGAATGGGGCGGGGTGATGGAAAGCGGGAGAATGGGGCGGGGTGATGGAAAGCGGGAGAATGGGGCGGGGTGATGGAAAGCGGGAGAATGGGGCGGGGTGATGGAAAGAGGGAGAATGGGGCGGGGTGATGGAAGCGGGAGAATGGGGCGCGGTGATGGAAGGAGGGAGAATGGGGTGTGGTGATGGAAGGAGGGAGAATGGGGCGGGGTGATGGAAGGAGGGAGAATAGGGCGGGTTGAAGTAAGGAGGGAGAATGGGGCGGGGTGATGGAAAGCGGGAGAATGGGGCGGGGTGATGGAAAGAGGGAGAATGGGGCGGGGTGATGGAAAGCGGGAGGATGGGGCGGGGTGATGGAAGGAGGGAGGATGGGGCGGGGTGATGGAAAGCGGGAGAATGGGGCGGGGTGATGGAAGGAGGGAGAATGGGGCGGGGTGATGGAAAGCGGGAGAATGGGGCGGGGTGATGGAAAGCGGGAGAATGGGGCGGGGTGATGGAAAGCGGGAGAATGGGGCGGGGTGATGGAAAGAGGGAGAATCGGGCGGGGTGATGGAAAGCGGGAGAATGGGGCGGGGTGATGGAAAGCGGGAGAATGGGGCGGGGTGATGGGAAGCGGGAGAATGGGGCGGGGTGATGGAAAGCGGGAGAATGGGGCGGGGTGATGGAAAGCGGGAGAATTGGGCGGGGTGATGGAAAGATGGAGAATGGGGCAGGGTGATGGAAAGCGGTAGAATGGGGCGGGGTGATGGAAAGCGGGAGAATGGGGCGGGGTGATGGAAAGCGGGAGAATGGGGCGGGGTGATGGAAAGCTGGAGAATGAGGCGCGGTGATGGAAAGAGGGAGAGTGGGGCGGGGTGATGGAAAGCGGGAGAATGGGGCGGGGTGATGGAAAGCGGGAGAATGGGGCGGGGTGATGGAAAGCGGGAGAATGGGGCGGGGTGATGGAAAGCGGGAGAATGGGGCGGGGTGATGGAAAGAGAGGGAGTGGGGCGGGGTGATGGAAAGCGGGAGAATGGGGCGGGGTGATGGAAAGCGGGAGAATGGGGCGGGGTGATGGAAAGCGGGAGAATGGGGCGGGGTGATGGAAAGCGGGAGAACGGGGCGGGGTGATGGAAAGCGGGAGAACGGGGCGGGGTGATGGAAAGCGGGAGAACGGGGCGGGGTGATGGAAAGCGGGAGAACGGGGCGGGGTGATGGAAAGCGGGAGAACGGGGCGGGGTGATGGAAAGCGGGAGAACGGGGCGGGGTGATGGAAAGCGGGAGAACGGGGCGGGGTGATGGAAAGCGGGAGAACGGGGCGGGGTGATGGAAAGCGGGAGAACGGGGCGGGGTGATGGAAAGCGGGAGAACGGGGCGGGGTGATGGAAAGCGGGAGAATGGGGCGGGGTGATGGAAAGAGGGAGAATGGGGCGGGGTGATGGAAAGAGGGAGAATGGGGCGGGGTGATGGAAGGAGGGAGAATGGGGCGGGGTGATGGAAAGCTGGAGAATGGGGCGGGGTGATGGAATGCGGGAGAATGGGGCGGGGTGATGGAAAGCGGGAGAATGGGGCGGGGTGATGGAAAGCGGGAGAATGGGGCGGGGTGATGGAAAGCGGGAGAATGGGGCGGGGTGATGGAAAGCGGGAGAATGGGGCGGGGTGATGGAAAGAGGGAGAATGGGGCGGGGTGATGGAAAGAGGGAGAATGGGGCGGGGTGATGGAAAGCGGGAGAATGGGGCGGGGTGATGGAAAGCGGGAGAATGGGGCAGGGTGATGGAAAGAGGGAGAATGGGGCGGGGTGATGGAAAGCGGGAGAATGGGGCGGGGTGATGGATAGCGGGAGAATGGGGCGGGGTGATGGAAAGAGGGAGAATGGGGCGGGGTGATGGAATGCGGGAGAATGGGGCGGGGTGATGGAAAGCGGGAGAATGGGGCGGGGTGATGGAAAGCGGGAGAATGGGGCGGGGTGATGGAAAGCGGGAGAATGGGGCGGGGTGATTGAAAGAGGGAGAATGGGGCGGCGTGATGGAAAGAGGGAGAATGGGGCAGGGTGATGGAATGCGGGAGAATGGGGCGGGGTGATGGAAAGCGGGAGAATGGGGCGGGGTGATGGAAAGCAGGAGAATGGGGCGGGGTGATGGAAAGAGAGGGAGTGGGGCGGGGTGATGGAAAGCGGGAGAATGGGGCGGGGTGATGGAAAGCGGGAGAATGGGGCGGGGTGATGAAAAGCGGGAGAATGGGGCGGGGTGATGGAAAGCGGGAGAAAGGGGCGGGGTGATGGAAAGCGGGAGAGTGGGGCGGGGTGATGGAAAGCGGGAGAATGGGGCGGGGTGATGGAAAGCGGGAGAATGGGGCGGGGTGATGGAAAGCGGGAGAATGGGGCGGGGTGATGGAAAGCGGGAGAATGGGGCGAGGTGATGGAAGGCGGTAGAATGGGGCGGGGTGATGGAAAGCGGGAGAATGGGGAGGGGTGATGGAAAGCGGGAGAATGGGGCGGGGTGATGGAAAGCGGGAGAATGGGGCGGGGTGATGGAAAGAGGGAGAATAGGGCGGGGTGATGGAAAGAGGGAGAATGGGGCGGGGTGATGGAAAGCTGGAGAATGGTGCGAGGTGATGGAAGGCGGTAGAATGGGGCGGGGTGATGGAAAGCGGGAGAATGGGGCGGGGTGATGGAAAGCGGGAGAATGGGGCGGGGTGATGGAAAGCGGGAGAATGGGGCGGGGTGATGGAAAGCTGGAGAATGGGGCGGGGTGATGGAAAGCGGTAGAATGGGGCGGGGTGATGGAAAGCGGGAGAATGGGGCGGGGTGATGGAAAGCGGGAGAATGGGGCGGGGTGATGGAAAGCGGGAGAATGGGGCGGGGTGATGGAAAGCGGGAGAATGGGGCGGGGTGATGGAAAGCGGGAGAATGGGGCGGGGTGATGGAAAGCGGGAGAATGGGGCGGGGTGATGGAAAGCGGGAGAATGGGGCGGGGTGATGGAAAGAGGGAGAATGGGGCGGGGTGATGGAAAGAGGGAGAATGGGGCGGGGTGATGGAAAGCGGGAGAATGGGGCGGGGTGATGGAAAGAGGGAGAATCGGGCGGGGTGATGGAAAGCGGGAGAATCGGGCGGGGTGATGGAAAGCGGGAGAATGGGGCGGGGTGATGGAAAGCGGGAGAATGGGGCGAGGTGATGGAAGGCGGTAGAATGGGGCGGGGTGATGGAAAGCGGGAGAGTGGGGCGGGGTGATGGAAAGCGGGAGAATGGGGCGGGGTGATGGAAAGCGGGAGAATGGGGCGGGGTGATGGAAAGCGGGAGAATGGGGCGGGGTGATGGAAAGCGGGAGAATGGGGCGAGGTGATGGAAGGCGGTAGAATGGGGCGGGGTGATGGAAAGCGGGAGATTGGGGAGGGGTGATGGAAAGCGGGAGAATGGGGCGGGGTGATGGAAAGCGGGAGAATGGGGCGGGGTGATGGAAAGCGGGAGAATGGGGCGGGGTGATGGAAAGCGGTAGAATGGGGCGGGGTGATGGAAAGCGGGAGAATGGGGCGGGGTGATGGAAAGCGGGAGAATGGGGCGGGGTGATGGAAAGCGGGAGAATGGGGCGGGGTGATGGAAAGCGGGAGAATGGGGCGGGGTGATGGAAAGCGGGAGAATGGGGCGGGGTGATGGAAAGCGGGAGAATGGGGCGGGGTGATGGAAAGCGGGAGAATGGGGCGGGGTGATGGAAAGAGGGAGAATAGGGCGGGGTGATGGAAAGAGGGAGAATGGGGCGGGGTGATGGAAAGCTGGAGAATGGGGCGAGGTGATGGAAGGCGGTAGAATGGGGCGGGGTGATGGAAAGCGGGAGAACGGGGCGGGGTGATGGAAAGCGGGAGAATGGGGCGGGGTGATGGAAAGCGGGAGAATGGGGCGGGGTGATGGAAAGCGGGAGAACGGGGCGGGGTGATGGAAAGCTGGAGAATGGGGCGGGGTGATGGAAAGCGGGAGAATGGGGCGGGGTGATGGAAAGCGGGAGAATGGGGCGGGGTGATGGGAAGCGGGAGAATGGGGCGGGGTGATGGAAAGCGGGAGAATGGGGCGGGGTGATGGAAAGCGGGAGAATGGGGCGGGGTGATTGAAAGAGGGAGAATGGGGCAGGGTGATGGAATGCGGGAGAATGGGGCAGGGTGATGGAATGCGGGAGAATGGGGCGGGGTGATGGAAAGCGGGAGAATGGGGCGGGGTGATGGAAAGAGAGGGAGTGGGGCGGGGTGATGGAAAGCGGGAGAATGGGGCGGGGTGATGGAAAGCGGGAGAATGGGGCGGGGTGATGGAAAGCGGGAGAATGGGGCGGGGTGATGAAAAGCGGGAGAATGGGGCGGGGTGATGGAAAGCGGGAGAAAGGGGCGGGGTGATGGAAAGCGGGAGAGTGGGGCGGGGTGATAGAAAGCGGGAGAATGGGGCGGGGTGATGGAAAGCGGGAGAATGGGGCGGGGTGATGGAAAGCGGGAGAATGGGGCGAGGTGATGGAAAGCGGGAGAATGGGGCGGGGTGATGGAAGGCGGTAGAATGGGGCGGGGTGATGGAAAGCGGGAGAATGGGGAGGGGTGATGGAAAGCGGGAGAATGGGGCGGGGTGATGGAAAGCGGGAGAATGGGGCGGGGTGATGGAAAGCTGGAGAATGGGGCGGGGTGATGGAAAGCGGTAGAATGGGGCGGGGTGATGGAAAGCGGGAGAATGGGGCGGGGTGATGGAAAGCGGGAGAATGGGGCGGGGTGATGGGAAGCGGGAGAATGGGGCAGGGTGATGGGAAGCGGGAGAATGGGGCGGGGTGATGGAAAGCGGGAGAATGGGGCGGGGTGATGGAAAGCGGGAGAATGGGGCGGGGTGATGGAAAGAGGGAGAATAGGGCGGGGTGATGGAAAGAGGGAGAATGGGGCGGGGTGATGGAAAGCTGGAGAATGGGGCGAGGTGATGGAAGGCGGTAGAATGGGGCGGGGTGATGGAAAGCGGGAGAATGGGGAGGGGTGATGGAAAGCGGGAGAATGGGGCGGGGTGATGGAAAGCGGGAGAATGGGGCGGGGTGATGGAAAGCTGGAGAATGGGGCGGGGTGATGGAAAGCGGTAGAATGGGGCGGGGTGATGGAAAGCGGGAGAATGGGGCGGGGTGATGGAAAGCGGGAGAATGGGGCGGGGTGATGGAAAGCGGGAGAATGGGGCGGGGTGATGGGAAGCGGGAGAATGGGGCGGGGTGATGGAAAGCGGGAGAATGGGGCGGGGTGATGGAAAGCGGGAGAATGGGGCGGGGTGATGGAAAGAGGGAGAATGGGGCGGGGTGATGGAAAGAGGGAGAATGGGGCGGGGTGATGGAAAGCGGGAGAATGGGGCGGGGTGATGGAAAGAGGGAGAATCGGGCGGGGTGATGGAAAGCGGGAGAATGGGGCGGGGTGATGGAAAGCGGGAGAATGGGGCGAGGTGATGGAAGGCGATAGAATGGGGCGGGGTGATGGAAAGCGGGAGAGTGGGGCGGGGTGATGGAAAGCGGGAGAATGGGGCGGGGTGATGGAAAGCGGGAGAATGGGGCGGGGTGATGGAAAGCGGGAGAATGGGGCGGGGTGATGGAAAGCGGGAGAATGGGGCGAGGTGATGGAAGGCGGTAGAATGGGGCGGGGTGATGGAAAGCGGGAGATTGGGGAGGGGTGATGGAAAGCGGGAGAATGGGGCGGGGTGATGGAAAGCGGGAGAATGGGACGGGGTGATGGAAAGCGGGAGAATGGGGCGGGGTGATGGAAAGCGGTAGAATGGGGCGGGGTGATGGAAAGCGGGAGAATGGGGCGGGGTGATGGAAAGCGGGAGAATGGGGCGGGGTGATGGAAAGCGGGAGAATGGGGCGGGGTGATGGAAAGCGGGAGAATGGGGCGGGGTGATGGAAAGCGGGAGAATGGGGCGGGGTGATGGAAAGCGGGAGAATGGGGCGGGGTGATGGAAAGCGGGAGAATGGGGCGGGGTGATGGAAAGAGGGAGAATAGGGCGGGGTGATGGAAAGAGGGAGAATGGGGCGGGGTGATGGAAAGCTGGAGAATGGGGCGAGGTGATGGAAGGCGGTAGAATGGGGCGGGGTGATGGAAGGCGGGAGAACGGGGCGGGGTGATGGAAAGCGGGAGAATGGGGCGGGGTGATGGAAAGCGGGAGAACGGGGCGGGGTGATGGAAAGCTGGAGAATGGGGCGGGGTGATGGAAAGCGGTAGAATGGGGCGGGGTGATGGAAAGCGGGAGAATGGGGCGGGGTGATGGAAAGCGGGAGAATGGGGCGGGGTGATGGAAAGCGGGAGAATGGGGCGGGGTGATGGAAAGCGGGAGAATGGGGCGGGGTGATGGAAAGCGGGAGAATGGGGCGGGGTGATGGAAAGCGGGAGAATGGGGCGGGGTGATGGAAAGAGGGAGAATGGGGCGGGGTGATGGAAAGAGGGAGAATGGGGCGGGGTGATGGAAAGCGGGAGAATGGGGCGGGGTGATGGAAAGCGGGAGAATGGGGCGGGGTGATGGAAAGCGGTAGAATGGGGCGGGGTGATGGAAAGCGGTAGAATGGGGCGGGGTGATGGAAAGCGGTAGAATGGGGCGGGGTGATGGAAAGCGGGAGAATGAGGCGGGGTGATGGAAAGCGGGAGAATGAGGCGCGGTGATGGAAAGTGGGAGAATGGGGCGGGGTGATGGAAAGCGGGAGAATGGGGCGGGGTGATGGAAAGCGGGAGAATGGGGCGGGGTGATGGAAAGCGGGAGAATGGGGCAGGGTGATGGAAAGCGGGAGAATGGGGCGGGGTGATGGAAAGCGGGAGAATGGGGCGGGGTGATGGAAAGCGGGAGAATGGGGCGGGGTGATGGAAAGAGAGGGAGTGGGGCGGAGTGATGGAAAGCGGGAGAATGGGACGGGGTGATGGAAGCGGGAGAATGGGGCGCGGTGATGGAAGGAGGGAGAATGGGGGGGGGTGATGGAAGGAGGGAGAATGGGGCGGGGTGATGGAAGGAGGGAGAATAGGGCGGGGTGATGGAAGGAGGGAGAATGGGGTGGGGTGATGGAAAGAGGGAGAATGGGGCGGGGTGATGGAAAGCGGGAGAATGGGGCAGGGTGATGGAAAGAGGGAGAATTGGGCGGGGTGATGGAAAGCGGGAGAATGGGGCGGGGTGATGGAAAGCGGGAGAATGGGGCGGGGTGATGGAAGGAGGGAGAATGGGGCGGGATGATGGAAAGCGGGAGAATGGGGCGGGGTGATGGAAAGCGGGAGAATGGGGCTGGGTGATGGAAAGCGGGAGAATGGGGCGGGGTGATGGAAAGCGGGAGAATGGGGCGGGGTGATGGAAAGCGGGAGAATGGGGCGGGGTGATGGAAAGCGGGAGAATGGGGCGGGGTGATGGAAAGAGGGAGAATGGGGCGGGGTGATGGAAAGCGGGAGAATGGGGCGCGGTGATGGAAGCGGGAGAATGGGGCGGGGTGATGGAAGGAGGGAGAATGGGGTGGGGTGATGGAAGGAGGGAGAATGGGGCGGGGTGATGGAAGGAGGGAGAATAGGGCGGGGTGATGGAAGGAGGGAGAATGGGGAGGGGTGATGGAAAGAGGGAGAATGGGGCGGGGTGATGGAAAGAGGGAGAATGGGGCGGGGTGATGGAAAGAGGGAGAATGGGGCGGGGTGATGGAAAGCGGGAGGATGGGGCGGGGTGATGGAAAGAGGGAAGATGGGGCGGGGTGATGGAAAGCGGGAGAATGGGGCGGGGTGATGGAAAGCGGGAGAATGGGGCGGGGTGATGGAAAGCGGGAGAATGGGGCGGGGTGATGGAAAGAGGGAGAATCGGGCGGGGTGATGGAAAGAGGGAGAATGGGGCGGGGTGATGGAAAGCGGGAGAATGGGGCGGGGTGATGGAAAGCGGGAGAATGGGGCGGGGTGATGGAAAGCGGGAGAATGGGGCGGGGTGATGGAAAGCGGGAGAATGGGGCGGGGTGATGGAAAGCGGGAGAATGGGGCGGGGTGATGGAAAGCGGGAGAATGGGGCGGGGTGATGGAAAGCGGGAGAATGGGGCGGGGTGATGGAAAGAGAGGTAGTGGGGCGGGGTGATGGAAAGCGGGAGGATGGGGCGGGGTGATGGAAGGAGGGAGGATGGGGCGGGGTGATGGAAAGCGGGAGAATGGGGCGGGGTGATGGAAGGAGGGAGAATGGGGCGGGGTGATGGAAAGCGGGAGAATGGGGCGGGGTGATGGAAAGCGGGAGAATGGGGCGGGGTGATGGAAAGCGGGAGAATGGGGCGGGGTGATGGAAAGCGGGAGAATGGGGCGGGGTGATGGAAAGCGAGAGAATGGGGCGGGGTGATGGAAAGCGGGAGAATGGGGCGGGGTGATGGAAAGCGGAAGAATGGGGCGGGGTGATGGAAAGCAGGAGAATGGGGCGGGGTGATGGAAAGCGGGCGAATGGGGCGGGGTGATGGAAAGCGGGAGAATGGGGCGGGGTGATGGAAAGCAGGAGAATGGGGCAGGGTGATGGAAGGAGGGAGAATGGGGCGGGGTGATGGAAGGAGGGAGAATGAGGTGGGGTGATGGAAGGAGGGAGAATGGAGCGGGGTGATGGAAGGAGGGAGAGTGGAGGGAGAATGGGGCAGGGTGATGGAAGGAGGGAGAATGGGGCGGGGTGATGGAAAGCGATAGAATGGGGCGGGGTGATGGAAAGCGGGAGAATGGGGCGGGGTGATGGAAAGTGGGAGAATGGGGCGGGGTGATGGAAAGCGGGAGAACGGGGCGGGGTGATGGAAAGCGGGAGAGTGGGGCGGGGTGATGGAAAGCGGGAGAATGGGCGGGGTGATGGAAAGCGGGAGAATGGGGCGGGGTGATGGAAAGCGGGAGGATGGGGCGGGGTGATGGAAAGAGGGAAGATGGGGCGGGGTGATGGAAAGCGGGAGAATGGGGCGGGGTGATGGAAAGCGGGAGAATGGGGCGGGGTGATGGAAAGCGGGAGAATGGGGCGGGGTGATGGAAAGAGGGAGAATCGGGCGGGGTGATGGAAAGCGGGAGAATGGGGCGGGGTGATGGAAAGCGGGAGAATGGGGCGGGGTGATGGAAAGCGGGAGAATGGGGCGGGGTGATGGAAAGCGGGAGAATGGGGCGGGGTGATGGAAAGCGGGAGAATGGGGCGGGGTGATGGAAAGCGGGAGAATGGGGCGGGGTGATGGAAAGCGGGAGAATGGGGCGGGGTGATGGAAAGCGGGAGAATGGGGCGGGGTGATGGAAAGCGGGAGAATGGGGCGGGGTGATGGAAAGCGGGAGAATGGGGCGGGGTGATGGAAAGCGGGAGAATGGGGCGGGGTGATGGAAAGCGGGAGAATGGGGCGGGGTGATGGAAAGCGGGAGAATGGGGCGGGGTGATGGAAAGCGAGAGAATGGGGCGGGGTGATGGAAAGCGGGAGAATGGGGCGGGGTGATGGAAAGCGGAAGAATGGGGCGGGGTGATGGAAAGCAGGAGAATGGGGCGGGGTGATGGAAAGCGGGCGAATGGGGCGGGGTGATGGAAAGCGGGAGAATGGGGCGGGGTGATGGAAAGCAGGAGAATGGGGCAGGGTGATGGAAGGAGGGAGAATGGGGCGGGGTGATGGAAGGAGGGAGAATGAGGTGGGGTGATGGAAGGAGGGAGAATGGAGCGCGGGTGATGGAAGGAGGGAGAGTGGAGGGAGAATGGGGCAGGGTGATGGAAGGAGGGAGAATGGGGCGGGGTGATGGAAAGCGATAGAATGGGGCGGGGTGATGGAAAGCGGGAGAATGGGGCGGGGTGATGGAAAGTGGGAGAATGGGGCGGGGTGATGGAAAGCGGGAGAATGGGGCGAGGTGATGGAAAGCGGGAGAATGGGGCGGGGTGATGGAAAGCGGGAGAATGGGGCGGGGTGATGGAAAGCGGGAGAATGGGGCGGGGTGATGGAAAGCGGGAGAATGGGGCGGGGTGATGGAAGGAGGGAGAATGGGGCGGGGTGATGGAAGGAGGGAGAATGGGGCGGGGTGATGGAAAGCGAGTGAATGGGGCTTGGTGATGGGAAGCGGAAGAATGGGGCGGGGTGATAGAAATCGGGAGAATGGGGCGGGGTGATGGAAAGCGGGAAAATGGGGCGGGGTGATGGAAAGCGGGAGAATGGGGCGGGGTGATGGAAGGAGGGAGAATGGAGCGGGGTGATGGAAAGCGGGAGAATGGGGCGGGGTGATGAAAAGCGGGAGAATGGGGCGGGTGATGAAAAGCGGGAGAATGGGGCGGGGTGATGGAAAGCGGGATAATGGGGCGGAGTGATGGAAAGCGGGAGAATGGGGCAGGGTGATGGACAGCAGGAGAATGGGGCGGGGTGATGGAAGGAGGGAGAATGGGGCGGGGTGAAGGAAAGCGGGAGAATGGGGCGGGGTGATGGAAAGCGGGAGAATGGGGCGGGGCGATGGAAAGCGGGAGAATGGGGCGGCGTGATGGAAGGAGGGATAATGGGGCAGGGTGATGGAAGGAGGGAGAATGGGGCGGGGTGATGGAAAGCGGGAGAATGGGGGGGGGTGATGGAAAGCGGGAGAATGGGGCGGGGTGATGGAAAGCGGGAGAATGGGGCGGGGTGATGGAAGGAGGGAGAATGGGGCGGGGTGATGGAAGGAGGGAGAATGGGGCGGGGTGATGGAAAGCGGGAGAATGGGGCGGGGTGATGGAAAGCAGGAGAATGGGGCGGGGTGATGGAAGGAGGGAGAAGGGGGCGGGGTGATGAAAAGCGGGAGAATGGGGCGGGTTGATGGAAAGCGGGAGAATGGGGCGGGGTGATGGAAAGCGGGAGAATGGGGCGGGGTGATGGAAAGAGGGAGAATGGGGCGGGGTGATGGAAAGCGGGAGAATGGGACGGGGTGATGGAAAGCGGGAGAATGGGGCGGGGTGATGGAAGGAGGGAGAATGGGGCGGGGTGATGGAAGGAGGGAGAATGGGGCGGGATGATGGAAGGAGGGAGAATGGAGCAGGGTGATGGAAGGAGGGAGAATGGAGCGTGGTGATGAAAGGAGGGAGAATGGAGCGGGGTGATGGAAAGCGGGAGAATGGGGCGGGGTGATGAAAAGCGGGAGAATGGGGCGGGGTGATGGAAAGCGGGAGAATGGGGCGGGGTGATGGAAAGCGGGAGAATGGGGCGGGGTGATGGAAGGAGGGAGAATGGGGCGGGGTGATGGAAGGAGGGAGAATGGGGCGGGGTGATGGAAAGCGGGAGAATGGGGCGGGGTGATGGAAAGCGGGAGAATGGGGCGGGGTGATGGAAAGCGGGAGAATGGGGCGGGATGATGGAAAGCGGGAGAATGGGGCGGGGTGATGGAAGGAGGGAGAATGGGGCGGGGTGATGGAAAGCGGGAGAATGGGGCGGGGTGATGGAAAGCGGAAGAATGGGGCGGGGTGATGGAAAGCGGGAGAATGGGGCGGGGTGATGGAAAGCGGGAGAATGGGGCGGGGTGATGGAAAGCGGGAGAATGGGGCGGGGTGATGGAAAGCGGGAAAATGGGGCGGGGTGATGGAAAGCGGGAGATTGGGGCGGGGTGATGGAAAGCGGGAGAATGGGGAGGGGTGATGGAAAGCGGGAGAATGGGGCGGGGTGATGGAAAGCGGGAGAATGGGGCGGGGTGATGGAAAGCGGGAGAATGGGGCGGGGTGATGGAAAGCGGGAGAATGGGGCGGGGTGATGGAAAGCAGGAGAATGGGGCAGGGTGATGGAAGGAGGGAGAATGGGGCGGGGTGATGGAAGGAGGGAGAATGAGGTGGGGTGATGGAAGGAGGGAGAATGGAGCGGGGTGATGGAAGGAGGGAGAATGGAAGGAGAATGGGGCAGGGTGATGGAAGGAGGGAGAATGGGGCGGGGTGATGGAAAGCGATAGAATGGGGCGGGGTGATGGAAAGCGGGAGAATGGGGCGGGGTGATGGAAAGTGGGAGAATGGGGCGGGGTGATGGAAAGCGGGAGAATGGGGCGAGGTGATGGAAAGCGGGAGAATGGGGCGGGGTGATGGAAAGCGGGAGAATGGGGCGGGGTGATGGAAAGCGGGAGAATGGGGCGGGGTGATGGAAAGCGGGAGAATGGGGCGGGGTGATGGAAAGCGGGAGAATGGGGCGGGGTGATGGAAAGAGAGGGAGTGGGGCGGGGTGATGGAAAGCGGGAGAATGGGGTGGGGTGATGGAAAGCGGGAGAACGGGGCGGGGTGATGGAAAGCAGGAGAATGGAGCGGGGTGATGGAAAGCAGGAGAATGGGGCGGGGTGATGGAAAGCGGGAGAATGGGGCGGGGTGATGGAAGGAGGGAGAATGGGGCGGGCTGATGGAAGAAGGGAGAATGGGGCGGGGTGATGGAAAGCGGGAGTATGGGGCGGGGTGATGGAAGGAGGGAGAATGGGGCGGGGTGATGGAAGGAGGGAGAATGGGGCGGGGTGATGGAAAGCGGGAGACTGGGGCGGGGTGATGGAAAGCGGGAGAATGGGGCGGGGTGATGGAAAGCGGGAGAATGGGGCGGGGTGATGGAAAGCGGGAGAATGGGGCGGGGTGATGGAAAGCGGGAGAATGGGGCGGGGTGATGGAAAGCGAGAGAATGGGGCGGGGTGATGGAAAGCGGGAGAATGGGGCGGGGTGATGGAAAGCGGAAGAATGGGGCGGGGTGATGGAAAGCAGGAGAATGGGGCAGGGTGATGGAAGGAGGGAGAATGGGGCGGGGTGATGGAAGGAGGGAGAATGCGGTGGGGTGATGGAAGGAGGGAGAATGGAGCGGGGTGATGGAAGGAGGGAGAATGGAAGGAGAATGGGGCAGGGTGATGGAAGGAGGGAGAATGGGGCGGGGTGATGGAAAGCGATAGAATGGGGCGGGGTGATGGAAAGCGGGAGAATGGGGCGGGGTGATGGAAAGTGGGAGAATGGGGCGGGGTGATGGAAAGCGGGAGAATGGGGCGAGGTGATGGAAAGCGGGAGAATGGGGCGGGGTGATGGAAAGCGGGAGAATGGGGCGGGGTGATGGAAAGCGGGAGAATGGGGCGGGGTGATGGAAAGCGGGAGAATGGGGCGGGGTGATGGAAAGCGGGAGAATGGGGCGGGGTGATGGAAAGAGAGGGAGTGGGGCGGGGTGATGGAAAGCGGGAGAATGGGGTGGGGTGATGGAAAGCGGGAGAATGGGGCGGGGTGATGGAAAGCGGGAGAATGGGGCGGGGTGATGGAGAGCGGGAGAACGGGGCGGGGTGATGGAAAGCAGGAGAATGGAGCGGGGTGATGGAAAGCAGGAGAATGGGGCGGGGTGATGGAAAGCGGGAGAATGGGGCGGGGTGATGGAAGGAGGGAGAATGGGGCGGGCTGATGGAAGAAGGGAGAATGGGGCGGGGTGATGGAAAGCGGGAGTATGGGGCGGGGTGATGGAAGGAGGGAGAATGGGGCGGGGTGATGGAAGGAGGGAGAATGGGGCGGGGTGATGGAAAGCGGGAGACTGGGGCGGGGTGATGGAAAGCGGGAGAATGGGGCGGGGTGATGGAAAGCGGGAGAATGGGGCGGGGTGATGGAAAGCGGGAGAATGGGGCGGGGTGATGGAAAGCGGGAGAATGGGGCGGGGTGATGGAAAGCGAGAGAATGGGGCGGGGTGATGGAAAGCGGGAGAATGGGGCGGGGTGATGGAAAGCGGAAGAATGGGGCGGGGTGATGGAAAGCAGGAGAATGGGGCGGGGTGATGGAAAGCGGGAGAATGGGGCGGGGTGATGGAGAGCGGGAGAACGGGGCGGGGTGATGGAAAGCAGGAGAATGGAGCGGGGTGATGGAAAGCAGGAGAATGGGGCGGGGTGATGGAAAGCGGGAGAATGGGGCGGGGTGATGGAAGGAGGGAGAATGGGGCGGGCTGATGGAAGAAGGGAGAATGGGGCGGGGTGATGGAAAGCGGGAGTATGGGGCGGGGTGATGGAAGGAGGGAGAATGGGGCGGGGTGATGGAAGGAGGGAGAATGGGGCGGGGTGATGGAAAGCGGGAGACTGGGGCGGGGTGATGGAAAGCGGGAGAATGGGGCGGGGTGATGGAAAGCGGGAGAATGGGGCGGGGTGATGGAAAGCGGGAGAATGGGGCGGGGTGATGGAAAGCGGGAGAATGGGGCGGGGTGATGGAAAGCGAGAGAATGGGGCGGGGTGATGGAAAGCGGGAGAATGGGGCGGGGTGATGGAAAGCGGAAGAATGGGGCGGGGTGATGGAAAGCAGGAGAATGGGGCGGGGTGATGGAAAGCGGGCGAATGGGGCGGGGTGATGGAAAGCGGGAGAATGGGGCGGGGTGATGGAAAGCAGGAGAATGGGGCAGGGTGATGGAAGGAGGGAGAATGGGGCGGGGTGATGGAAGGAGGGAGAATGAGGTGGGGTGATGGAAGGAGGGAGAATGGAGCGGGGTGATGGAAGGAGGGAGAGTGGAGGGAGAATGGGGCAGGGTGATGGAAGGAGGGAGAATGGGGCGGGGTGATGGAAAGCGATAGAATGGGGCGGGGTGATGGAAAGCGGGAGAATGGGGCGGGGTGATGGAAAGTGGGAGAATGGGGCGGGGGTGATGGAAAGCGGGAGAATGGGGCGGGGTGATGGAAAGCGGGAGAATGGGGCGGGGTGATGGAAAGCGGGAGAATGGGGCCGGGTGATGGAAAGCGGGAGAAAGGGGCGGGGTGATGGAAAGCGGGAGAATGGGGCGGGGGTGATGGAAAGCGGGAGAATGGGGCGGGGTGATGGAAAGCGGGAGAACGGGGCGGGGTGATGGAAAGCGGGAGAGTGGGGCGGGGTGATGGAAAGCGGGAGAATGGGCGGGGTGATGGAAAGCGGGAGAATGGGGCGGGGTGATGGAAAGCGGGAGAATGGGGCAGGGTGATGGAAAGCGGGAGAATGGGGCGGGGTGATGGAAAGCGGGAGAACGGGGCGGGGTGATGGAAAGCGGGAGAATGGGGCGGGGTGATGGAAAGCAGGAGAATGGGGCGGGGTGATGGAAAGCGGGAGAATGGGGCGGGGTGATGGAAGGAGGGAGAATGGGGCGGGCTGATGGAAGAAGGGAGAATGGGGCGGGGTGATGGAAAGCGGGAGTATGGGGCGGGGTGATGGAAGGAGGGAGAATGGGGCGGGGTGATGGAAGGAGGGAGAATGGGGCGGGGTGATGGAAAGCGGGAGAATGGGGCGGGGTGATGGAAAGCGGGAGAATGGGGCGGGGTGATGGAAAGCGGGAGAATGGGGCGGGGTGATGGAAAGCGGGAGAATGGGGCGGGGTGATGGAAAGCGGGAGAATGGGGCGGGGTGATGGAAAGCGAGAGAATGGGGCGGGGTGATGGAAAGCGGGAGAATGGGGCGGGGTGATGGAAAGCGGAAGAATGGGGCGGGGTGATGGAAAGCAGGAGAATGGGGCGGGGTGATGGAAAGCGGGCGAATGGGGCGGGGTGATGGAAAGCGGGAGAATGGGGCGGGGTGATGGAAAGCAGGAGAATGGGGCAGGGTGATGGAAGGAGGGAGAATGGGGCGGGGTGATGGAAGGAGGGAGAATGAGGTGGGGTGATGGAAGGAGGGAGAATGGAGCGGGGTGATGGAAGGAGGGAGAGTGGAGGGAGAATGGGGCAGGGTGATGGAAGGAGGGAGAATGGGGCGGGGTGATGGAAAGCGATAGAATGGGGCGGGGTGATGGAAAGCGGGAGAATGGGGCGGGGTGATGGAAAGTGGGAGAATGGGGCGGGGTGATGGAAAGCGGGAGAATGGGGCGAGGTGATGGAAAGCGGGAGAATGGGGCGGGGTGATGGAAAGCGGGAGAATGGGGCGGGGTGATGGAAAGCGGGAGAATGGGGCGGGGTGATGGAAAGCGGGAGAATGGGGCGGGGTGATGGAAGGAGGGAGAATGGGGCGGGGTGATGGAAGGAGGGAGAATGGGGCGGGGTGATGGAAAGCGAGTGAATGGGGCTTGGTGATGGGAAGCGGAAGAATGGGGCGGGGTGATAGAAAGCGGGAGAATGGGGCGGGGTGATGGAAAGCGGGAAAATGGGGCGGGGTGATGGAAAGCGGGAGAATGGGGCAGGGTGATGGAAGGAGGGAGAATGGAGCGGGGTGATGGAAAGCGGGAGAATGGGGCGGGGTGATGAAAAGCGGGAGAATGGGGCGGGTGATGAAAAGCGGGAGAATGGGGCGGGGTGATGGAAAGCGGGAGAATGGGGCGGAGTGATGGAAAGCGGGAGAATGGGGCAGGGTGATGGACAGCAGGAGAATGGGGCGGGGTGATGGAAGGAGGGAGAATGGGGCGGGGTGAAGGAAAGCGGGAGAATGGGGCGGGGTGATGGAAAGCGGGAGAATGGGGCGGGGCGATGGAAAGCGGGAGAATGGGGCGGCGTGATGGAAGGAGGGATAATGGGGCAGGGTGATGGAAGGAGGGAGAATGGGGCGGGGTGATGGAAAGCGGGAGAATGGGGGGGGGTGATGGAAAGCGGGAGAATGGGGCGGGGTGATGGAAAGCGGGAGAATGGGGCGGGGTGATGGAAGGAGGGAGAATGGGGCGGGGTGATGGAAGGAGGGAGAATGGGGCGGGGTGATGGAAAGCGGGAGAATGGGGCGGGGTGATGGAAAGCAGGAGAATGGGGCGGGGTGATGGAAGGAGGGAGAATGGGGCGGGGTGATGGAAGGAGGGAGAATGGGGCGGGGTGATGGAAAGCGGGAGAATGGGGCGGGGTGATGGAAACCGGGAGAATGGGGCGGGGTGATGGAAGGAGGGAGAATGGGGCAGGGTGATGGAAGGAGGGAGAAGGGGGCGGGGTGATGAAAAGCGGGAGAATGGGGCGGGTTGATGGAAAGCGGGAGAATGGGGCGGGGTGATGGAAAGCGGGAGAATGGGGCGGGGTGATGGAAAGAGGGAGAATGGGGCGGGGTGATGGAAAGCGGGAGAATGGGACGGGGTGATGGAAAGCGGGAGAATGGGGCGGGGTGATGGAAGGAGGGAGAATGGGGCGGGGTGATGGAAGGAGGGAGAATGGGGCGGGATGATGGAAGGAGGGAGAATGGAGCAGGGTGATGGAAGGAGGGAGAATGGAGCGTGGTGATGAAAGGAGGGAGAATTGAGCGGGGTGATGGAAAGCGGGAGAATGGGGCGGGGTGATGAAAAGCGGGAGAATGGGGCGGGGTGATGGAAAGCGGGAGAATGGGGCGGGGTGATGGAAAGCGGGAGAATGGGGCGGGGTGATGGAAGGAGGGAGAATGGGGCGGGGTGATGGAAGGAGGGAGAATGGGGCGGGGTGATGGAAAGCGGGAGAATGGGGCGGGGTGATGGAAAGCGGGAGAATGGGGCGGGGTGATGGAAAGCGGGAGAATGGGGCGGGATGATGGAAAGCGGGAGAATGGGGCGGGGTGATGGAAGGAGGGAGAATGGGGCGGGGTGATGGAAAGCGGGAGAATGGGGCGGGGTGATGGAAAGCGGAAGAATGGGGCGGGGTGATGGAAAGCGGGAGAATGGGGCGGGGTGATGGAAAGCGGGAGAATGGGGCGGGGTGATGGAAAGCGGGAGAATGGGGCGGGGTGATGGAAAGCGGGAAAATGGGGCGGGGTGATGGAAAGCGGGAGATTGGGGCGGGGTGATGGAAAGCGGGAGAATGGGGAGGGGTGATGGAAAGCGGGAGAATGGGGCGGGGTGATGGAAAGCGGGAGAATGGGGCGGGGTGATGGAAGGAGGGAGAATGGGGCGGGGTGATGGAAGGAGGGAGAATGGGGCGGGGTGATGGAAGGAGGGAGAATGGGGCGGGGTGATGGAAAGCTGGAGTATGGGGCGGGGTGATGGAAAGCGGGAGAATGGGGCGTGGTGATGGAAAGCGGGAGAATGGGGCGGGGTGATGGAAAGCGGGAGAATGGGGCGGGGTGTTGGAAAGCGGGAGAATGGGGCGGGGTGATGGAAAGCGGGAGAATGGGGCGGGGTGATGGAAAGCGGGAGAATGGGGCGGGGTAATGGAAAGCACTATGTGGATCGGAAAGGTTATAACCAAGTGTAGTTGAAGTAGAAGGCCTAATGTAGTGGACTGGCAAAAATATGGCACTAACTGCATCTCTACAAACATACATATTGCGCTGGTCAGTTTGGTCGGTATGCGCGCCTGTTGTGCAGGTACCATGTACGAATGGAATGTCTTTATCAGCCAAATTACATAGATCCGATAGGTTAGAACATAGTAGGGGGGTGGGGAATGATATAATTGAGGAGAAATGGGAATACATATGGTATTCACTGTATTTGTACAGAGAGAATAATGCATCGGCTGGTAAGGTCAGTATGCACGCTTGTGTGTAGGTACAAGGCGGAACTGGAACTCTGAAATCTCCCAATCTATGTGGATCGGAAAGGTTATAACCAAGTGTTGTTGAAGTAGAAGGCGTAATGTAGTGGACTGGCAAGAATATGGCATTAACTGCATCTCTACAAACATACGTATTGCGCTGGTCAGTTTGGTCGGTATGCGCACCTGTAGTGCAGGTACCATGTACGACTAGAATGTCTATATCTGCCAAATTACATGGACCCGATAGGTTAAAACATAGTAGGGGGATGAAAAATGATATATTTTAAAGGAAATGGGAATACATATGGTATTCACTGTATTTGTATAGAGAGAATAATGCGTCTGCCGGTAAGGTCAGTATGCACGCTTGTGTGTAGGTACAAGGCGGAACTGGAACTCTGAAATCTCCCAAAATATGTGGATCGGAAAGGTTATAACCAAGTGTTATTGAACTAGAAGGCCTAATCTAGTGGACTGGCAAGAATATGGCACTAACTGCATCTTTACAAACGTACGTACTGCGTTGGTCAGTTTGTTCGGTATGCGCGCCTGTTGTGCAGGTACCATGTACAATTGGAATGTCTATATCTGCCAAATTACATAGTAGGGGGGGTGGGGGGGTGGGGAATTATATAATTTAAAAAAAATGGGAATACATATGGTATTCACTGTATTTGTACAGAGAGAATAATGCGTCGGCCGGTAAGGTCAGTATGCACGCTTGTGTGTAGGTACAAGGCGGAACTGGAACTCTGAAATCTCCCAAACTATGTGGATCGGAAAGGTTATAACCAAGTGTTGTTGAAGTAGAAGGCCTAATCTAGTGGACTGGCAAGAATATGGCACTAACTGCATCTCTACAAACATACGTATTGCGCTGATCAGTTTGGTCGGTATGCGCGCCTGTAGAGCAGGTACCATGTACGACTGGAATGTCTATATCTGCCAAATTACATAGATCCGATAGGTTACAACATGGTATGGGGGTGGGGAATGATATAAATTAAAAGAAATGGGAATACATATGGTATTCACAGTATTTGTACAGAGAGATGATGCGTCGGCCGGTAAGGTCAGTATGCACGCTTGTGTGTAGGTACAAGGCGGAGCTGGAACTATGAAATCTCCCAAACTATGTGGATCGGAAAGGTTATAACCAAGTGTTGTTGAATTAGAAGGCCTAATCTAGTGGACTGGCAAGAATATGGCACTAACTGCATCTCTACAAACATACGTATTGCGCTGATCAGTTTGGTCGGTATGCGCGCATGTAGTGCAGATACCATGTACGACTTGAATGTCTATATCTGCCAGATTGCATAGATCCGATAGGTTAAAACATGGTAGAGGGGTGGGGAATGATAAAAAAAAAAAAAAAAATGGGAATACATATGGTATTCACTGTATTTGTACAGAGAGATGATGCGTCGCCCGGTAAGGTCAGTATGCACGCTTGTGTGTATGTACAACGCGGAACTGGAACTTTGAAATCTCCCAAACTATGTGGATCAGAAAAGTTATAACCAAGTGTTGTTGAAGTAGAAGGCCTAATCTAGTGGACTGGCAAGAATATGGCACTAACTGCATCTCTACAAACATACGTATTGCGCTGGTCACTTTGGTCGGTATGCGCGCCTGTAGAGCAGGTACCATGTACGATTGGAATGTCTATATCTGCCAAATTACATAGATCCGATAGGTTAAAACATGGTAGGGGGGTGGGGAATGATATAATTTAAAAGAAATGGGAATACATATGGTATTCACTGTATTTGTACAGAGAGAATAATGCGTCGGCTGGTAAGGTCAGTATGCACGCTTGTGTGTATGTACAACGCGGAACTGGAACTTTGAAATCTCCCAAACTATGTGGATCGGAAAGGTTATAACCAAGTGTTGTTGAAGTAGAAGGCCTAATCTAGTGGACTGGCAAGAATATGGCACTAACTGCATCTCTACAAACATACGTATTGCGCTGGTCAGTTTGGACGGTATGCGCGTCTGTAGTGCAAGTACCATGTACGACTGGAATGTCTATATATGTCATATTACATAGATCGGATAGGTTAAAACATGGTAGGGGGGTGGGGAATTGTATAATTTAAAGGAAATGGGAATACATATGGTATTCGCTGTATTTGTACAGAGAGAATAATGCGTCGGCCGGTAAGGTCAGTATGCACGCTTGTGTGTACGTACAAGGCGGAACTAGAACTCTGAAATCTCCCAAACTATGTGGATTGGAAAGGTTATAACCAAGTGTTGTTGAAGTAGAAGGCCTAATCTAGTGGATTGGCAAGAATATGGCACTGACTGCATCTCTACAAACATACGTATTGCGCTGGTCATTTTGGTCGGTATGCGCGCATGTTGTGCAGGTACCATGTACGACTGGAATGTCTATATCAGCCAAATTACATAGATCCGATAGGTTAAAACATAGTAGGGGGGTGGGGAATGATATAATTGAAAAGAAATGGGAATACATATGGTATTCACTGTATTTGTACAGAGAGAATAATGCGTCGGCTGATAAGGTCAGTATGCACGCTTGTGTGTAGGTACAAGGCGGAACTGGAACTCTGAAATCTCCCAAACTATGTGGATTGGAAAGGTTATAACCAAGTGTTGTTGAAGTAGAAGGCCTAATCTAGTGGGCTGGCAAGAATCTGGCACTAAATGCATCTCTACGAACATACGTATTGTGCTGGTCAGTTTGGTCGGTATGCGCGCATGTAGTGCAGGTACCATGTACGACTGGAATGTCTATATCTGCCAAATTACATAGACCCGGTAGGTTAAAACATAGTAGGGGAATGGGGAATGATATAATTTAAAGGAATTAGGAATACATATGGTAGTCACTGTATTTGTACAGAGAGAATAATGCGTCGGCTGGTAAGGTCAGTATGCACGCTTGTGTGTAGGTACAAGGCGGAACTGGAACTCTGAAATCTCCCAAACTATGTGGATCGGAAAGGTTATAACCAAGTGTTGTTGAAGTAGAAGGCCTAATCTAGTGGACTGGCAAGAATATGGCACTAACTGCATCTCTACAAACATACGTATTGCGCTGGTCAGTTTGGTCGGTATGCGCGCCTGTAGAGCAGGTACCATGTACGACTGGAATGTCTATATCTGCCAAATTACATAGATCCGATAGGTTACAACATGGTATGGGGTTGGGGAATGATATAAATTAAAAGAAATGGGAATACATATGGTATTCACAGTATTTGTACAGAGAGATGATGCGTCGGCCGGTAAGGTCAGTATGCACGCTTGTGTGTAGGTACAAGGCGGAACTGGAACTATGAAATCTCCCAAACTATGTGGATCGAAAAGGTTATAACCAAGTGTTGTTGAAGTAGAAGGCCTAATCTAGTGGACTGGCAAGAATATGGCACTAACTGCATCTCTACAAACATACGTATTGCGCTGGTCAGTTTGGTCGGTATGCGCGCCTGTAGAGCAGGTACCATGTACGACTGGAATGTCTATATCTGCCAAATTACATAGATCCGATAGGTTACAACATGGTATGGGGGTGGGGAATGATATAAATTAAAAGAAATGGGAATACATATGGTATTCACAGTATTTGTACAGAGAGATGATGCGTCGGCCGGTAAGGTCAGTATGCACGCTTGTGTGTAGGTACAAGGCGGAACTGGAACTATGAAATCTCCCAAACTATGTGGATCGAAAAGGGTATAACCAAGTGTTGTTGAAGTAGAAGGCCTAACCTAGTGGACTGGCAAGAATATGGCACTAACTGCATCTCTACAAACATACGTATTGCGCTGATCAGTTTGGTCGGTATGCGCGCCTGTAGTGCAGATACCATGTACGACTTGAATGTCTATATCTGCCAGATTGCATAGATCCGATAGGTTAAAACATGGTAGAGGGGTGGGGAATGATATATAAAAAAAAAAAATGGGAATACATATGGTATTCACTGTATTTGTACAGAGAGATGATGCGTCGCCCGGTAAGGTCAGTATGCACGCTTGTGTGTATGTACAACGCGGAACTGGAACTTTGAAATCTCCCAAACTATGTGGATCAGAAAAGTTATAACCAAGTGTTGTTGAAGTAGAAGGCCTAATCTAGTGGACTGGCAAGAATATGGCACTAACTGCATCTCTACAAACATACGTATTGCGCTGGTCACTTTGGTCGGTATGCGCGCCTGTAGAGCAGGTACCATGTACGACTGGAATGTCTATATCTGCCAAATTACATAGATCCGATAGGTTAAAACATGGTAGGGGGGTGGGGAATGATATAATTTAAAAGAAATGGGAATACATATGGTATTCACTGTATTTGTACAGAGAGAATAATGCGTCGGCTGGTAAGGTCAGTATGCACGCTTGTGTGTAGGTACAAGGTGAAACTGGAACTCTGAAATCTCCCAAACTATGTGGATCGGAAAGGTTATAACCAAGTGTTGTTGAAGTAGAAGGGTTAATCTAGTGGACTGGCAAGAATATGGCACTAACTGCATCTCTACAAACATACGTATTGCGCTGGTCAGTTTGGACGGTATGCGCGTCTGTAGTGCAAGTACCATGTACGACTGGAATGTCTATATATGTCATATTACATAGATCGGATAGGTTAAAACATGGTAGGGGGGTGGGGAATTGTATAATTTAAAGGAAATGGGAATACAAATGGTATTCGTTGTATTTGTACAGAGAGAATAATGCGTCGGCCGGTAAGGTCAGTATGCACGCTTGTGTGTACGTACAAGGCGGAACTAGAACTCTGAAATCTCCCAAACTATGTGGATTGGAAAGGTTATAACCAAGTGTTGTTGAAGTAGAAGGCCTAATCTAGTGGATTGGCAAGAATATGGCACTAACTGCATCTCTACAAACATACGTATTGCGCTGGTCAGTTTGGTCGGTATGCGCGCCTGTTGTGCAGGTACCATGTACGACTGGAATGTCTATATCAGCCAAATTACATAGATCTGATAGGTTAAAACATAGTAGGGGGGTGGGGAATGATATAATTGAAAAGAAATGGGAATACACATGGTATTCACTGTATTTGTATAGAGAGAATAATGCGTCGGCTGGTAAGGTCAGTATGCACGCTTGTGTGTAGGTACAAGGCGGATCTGGAACTCTGAAATCTCCCAATCTATGTGGATCGGAAAGGTTATAACCAAGTGTTGTTGAAGTAGAAGGCGTAATGTAGTGGACTGGCAAGAATATGGCACTAACTGCATCTCTACAAACATACGTATTGCGCTGGTCAGTTTGGTCGGTATGCGCACCTGTAGTGCAGGTACCATGTACGACTGGAATGTCTATATCTGCCAAATTACATAGACCCGATAGGTTAAAACATAGTAGGGGGATGAAAAATGATATATTTTAAAGGAAATGGGAATACATATGGTATTCACTGTATTTGTATAGAGAGAATAATGCGTCTTCCGGTAAGGTCAGTATGCACGCTTGTGTGTAGGTACAAGGCGGAACTGGAACTCTGAAATCTCCCAAACTATGTGGATTGGAAAGGTTATAACCAAGTGTTGTTGAAGTAGAAGGCCTAATCTAGTGGGCTGGCAAGAATCTGGCACTAAATGCATCTCTACGAACATACGTATTGTGCTGGTCAGTTTGGTCGGAATGCGCGCCTGTAGTGCAGGTACCATGTACGACTGGAATGTCTATATCTGCCAACATAGACCCGGTAGGTTAAAACATAGTAGGGGAATGGGGAATGATATAATTTAAAGGAATTAGGAATACATATGGTAGTCACTGTATTTGTACAGAGAGAATAATGCGTCGGCTGGTAAGGTCAGTCTGCACGCTTGTGTGTAGGAACAAGGCGGAACTGGAATTCTGAAATCTCCCAAACTATGTGGATTCGAAAGGTTATAACCAAGTGTTGTTGAAGTAGAAGGCCTAATCTAGTGGGCTGGCAAGAATATGGCACTATCTGCATCTCTACAATCATACGCATTGCTCTGATCAGTTTGGTCGGTATGCGCGCCTGTAGTGCAGGTACCATGTACGACTGGAATGTCTATATATGTCATATTGCATAGATCGGATAGGTTAGAACATGGTAGGGGGTGGGGAATTGTATAATTTAAAGGAAATGGGAATACATATGGTATTCGTTGTATTTGTCCATAGAGAATAATGCGTCGGCCGGTAAGGTCAGTATGCATGCTTGTATGTACGTACAAGGCGGAACTGGAACTCTGAAATCTCCCAAACTATATGGATCGGAAAGGTTATAACCAAGTGTTGTTGAAGTAGAAGGCGTAATGTAGTGGACTGGCTAGAATGTGGCACTAACTGCATCTCTACAAACATACGTATTGCGCTGGTCAGTTTGGTCGGTATGCGCGCCTGTAGTGCAGGTACCATGTATGACTGGAATGTCTATATCAGCCAAATTACATAGATTCAATAGGTTAAAACATAGTAGGGGGGTGGGGAATGATATAATTGAAAAGAAATGGGAATACACATGGTATTCACTGTATTTGTATAGAGAGAATAATGCGTCGGCTGGTAAGGTCAGTATGCACGCTTGTGTGTAGGTACAAGGCGGATCTGGAACTCTGAAATCTCCCAATCTATGTGGATCGGAAAGGTTATAACCAAGTGTTGTTGAAGTAGAAGGCGTAATGTAGTGGACTGGCAAGAATATGGCACTAACTGCATCTCTACAAACATACGTATTGCGCTGGTCAGTTTGGTCGGTATGCGCACCTGTAGTGCAGGTACCATGTACGACTGGAATGTCTATATCTGCCAAATTACATAGACCCGATAGGTTAAAACATAGTAGGGGGATGAAAAATGATATATTTTAAAGGAAATGGGAATACATATGGTATTCACTGTATTTGTATAGAGAGAATAATGCGTCTTCCGGTAAGGTCAGTATGCACGCTTGTGTGTAGGTACAAGGCGGAACTGGAACTCTGAAATCTCCCAAAATATGTGGATGGGAAAGGTTATAACCAAGTGTTATTGAAGTAGAAGGCCTAATCTAGTGGACTGGCAAGAATATGGCACTAACTGCATCTTTACAAACATACATATTGCGTTGGTCACTTTGGTCGGTATGCGCGCCTGTAGAGCAGGTACCATGTACGACTGGAATGTCTATATCTGCCAAATTACATAGATCCGATAGGTTAAAACATGGTAGGGGGGTGGGGAATGATATAATTTAAAAGAAATGGGAATACATATGGTATTCACTGTATTTGTACAGAGAGAATAATGCGTCGGCTGGTAAGGTCAGTATGCACGCTTGTGTGTAGGTACAAGGTGGAACTGGAACTCTGAAATCTCCCAAACTATGTGGATCGGAAAGGTTATAACCAAGTGTTGTTGAAGTAGAAGGGCTACTCTAGTGGACTGGCAAGAATATGGCACTAACTGCATCTCTACAAACATACGTATTGCGCTGGTCAGTTTGGACGGTATGCGCGTTTGTAGTGCAAGTACCATGTACGACTGGAATGTCTATATATGTCATATTACATAGATCGGATAGGTAAAAACATGGTAGGGGGGTGGGAATTGTATAATTTAAAGGAAATGGGAATACAAATGGTATTCGTTGTATTTGTACAGAGAGAATAATGCGTCGGCCGGTAAGGTCAGTATGCACGCTTGTGTGTACGTACAAGGCGGAACTAGAACTCTGAAATCTCCCAAACTATGTGGATTGGAAAGGTTATAACCAAGTGTTATTGAAGTAGAAGGCCTAATCTAGTGGATTGGCAAGAATATGGCACTAACTGCATCTCTACAAACATACGTATTGCGCTGGTCAGTTTGGTCGGTATGCGCGCCTGTTGTGCAGGTACCATGTACGACTGGAATGTCTATATCAGCCAAATTACATAGATCCGATAGGTTAAAACATAGTAGGGGGGTGGGGAATGATATAATTGAAAAGAAATGGGAATACATATGGTATTCACTGTATTTGTACACAGAGAATAATGCGTCGGCTGATAAGGTCAGTACGCACGCTTGTGTGTAGGTACAAGGCGGAACTGGAACTCTGAAATCTCCCAAACTATGTGGATCGGAAAGGTTATAACCAAGTGTTGTTGAAGTAGAAGGCGTAATGGAGTGGACTGGCAAGAATATGGCACTAACTGCATCTCTACAAACATACGTATTGCGCTGGTCAGTTTGGTCGGTATGCGCAGCTGTAGTGCAGGTACCATGTACGACTGGAATGTCTATATCTGCCAAATTACATAGACCCGATAGGTTAAAACATAGAAGGGGGATGAAAAATGATATATTTTTAAAGGAAATGGGAATACATATGGTATTCACTGTATTTGTATAGAGAGAATAATGCGTCTGCCGGTAAGGTCAGTATGCACGCTTGTGTGTAGGTACAAGGCGGAACTGGAACTCTGAAATCTCCCAAACTATGTGGATCGGAAAGGTTATAACCAAGTGTTGTTGAAGTAGAAGTCCTAATCTAGTGGACTGGCAAGAATATGGCACTAACTGCATCTCTACAAATATACGTATTGCGCTGGTCACTTTGGTCGGTATGCGCGCCTGTAGAGCAGGTACCATGTACGATTGGAATGTCTATATCTGCCAAATTACATAGATCCGATAGGTTAAAACATGGTAGGGGGGTGGGGAATGATATAATTTAAAAGAAATGGGAATACATATGGTATTCACTGTATTTGTACAGAGAGAATAATGCGTCGGCTGGTAAGGTCAGTATGCACGCTTGTGTGTAGGTACAAGGTGGAACTGGAACTCTGAAATCTCCCAAACTATGTGGATCGAAAAGGTTATAACCAAGTGTTGTTGAAGTAGAAGGGCTAATCTAGTGGACTGGCAAGAATATGGCACTAACTGCATCTCTACAAACATACGTATTGCGCTGGTCAGTTTGGACGGTATGCGCGTCTGTAGTGCAAGTACCATGTACGACTGGAATGTCTATATATGTCATATTACATAGATCGGATAGGTTAAAACATGGTAGGGGGGTGGGGAATTGTATAATTTAAAGGAAATGGGAATACAAATGGTATTCGTTGTATTTGTACAGAGAGAATAATGCGTCGGCCGGTAAGGTCAGTATGCACGCTTGTGTGTACGTACAAGGCGGAACTAGAACTCTGAAATCTCCCAAACTATGTGGATTGGAAAGGTTATAACCAAGTGCTGTTGAAGTAGAAGGCCTAATCTAGTGGATTGGCAAGAATATGGCACTAACTGCATCTCTACAAACATACGTATTGCGCTGGTCAGTTTGGTCGGTATGCGCGCCTGTTGTGCAGGTACCATGTACGACTGGAATGTCTATATCAGCCAAATTACATAGATCCGATCGGTTAAAACATAGTATGGGGGTGGAGAATGATATAATTGAAAAGAAATGGGAATACATATGGTATTCACTGTATTTGTACAGAGAGAATAATGCGTCGGCTGATAAGGTCAGTATGCACGCTTGTGTGTAGGTACAAGGCGGAACTGGAACTCTGAAATCTCCCAAAATATGTGGATTGGAAAGGTTATAACCAAGTGCTGCGCCTCCCAGACGGCTCCCGCCTAAGCCGCCGGTTCCTTACCTCGGATACCTTACAGGTGAGGGCATTGAGGTGACTTCTGAGTCGACTAAAGAAGGGTGACTTTTGAGTCGACTCAGACGGCTCCCGCCTAAGCCGCCGGATCCTTACCTCGGATACCTTACAGGTGAGGGCCTTGCTGGTGGTTAGCGTTCAGTAGTTGGCTTGGCACCCGCACCAGAGGTGAGCAAGTGCTGCAGGTGCCCTACGACTATATTTTGAGGCGCCTTAAAATACACCCACACCAGAGGTGAGCAAGTGCCGCTGGTGTCCTACGACTGCCTCACTCATCTGCCTCACTCATCTGCCTCATTAGTAGTATACTGGCGACACAGATGAGTGAGGCCGGGCCGGGCCATGGTTTGATGTTTCCTTCCTAATCTCTTCAGGTAGCGGTTCAGGTGATTGAGTTGAGGCTAGAGAGGAGAGAGTTCCGTGAGGTGATGATGATGATGATGATGCGATTCTGGGGCCCCTTTTTTATTCCAAGGTGGTCTGAAGTTGCGGGGCAATTGTTCTTTACCTCTGCAATTCCATGGTTTGACTTTGATGTATAACGCTGGGTAGAAGGCCTAATCTAGTGGGCTGGCAAGAATCTGGCACTAAATGCATCTCTACGAACATACGTATTGTGCTGGTCGGTTTGGTCGGTATGCGCGCATGTAGTGCAGGTACCATGTACGACTGGAATGTCTATATCTGCCAAATTGCATAGACCCGGTAGGTTAAAACATAGTAGGGGAATGGGGAATGATATAATTTAAAGGAATTAGGAATACATATGGTAGTCACTGTATTTGTACAGAGAGAATAATGCGTCGGCTGGTAAGGTCAGTATGCACGCTTGTGTGTAGGTACAAGGCGGAACTGGAACTCTGAAATCTCCCAAAATATGTGGATCGGAAAGGTTATAACCAAGTGTTATTGAAGTAGAAGGCCTAATCTAGTGGACTGGCAAGAATATGGCACTAACTACATCTTTACGAACGTACGTATTGCGTTGGTCAGTTTGTTCGGTATGCGCGCCTGTTGTGCAGGTACCATGTACAACTGGAATGTCTATATCTGCCAAATTACATAGATCCGATAGGTTAAAACATAGTAGGGGGGTGGGTAATTATATAATTTTAAAAAAATGGGAATACATATGGTATTCACAGTATTTGTACAGAGAGAATAATGCGTCGGCCGGTAAGGTCAGTATGCACGCTTGTGTGTAGGTACAAGGCGGAACTGGAACTCTGAAATCTCCCAAACTATGTGGATCGGAAAGGTTATAACCAAGTGTTGTTGAAGTAGAAGGCCTAATCTAGTGGACTGGCAAGAATATGGCACTAACTGCATCTCTACAAAAATACGTATTGCGCTGGTCAGTTTGGTCGGTATGCGCGCCTGTAGAGCAGGTACCATGTACGACTGGAATGTCTATATCTGCCAAATTACATAGATCCGATAGGTTACAACATGGTATGGGGGTGGGGAATGATATAAATTAAAAGAAATGGGAATACATATGGTATTCACAGTATTTGTACAGAGAGATGATGCGTCGGCCGGTAAGGTCAGTATGCACGCTTGTGTGTAGGTACAAGGCGGAACTGGAACTATGAAATCTCCCAAACTATGTGGATCGAAAAGGTTATAACCAAGTGTTGTTGAAGTAGAAGGCCTAATCTAGTGGACTGGCAAGAATATGGCACTAACTGCATCTCTACAAACATACGTATTGCGCTGATCAGTTTGTTCGGTATGCGCGCCTGTAGTGCAGATACCATGTACGACTTGAATGTCTATATCTGCCAGATTGCATAGATCCGATAGGTTAAAAAATGGTAGAGGGGTGGGGAATGATATAATTTAAAAAAAAAATGGGAATACATATGGTATTCACTGTATTTGTACAGAGAGATGATGCGTCGCCCGGTAAGGTCAGTATGCACGCTTGTGTGTATGTACAACGCGGAACTGGAACTTTGAAATCTCCCAAACTATGTGGATCAGAAAAGTTATAACCAAGTGTTGTTGAAGTAGAAGGCCTAATCTAGTGGACTCGCAAGAATATGGCACTAACTGCATCTCTACAAACATACGTATTGCGCTGGTCACTTTGGTCGGTATGCGCGCCTGTAGAGCATGTACCATGTACGATTGGAATGTCTATATCTGCCAAATTACATAGATCCGATAGGTTAAAACATGGTAGGGGGGTGGGGAATGATATAATTTAAAAGAAATGGGAATACATATGGTATTCACTGTATTTGTACAGAGAGAATAATGCGTCGGCTGGTAAGGTCAGTATGCACGCTTGTGTGTAGGTACAAGGCGGAACTGGAACTCTGAAATCTCCCAAACTATGTGGATCGGAAAGGTTATAACCAAGTATTGTTGAAGTAGAAGGGCTAATCTAGTGGACTGGCAAGAATATGGCACTAACTGCATCTCTACAAACCTACGTATTGCGCTGGTCAGTTTGGACGGTATGCGCGTCTGTAGTGCAAGTACCATGTACGACTGGAATGTCTATATATGTCATATTACATAGATCGGATAGGTTAAAACATGGTAGGGGGGTGGGGAATTGTATAATTTAAAGGAAATGGGAATACATATGGTATTCGCTGTATTTGTACAGAGAGAATAATGCGTCGGCCGGTAAGGTCAGTATGCACGCTTGTATGTACGTACAAGGCGGAACTAGAACTCTGAAATCTCCCAAACTATGTGGATTGGAAAGGTTATAACCAAGTGTTGTTGAAGTAGAAGGCCTAATCTAGTGGATTGGCAAGAATATGGCACTAACTGCATCTCTACAAACATACGTATTGCGCTGGTCAGTTTGGTTGGTATGCGCGCCTGTTGTGCAGGTACCATGTACGACTGGAATGTCTATATCAGCCAAATTACATAGATCCGATAGGTTAAAACATAGTAGGGGGGTGGGGAATGATATAATTGGAAAGAAATGGGAATAAATATGGTATTCACTGTATTTGTACAGAGAGAATAATGCGTCGGCTGATAAGGTCAGTATGCACGCTTGTGTGTAGGTACAAGGCGGAACTGGAACTCTGAAATCTCCCAAACTATGTGGATTGGAAAGGTTATAACCAAGTGTTGTTGAAGTAGAAGGCCTAATCTAGTGGGCTGGCAAGAATCTGGCACTAAATGCATCTCTACGAACATACGTATTGTGCTGGTCAGTTTGGTCGGTATGCGCGCCTGTAGTGCAGGTCCCATGTACGACTGGAATGTCTATATCTGCCAAATTACATAGATCCGATAGGTTACAACATGGTATGGGGGTGGGGAATGATATAAATTAAAAGAAATGGGAATACATATGGTATTCACAGTATTTGTACAGAGAGATGATGCGTCGGCCGGTAAGGTCAGTATGCACGCTTGTGTGTAGGTACAAGGCGGAACTGGAACTCTGAAATCTCCCAAACTATGTGGATCGGAAAGGTTATAACCAAGTGTTGTTGAAGTAGAAGGCCTAATCTAGTGGACTGGCAAGAATATGGCACTAACTGCATCTCTACAAACATACGTATTGCGCTGGTCAGTTTGGTCGGTATGCGCGCCTGTAGTGCAGATACCATGTACGACTTGAATGTCTATATCTGCCAGATTGCATAGATCCGATAGGTTAAAACATGGTAGAGGGGTGGGGAATGATTAAAAAAAAAAAAAAAAAAATGTGAATACATATGGTATTCACTGTATTTGTACAGAGAGATGATGCGTCGCCCGGTAAGGTCAGTATGCACGCTTGTGTGTATGTACAACGCGGAACTGGAACTTTGAAATCTCCCAAACTATGTGGATCAGAAAAGTTATAACCAAGTGTTGTTGAAGTAGAAGGCCTAATCTAGTGGACTGGCAAGAATATGGCACTAACTGCATCTCTACAAACATACGTATTGCGCTGGTCACTTTGGTCGGTATGCGCGCCTGTAGAGCAGGTACCATGTACGACTGGAATGTCTATATCTGCCAAATTACATAGATCCGATAGGTTAAAACATGGTAGGGGGGTGGGGAATGATATAATTTAAAAGAAATGGGAATACATATGGTATTCACTGTATTTGTACAGAGAGAATAATGCGTCGGCTGGTAAGGTCAGTATGCACGCTTGTGTGTAGGTACAAGGTGAAACTGGAACTCTGAAATCTCCCAAACTATGTGGATCGGAAAGGTTATAACCAAGTGTTGTTGAAGTAGAAGGGCTAATCTAGTGGACTGGCAAGAATATGGCACTAACTGCATCTCTACAAACATACGTATTGCGCTGGTCAGTTTGGACGGTATGCGCGTCTGTAGTGCAAGTACCATGTACGACTGGAATGTCTATATATGTCATATTACATAGATCGGATAGGTTAAAACATGGTAGGGGGGTGGGGAATTGTATAATTTAAAGGAAATGGGAATACAAATGGTATTCGTTGTATTTGTACAGAGAGAATAATGCGTCGGCCGGTAAGGTCAGTATGCACGCTTGTGTGTACGTACAAGGCGGAACTAGAACTCTGAAATCTCCCAAACTATGTAGATTGGAAAGGTTATAACCAAGTGTTGTTGAAGTAGAAGGCCTAATCTAGTGGATTGGCAAGAATATGGCACTAACTGCATCTCTACAAACATACGTATTGCGCTGGTCAGTTTGGTCGGTATGCGCGCCTGTTGTGCAGGTACCATGTACGACTGGAATGTCTATATCAGCCAAATTACATAGATCCGATAGGTTAAAACATAGTAGGGGGGTGGGGAATGATATAATTGAAAAGAAATGGGAATACATATGGTATTCACTGTATTTGTACAGAGAGAATAATGCGTCGGCTGATAAGGTCAGTATGCACGCTTGTGTGTAGGTACAAGGCGGAACTGGAACTCTGAAATCTCCCAAACTATGTGGATTGGAAAGGTTATAACCAAGTGTTGTTGAAGTAGAAGGCCTAATCTAGTGGACTGGCAAGAATCTGGCACTAAATGCATCTCTACGAACATACGTATTGTGCTGGTCAGTTTGGTCGGTATGCGCGCCTGTAGTGCAGGTACCATGTACGACTGGAATGTCTATATCTGCCAAATTACATAGACCCGGTAGGTTAAAACATAGTAGGGGAATGGGGAATGATATAATTTAAAGGAATTAGGAATACATATGGTAGTCACTGTATTTGTACAGAGAGAATAATGCGTCGGCTGGTAAGGTCAGTATGCACGCTTGTGTGTAGGTACAAGGCGGAACTGGAACTCTGAAATCTCCCAAACTATGTGGATCGGAAAGGTTATAACCAAGTGTTGTTGAAGTAGAAGGCCTAATCTAGTGGGATGGCAAGAATATGGCACTATCTGCATCTCTACAATCATACGTATTGCTCTGATCAGTTTGGTCGGTATGCGCGCCTGTAGTGCAGGTACCATGTACGACTGGAATGTCTATATATGTCATATTGCATAGATCGGATAGGTTAGAACATGGTAGGGGGTGGGGAATTGTATAATTTAAAGGAAATGGGAATACATATGGTATTCGTTGTATTTGTACAAAGAGAATAATGCGTCGGCCGGTAAGGTCAGTATGCACGCTTGTATGTACGTACAAGGCGGAACTGGAACTCTGAAATCTCCCAAACTATATGGATCGGAAAGGTTATAACCAAGTGTTGTTGAAGTAGAAGGCGTAATGTAGTGGACTGGCTAGAATGTGGCACTAACTGCATCTCTACAAACATACGTATTGCGCTGGTCAGTTTGGTCGGTATGCGCGCCTGTAGTGCAGGTACCATGTATGACTGGAATGTCTATATCAGCCAAATTACATAGATTCAATAGGTTAAAACATAGTAGGGGGGTGGGGAATGATATAATTGAAAAGAAATGGGAATACACATGGTATTCACTGTATTTGTATAGAGAGAATAATGCGTCGGCTGGTAAGGTCAGTATGCACGCTTGTGTGTAGGTACAAGGCGGAACTGGAACTCTGAAATCTCCCAATCTATGTGGATCGGAAAGGCTAAAACCAAGTGTTGTTGAAGTAGAAGGCGTATTGTAGTGGACTGGCAAGAATATGGCACTAACTGCATCTCTACAAACATACGTATTGCGCTGGTCAGTTTGGTCGGTATGCGCACCTGTAGTGCAGGTACCATGTACGACTTGAATGTCTATATCTGCCAAATTACATAGACCCGATAGGTTAAAACATAGGAGGGGGATGAAAAATGATATATTTTAAAGGAAATGGGAATACATATGGTATTCATTGTATTTGTATAGAGAGAATAATGCGTCTGCCGGTAAGGTCAGTATGCACGCTTGTGTGTAGGTACAAGGCGGAACTGGAACTCTGAAATCTCCCAAAATATGTGGATCGGAAAGGTTATAACCAAGTGTTATTGAAGTAGAAGGCCTAATCTAGTGGACTGGCAAGAATATGGCACTAACTGCATCTTTACAAACATACGTATTGCGTTGGTCAGTTTGTTCGGTATGCGCGCCTGTTGTGCAGGTACCATGTACAACTGGAATGTCTATATCTGCCAAATTACATAGATCCGATAGGTTAAAACATAGTAGGGGGGTGGGGAATGATATAATTTTAAAAAAATGGGAATACATATGGTATTCACTGTATTTGTACAGAGAGAATAATGCGTCGGCCGGTAAGGTCAGTATGCACGCTTGTGTGTAGGTACAAGGCGGAACTGGAACTCTGAAATCTCCCAAACTATGTGGATCGGAAAGGTTATAACCAAGTGTTGTTGAAGTAGAAGGCCTAATCTAGTGGACTGACAAGAATATGGCACTAACTGCATCTCTACAAACATACGTATTGCGCTGGTCAGTTTGGTCGGTATGCGCGCCTGTAATGCAGATACCATGTACGACTGGAATGTCTATATCTGCCAACTTACATAGATCCGATAGGTTACAACATGGTATGGGGGTGGGGAATGATATAAATTAAAAGAAATGGGAATACATATGGTATTCACAGTATTTGTACAGAGAGATGATGCGTCGGCCGGTAAGGTCAGTATGCACGCTTGTGTGTAGGTACAAGGCGGAACTGGAACTCTGAAATCTCCCAAACTATGTGGATCGGAAAGGTTATAACCAAGTGTTGTTGAAGTAGAAGGCCTAATCTAGTGGACTGGCAAGAATATGGCACTAACTGCATCTCTACAAACATACGTATTGCGCTGGTCAAATTGGTCGGTATGCGCGCCTGTAGTGCAGATACCATGTACGACTTGAATGTCTATATCTGCCAGATTGCATAGATCCGATAGGTTAAAACATGGTAGAGGGGTGGGGAATGATATAATTAAAAAAAAAAAATGGGAATACATATGGTATTCACTGTATTTGTACAGAGAGATGATGCGTCGCCCGGTAAGTTCAGTATGCACGCTTGTGTGTAGGTACAACGCGGAACTGGAACTTTGAAATCTCCCAAACTATGTGGATCAGAAAGGTTATAACCAAGTGTTGTTGAAGTAGAAGGCCTAATCTAGTGGGCTGGCAAGAATCTGGCACTAAATGCATCTCTACGAACATACGTATTGTGCTGGTCAGTTTGGTCGGTATGCGCGCCTGTAGTGCAGGTACCATGTACGACTGGAATGTCTATATCTGCCAATTTACATAGACCCGGTAGGTTAAAACATAGTAGGAGGATGGGGAATGATATAATTTAAAGGAAATGGGAATACATATGGTATTCACTGTATTTGTACAGAGAGAATAATGCGTCGGCCGATAAGGTCAGTATGCACGCTTGTGTGTAGGTACAAGGCGGAACTGGAACTCTGAAATCTCCCAAACTATGTGGATCGGAAAGGTTATAACCAAGTGTTATTGAAGTAGAAGGCCTAATCTAGTGGACTGGCAAGAATATGGCACTAACTGCATCTTTACAAACATACGTATTGCGTTGGTCAGTTTGTTCGGTATGCGCGCCTGTTGTGCAGGTACCATGTACAACTGGAATGTCTATATCTGCCAAATTACATAGATCCGATAGGTTAAAACATAGTAGGGGGGTGGGGAATGATATAATTTTAAAAAAATGGGAATACATATGGTATTCACTGTATTTGTACAGAGATAATAATGCGTCGGCCGGTAAGGTCAGTATGCACGCTTGTGTGTAGGTACAAGGCGGAACTGGAACTCTGAAATCTCCCAAACTATGTGGATCGGAAAGGTTATAACCAAGTTTTGTTGAAGTAGAAGGCCTAATCTAGTGGACTGACAAGAATATGGCACTAACTGCATCTCTACAAACATACATATTGCGCTGGTCAGTTTGGTCGGTATGCGCGCCTGTAATGCAGATACCATGTACGACTGGAATGTCTATATCTGCCAACTTACATAGATCCGATAGGTTACAACATGGTATGGGGGTGGGGAATGATATAAATTAAAAGAAATGGGAATACATATGGTATTCACAGTATTTGTACAGAGAGATGATGCGTCGGCCAGTAAGGTCAGTATGCACGCTTGTGTGTAGGTACAAGGCGGAACTGGAACTCTGAAATCTCCCAAACTATGTGGATCGGAAAAGTTATAACCAAGTGTTGTTGAAGTAGAAGGCCTAATCTAGTGGACTGGCAAGAATATGGCACTAACTGCATCTCTACAAGCATACGTATTGCGCTGGTCACTTTGGTCGGTATGCGCGCCTGTAGAGCAGGTACCATGTACGACTGGAATGTCTATATCTGTCAAATTATATAGATATGATAGGTTAAAACATGGTGGGGGGGTGGGGAATGATATAATTTAAATGAAATGGGAATACATATGGTATTCACTGTATTTGTACAGAGAGAATAATGCGTCGGCTGGTAAGGTCAGTATGCACGCTTGTGTGTAGGTACAAGGTGGAACTGGAACTCTGAAATCTCCCAAACTATGTGGATTGGAAAGGTTATAACCAAGTGTTGTTGAAGTAGAAGGCCTAATCTAGTGGATTGGCAAGAATATGGCACTAACTGCATCTCTACAAACATACGTATTGCGCTGGTCAGTTTGGTCGGTATGCGCGCCTGTTGTGCAGGTACCATGTACGACTGGAATGTCTATATCAGCCAAATTACATAGATCCGATAGGTTAAAATATAGTAGGGGGGTGGGGAATGATATAATTGAAAAGAAATGGGAATACATATAGTATTCACTGTATTTGTACAGAGAGAATAATGCGTCGGCTGATAAGGTCAGTATGCACGCTTGTGTGTAGGTACAAGGCGGAACTGGAACTCTGAAATCTCCCAAACTATGTGGATCGGAAAGGTTATAACCAAGTGTTGTTGAAGTAGAAGGCCTAATCTAGTGGGCTGGCAAGAATCTGGCACTAAATGCATCTCTACGAACATACGTATTGTGCTGGTCAGTTTGGTCGGTATGCGCGCCTGTAGTGCAGGTACCATGTACGACTGGAATGTCTATATCTGCCAAATTACATAGACCCGGTAGGTTAAAACATAGTAGGGTGATGGGGAATGATACAATTTAAAGGAAATGGGAATACATATGGTATTCACTGTATTTGTACAGAGAGAATAATGCGTCGGCCGATAAGGTCAGTATGTACGCTTGTGTGTAGGTACAAGGCGGAACTGGAACTCTGAAATCTCCCAAACTATGTGGATCGGAAAGGTTATAACCAAGTGTTATTGAAGCAGAAGGCCTAATCTAGTGGACTAGCAAGAATATGGCACTAACTGCATCTTTACAAACATACGTATTGCGTTGGTCAGTTTGTTCGGTATGCGCGCCTGTTGTGCAGGTACCATGTACGACTGGAATGTCTATATTGAGAAGAAACGAGGAATGAAATGACTAAGTGAAAGTTGGGTACAAGAGGCAAACCCTAGAAAACTGTACCCCATATGTGCTACCCCACTATAGCCTACAGTAGCTATGTCATATAAATCTGACACACCCCCATAGGCAAAGTGGGGGAGAACAAGGGGTCACAAGACCAGTCAAGCAAAGCAAAGCAAAAACAAGCTCAGGGTGGATCACAAAGTCACCACACATTCCGAGCACAAGTTCAAGGCCACAAGGCCAGTTCACAAGCAGGAGTACACATATATATAAAAAAAAAAGGCTAGACAAACAAGAGCAGGTATATATATATGTAACAGTACTAGCAAGGTCAAGAGGTGAGCAAGTGAGGCAAGGTAGGCACAAGGCCAAGCTGAGTACAGAAGCGCTGATGGTCACAAGGCGCAAGTGCCTTGGTGAAGATATCAGCAGTGTTGGCCTCAGAGGCCACGTACGCAAGACGCAGCTGACCACGCTGCTGCAGCTCACGAGCAAGAAAGTAGCGGAGAGCAATGTGCTTCGTTCTGTGCTCCAGTCGCTGCTCCCGACACAAGGCCAGCATGGCCTTGTTGTCTACGTACAGCACTGGAGGAGAACGAGGCAACTCTCCGAGGTCAGTCAGCAGGTAGGTGAGCCAGCGAAGCTCCTGTGCAGCCATGGCTCCTGCGTAGATCTCAGCCTCACAACTGGAGCCGAGAACAGAAGACGAGCGAGTAGCCCGCCACGAAACAGAGCCGGAACCAAGGCTGAAGGTGTAACCCTGTGACGACCGCTGCGTAGCCTGGTCGTCAGCCCAAGAAGCGTCTGCGTGCCCAGTAAGGACCACTGGACTCTGCCCTCCAAGCACAAGCCCCATGCCCGACGTACTGCACAAGTAGCGCAACACCCTCTTCGCTGCAGCCATGTGCTCCGGTCTGTGTCTCCCAGGAGCAACATAGCGTGCAAGAATGCTAAGAGGGTATGCAAGGTCAGGTCGTGTGCAGGTCATCAGGTACATGAGGCAGCCAACAAGCTCTGGGTACGGGCCACTCGACTCTACGGACTCATCCGAAGGCAGAGCTGAGAGCGAGTGGCGAGTAGGCAGAGGAGTGGCCTGAGGCGAGGAGTACGTGAAGCCGAAGCGCTGAAGGACCTGCTGCACCATGTGTGACTGAGTCAGGGTAATGGTGCGGCGTGCTCTGTCCCGAGTGATCTGCAAGCCAAGGTAGCTGCGCAGTTCACCCAGGTCTGTGCACTTGTGTCTCTTCTGCAGCTCGGACTTCACGTGGGCTAGTCCAGCAGTGTCAGCTGTGGCAAAGACCAAGTCGTCGACGTACACGAGGATGTAGAACGGCGGCAAAGAAGTGTCGGTGCGCAGAAACAGCGACGGGTCGGCAGTAGAGGGAGCAAACCCAAGAGCTGCAAGTGTAGTCCTCAGTGTGTCGTGCCACTCACGCGGTGCCTGGCGGAGACCGTAGACTGGCCGCCGTAGGCTCCACTGGGTGCCAGGAGGAAAAGACCCAGTGAAGCCAGGTGGGCGACGCAGCCAGATCTCCTCGTGCAGGCTGCCCTGCAAGAAAGCAGTGCTGAAGTCAAGAGAGTGTAGCTCGTAGTCACGGTGAGCAGCTACGTGCAGCAGTACCCGAAGAGTGGTCATCTTCGGGGTGGGAGAGAAGGTCTGAAAGTAGTCAACTCCCTGCCGCTGACTGAAGCCACGAGCCACGTAATGCGCCTTGAAGACAGGCGGAGAACCCGGCGGTCGCTTCACCCTGAAAATCCACATGCCACTGACGATGTTCGCCCCAGGAGGGGGAACAGCGTCAACGTAGGTGCCTGTGGACTTCCAGGAAGCCATCTCTTCGTCCATAGCTGCCTGCCACTGAGAGGAGTAGGGACCCTCTATCGCCTCCGCGTAAGAGCGCGGAGTCGGGATGTCAAGTGCATCCGGGTCTCCCTCAGGGGTAAGCAGTACGGACACGAGATGAGGTGAAGCAGCGGCCAAGCACTGGAACTCCTCCTGCCTGTCCTCAAGGACGTCCGTGCCAAGGGCACACTCACCCCCGACGGACGGAGGACAGACAGACTCAGACTCAGCAACAAGACTGGCGACGTAGTCTAGGCGACAGCGAGCAGCAAAGTCGACGAGCTCAGCAACTAGAGCAGACGCAGCAGTGGACTCAAAGGAAGGGTCAGTGACAACCGTAGCAAGGAGACGCGTGACAGTAGGACTGGCAGCGCGAAGAGAGTCCGACTCCGGGTCGGCAAGAGTAGGAAGAGAAGACTCAGGAGGAGAAGGTAAAGGGGCACGCAGAGGAGCAGTGGACGGACGCAGAGACATCCGGTGCGTGCCAGGGACAGGAGGAGGACGCTGACGCGAACCGCGACCACTAGTGCGAGCAGCACGGACAGGCGACGCAGGGCGAGACGCAGGCTCACGACGCTCAGCAAGACCTCCAGTAGGACCAGTGTAGGGAGACGGAGCAGGCAGTGGGGAGGCCGGCTGTAACTGTAACTGCGACGGGACAGGCTGTGGACACTCTAAGGGAGGAGGAGGACCACCTGCGTGTCCAACCCACCTGCGCGCCCAACCCACCTGCTTGACGCGCACAGGGTCGCCACAGACGTAGAGAGCATCGGGGGGCGGTGGGTGGATGAGCAGGCGCATGCCCTTGTCCTGCACCGCCTGCTCGAACAGCACCACCACCTGCATGCATGGGACGGGATGCGGGAGAGAAGTGTGATCAGGTGAGGTACGAGACTTAGGGCACTCCGGGACTCAGGGCAACCAGACGCATGCCCTTGCACTGCTCTGCCGGTACAGAACGCACCGCCACCTGCATCCAGAGACGCAGCTGGGTGGGGGAGGAACGCAGTTGGGTGGGGGAGGAACGCAGTTGGGTGGGGGAGGAACGCAGCCGTGTGGGGGAGGAACGCAGCTGGGTGGGGGAGGAACGCAGCTGGGTGGGGGAGGAACGCAGTTGGGTGGGGGAAGAACGCAGTTGGGTGGGGGAGGAACGCAATTGGGTGGGAGAGGAACGCAGCTGGGTGGGGGAGGAACGCAGCTGGGTGGGGGAGGAACGCAGTTGGGTGGGGGAGGAACGCAATTGGGTGGGGGAGGAACGCAGTTGGGTGGGGGAGGAACGCAGTTGGGTGGGGGAGGAACGCAGTTGGGTGGGGGAGGAACGCAATTGGGTGGGGGAGGAACGCAGTTGGGTGGGGGAGGAACGCAGTTGGGTGGGGGAGGAACGCAGTTGGGTGGGGGAGAAACGCAGTTGGGTGGGGGAGAAACGCAGTTGGGTGGGGGAGAAACGCAGTTGGGTGGGGGAGGAACGCAGTTGGGTGGGGGAGGAACGCAGCCGGGTGGGGGAAGAACGCAGCAGGGTGGGGGAGGAACGCAGTTGGGTGGGGGAGAAACGCAGTTGGGTGGGGGAGAAACGCAGTTGGGTGGGAGAGGAACGCAGTTGGGTGGGAGAGGAACGCAGTTGGGGGAATGCAGTTGGGTGGGGGAGGAACGCAGTTGGGTGGGGGAAGAACGCAGCTGGGTGGGGGAGGAACGCAGCCGGATTGGGGAGGAACGCAGTTGGGTGGGGTAGGAACGCAGTTGGGTGGGCGAGGAACGCAGTTGGGGGAATGCAGTTGGGTGGGGGAGGAACGCAGCCGGGTGGGGGAGGAACGCAGTTGGGTGGGGGAAGAACGCAGTTGGGTGGGGGAGGAACGCAGCCGGGTGGGGGAGGAACGCAGTTGGGTGGGGGAAGAACGCAGTTGGGTGGGGGAGGAACGCAGTTGGGTGGGCGAGGAACGCAGTTGGGGGAATGCAGTTGGGTGGGGGAGGAACGCAGTTGGGTGGGGGAAGAACGCAGCTGGGTGGGGGAGGAACGCAGCCGGATGGGGGAGGAACGCAGTTGGGTGGGGTAGGAACGCAGTTGGGTGGGCGAGGAACGCAGTTGGGGGAATGCAGTTGGGTGGGGGAGGAACGCAGCCGGGTGGGGGAGGAACGCAGTTGGGTGGGGGAAGAACGCAGTTGGGTGGGGGAGGAACGCAGTTGGGTGGGGGAGGAACGCAGTTGAGTGGGGGAGGAACGCTGTTGGGTGGGGGAGGAACGCAGTTGGGTGGGGGAGGAACGCAGTTGGGTGGGGGAAGAACGCAGTTGGGTGGGGGAGGAACGCAATTGGGTGGGAGAGGAACGCAGCTGGGTGGGGGAGGAACGCAGCTGGGTGGGGGAGGAACGCAGTTGGGTGGGGGAGGAACGCAATTGGGTGGGGGAGGAACGCAGTTGGGTGGGGGAGGAACGCAGTTGGGTGGGGGAGGAACGCAGTTGGGTGGGGGAGGAACGCAATTGGGTGGGGGAGGAACGCAGTTGGGTGGGGGAGGAACGCAGTTGGGTGGGGGAGGAACGCAGTTGGGTGGGGGAGAAACGCAGTTGGGTGGGGGAGAAACGCAGTTGGGTGGGGGAGAAACGCAGTTGGGTGGGGGAGGAACGCAGTTGGGTGGGGGAGGAACGCAGCCGGGTGGGGGAAGAACGCAGCAGGGTGGGGGAGGAACGCAGTTGGGTGGGGGAGAAACGCAGTTGGGTGGGGGAGAAACGCAGTTGGGTGGGAGAGGAACGCAGTTGGGTGGGAGAGGAACGCAGTTGGGGGAATGCAGTTGGGTGGGGGAGGAACGCAGTTGGGTGGGGGAAGAACGCAGCTGGGTGGGGGAGGAACGCAGCCGGATGGGGGAGGAACGCAGTTGGGTGGGGTAGGAACGCAGTTGGGTGGGCGAGGAACGCAGTTGGGGGAATGCAGTTGGGTGGGGGAGGAACGCAGCCGGGTGGGGGAGGAACGCAGTTGGGTGGGGGAAGAACGCAGTTGGGTGGGGGAGGAACGCAGCCGGGTGGGGGAGGAACGCAGTTGGGTGGGGGAAGAACGCAGTTGGGTGGGGGAGGAACGCAGTTGGGTGGGCGAGGAACGCAGTTGGGGGAATGCAGTTGGGTGGGGGAGGAACGCAGTTGGGTGGGGGAAGAACGCAGCTGGGTGGGGGAGGAACGCAGCCGGATGGGGGAGGAACGCAGTTGGGTGGGGTAGGAACGCAGTTGGGTGGGCGAGGAACGCAGTTGGGGGAATGCAGTTGGGTGGGGGAGGAACGCAGCCGGGTGGGGGAGGAACGCAGTTGGGTGGGGGAAGAACGCAGTTGGGTGGGGGAGGAACGCAGTTGGGTGGGGGAGGAACGCAGTTGAGTGGGGGAGGAACGCTGTTGGGTGGGGGAGGAACGCAGTTGGGTGGGGGAGGAACGCAGTTGGGTGGGGGAAGAACGCAGCTGGGTGGGGGAGGAACGCAGTTGGGTGGGGGAGGAACGCAGTTGGGTGGGGGAGGAATGCAGTTGGGTGGGGGAAGAACGCAGCTGGGTGGGGGAGGAACGCAGCTGGGTGGGGGAGGAACGCAGTTGGGTGGGGGAGGAACGCAGCCGGGTGGGGGAGGAACGCAGTTGGGTGGGAGAGGAACGCAGTTGGGTGGGGGAGGAACGCAGCCGGGTGGGGGAGGAACGCAGTTGGGTGGGGGAAGAACGCAGTTGGGTGGGGGAAGAACGCAGCTGGGTGGGGGAGGAACGCAGCTGGGTGGGGGAGGAACGCAGCTGGGTGGGGGAGGAACGCAGCTGGGTGGGGGAGGAACGCAGCCGGGTGGGGGAGGAACGCAGCCGGGTGGGGGAGGAACGCAGCTGGGTGGGGGAAGAACGGAGCCGGGTGGGGGAGGAACGCCGCTGGGTATCCTCGGGTGGATATCCTTAGGTGGATATCCTCGGGTGGATATCCTCGGGTGGATATCCTCGGGTGGACATCCTCGGGTGGATATCCAGCAGTCAAGGATGTTGTTCAGCACCGTCATCAGCCCGTGTGGTGGCTAGAACATGGCACCTGACTACTCTTGAGATGTCTCACACGCCAGCAGGCACGCACCTGGTCCAACAGGGCTGAAATGCTGAAGTCGATGGACTCGAGCAGCAGCCTGCCCGCCTCCATCTTGCAGAAGTCGAGGATGTTGTTGAGCACCGTCATCAGCCCGTCCGCTGACGCCTGCATCAGCTTCAGCACCCCGTGCTGCTCCTCACTCATCTCCGTCAACCGCAGCAGGTCCAGCATGCCCAGCACGCCTGAGGTGGTGGGGGGCGGTGGGGGTTGGTGGGGGGAGGTGAGCGAGGGTGGTGGGTGTTGAGACGTATCAAAGCTGCTCCTCATTCATCTCCGTCAGCCGCAGCAGATCCAGCATGCCCAGTACGCCTGAGGCGGTGGGGGGTGGTTGAGGGGGCGGGTGCGGCGGTGGGGGGAGAAGAGCACGTGTGGAGTCATGGGGTGATGGGAAGGAAAGAAGTTTAACAGCGATGCCTCGCCACACCCACACCCACGCACTGACTTACACCCACACATCCATACCCACTCACTCTCACACCAGTACCCACCACACACGCACCCACCCACCAGTCATGGGAGTGCGCAGCTCGTGGCTCATGGTAGCAAGGAACTGCGACTTGGCGCGGTTGGCAGCAGCAATGGCCTGGCGGGCGCGGCGGTCGGCAGTGACGTCTTCAAAGAGCCACAGGCGGCCGTGCGCGGAGGTGGTGTGTGCTGCCACGGGGTACGAGTGCACGCGCAGCACCATGGGCGGATCGCGCAGCTCCCACTCCTCCTCTATCTCCGTCTCTACCGCCCCTGCCACCATGCTGAACCACCTGTGAGGGGTGAAGGAGTGGGGGAGTGGAGAGGCAGGGAGGGGAGGGGGTTGAAGGAAAATGGGTGGGTAAGTGAGGGGTTGGTTGGACCAATCGACTCGCAGCGCAAGGGGAAAACACCAGATGGATTGCGTTGCGAGAAAAGGTTATCCAGTCTCAAAGAAAAGAATGAAAGGGGGATGCTGGAGGGTGTGCAGTGCCGTGACTTGCCTGTGCAGGTCGGGGCGGTTACCGCTCCTCTCGGCGAGCTGGCGCATGGCAGTTGCGACCTTCACTGGGTCCACCTCCCCGAAGCACGGCAGATCCAACAGGTCGGCAGCTGCTGGGTTCACCACCACCTGGTGGGGATGGGGGAGGAACGAGAAAGAGAGATGGCGGAGGGTGGCAGGGAGGAGCGATGGAGGGGAGAACACGCACGAGCAAGGGCATCTCCATGCATGGGCATGAGCACGGAATGGGCACACATGCACGCACCCACCTATATTGGTGTGACTTTTGAGAATTCTCAAAAGGTGCGACTTTTGGTGCGATATCGGTGCGACTTTTGAGAATTCTCAAAAGTCGCACCAAGGGCATCTCCTCCATGCATGGGCATGAGTACGGAATGGGCACACATGCACGCACAACCCACCTGAGCGAGCTCATCGTCAACAAAGACAACGGCCTGCGGCATGCGCTTGAGGATGGCGTCAAACTGCTGCCCCAGGCGCGCGGACTGGCGGGCGGAGATGCGGTTGGCCATGAGCAGCGGCATCGTGTGCGCCGCGCGTGCCATCACCTCCTCCACCGTTGCTGGCACCTTGGCGGGGTCACTCCACAGCGCGTACAGCACGCCGCGGTAGCTGGGAGAGGGGGGGGAGGGGGGTGGGGGGGGAGAAGGGGGAAAGGGGGTATGTAACTCTTGAGACATCTCAAATGGCAGCTTGGCCGGGTCGCTCCACAGCACGTACAGCACCCCGCGGTAGCTGCAAGGGGCCACGGGAGAGGGAGGGGAGAGCGAGTGGGGATGGAGGCAGGCGGGATGGTCATCAATGGACTTTTGATTAGTGATCTGCTTGGGGCCACAATGATAGGCACGCACTCACCTGTGCACGCACCCCGACTCTTGCCATGCACGCACCTGTGCAGGCGCACGAATCGGCCCATGAAGCGGCGGGGGCGGCAGCCCAGCACATCCTCGATCACTGCTGGCAGATGCAGCCCCGCCGTGCTCACCACCTGGGGGGGGGAGGTATGTGCGCACGGATAAGGCATTGGGGGGAAGGGGGAAGAGTGTAGTGGAATGAACGCAGGGGGGGAAGACGGGGCTATGGGGGAGAGAACGGACGCAGGGGATGTGGCATGAGAAGCATGATTACCTTGTGTCGCTTGCACGCCTTCATCATTACCTTGTGTCGCTTGCACGCCTTCATCATTACCTTGTGTCGCTTGCACGCCTTCATCATTACCTTGTGTCGCTTGCACGCCTTCATCATTACCTTGTGTCGCTTGCACGCCTTCATCATTACCTTGTGTCGCTTGCACGCCTTCATCATTACCTTGTGTCGCTTGCACGCCTTCATCATTACCTTGTGTCGCTTGCACGCCTTCATCATTACCTTGTGTCGCTTGCACGCCTTCATCATTACCTTGTGTCGCTTGCACGCCTTCATCATTACCTTGTGTCGCTTGCACGCCTTCATCATTACCTTGTGTCGCTTGCACGCCTTCATCATTACCTTGTGTCGCTTGCACGCCTTCATCATTACCTTGTGTCGCTTGCACGCCTTCATCATTACCTTGTGTCGCTTGCACGCCTTCATCATTACCTTGTGTCGCTTGCACGCCTTCATCATTACCTTGTGTCGCTTGCACGCCTTCATCATTACCTTGTGTCGCTTGCACGCCTTCATCATTACCTTGTGTCGCTTGCACGCCTTCATCATTACCTTGTGTCGCTTGCACGCCTTCATCATTACCTTGTGTCGCTTGCACGCCTTCATCATTACCTTGTGTCGCTTGCACGCCTTCATCATTACCTTGTGTCGCTTGCACGCCTTCATCATTACCTTGTGTCGCTTGCACGCCTTCATCATTACCTTGTGTCGCTTGCACGCCTTCATCATTACCTTGTGTCGCTTGCACGCCTTCATCATTACCTTGTGTCGCTTGCACGCCTTCATCATTACCTTGTGTCGCTTGCACGCCTTCATCATTACCTTGTGTCGCTTGCACGCCTTCATCATTACCTTGTGTCGCTTGCACGCCTTCATCATGCGCCTACAGAAGGGAACCATCTCCGGCACAACCCCCTTGGGCGTCGATAGGATCGACTCCGCCACCCGCACCACCTCCATTTCCCCCCCGCTCCCCCGCGCGCTCCCCCTCCCGTTCCCCCTCCCGTTCCCCCTCCCCCCTCCCCTTCCGCCTCCCTCGTCTCGGCTGTCACATCTCCCTGCGCCCTCTTCCCCGCCTCTCCCCCCCCCAAAAAAACCCGCTCCGCTGCGCCTCCCCATGCCCTCCCGGCTGCAGAACCCTCCGCTTTCCCCGTACCCGCTAACATCCCCTCCGCTACTGGCGCATGCGCCAAACTCCCCGGACCTGTCCGCGCTGGCTTCCGCGCCAAGCGAATGCGCGCCGAAGGCGGGCGCAACGGGGGAGAAAGCAGCGCCGGGGAAGAGAGGCGCAGGGGCGGGGGGAGCGCCTGCAGCAGCCGCGGCTTCGTCCGCCGCCTGCGCCATATCCGCGACTGTGGGGCCTGGCGGAGGCAGTAGAACCGCCATGACGACCACGTCAGCTTCTAGTGACGTGGCAATGACCTGGAGGACGGTCTGCGGGAGATGGACCGACGCGCTCCCGGGACTTCCGGACGGAGAATCGACTCCTAGAAGTTGCCTAACTGGCCTGCGCGACACGCCGTCTCCGTCGAGCATGTCCACGTCAGCGTCGTCCACGTCATCGTCCTCGCGCGTGACGAGGCTGAGAAAATCCCCCTCCGCGGGACGAGGCTCGTCGTCGCCTTCCGCCGGCAGGTTGACGTGGCTCCAGCCGGCCAGAGGTCCTGGCACGCCGAGCGTGGCCTCCAGATTCGCGCCGATGTCGCCGGCTAAGATGCCGGCTCCGTACGACAGCAGCGACGCCATGAGCGACGTTGGCGAAGAATGAATAAAGATTAGAACCCGGGTTAGTCGGAAGCGACGCCAAGCTTGCGCTTTTTGAAAGCGGATAGCCGTCAAAGACAGGCAAGAAACGACAGCAACCTGATGGCGACCCGGCAGGACCGTATGACGATTACAGCAGGTTTACAACAGCAAAACGCTAAATACTGTTGTTTTTTCTTTATGTTGTATTTGCAGAAAGGTAGCAACTCCATTGATACTTTGGGACCCATTGATAAGGAAAAAAAATTGTATCAGGGAAAAGTACCATGGTGATACTACCACCCTCTTGGCAGTCTTACCACCATACTCTTTAATGACTGCTATCCATTCAAGCACCCATATGCTCTAGGCAAAGAAATACAGATAGACGTTTGCAGTCTCTGGGCAAAGCAGGTGCGTTGCAATAAGATCACACTCACGAAACCTTGTCAATAAGGCCAACTCAACTAAACTGCTACTGTGCGTGGTGGCACCTAGAATGGCTGGTTGCGACACTCTCTCAGGATAACGAGATGACTCTTGCCGGGGTTCGCCGGGAAATACACAGTTCGTAGAAAGTCGCAGGAGTCTCTAGAAGGGCTGGTTGCGACACTCTCTCAGGATGACAGGCACGCTCGATGTGGGCACCTGGTAGGCACGCAGGCATGCATGGGGGAGGCAAGGTGCAATGGTGGATGAGAAGATGGATGCGATGTGATTATGGGTGCTTTGCATGGATGCTGCATGTGCATGTGGTATGTACATGTGGCATGTGGCATATGACATGGAGCATGTGGCATGTGGCATATGACATGTGTGGCATGTGGAATGTGGCATATGGCATGTGCAGCATCTCACCACACCAATCTCGGTGACAATGCCCGTGATGTAGTCTGCAGGAGTGAGGTCAAACCTGCGCATGCCAAGGTAAGCCACACATGCAAGGAGGATGCAAGATCACACATATAAACACAGACGCAAGAGCTCGCGAGTCAAGACGAGGATCACAAACACAAAATTGTAAAAGCACAATCATTGGCGTGGAGAGGGAGTGTGGCAAGAGGACACGGGCGAGGGGCAGTGCGAGAAGGGCGGTGGTTACTGGATGTTGAGGGGGCGCAGGTTGGGTGTGCTCTGCCAGTGCTGCAGCGGTGGCACCTCCGCCGCGTCTGATGCTTCTGGTGCGTCCGATGGGAGCGGTGAGACTGGTGAGAGTGGTGAGACGCCCGTGCTGATGAGCACTTGTGGATCGCCTGTGGGGAAGCAGAGGGAGGCCAACAAGTGATGAGGGACGGCGGTGAGTGGGAGATGGGGTGAGGAGTAGATGATGCAATGTGCAGCAGAGGATTTGAGTCAACACAAGTCAACGTGAGTCAATGCAAGTCAACGTGAGTCAACGCAACTCAACGTGAGTCAACGCAAGTCAACGTGAGTCAACGCAAGTCAACGTGAGTCAACGCAAGTCAACGTGAGTCAACGCAAGTCAACAGGGTCAACGCACCGATCTCGTTGTGGGTGATGGAGTCGAGCTGCACGCGCTCATGGAACTTGCTGGACTCGCAGCACACCAGCACCGGCACGCGCTGTGCATGCGCCATCATCGCCACCGCTGCTGTCCCCACCCTCGCATACGCTGCTCCGTTCGCCAGCACTGCTGCCGCCCCCAGGAACACACGTGTCACGTCCTGATTGGGTGGCGGGCAGAGGTTGGGATGAGTGAGAAGAGGGGGAGAGGAGGAAGAGGGATGGGCGAGTGGAGTGGAAAATGAACACCACTTCGTCACACATGCTGAGCAAAGAAAGTCTTATGATGATGTACCACTCAACACTTATAACAACACCCACTCCGATTTAAGTGTACTCTGCCATAACTCTGCCAACTTGCCGCCGCCTCACCTTCATGATGTACGATGCGGCGTTGAGCCTTAGATAGAGACAAGAGATGCCGCCCGCGAGCAGGCGGCGCACCATCTCCTTGCCCTCCAGGTGCGGCCGTGAGTCCACCACGATGGCTCTGAACCTGTGCCCCGCCCGCGCTGCCGACAGCAGCACCTGCATTGGGGGGGCAGGGGGGGAAGGGGCGATTCTTGAGTCCACCACTATGGCTCTGAACATGTGCCCTGCCCGCGCTGCTGACAACAGCACCTGCATTGGGGGGGCAGGGGGGGAAGGGGCGATTCTTGAGTCCACCACGATGGCTCTGAACCTGTGCCCTGCCCGCGCTGCTGACAACAGCACCTGCATTGGGGGGGCAGGGGGGGGAGGGGCGATTCTTGAGTCCACCACGATGGCTCTGAACCTGTGCCCCGCTCGTGCCGCTGACAGCAGCACCTGCATTGGGGGGGCAGGGGGGGGAGGGGCGATTCTTGAGTCCACCACGATGGCTCTGAACCTGTGCCCTGCCCGCGCTGCTGACAACAGCACCTGCATTGGGGGGGCAGGGGGGGGAGGGGCGATTCTTGAGTCCACCACGATGGCTCTGAACCTGTGCCCCGCTCGCGCTGCCGACAGCAGCACCTGCATTGGGGGGGCAGGGGGGGAAGGGGCGATTCTTGAGTCCACCACGATGGCTCTGAACCTGTGCCCCGCTCGCGCTGCCGACAGCAGCACCTGCATTGGGGGGGCAGGGAGGGAAGGGGCGATTCTTGAGTCCACCACTATCGCTCTGAACCTGCGCCCTGCTCGTGCCGCTGATAGCAGCACCTGCAGGGCGGGGGAGAGAAGTAGAGCTCTGAGGCGACTCAAAAGTCACGTGAGTCCACCACTATGGCTCTGAACCTGTGCCCCGCTCGCGCTGCCGACAGCAGCACCTGCATTGGGGGGGCAGGGAGGGAAGGGGCGATTCTTGAGTCCACCACTATCGCTCTGAACCTGCGCCCTGCTCGTGCCGCTGATAGCAGCACCTGCAGGGCGGGGGAGAGAAGTAGAGCTCTGAGGCGACTCAAAAGTCACGTGAGTCCACCACTATGGCTCTGAACCTGTGCCCCGCTCGCGCTGCCGACAGCAGCACCTGCATTGGGGGGGCAGGGAGGGAAGGGGCGATTCTTGAGTCCACCACTATCGCTCTGAACATGCGCCCTGCTCGTGCCGCTGATAGCAGCACCTGCAGGGCGGGGGAGAGAAGTAGAGCTCTGAGGCGACTCAAAAGTCACGTGAGTCCACCACTATGGTTCTGAACCTGTGCCCTGCTCGCGCTGCCGACCAGCTTTTCTTGAGTCGACTCAAAGGCAGACTCACCTCCAGCACGAGTTCAGACCATCCAAAGGTGAGAATCACATCGCCCTCCTTTCGGATCTTCCCTGCTGCATGGCGCACCACCTCCTGCCCGGCGAACACCAGCTTTTCTTGAGTCGACTCAAAGGCAGACTCACCTCCAGCACGGGTTCAGACCATCCAAAGGTGAGAATCACATCGCCCTCCTTTCGGATCTTCCCTGCTGCATGGCGCACCACCTCCTGCCCGGCGAACACCAGCTTTTCTTGAGTCGACTCAAAGGCAGACTCACCTCCAGCACGAGTTCAGACCATCCAAAGGTGAGAATCACATCGCCCTCCTTTCGGATCTTCCCTGCTGCATGGCGCACCACCTCCTGCCCGGCGAACACCAGCTTTTCTTGAGTCGACTCAAAGGCAGACTCACCTCCAGCACGAGTTCAGACCATCCAAAGGTGAGAATCACATCGCCCTCCTTTCGGATCTTCCCTGCTGCATGGCGCACCACCTCCTGCCCGGCGAACACCAGCTTTTCTTGAGTCGACTCAAAGGCAGACTCACCTCCAGCACGAGTTCAGACCATCCAAAGGTGAGAATCACATCGCCCTCCTTTCGGATCTTCCCTGCTGCATGGCGCACCACCTCCTGCCCGGCGAACACCAGCTTTTCTTGAGTCGACTCAAAGGCAGACTCACCTCCAGCACGAGTTCAGACCATCCAAAGGTGAGAATCACATCGCCCTCCTTTCGGATCTTCCCTGCTGCATGCCGCACCACCTCCTGCCCGGCGAACACCAGCTTTTGTTGAGTCGACTCAAAGGCAGACTCACCTCCAGCACGAGTTCAGACCATCCAAAGGTGAGAATCACATCGCCCTCCTTTCGGATCTTCCCTGCTGCATGGCGCACCACCTCCTGCCCGGCGAACACCAGCTTTTCTTGAGTCGACTCAAAGGCAGACTCACCTCCAGCACGAGTTCAGACCATCCAAAGGTGAGAATCACATCGCCCTCCTTTCGGATCTTCCCTGCTGCATGGCGCACCACCTCCTGCCCGGCGAACACCAGCTTTTCTTGAGTCGACTCAAAGGCAGACTCACCTCCAGCACGAGTTCAGACCATCCAAAGGTGAGAATCACATCGCCCTCCTTTCGGATCTTCCCTGCTGCATGGCGCACCACCTCCTGCCCGGCGAACACCAGCTTTTCTTGAGTCGACTCAAAGGCAGACTCACCTCCAGCACGAGTTCAGACCATCCAAAGGTGAGAATCACATCGCCCTCCTTTCGGATCTTCCCTGCTGCATGGCGCACCACCTCCTGCCCGGCGAACACCAGCTTTTCTTGAGTCGACTCAAAGGCAGACTCACCTCCAGCACGAGTTCAGACCATCCAAAGGTGAGAATCACATCGCCCTCCTTTCGGATCTTCCCTGCTGCATGGCGCACCACCTCCTGCCCGGCGAACACCAGCTTTTCTTGAGTCGACTCAAAGGCAGACTCACCTCCAGCACGAGTTCAGACCATCCAAAGGTGAGAATCACATCGCCCTCCCTTCGGATCTTCCCTGCTGCATGCCGCACCACCTCCTGCCCGGCGAACACCAGCTTTTCTTGAGTCGACTCAAAGGCAGACTCACCTCCAGCACGAGTTCAGACCATCCAAAGGTGAGAATCACATCGCCCTCCTTTCGGATCTTCCCTGCTGCATGCCGCACCACCTCCTGCCCGGCGAACACCAGCTTTTCTTGAGTCGACTCAAAGGCAGACTCACCTCCAGCACGAGTTCAGACCATCCAAAGGTGAGAATCACATCGCCCTCCTTTCGGATCTTCCCTGCTGCATGGCGCACCACCTCCTGCCCGGCGAACACCAGCTTTTCTTGAGTCGACTCAAAGGCAGACTCACCTCCAGCACGAGTTCAGACCATCCAAAGGTGAGAATCACATCGCCCTCCCTTCGGATCTTCCCTGCTGCATGCCGCACCACCTCCTGCCCGGCGAACACCAGCTTTTCTTGAGTCGACTCAAAGGCAGACTCACCTCCAGCACGAGTTCAGACCATCCAAAGGTGAGAATCACATCGCCCTCCTTTCGGATCTTCCCTGCTGCATGCCGCACCACCTCCTGCCCGGCGAACACCAGCTTTTCTTGAGTCGACTCAAAGGCAGACTCACCTCCAGCACGAGTTCAGACCATCCAAAGGTGAGAATCACATCGCCCTCCTTTCGGATCTTCCCTGCTGCATGGCGCACCACCTCCTGCCCGGCGAACACCAGCTTTTCTTGAGTCGACTCAAAGGCAGACTCACCTCCAGCACGAGTTCAGACCATCCAAAGGTGAGAATCACATCGCCCTCCTTTCGGATCTTCCCTGCTGCATGGCGCACCACCTCCTGCCCGGCGAACACCAGCTTTTCTTGAGTCGACTCAAAGGCAGACTCACCTCCAGCACGAGTTCAGACCATCCAAAGGTGAGAATCACATCGCCCTCCTTTCGGATCTTCCCTGCTGCATGCCGCACCACCTCCTGCCCGGCGAACACCAGCTTTTCTTGAGTCGACTCAAAGGCAGACTCACCTCCAGCACGAGTTCAGACCATCCAAAGGTGAGAATCACATCGCCCTCCTTTCGGATCTTCCCTGCTGCATGGCGCACCACCTCCTGCCCGGCGAACACCAGCTTTTCTTGAGTCGACTCAAAGGCAGACTCACCTCCAGCACGAGTTCAGACCATCCAAAGGTGAGAATCACATCGCCCTCCCTTCGGATCTTCCCTGCTGCATGGCGCACCACCTCCTGCCCGGCGAACACCAGCTTTTCTTGAGTCGACTCAAAGGCAGACTCACCTCCAGCACGAGTTCAGACCATCCAAAGGTGAGAATCACATCGCCCTCCTTTCGGATCTTCCCTGCTGCATGGCGCACCACCTCCTGCCCGGCGAACACCAGCTTTTCTTGAGTCGACTCAAAGGCAGACTCACCTCCAGCACGAGTTCAGACCATCCAAAGGTGAGAATCACATCGCCCTCCTTTCGGATCTTCCCTGCTGCATGGCGCACCACCTCCTGCCCGGCGAACACCAGCTTTTCTTGAGTCGACTCAAAGGCAGACTCACCTCCAGCACGAGTTCAGACCATCCAAAGGTGAGAATCACATCGCCCTCCTGTCGGATCTTCCCTGCTGCATGCCGCACCACCTCCTGCCCGGCGAACACCAGCTTTTCTTGAGTCGACTCAAAGGCAGACTCACCTCCAGCACGAGTTCAGACCATCCAAAGGTGAGAATCACATCGCCCTCCTTTCGGATCTTCCCTGCTGCATGGCGCACCACCTCCTGCCCGGCGAACACCAGCTTTTCTTGAGTCGACTCAAAGGCAGACTCACCTCCAGCACGAGTTCAGACCATCCAAAGGTGAGAATCACATCGCCCTCCTTTCGGATCTTCCCTGCTGCATGGCGCACCACCTCCTGCCCGGCGAACACCAGCTTTTCTTGAGTCGACTCAAAGGCAGACTCACCTCCAGCACGAGTTCAGACCATCCAAAGGTGAGAATCACATCGCCCTCCCTTCGGATCTTCCCTGCTGCATGGCGCACCACCTCCTGCCCGGCGAACACCAGCTTTTCTTGAGTCGACTCAAAGGCAGACTCACCTCCAGCACGAGTTCAGACCATCCAAAGGTGAGAATCACATCGCCCTCGTTTCGGATCTTCCCTGCTGCATGCCGCACCACCTCCTGCCCGGCGAACACCAGCTTTTCTTGAGTCGACTCAAAGGCAGACTCACCTCCAGCACGAGTTCAGACCATCCAAAGGTGAGAATCACATCGCCCTCCCTTCGGATCTTCCCTGCTGCATGGCGCACCACCTCCTGCCCGGCGAACACCAGCTTTTCTTGAGTCGACTCAAAGGCAGACTCACCTCCAGCACGAGTTCAGACCATCCAAAGGTGAGAATCACATCGCCCTCCTTTCGGATCTTCCCTGCTGCATGGCGCACCACCTCCTGCCCGGCGAACACCAGCTTTTCTTGAGTCGACTCAAAGGCAGACTCACCTCCAGCACGAGTTCAGACCATCCAAAGGTGAGAATCACATCGCCCTCCCTTCGGATCTTCCCTGCTGCATGGCGCACCACCTCCTGCCCGGCGAACACCAGCTTTTCTTGAGTCGACTCAAAGGCAGACTCACCTCCAGCACGAGTTCAGACCATCCAAAGGTGAGAATCACATCGCCCTCCTTTCGGATCTTCCCTGCTGCATGCCGCACCACCTCCTGCCCGGCGAACACCAGCTTTTCTTGAGTCGACTCAAAGGCAGACTCACCTCCAGCACGAGTTCAGACCATCCAAAGGTGAGAATCACATTGCCCTCCTTTCGGATCTTCCCTGCTGCATGGCGCACCACCTCCTGCCCGGCGAACACCAGCTTTTCTTGAGTCGACTCAAAGGCAGACTCACCTCCAGCACGAGTTCAGACCATCCAAAGGTGAGAATCACATCGCCCTCCTTTCGGATCTTCCCTGCTGCATGCCGCACCACCTCCTGCCCGGCGAACACCAGCTTTTCTTGAGTCGACTCAAAGGCAGACTCACCTCCAGCACGAGTTCAGACCATCCAAAGGTGAGAATCACATCGCCCTCCTTTCGGATCTTCCCTGCTGCATGGCGCACCACCTCCTGCCCGGCGAACACCAGCTTTTCTTGAGTCGACTCAAAGGCAGACTCACCTCCAGCACGAGTTCAGACCATCCAAAGGTGAGAATCACATCGCCCTCCTTTCGGATCTTCCCTGCTGCATGGCGCACCACCTCCTGCCCGGCGAACACCAGCTTTTCTTGAGTCGACTCAAAGGCAGACTCACCTCCAGCACGAGTTCAGACCATCCAAAGGTGAGAATCACATCGCCCTCCTGTCGGATCTTCCCTGCTGCATGCCGCACCACCTCCTGCCCGGCGAACACCAGCTTTTCTTGAGTCGACTCAAAGGCAGACTCACCTCCAGCACGAGTTCAGACCATCCAAAGGTGAGAATCACATCGCCCTCCTTTCGGATCTTCCCTGCTGCATGGCGCACCACCTCCTGCCCGGCGAACACCAGCTTTTCTTGAGTCGACTCAAAGGCAGACTCACCTCCAGCACGAGTTCAGACCATCCAAAGGTGAGAATCACATCGCCCTCCTTTCGGATCTTCCCTGCTGCATGGCGCACCACCTCCTGCCCGGCGAACACCAGCTTTTCTTGAGTCGACTCAAAGGCAGACTCACCTCCAGCACGAGTTCAGACCATCCAAAGGTGAGAATCACATCGCCCTCCCTTCGGATCTTCCCTGCTGCATGGCGCACCACCTCCTGCCCGGCGAACACCAGCTTTTCTTGAGTCGACTCAAAGGCAGACTCACCTCCAGCACGAGTTCAGACCATCCAAAGGTGAGAATCACATCGCCCTCCTTTCGGATCTTCCCTGCTGCATGGCGCACCACCTCTTGCCCGGCGAACACCAGCTTTTCTTGAGTCGACTCAAAGGCAGACTCACCTCCAGCACGAGTTCAGACCATCCAAAGGTGAGAATCACATCGCCCTCCTTTCGGATCTTCCCTGCTGCATGGCGCACCACCTCCTGCCCGGCGAACACCAGCTTTTCTTGAGTCGACTCAAAGGCAGACTCACCTCCAGCACGAGTTCAGACCATCCAAAGGTGAGAATCACATCGCCCTCCTTTCGGATCTTCCCTGCTGCATGGCGCACCACCTCCTGCCCGGCGAACACCAGCTTTTCTTGAGTCGACTCAAAGGCAGACTCACCTCCAGCACGAGTTCAGACCATCCAAAGGTGAGAATCACATCGCCCTCCTTTCGGATCTTCCCTGCTGCATGCCGCACCACCTCCTGCCCGGCGAACACCAGCTTTTCTTGAGTCGACTCAAAGGCAGACTCACCTCCAGCACGAGTTCAGACCATCCAAAGGTGAGAATCACATCGCCCTCCTTTCGGATCTTCCCTGCTGCATGCCGCACCACCTCCTGCCCGGCGAACACCAGCTTTTCTTGAGTTGACTCAAAGGCAGACTCACCTCCAGCACGAGTTCAGACCATCCAAAGGTGAGAATCACATCGCCCTCCTTTCGGATCTTCCCTGCTGCATGCCGCACCACCTCCTGCCCGGCGAACACCAGCTTTTCTTGAGTCGACTCAAAGGCAGACTCACCTCCAGCACGAGTTCAGACCATCCAAAGGTGAGAATCACATCGCCCTCCTTTCGGATCTTCCCTGCTGCATGGCGCACCACCTCCTGCCCGGCGAACACCAGCTTTTCTTGAGTCGACTCAAAGGCAGACTCACCTCCAGCACGAGTTCAGACCATCCAAAGGTGAGAATCACATCGCCCTCCTTTCGGATCTTCCCTGCTGCATGCCGCACCACCTCCTGCCCGGCGAACACCAGCTTTTCTTGAGTCGACTCAAAGGCAGACTCACCTCCAGCACGAGTTCAGACCATCCAAAGGTGAGAATCACATCGCCCTCCTTTCGGATCTTCCCTGCTGCATGGCGCACCACCTCCTGCCCGGCGAACACCAGCTTTTCTTGAGTCGACTCAAAGGCAGACTCACCTCCAGCACGAGTTCAGACCATCCAAAGGTGAGAATCACATCGCCCTCCTTTCGGATCTTCCCTGCTGCATGGCGCACCACCTCCTGCCCGGCGAACACCAGCTTTTCTTGAGTCGACTCAAAGGCAGACTCACCTCCAGCACGAGTTCAGACCATCCAAAGGTGAGAATCACATCGCCCTCCTTTCGGATCTTCCCTGCTGCATGGCGCACCACCTCCTGCCCGGCGAACACCAGCTTTTCTTGAGTCGACTCAAAGGCAGACTCACCTCCAGCACGAGTTCAGACCATCCAAAGGTGAGAATCACATCGCCCTCCTTTCGGATCTTCCCTGCTGCATGGCGCACCACCTCCTGCCCGGCGAACACCAGCTTTTCTTGAGTCGACTCAAAGGCAGACTCACCTCCAGCACGAGTTCAGACCATCCAAAGGTGAGAATCACATCGCCCTCCTTTCGGATCTTCCCTGCTGCATGCCGCACCACCTCCTGCCCGGCGAACACCAGCTTTTCTTGAGTTGACTCAAAGGCAGACTCACCTCCAGCACGAGTTCAGACCATCCAAAGGTGAGAATCACATCGCCCTCCTTTCGGATCTTCCCTGCTGCATGCCGCACCACCTCCTGCCCGGCGAACACCAGCTTTTCTTGAGTCGACTCAAAGGCAGACTCACCTCCAGCACGAGTTCAGACCATCCAAAGGTGAGAATCACATCGCCCTCCTTTCGGATCTTCCCTGCTGCATGGCGCACCACCTCCTGCCCGGCGAACACCAGCTTTTCTTGAGTCGACTCAAAGGCAGACTCACCTCCAGCACGAGTTCAGACCATCCAAAGGTGAGAATCACATCGCCCTCCTTTCGGATCTTCCCTGCTGCATGGCGCACCACCTCCTGCCCGGCGAACACCAGCTTTTCTTGAGTCGACTCAAAGGCAGACTCACCTCCAGCACGAGTTCAGACCATCCAAAGGTGAGAATCACATCGCCCTCCCTTCGGATCTTCCCTGCTGCATGGCGCACCACCTCCTGCCCGGCGAACACCAGCTTTTCTTGAGTCGACTCAAAGGCAGACTCACCTCCAGCACGAGTTCAGACCATCCAAAGGTGAGAATCACATCGCCCTCCTTTCGGATCTTCCCTGCTGCATGGCGCACCACCTCCTGCCCGGCGAACACCAGCTTTTCTTGAGTCGACTCAAAGGCAGACTCACCTCCAGCACGAGTTCAGACCATCCAAAGGTGAGAATCACATCGCCCTCCTTTCGGATCTTCCCTGCTGCATGGCGCACCACCTCCTGCCCGGCGAACACCAGCTTTTCTTGAGTCGACTCAAAGGCAGACTCACCTCCAGCACGAGTTCAGACCATCCAAAGGTGAGAATCACATCGCCCTCCTTTCGGATCTTCCCTGCTGCATGCCGCACCACCTCCTGCCCGGCGAACACCAGCTTTTGTTGAGTCGACTCAAAGGCAGACTCACCTCCAGCACGAGTTCAGACCATCCAAAGGTGAGAATCACATCGCCCTCCTTTCGGATCTTCCCTGCTGCATGGCGCACCACCTCCTGCCCGGCGAACACCAGCTTTTCTTGAGTCGACTCAAAGGCAGACTCACCTCCAGCACGAGTTCAGACCATCCAAAGGTGAGAATCACATCGCCCTCCTTTCGGATCTTCCCTGCTGCATGGCGCACCACCTCCTGCCCGGCGAACACCAGCTTTTCTTGAGTCGACTCAAAGGCAGACTCACCTCCAGCACGAGTTCAGACCATCCAAAGGTGAGAATCACATCGCCCTCCTTTCGGATCTTCCCTGCTGCATGGCCGCACCACCTCCTGCCCGGCGAACACCAGCTTTTCTTGAGTCGACTCAAAGGCAGACTCACCTCCAGCACGAGTTCAGACCATCCAAAGGTGAGAATCACATCGCCCTCCTTTCGGATCTTCCCTGCTGCATGGCGCACCACCTCCTGCCCGGCGAACACCAGCTTTTCTTGAGTCGACTCAAAGGCAGACTCACCTCCAGCACGAGTTCAGACCATCCAAAGGTGAGAATCACATCGCCCTCCTTTCGGATCTTCCCTGCTGCATGGCGCACCACCTCCTGCCCGGCGAACACCAGCTTTTCTTGAGTCGACTCAAAGGCAGACTCACCTCCAGCACGAGTTCAGACCATCCAAAGGTGAGAATCACATCGCCCTCCTTTCGGATCTTCCCTGCTGCATGGCGCACCACCTCCTGCCCGGCGAACACCAGCTTTTCTTGAGTCGACTCAAAGGCAGACTCACCTCCAGCACGAGTTCAGACCATCCAAAGGTGAGAATCACATCGCCCTCCTTTCGGATCTTCCCTGCTGCATGGCGCACCACCTCCTGCCCGGCGAACACCAGCTTTTCTTGAGTCGACTCAAAGGCAGACTCACCTCCAGCACGAGTTCAGACCATCCAAAGGTGAGAATCACATCGCCCTCCTTTCGGATCTTCCCTGCTGCATGGCGCACCACCTCCTGCCCGGCGAACACCAGCTTTTCTTGAGTCGACTCAAAGGCAGACTCACCTCCAGCACGAGTTCAGACCATCCAAAGGTGAGAATCACATCGCCCTCCTTTCGGATCTTCCCTGCTGCATGGCGCACCACCTCCTGCCCGGCGAACACCAGCTTTTCTTGAGTCGACTCAAAGGCAGACTCACCTCCAGCACGAGTTCAGACCATCCAAAGGTGAGAATCACATCGCCCTCCTTTCGGATCTTCCCTGCTGCATGGCGCACCACCTCCTGCCCGGCGAACACCAGCTTTTCTTGAGTCGACTCAAAGGCAGACTCACCTCCAGCACGAGTTCAGACCATCCAAAGGTGAGAATCACATCGCCCTCCTTTCGGATCTTCCCTGCTGCATGGCGCACCACCTCCTGCCCGGCGAACACCAGCTTTTCTTGAGTCGACTCAAAGGCAGACTCACCTCCAGCACGAGTTCAGACCATCCAAAGGTGAGAATCACATCGCCCTCCTTTCGGATCTTCCCTGCTGCATGGCGCACCACCTCCTGCCCGGCGAACACCAGCTTTTCTTGAGTCGACTCAAAGGCAGACTCACCTCCAGCACGAGTTCAGACCATCCAAAGGTGAGAATCACATCGCCCTCCTTTCGGATCTTCCCTGCTGCATGGCGCACCACCTCCTGCCCGGCGAACACCAGCTTTTCTTGAGTCGACTCAAAGGCAGACTCACCTCCAGCACGAGTTCAGACCATCCAAAGGTGAGAATCACATCGCCCTCCTTTCGGATCTTCCCTGCTGCATGCCGCACCACCTCCTGCCCGGCGAACACCAGCTTTTCTTGAGTCGACTCAAAGGCAGACTCACCTCCAGCACGAGTTCAGACCATCCAAAGGTGAGAATCACATCGCCCTCCTTTCGGATCTTCCCTGCTGCATGGCGCACCACCTCCTGCCCGGCGAACACCAGCTTTTCTTGAGTCGACTCAAAGGCAGACTCACCTCCAGCACGAGTTCAGACCATCCAAAGGTGAGAATCACATCGCCCTCCTTTCGGATCTTCCCTGCTGCATGGCGCACCACCTCCTGCCCGGCGAACACCAGCTTTTCTTGAGTCGACTCAAAGGCAGACTCACCTCCAGCACGAGTTCAGACCATCCAAAGGTGAGAATCACATCGCCCTCCTTTCGGATCTTCCCTGCTGCATGGCGCACCACCTCCTGCCCGGCGAACACCAGCTTTTCTTGAGTCGACTCAAAGGCAGACTCACCTCCAGCACGAGTTCAGACCATCCAAAGGTGAGAATCACATCGCCCTCCTTTCGGATCTTCCCTGCTGCATGGCGCACCACCTCCTGCCCGGCGAACACCAGCTTTTCTTGAGTCGACTCAAAGGCAGACTCACCTCCAGCACGAGTTCAGACCATCCAAAGGTGAGAATCACATCGCCCTCCTTTCGGATCTTCCCTGCTGCATGGCGCACCACCTCCTGCCCGGCGAACACCAGCTTTTCTTGAGTCGACTCAAAGGCAGACTCACCTCCAGCACGAGTTCAGACCATCCAAAGGTGAGAATCACATCGCCCTCCTTTCGGATCTTCCCTGCTGCATGGCGCACCACCTCCTGCCCGGCAAACACCAGCTTTTCTTGAGTCGACTCAAAGGCAGACTCACCTCCAGCACGAGTTCAGACCATCCAAAGGTGAGAATCACATCGCCCTCCTTTCGGATCTTCCCTGCTGCATGGCGCACCACCTCCTGCCCGGCGAACACCAGCTTTTCTTGAGTCGACTCAAAGGCAGACTCACCTCCAGCACGAGTTCAGACCATCCAAAGGGCTGCATGGCGCACCACCTCCTGCCCGGCGAACACCAGCTTTTCTTGAGTCGACTCAAAGGCAGACTCACCTCCAGCACGAGTTCAGACCATCCAAAGGTGAGAATCACATCGCCCTCCTTTCGGATCTTCCCTGCTGCATGGCGCACCACCTCCTGCCCGGCGAACACCAGCTTTTCTTGAGTCGACTCAAAGGCAGACTCACCTCCAGCACGAGTTCAGACCATCCAAAGGTGAGAATCACATCGCCCTCCTTTCGGATCTTCCCTGCTGCATGGCGCACCACCTCCTGCCCGGCGAACACCAGCTTTTCTTGAGTCGACTCAAAGGCAGACTCACCTCCAGCACGAGTTCAGACCATCCAAAGGTGAGAATCACATCGCCCTCCTTTCGGATCTTCCCTGCTGCATGGCGCACCACCTCCTGCCCGGCGAACACCAGCTTTTCTTGAGTCGACTCAAAGGCAGACTCACCTCCAGCACGAGTTCAGACCATCCAAAGGTGAGAATCACATCGCCCTCCTTTCGGATCTTCCCTGCTGCATGGCGCACCACCTCCTGCCCGGCGAACACCAGCTTTTCTTGAGTCGACTCAAAGGCAGACTCACCTCCAGCACGAGTTCAGACCATCCAAAGGTGAGAATCACATCGCCCTCCTTTCGGATCTTCCCTGCTGCATGGCGCACCACCTCCTGCCCGGCGAACACCAGCTTTTCTTGAGTCGACTCAAAGGCAGACTCACCTCCAGCACGAGTTCAGACCATCCAAAGGTGAGAATCACATCGCCCTCCTTTCGGATCTTCCCTGCTGCATGGCGCACCACCTCCTGCCCCGCAAACACCAGCTTCTCCGCCACAAACCGATCGATCTCCGCCACCACCGCCGCGCGCGCCGCGCTCTCCTGCACGCCCGGGTCCGCGCCCATGCGCGTGAGGCACTGCTTCAGCGCTCGAACCGCGTTCCCCATGCCGACTGAGAGCGGCCGGCACGCGATGAGGAAGGCGACGTGCGCGTTGAGGCGCGCCGTGAGGTCGCGGATGGGGGGGCGGGCGTCGGGCACGCGGTGGTCGAGGAAGAGGCGGCGCAGCGCGTGCAGCATGGCCAGGCAGCGCTCGTTGCCGCCCTGCAGGCGCTGCTCCTGCTGTAGGAACCGCATCCCCACCTGGCGTTGGAAGGAGGAGGGGGGGGGGGAGAAGGAGGGGGAGGGAGCGGATGGGGGAATGGGGGACGGTTGTGCAGTGGGGGGGGTGAGGATGGAGGGAATGGAGGGAAGAGAGGAAATGGGGGGAAAGAGGAAAGCGAGCCGAGAAATAGACGTGGGGGGCAGTGCAGCATGGCCAGGCAGCGCTCGTTGCCGCCCTGCAGGCGCTGCTCCTGCTGTAGGAACCGCATCCCCACCTGGCGGTTGGGCAAAGGAGCAGCGCATGGAGGAGGATGCTTGGCAAGGGAGGGTGCAGAGGTGCAAGAGGAATCCCACCCCACCGCACCTCACCGTTCCCCCTTCCCAGCCACATCCCCATCCCAAACCCTCGAGCGCACCTCATAGACGGCGGGGTGCAACGAGAGGGGGGAGTCCCACTCTACGCTACCCCATCTCCTCCACACGCACGCACCTCATAGACAGCAAGGTGCACCGAGAGGAGGGAGTCCTCTTCATCCAGCAGGGGGCAGAGGTGCACGAGGCATCCCACCCCACCCCACCACACCCCACCACACCCCACCCCAACCCACCCCACCCCATCTCACTCCACATGCACGCACCTCATAGACGGCGGGGTGCACGGAGAGCGGGCTGTCCTCCTCGTCCAGCAGCCGCGCCTCCACGAGAGCAATCTGCGCCGCCCGGTCAAACTGCGGCAGGTGCCGGAACAGATCCACCCGCAGCGACGAATCCACTGCTGCCACGTCAGCCATCAGCTGCTGCCACCCCCCGCGGAGCGAGCTCGACTTGTGCTGCCCGTCCTCCCCTCCCCGCCCTCCCCCTCCCTTTCCCCCGCCTCCCCCTCCCCCCTTCTGTGCGCCAGCCACGCTCCCACTGCTGCTCCGCCCACCCCCCTCCGCGTCCCCTCCCCCCGTCCCTGCAGCAGACACTGCAGCGGATTCCCCGCTTGCCCTTCTTCCCCCGCCCTGCTGCCCGCCCTCCTTCCCCTTCCCACCCTTGCCCCCTCCTCCGCCTGCCCCTCCTGCGCCCTTTCCGCCTGCACAGTCGTAAAGGGAGGCAGAGGGAAGCGAGGGATTGGCGACAGGTCATGGCATTGCATGGCATGGGATGGCATGGGATGGGGGGCATGGCAGGATGGGCACAGGCATGGTACGGCATGGCATGGTGTGCATGAGCACACACGTGGTGCGACCCTTCGTCAGAAGCAGCAGCAGCAGCAGCGGCCTTGGCAGCGCGACCTATATCTGCACGCTGCACCCAACGAGCCACTCACTCACCTTTACCACCGCCGCCAGCACCACCAGCAGCACCACCAGCAGCACCAGCAGCAGCACCACCAGCAGCACCAGCAGCAGCACCACCAGCAGCACCACCAGCAGCACCACCAGCAGCACCACCAGCAGCGGCGGCCTTGGCAGCGCGCTGAGCCTCCTCCAGGGGGCGGCCTATCTCTGCACTAAACGAGCCATACTCACCTTTACCACCACCAGCACCACCGCCACCAGCAGCAGCGACGGCCTTGGCAGCGCGCTGAGCCTCCTGCAGGGCGCGCCTCTCCGCCTTAGACGTCACCTTCTTGCCCCCCGCCCGCCCGTCCATCACCGCTGCCCGGGGGGAGGGGGAGATGGGGGAAGAGGGAGTGGGACGTGGGGAAGAATGGGGAGGGGGGGAAGAGGTTGTGGGGGAGGCTGGGGGAGGAAGAAGAACCAGAGATTCAGTGCGCTTGCAGCCCCATCTCCTCTCGTCCCGTACCCCCTTCCCAAACCCCATGCCACGATGCCACGCTGTTATGACGCCACAATGCCACCTCACCCGCCCTACAGCCATGTAGTGCTATCACGCTACCCCATCCGCGCCCCCCTCAGTGTCCCCCGCCCTTGCCAGGCTGGTGGCAGCACGCACTGGGCAGGGACGCGGGCACCACAGCAGAGGCGGCTTTGGCGGCGCCCCGCACGCCAAGGCTCCCCGCACTCCGCGGACTCCCCCCCGCGCTGCTGCTGCTGTCCGCCGGCGACCTCCCCGCTCCCGCCGTTCCCGCTGCTCCGCCCGCACCTCCACCCCCGGAGGCCGCCCCCCGCCCTGGCGCGCCCGCCTGCTTTTCCCGACTGGGTTTTGCGCCATCCGCCGCTTCTTGCTGCGCCGCCGCCGCACCCGCGCGGGCGACAGTGGCGGCGGAAACAGAGAGGATTGGTCCGCTGACGTCAGACACGGACCCGAACACCGCGCCGGACGGGGCCGCTGACGTGGCGGACGAGGATAGGTAGGAATCGTCAGGCGGGAGACTTTCGGAGCACTCGCTGCCCTCCGCGATGGGCGACGGGCGCTGATACGACGGCAGCGGCACGTTGATCGGCAGCGACGGAATCGGCGGGACTGACGGCACGAACGGCGGCGACGGCGACGCGGACGCGAGGAACGGCAGCGGCGGCAGCCCGTCGCCGTCGGCGGCGGCTGCGGAGGGGTCTCGCGCGGGCTGTGCGGCGGATTGGCCGGCAGGGGTTGTGGCGGAGGGCGCGAAGAAGCCGACCTGGCGCACGATGGGGTCGTTGTGCGCCGCGCGCCCCGAATGATCCATCGCTTGCTGCCCCTCGCTGCCTCTCCGACTGGCAGGCCTTGCTCGCTGCCCTATGCGCTTCGTCGCTGCCGCGCCTCGCTGCCTCTGCGCTTCGCTGCCTCGCCGCCACTCACTCGCTCGCTGCGTCGCGCTTCACTGGCTGTCTGCCCGCCGTGCGCTCGCGCTGCGTGCCGCGAATGCACGCTGGCGCGTCTGCGATAGCGCGACTAAGGACCGGCGATTGAGGAGACTATGAGGGAATGATTGCGACGCGAGTGGCGGAACCAATGCTGTGGGGCGAGGGCGTAGGGATTTATCGTGGGACAGCCATGGAAAAGCGTATTACCTCGATAGTGGGTTCCCCGACCTTGTAGTAGGTTACAACAACGAAGGTGGTTCTCAAAAGTTGGTTCAAGCAGGAAACGCTGTACCGCAATTTATGTAGACATTCGCTCCCACCATATTTTACCTGGAATATGGTGATAATACTATTTTGACATTTTTGCATACCACTAGCTATCATGGAGGGACAAAAGCTTTTAGATCGACAACAGAAAAATCTTCTAACAAAACACACCCATGGGGAACACCATGTTTCACCCCATGGCAGCCTGACATGGCCAACTGACAATCCTCAAACTGTAGCTATTTCTCTATTTTGTGGATGGTGCGTTGCCACGTGCCGGTGCTGGGCACGAAGCGCAGCTCCCAGGTGGGCCAGTAGTGCAGGTCCTGCTTCAACGTCAGCACCCGCGGCTTGCCGTTCAGATGCACCACCTTCACCCGCACAAACGCCCCGTGCTCCAACTCCTGCCATGCGGAGAGAGGGAAGGGGAGGGGAAGAGGGGGATGTGTGTGTAAATATGAAGCTCCAGCCCCTGAGAGAAAAAATACGGGGGAGGGGTTTGAGGAGTGAAGGAGGAGAGAGGGAGAGCAGCAGAGGAAGGAAAGGGGTGGCGATGAAAGAGGGGATTGGAAACGACAAAATGGTGGACGAGATGAGAGAGGGAGAGAGGAAGGAGAGGAGGAGCGGCAACTCTATCATATTTCCCTGCAACTGTGAATCTGGTCTCACCTGGCTGATGGCAACCAGAGCATCGAGGTCGGGCACGGGACGGCCGTTGATCTCCACGATCCAATGGAGAGCGTACAGCCCGTAGCGGTGCGCTGGGCTGCCATGGCACCACCTGTGAGTGCGGGCATGTGGGTGGCATGGAGTAGCAGGGAGAGAGGGGCAATGGAGGAGAGGGACGGGATGGAGGAACATCCTGGACCAATTTCATCGCCTAAATCACACAACAGCAACTCTCTCTCGTAGATTCCCCAGCCCACCTGGCGACATAAGCGCCGTGGCCCTGCGAGGTCAGGAAGCCAGTGGCGCGGACAGCGGGGTGGGGGTCCTGCACGACTTCTGAAACGTCTCAAAAATCACCTCACACAACGCCCCCAACCCACCCACCTGGCAACATAAGCGCCGTGGCCCTGCGAGGGTAGGAAGCCGGTGGCTCTGACAGCAGGGTGCGGGTCCTGCACGAGGCACCCCGCCCAGTTCACCACTCGCGTCGTGCCGAACCCGTGCCGCACGTCCGTGCCCGCCTGCACCTGCTGCTCCCTGCCCTGCCGCAGTATCGTCACACTCAATGACGCCCGGCCCGCTTCCCCTGCTGCTGCTGCCTCCCCTGCTGATGCGGCCTTCCCTAAATTCTCCTTTCCACCTGCACTTCCTGGTGCCTCTACTGCAGCCTCCGCTGTACCATTTGCTGCAGTCATCTCTGCTCCTGCTGCCGCCGATCCCGTAGGCTCCCTGCCCCCTGTCTCACTCACATGCCCATTCCCAGCGCCCTCTCTCCCGCCGCTCCCCCCATCCCCCGCCGCCAGCCCTGCATCCAGCTCACAACAGGCAGCTTCCACATCAGCGAAGCACGTGACGGGGCGGCCATTCACAGCGAGCAACATATCGCCCTGCTGCAGAACCCCAGCCACAGCAGACCCCGCAAGGGTCCCCTTCACGCGCAGCACCTGCCGCCGCACGGGGTCGGCACTCGCCAGCACGTGCACCCAGTGCTCTGAGAGGCCAAAGCTCCTGGCTTTGGAGAGCAGCATGGGGGCGAGCTCTGCTTCTAGCACGCGCATGCGCGGCATGGCCCACAGCCGCCCGTTCATCAGCAGGCTGTTGTCCGCCCCCGCCTCCTGCTGCTGCTGCTGCTGCTGCTGCTGCTCACCAGCCTTGTCTCCCTCCTCCGCCACCTCTGCCTTGCTTGGCCCCTCGTCTGCTTCTCCTGCTAGGCCATTGCTTTCGACGTGGGGCGCGGTGGGAAGAGCGGGAGTGGGAGCGGGCGCAGTGGGTGGGAGGGGGCGGAGGGGCTTGGAGGGGGAGGCGTGGATGATTTGGTGGAGGGCGGCGGAGATGAAGGAGATGGGCAGCCCGCGCACAAACTGCAGATCGTCCGTTCCGCCATCGCCGTACTTCAGCTGGGGAAGGGGAAGAGGGGGGCACGGTTTGGGAGGTGAGGAGGTGGTTCAGGACAGTGATTGGTCCTTTGAACGCTTACAATGGAGTATGGCGGTGGGAAAGACAGCTTTCATCTGAACAACAGATGGCAGAGGTTCAGAAGGAGGAAGGAGGAGAGAAGGGGCGACGTCGAGCTCAAAGACTGATAAGGGGAGGGAGCCTGGGGACGCTCGGGGCAAAGAGGGAGAGCTTAAGGGAGGAAAGAAGCAATGCATCAAGCGAGAGGAGGGAGAGGAGGAGGGAGTAGAGAAGGGAGGAGGGGGCAAAGGAAGCGGCGTACGAAGGTGGAGAAGGAGCCCCAGAGGGCTCTCACGGCGCCCGAGTCGTCCGCCAGCACGCCCGAGAAGGACTGCCCGAAGTCTGTGACGCACCGAGGGCAGAGTGCACGGGGTGCACAGGGCGGACGGGATGGGGTTAGCAATGCACCTGCAGGGTGGAGAGTGCTTACTTCTGGAGTAATGGCTGTGGGCACCACCGTAGGCCAAGTTGTGGCAGCATGAGCGCATGTAAAAGGAGCGGTGGGGAGCATCGAGCCCTGTGCACTCACCCGTGTCGATTTCCACGACGTCCATATTAATAGAGCGGTACCGCGGGCAGTCAGCGGCGCCCACGGTGAGCGTGGCGGTGGGGTTGGTCACCACGGACTGCCGGGACGTGACGGCCTGGCTGCGGCTGAGCCCCACCAGGTGCACTCGGTCGCCGCGGCGCAACGCAGGGGAGGGCTTGAGCGTGGCGGGCTTAACTGCCGCCGCTGCTGCTGCTCCGAGGGCTGACGGGTCGTACGCCACAAAGGCAAAGTTGTGCACCGGGTGCAAGTAACACCACCTGGGAGGAGAGGGGGGGAAGAGGAGGGGGTAGAGAGTGAGTTGAAAGGTGCGGGTTTGCGTGTGATAAGTCGAGGAGACAGAGACGGTTATACACGAATAGAGTGGGCGTCAGGGAGTGAGAGAAGGTGGGCGCTGACCTCCCCGGGGACCTCAACGTGGTAGGCGGAGAAGGAGAGCATGATGTCAGAGACGGAGTCACAGAGACTGTGACTCAAATAAAGAGAGTCAGAGAGTGCCAGAGAGTGACATCATGAGGGAGGATGGATGCTCACCTCCCCGGGGACCTCAACAGGGTAAGCAGAGAAGGAGAGCATGATGTCAGAGACGGAGACGGCAACGGTGTTGCGGTCCACCACGATGAGCCCCAGCTGCGGCGTGTGGTGCACCACCAGCGCCGTGCCGAAGAAATGCTGCGCGTGCACCCCGTCCACCATCACCGACGATGGCACGTGCACCTGCAAGAACGGGGGTTGGGGGGGAGGAGGACGGGGTCGGAAGAAGAGGGGTGAGGGTGTGCGTATATTTGTGAGTCGACCTAAATAAGTGCTGCGCGTGCACCCCGTCCACCATCACTGATGATGGCACGTGCACCTGCAAGGGAGGAGCAAGGATGTATGAGAAAGAAATGGGGTTGGGAGGGATGAGAAGGGGAAGTGAGAAGGTGGGGATGGGGAGTGGGAAAGAGGGGGAAATTGAGGCACACCATCACAGCAGAGACTCACAGCAGAGGCTCACAGCAGAGGCGGGAACCAGTAAGACGAAAAAGGGATGGGGCATAGCATGGCGCAGCACCACCCACCTCCATCATCACAAACGCGGGCTCCAGTGCACTCTCCACCAATGAGCTCGTGCCAGCTGGCTTGGCCGATGCCTCTGATCCATCCACCTCCGCCGCCGCCGCCGCCGCCGCTGCAGCCGCTGCAGCAGGCTCGTCCCCATCAGCTACTGCAGTTGCCTCCTTTGCCTTAAGCTTCTTGCTTCCTTCCCCTTCGCCCTCCTCCTCCCCTCTAGCTCTCTTCTCTCCCCTCTGCTGCTCTTCTCCGTTCCCACCTCCCTTTTTCAACCCTCCGTCCTCCTTGGCTGTACCATCACCATCGGCAGCAGCACCATCAGCAGCAGCAGCAGCACCGTCAGCAGCACCATCGGTAGCATTAGCAGCACCAGCAGCAGCAGCAGCAGCAGCAGCAGCAGCAGCAGGCGGAGGGGGGAGCGCGGAGGCAATGCGCCAGAGCCCCGTGGAGTCATCCCTACAGTACATCTGGGGGGGCGCGTACCACGCATGGTGGTCCACCAGCAGCAGCACCGACTTGGGCCGGTGCCGCTCCCCATGCGTCACATACTCTATCGGCACTCTCGCCCCCGCCTTCAACCCCGCAAACACCCTTATAAACGCCTCCAAATCCGGCACATCCTGGTCGGCCAGCTTCTGAATGATGGCGAAGCGCGGCACGCCGGCGCGCGAGAGCATGTAGCCGGGCTCGGCGACGTAGACGAGGCCGCAGGGGAAGCGGAAGTTGCGCGCCTGCTAGTAGGAGAGCGCGTGGAGGACCCCCCCTGAGAGCTCGAGGAAGCGGTCGGGCGTGACGGCGTGCAGGTCGTGCACTGTGAGGGCGAGGGAGAGGGGTGCGCCGCCGCGCTCCACGTCGAGAGTCACGGTGCCTCCCACGGCGTCGTCTAAAATGGCTTCCAGCGCGAGGAACTGCGTGAGCACCTGCGAGGAGGTGGGGAGGGGGGGTGGAGGGGAGGTCAGGAGGTGTGGAGAGGAGAATGGTGAGAGGTGATGGAGGGGGACATGGGGATGATGGGGGACGATAAGGACTTCAGTTGAGAGGAATAATGAGGGAGGAGGAGGATGCCCGGCCAAGAGAAGGAAGCAAGATAAAGGGGGAAGGAAAAGATGAGAGGAAGCAAGGCTCGCTGCTCACCTTGCTATTGACTCGCACGAGGATGTCTTCGGGCTCCAGTCTGCCTCCCAGTCTACCACAAACAGCCCGTCCCGGCCACACGCTTCACCTGCACCTCTCTCTCCCCCCGCTGCCACCACCCACTCACACACCTTGCCGTTGACGCGCACGAGGATGTCTCCGGGCTCCAGTCTGCCTTCAGCAGGGCCGCCCGGCACGAGCGAGTCCACCACCAGCAGCCCCGTCTCCGCTGCCCCCGCCTCGCGCCTCACCTCCGCCTCCGTCTCTCGCCTCAGCCCCAGCCGCCGCGTCTCGTCAAACCCCTTGTGAATCAACGTCACCTGGTGTCATGGTGGGAAAAGGGGAGGGAGGGGAGGGGAGGGGAGGGCAGGAGGGTAGAGGGCGCAGGGGAGAGGGAAAGGGAGTCGGAGGTGGAGCGAGGGGCCACGCTTGGGGAGGAGCAGAAAGGGATACATTCAAGTGCAAGAAATGTTCCAGTGCTGTTAAGACCTCTCTGAACAAGCCCCAAACACAACGCAGCAGCATACGACCCGCTCTCTCCCATCCCTTCTCCCTGTCCGTGCCCCCTTCCCCCCTCCTCCCCGCTACTCCCCCCTCCTCCCCCCTCCTACCCCCCCCTCCCCCCCTGCTGCGCGCCCACCCACCTGCAGGGTGCCGCGGGTGACGACGGGCGGGCGCCACTTGTGCACGACGAACCCGCCGCCCTCCTTCTCCGCGAAGCACGCCTGGATGGCGCCCAGCGCGCGCACCACGCAGTCCAGCGGAAGAAAAAACGCGCTCGCGCTCGACGACTTGCTGCCCGCGTTCAGCGCCACGGCGCACCCGCGCGAGTCGATCACGGGCGATCCGCTCGAACCGCCCTTGGTCCCCGACGCGGCTTGCAAATAGAACGTATTAAAATCATTATACCCGTCCTTTTTGTACACGGGCGCGTCGCGATCCAGCCGCGCGATGGTCCCGGCGAGAATAGAGACCTTCTCGCCGCTGTCGTTGCCCACGACGCGGATCTCGAGTCCCACGGCGGCGGCTTCGGGCGCGAGCGGGATGTCTTGGTAGTCGAGGAATTGCACGGCGGCGGGGTCAAAGTGAAAGAACCCGAAGTCGTGCACGGGGTCGCGGTAGATCGGATGCACGGGCACCTCCTCGCGGTTCAGAAACATCGCCTCCGCCACCACCGGGCCTGGCGGACGCGCGCGGGGGGGGAAATGCGCGGAAGAGCGGGGGGATGCGTGCGGGAAGGCGGAACGGGCCGTTTGAGAGGCGGGACGCGCGGATCTCAAGGGAGGGGGCATGCGGGAGCGAGAGAACGATGCGGGTGGTGAGGCGACAGCTGGCAGGGAGCAGGATGCAAGGCGGAAAGGGAGGCGCGCGGACCGGGTTTGACGACATGGCGGTTGGTGAGGATGATGCCGCGGCGGCGGTCGACGATGAATCCGGTGGCGTAGCTGGAGTTGGCGGACTCCGTGTCGAACGCGCGCACCACCGTCACGCGCAGCACCACCACCGCCGGCACCACCCGCGCCAACGCGCGCCGCCAGTCGTCCGACGACGCTGCGGGGAGGAGCGGGGATGGTAGGCGTGGGAGTAAGGGGGTTGGTTGGCGAATGAGGCACCGTGTAATGAAATTGGCGGAGAATTCGGCGGTAGAAACGACTCATTAAACTACCGACGGTGTGGGGAAATGCCATAATCAGGCCAGCAGTGCCCAGTTCCGCGGACACGCTAAGAGAGAGGTCGAATATACGAAATAATGCGTTGAGAGATATCGAGACAACAGAGAGATCTTGCTTACAGCGAGATCGCGCTAACAGCTAGATCGCGCAAACGGGGAAAGCGCGTCGTCGCGAATTCCAAGAGAGATACCTGAATGTCCTTCCACGACGGGTCGATCTCCATCCGGACCGCGCTACGCTGCTAGCCGGTGAATCTTAGGATCGTAAACAACTTAGTCGGCAATACTCTACTTGCTATTGCTTATCGTGTTCTCCACGATCTCACGAATCCAATGATATGCGCAGCTCTGCTTGAAGTTGTTAATACACACTTCAGCAATTTTCAGAATCTCCAAGTTGTGTTTTCCAGAATGAGTACAAGCAGTTTTATAGTCAAGCAAGTCACAAAATGCGATTCGTAACTTCACTTGTTTCCCAAGTAACCGCGTGCGCCTCGTTTCACCCCGAGTCGCACACGGAACCGAACCGAATTCGGTGAACACTCCTCAAGACCGAATCTGGAACCTTCTCGAACGCGCCTTGGTCTCAGACCACAATTTCCCCCGTCGATCTCATCCTCGATGCTTCTCCTTCTCTCTTCCTCCATTTCTTTGGTTCCTTCTCAATTTCTCTCCCGCTTCTCACGCCGTAGGCTGATTTCCACCGTTTCACCTAGAATCATCCACGCGCTTCCATTTCGCCGTCATTCCGCCGTCGTAGAGACTTTCGCCATAGGTTCCGTGGTTGGGCGAACCAACCCTAACAATCTCCCCTGTGGTTCGTCAACCACGAACTTCACTCGCACTCCTCCCCTGCTCCTTGTAGCCTTCACAGGGTCTAGGTCGGCTTCACACTCCCCAGCAGCTCCTGCACCTTGAACCTCTGCTTACGTGTCTTGAAGTTGAGCGCATTGACATCCAAACCTTGAGAGATTTTCTTAAGCCTCTCACTTCTCCTCGGCATCTTTACACCCAACACCTCTCGGGTCTCGTACCCTTCAACGCGTTCATCCTCCTTAAGCACTTGCCCCTTTGCAGTTGCATTCGCATTTGATCCTTTCACCATGATGTCCCCTTTCACAGCTTCAACTCCCACACACTTCGCATTTACTGCTTCATCTTCAACCACGATCGCTGCTGCAAAAGTGTTGACATCGTCTCCATCTCCACCGTTTACTGCTGCTGCCTCCATGGTGACTATCTCTTCTTCCTGCTTCACTGCTGCCTCCACACTCGCTCCCGTATCATCCGTGTCCTCGCTCTCATCAACCTCAGTAAACTCAGGATCCTCATAAATCTCATCCTTATCGTTCGTCGCGACCAAGTTCATCTCATAGAACCCATTGTGAATCAAGAAAACAGGAATGGAATGACTAAGTGAAAGTTGGGTACAAAAGGCAAACCCTAGGAAACTGTACCCCATATGTGCTACTCCACTATAGCCTACAGTAGCTATGTCAAATAACTCTGACACACCCCCATAGGCAAAGTGGGGGAGAACAAGGGGTCACAAGACCAGTCAAGCAAAGCAAAGCAAGCTCAGGGTGGATCACAAAGTCACCACACATTCCGAGCACAAGTTCAAGGCCACAAGGCCAGTTAACATGCAGGATTACATATATATATAAGGCTAAACAAGCAAGAGCAGGAGTATATATATATGCAACAGTACAAACAAGGTCAAGAGGTGAGCAAGTGAGGCAAGGTAGGCACAAGACCCAGCTAAGTACAGAAGCGCTGATGATCACAAGGCGCAAGTGCCTTGGTGAAGATATCAGCAGTGTTGGCCTCAGAGGCCACGTACGCAAGTCGCAGCTGACCACGCTGCTGTAGCTCACGAGCAAGGAAGTAGCGAAGAGCAATGTGCTTCGTTCTGTGCTCCAGTCTCTGCTCTCGACACAAGGCCAGCATGGCCTTGTTGTCTACGTAGAGCACTGGAGGAGAACGAGGCGGCTCTCCGAGGTCAGTCAGCAGGTAGGTGAGCTAGCGAAGCTCCTGTGCAGCCATGGCCCCGGCGTAGATCTCAGCCTCGCAACTGGAGCCGAGAACAGAAGACGAGCGAGTAGCCCGCCACGAAACAGAGCCGGAACCAAGGCTGAAGGTGTAACCCTGTGACGACCGCTGCGTAGCCTGGTCGTCAGCCCAAGAAGCGTCTGCGTGTCCAGTGAGAACCACTGGACTCTGCCCTCCAAGCACAAGCCCCATGCCCGATGTACTGCACAAGTAGCGCAACACCCTCTTCGCTGCAGCCATGTGCTCCGGTCTGTGTCTCCCAGGAGCAACATAGCGTGCAAGAATGCTAAGAGAGTATGCAAGGTCAGGTCGTGTGCAGGTCATCAGGTACATGAGGCAGCCAACAAGCTCTGGGTACGGGCCACTCGACTCTACGGACTCATCCGAAGGCAGAGCTGAGAGCGAGTGGCGAGTAGGCAGAGGAGTGGCCTGAGGCGAGGAGTACGTGAAGCCGAAGCGCTGAAGGACCTGCTGCACCATGTGTGACTGAGTCAGGGTAATGGTGCGGCGTGCTCTGTCCCGGGTGATCTGCAAGCCAAGGTAGCTGCGCAGTTCACCCAGGTCTGTGCACGTGTGTCTCTTCTGCAGCTCGGACTTCACGTGGGCGAGTCCAGCAGTGTCAGCTGTGGCAAAGACCAAGTCGTCGACGTACACGAGGATGTAGAACGGCGGCAAAGAAGTGTCGGTGCGCAGAAACAGCGACGGGTCGGCAGTAGAGGGAGCAAACCCAAGAGCCGCAAGTGTAGTCCTCAGTGTGTCGTGCCACTCACGCGGTGCCTGGCGGAGACCGTAGACTGGCCGCCGGAGGCTCCACTGGGTGCCAGGAGGAAAAGACCCAGTGAAGCCAGGTGGGCGACGCAGCCAGATCTCCTCGTGCAGGCTGCCCTGCAAGAAAGCAGTGCTAAAGTCAAGAGAGTGCAGCTCGTAGTCGCGGTGAGCAGCTATGTGCAGCAGTACCCGAAGAGTGGTCATCTTCGGGGTGGGAGAGAAGGTCTGAAAGTAGTCAACTCCCTGCCTCTGACTGAAGCCACGAGCCACGTAACGCGCCTTGAAGACAGGCGGAGAACCCGGCGGTCGCTTCACCCTGAAAATCCACATGCCACTGACGATGTTCCACCCAGGCGAGGGAACCTCGTCAACGTAGGTGCCCGTGGACTTCCAGGAAGCCATCTCTGCGTCCATAGCTGCCTGCCACTGAGAGGAGTAGGGACCCTCTATCGCCTCCGCGTAAGAGCGCGGAGTCGGGATGTCAAGTGCATCCGGGTCTCCCTCAGGGGTAAGCAGTACGGACACGAGATGAGGTGAAGCAGCAGCCAAACACTGGAACTCCTCCTGCCTGTCCTCAAGGACGTCCGTGCCAAGGGCACACTCACCCCCGACGGACGGAGGACAGACAGACTCAGACTCAGCAACAAGTCTAGCAGCGTAGTCTAGACGACAGCGAGCAGCAAAGTCGACGAGCTCAGTAACTAGGGCAGACGCAGCAGTGGACTCAAAGGAAGGGTCAGTGAAAACAGTAGCAAGGAGACGCGTGACAGTAGGACTGGCAGCACGAAGAGAGTCCGACTCCGGGTCAGGAAGAGCAGGAAGAGAGGACTCAGGAGGAGAAGGCAAAGGGGCACGCAGAGGAGCAGTGGACGGACGCAGAGACATCCGGTGCGTGCCAGGGACAGGAGGAGGACGCTGACGCGAACCACGACCACTAGCGCGAGAAGCACGGACAGGCGACGCAGGGCGAGACGCAGGCTCACGACGCTCAGCAAGACCTCCAGTAGGACCAGTGTAGGGAGAAGGAGCGGGCAGTGGGGAGGCCGGCTGTAACTGTAACTGTGACGGGACAGGCTGTGGACACTCTAAGGGAGGAGGAGGACCAGGAGAAGGCGGGAGACCAAGAACCTGCTGAAGGAGCGGAACGAAGTACGGCCTAGGCCGTGTGGCGACTCCAGACACAGCAGGGACAGCACCAGTACCCCCAGCGGCAGCACCAGCGCCAGCAGTACCTCCCGCTCCAGCACCCCCAGCAGGACCGCCTCCAGGACCGACAGCAGTAGCCTCAGCGCCAACACCCTCAGCAGCTCCAGCTCCAGTCGTACCCGCAGGCCCAGCAGCTCCAGTACTCCCAGTACGAGCACCTCCAAGACCCGCGGCACCAGCACCCTCAGCAGCCGAAGAACCTCCAGCTCCAGCAGCACGCCTCCACCGCCGGGCAAACCACTCGCGCAGCTCCTGTGGAGAGAGTGCCTCCCGTCGAGACGAAGCACCCGGAGAACCTCCAGGCTCAGCACCGCCAGACGCCACACGAGCAGGCCCAGCTCCCTCAGGCTCCGCACCCCCAGGCTCAGCACCTCCAGGCGTAGCACCCCCAGGCGTAGCACTCCCAGGCTCAGCACCCCCAGGCTCAGCACCCCCAGTAGTAGCACCCTCAGGCTCAGCACCCCCAGGCGTAGCACCCACACGCTCAGCACCCCCAGAGTCAGCACCCCCAGGCTCAGCACCCTCAGCAGCACCAGAGTCACCAGTAACCTCGACAGGCTCGACTGCGTCTACCTGGGACACACCTGAAGGGGCAGGACCCTGAGGGGGGAGGGGGTCTACCGGGGGGGGACCTGGGACAAGGAAGAGCGGTGGCGGGGGGAGGGACGGAGTGCGGTAGGGGAAGAGGCGGTAGTAGGGGACCGACTCGTCAAACGTGACGTCCTGGGAGGACAGAACACGGCGAGAGGTGGGGTGGTAGAACTGCCACCCTGGCGCGTCAGGGGGGAAGCCAAGGAAGACGCAAGGAGCAGCACGAGGGGACAGCTTGTCCGCAGACAAGTCGCGGACAAACGCCCGAGATCCCCAGACACGGAACGCAGACGCATCGCCAACCTTCCCCGTCCACAGCAAAGCTGGGGAGGTCTCCGGCATGGAGACCCTGGGGTGAAGGTTGATCTGGTGCGCCGCGTACCGAACCGCAAACGGCCACAGAAAATGGGGGGCAGCCGCATGCATCATGGACGTACGGGCGACATCCATGATCATGCCAATGCGGCGCTCAGCAATCCCATTTTGCTGTGGAGAGTCCGGAAGCGTGAAGGTCTGGCGGATGCCTCGTGCACGACAGTAGGCTCGCAGAAGGCCAGAGGAGAACTCTCCACCTCTGTCAGAGTGCAGACGCTGAACAGGAAAGTCCGAGCCGAAGCTCTGCCTGAGCTGGAGACGAGCTGCGCGGATCCAGTCGATCAACACCTCAGTGACATCACCCTTGCTGCGCAAGGGGAAGACTGTGGTGTAACGCGAGTAGTCGTCAACCACCAGCAGGAAGTAGCGCTCGTGACCCTGTCCACGGACGCGGGCCGGGCCCCACACATCCATGTGAAGCGTCTGCAGCGGGGCCTCTGTCGGAGGAAACTGGGAGGAGTGAGGGGCAGCCCGCTGCCGCCCCTCGACACAGGGGACGCAGGTAGGGCCAGGCCCCGGAGGAAGGGGAGGGAGGGACCGGGGAAGACCAGAGACAAGGACACGGGAGGCCATGCTTCGGAGACGAAGCAGGGAGGGGTGACCAAGGCGGTGGTGCCAGAGGAGAGTCTCGTGAGACAGGAGGCGACACGAACAGGGGGCAGACTCAGGACCAGACCTGGACGCTGCAGCAAACACCTGACCCGACGCAGCTACCTGACCAGACGTAGTGACTGGAGGAGATGCAGTGGTCAGGGTGTACAGGCTCGACCCCGGCCGACGGGTAAACGTGGCCAGGTGTCGGCCTGTCCGAGCGTCCGTGCAGTGGGTCACCCGCTGACTCGCAGGAGTGAACTGGTGAACCCCCGCATCCTGTAGGTCAGCACCACTCACCAAGTTCGTAGAGAACGAGGGAAGGTAAAGACCAGACAGGGTGCCAGAGGGGGCCGCCGGACACGGGAGGACAGTGGAGAAGTGAGCAAGGACAGGACCCCCAGAGGGGTCTGCCAGAGAGACTGCAACTGGCCGGCTAAGCGGCGTGAGTGTGGTGCGGTCTCGAAAGAAGGAGCGAGAAGCCCCCGAGTCAAGGGTGAAGGTGTGGGAGGCCGAAGCCGACGCAGAACCTGAGAGAGCAGACTCACCAGCACCTGAGGGAGCAGACGCACCTAGAGCAGCAGCCTCGCTAGCACCTAGAGCAGCAGCCTCACCAGTACCTAGAGCAGCAGTCTCAATGCCCGGGTCGGGCGGAAAACACCGGTAACAGTCACCCTCATCACTAATAGTCACAGTATACATGGCAGCAAGAATAGCATCAAAGTCAAGGTCAAAGACAGCCACACCCGCCCTAGACAGCTCACCCTAGCGGGGGATCTCAGTGGCCTCAGGGAACTGGTGACGCCAAGCGTCCGTCAGGCGGCCAAAGCAGCGCTGGGTGGAGTGCGCACCCCCGCACTGCTCACCCGCGCGGTCGCCGGTGCGGAGGACGTAGGTGCACGGACCAGTACCCCCACCCCTCTGGCGTGCAGTGTACCACTCACGGAGCTGCTGAGGGAAGGGGATGTCACGAGTGCGCTGCTGCTGCTGCTGCTGCTGCTGCTGCTGCTGGCGCTGACCACCACCGGAGCCGACCCTCTGCGCAGCGCCACCCCGACCAGCTCCACCTCCTCCGCCGCCTCCTCCTCCACCGCCGCCACCTCCGCTCCCTCCGCCACTGCCGCTGCCGCCTCCGCCTCCACTGCCGCCACCGACACCTCCACCCCCGCCACCACCCCCACCGCCACCCCCACCTCCTCCACCGCCTCCACTGCCGCCTCCACCGCCCCCGCTAGCTCCTCCAGCGCCCCTGCCCCCCTTGCCCTTGCCAGGGCGGCGTCTTCCGCTAGGGGTAGACGCCGCACCGACCGACTCAAGCCCAACGAGGTCGGCCGCAGCAGCAGAGGCAACAGAGGGCAAAAGGGGGGAGGGGGAACACCCCTCAAAGATGGGGGTGCGAGGGTCACCACGAGAGGCTCCTACAGCCACTATGCTCTTCTCTGCTGCTAGGAGGGACTTCTCGAGGAGGTCAACGGTGAGAGTGGTGGGGCAAACTGAGAGGAAGTGGTCCCTGACTACGCGAAGGGAGTCAGGGAGCCGGGTGACTATGTAGTAGAGGGTGATGTACATGGGGGGGGGGTTCTTGGCGCAGAACTGAGCAGGAAGCGCAGCGCGGTAGCGAGTGTCACTAGTGCGTAGGTGCGTAATGAGGTCAGCGACTGTGGGAAAGGCAGCAAGGTCAGGGAAGAGGTACGGTAGCATGAGGCGACTCAGTGCAGCAGTGGCAGGGGAGGAGTAGCGTGCAACTACAGCGTCGTACAAGGTCTGAGCACTCTTGTACTGGCTAAAGTGCGCACGCTCAGAGGTAGGCAGGTGGCGACGCACAGCAAGACGTGCAGCAGCATCGCGCGTGGCCCACTGGGAGCGAACAGTTGCGTCAGCATCAGTGGCGGGGGCAGGGGAGGCACCAGAAGTGAGGTCAAAGAGGGAGAGGCCGTCTGCCCTATCGCACTGTAAGAAAAGCTGCAGGTCATCTATCCAGACGTCAAAGTCAATGGCCCGACCCTCAGCGTCAAAAGCGAGGACACTAGGGGTAGCCATGACAGCAGTAGACTAGCAGCGCAAACAGTGGGGTGAGGGCAGTGCTGTGAGAGAGGCGCTGCTCTTACCGGACAGGGCGGCTCGGGCGGCTCGGCTGCAGGGCGGCTCGGCGACTCGGCTGCTGGGCGGCTCGGCTGCTGGGCGGCTCGGCGGCTCGGCTGCTGGGCGGCTCAGCGGCTCGGCTGCTGGGCGGCTCGGCGGCTTTGCTGCTGGGCGGCTCGGCTGCTGGGCGGCTCGGCGGCTCGGCTGCTGGGCGGCTCGGTGGCTCAGCTGCTGGGCGGCTAGGCTGCTGGGCGGCTCGGCGGGGCCGCTGAGAGGGCGGCGTCCGGGGCCGTTGGGAGGAGGCGGCGGGGCCGCTGAGGGGAGGCGGCGGGGCCGCTGAGAGGAGGCGGCGGGGCCGGAAAGGTAGGTGGCGGGGTTGCGTCAGGGGCCGCGACAGGGGCCGCGTCAGGGGCCGCGTCAGGGGCCGCGGCAGGGGCCGCGTCAGGGGCCGCGACAGGGCCGCGTCAGGGCGCCGCGTCAGGGGCCGCGTCAGGGCGCCGCCAGGGGCCGCGTCAGGGCCGCGCAAGGGGCCGCGGCAGGGGCCGCGTCAGGGGCCGCGTCAGGGCCGCGTCAGGGCCGCGGCAGAGCCGCGTCAGGGGCCGCTTCAGGGCCGCGGCAGGGGCCGGAGCAGGCCGCGTCAGGGCCGCGTCAGGGGCCGCGGCAGGGCCGCGTCAGGGCCGCGGCAGGGGCCGCGTCAGGGCGCCGCGTCAGGGGCCGCGTCAGGGCGCCGCCAAGGGCCGCGGCAGGGCCGCGTCAGGGCCGCGTCAGGGCCGCGGCAGAGCCGCGTCAGGGCCGCGTCAGGGGCCGCTTCAGGGCCGCGGCAGGGGCCGCGTCAGGGCGCCGCCAGGGGCCGCGTCAGGCGCCGCCAGGGGCCGCGTCAGGGCGCCACCAGGGGGCGCGTCAGGGGCCGCGATAGGGCGCCGGCAAGGGCCTCGTCAGGGCGCCGCCAGGGGCCGCATAGGGGGCGCGTGGGAGGCGGCGTAGGGGCCGCGTAGGGGCAGCGTAGGGGCCGCTAAAAAAAAAAAAATTTAGGGCAGGGCGCAATGTGCGTGGGCAGCTAAAAAAAAAATTCTTATGGTGGGCCCTTAGGAAGGAACGGTCCCATGTAGGAACCCGCTCTATACCATGTGAATCAAGAAAACAGGAATGGAATGACTAAATGAAAGTTGGGTACAAAAGGCAAACCCTAGGAAACTGTACCCCATATGTGCTACTCCACTATAGCCTACAGTAGCTATGTCAAATAACTCTGACACCCATCACTGAAGTAACCATCAGCATACTTCTCCCACTCAGGACCAAACACTGTAACCTCGCCACTGTCATAAAATATCTTGCAACCCAAGTCATCAAGCTGTGACTGACTGACCAAGTTCACCTTCAAATCCGCAACTAGCAGCACACTCTCCAGTTTCACCTTTCCATACGGACTCTGCAGCACCACGTCACCCTCTCCTGTCACTGGTAACTTCCCACTGTTACCTTGCAGTATATAATCCTCACTCGACTCCCTCACATTCTCCATCCAATCTGACCTGAACGTCATGTGACGCGTGCATCCGCTGTCCATGAACCACGCCCTCTTCTCACGTCCATCTGTCTGAGCCTCCTTCGGTAAACGCACCACGTTCGCGAGATGCGCTCCTCCCAAAATCACATCCTCCTTTTCCGCTTCCACTGCATTCGCCTTTGTCGCCACATTCCTCTGCTGCGACGGACCCTTGTAGCTCCTGCTGTTCGGATTGGAGTAGCACTCTGCGGCACGATGCCCGTAGCGCCTACAATAATCACACTTGCCGCCAAAACCTCGTTTCTGCTGCCACTCCGCTCCTGCATTTTCTCCTTTCTCGTTCTCCATCGCTTTGCCCTTATAGTTTCTGCTTCGCGGGTTCTCGTAGCAATTTATCGCCTTATGCCCGCGCTTTCCACACTGGTAGCATGCTCCAAACGCCTTCGTGGCATTCACCATACCCGGCCTCTCCTCGTCGAATTCCTTAGCTGCAGCTGCTGCTTTCTTTTTCCTCATCTCCTTCACCGTCTCAAGCGACTGCAGAATCTCCTGCAGCTTCATCAAACTCTCCGGCGGTTGGTACGTAAACATACCGATGTCGGATTCCCACTCCTTAGGAAGGCCTTGGATGATATAGTCAATCATCTCGTGCTCCGTCTCCGCGGCTCCCATCACCCGCAAGTCGTCGTTGTAGTTTTTTCGCCCAGTTGATGTAGGTGATGATTTTCTCGCCTTTCTCCATGCTCAGCATCAGCAGCTGCTTCCGAATCGCCTTCTTGTTGACATCGTTCGTACCCATGTACGTGGACTCTATGTACTCCCACGCTCGCTGTGCAGAGTTCAGCTCCCCTGCAAACTGGTCCAAATCCACTGCGATTCCATCGGCAACTGAATGACAAAGCTGAAAGAACGCTTGCTTACTTTGCTTTTTAAACGCCGCTATTTTCTCCTTCGTATCCGTCGTGGAAGGCGCAACTCCCTCCATCGTCTCCTCATCGGGGCGGTAGTACGGCAAGAGGTCCACCTCCTCTGCCCTTCGAATGAACTTCTTCCGCCACACGTTGTAGTTGCTCCCGTTGAAGCGCTCGGCTTCACTGAGCCCGATCGTCGGTTTCGCCACCAATCGGCCACTCGCAAGGGCCTCAAGAAGAGCCTTCAACTGCGGGTCTCCAAGACTCACACTGGAACCCGAACTCGCCTCGTCTCCCATGGCGTAGGCGTGAACGACTCCTCTTCTCCACTAGTTTCACTTAGCGCACCAAGTGAATTCACCGCGATCGACGCGCCCGTTCGCCAAGCTCTGATACCAGTTCTTAGGATCGTAAACACCTTAGTCGGCAATAGTCCACTTGCTATTACTTATCGTGTTCTCCACGATCTCACGAATCCAATGATATGCGCAGCTCTGCTTGAAGTTGTCAATACACACTTCAGCAATTTTCAGAATCTCCAAGTTGTGTTTTCCAGAATGAGTACAAGCAGTTTTATAGTCAAGCAAGTCACAAAATGCGATTCGTAACTTCACTTGTTTCCCAAGTAACCGCGTGCGCCTCGTTTCACCCCGAGTCGCACACGGAACCGAACCGAATTCGGTGAACACTCCTCAAGACCGAATCTGGAACCTTCTCGAACGCGCCTTGGTCTCAGACCACAATTTCCCCCGTCGATCTCATCCTCGATGCTTCTCCTTCTCTCTTCCTCCATTTCTTTGGTTCCTTCTCGATTTCTCTCCCGCTTCTCACGCCGTAGGCTGATTTCCACCGTTTCACCTAGAATCATCCACGCGCTTCCATTTCGCCGTCATTCCGCCGTCGTAGAGACTTTCGCCATAGGTTCCGTGGTTGGGCGAACCAACCCTAACAGTGAAACGATGAATAGGCCTCTATCGCGCGATCTGCGAGCATGTGCAGAAAAACGAAACACGCTTTAATGCCAAACGGTGGTCGTAGCTGCTGTCGCGAGGAGATGGCGTGGCGATCACCAGAAGTTGTTCCGAAAATAGATTATCGCTTCTTGACTGGTGAAGTGAAGCTGATGCAGAAGTCTGGGCAAGGCGTGGAGTGAAGTGGAATCTAGGTGGGCAATGCGCATTGTGGCGAGAGTAGGGGGTGGAGTGCAGAATCGAAGTTCCCGGGGTGGCATTCGCGCGGATGGTCACCAACAAAGAGAACCTCGATAAAATAGTACAGTTCAGCGGCAGTGTGAATGATGAATACTATATTAGCTATAACCCTTTTCTTACCAGTACTTCTTCAGATCAGAATGCTTTTGCAAGCCGAGCTTGCCACCTTCCATCAAGAAATGGAAATCAGTTCTAAGACTTGCCGCGCGGCGACCTACACTCTTCTGCCCCCCCCAGTAAAGCCGCCCAATGACTTACTGTAATGCTGCTTGATGAGGCAAGGGGCGAGGATGCTCACTCGCGCAGCACCTCCTCTCGAGACAGCATCATCCCTTGGCAAGAATGTTGCTGTGTCCTTGGGCCTCGGCGCAGGAGAAAGAACCACAGCACAGAAAAGAGCAGAGAGGAGAGTGCATCAGGAGCAGCGGCGGAAATTGACTTGGATTAAACAGAAATTGATTCTAAGACTTGCCGCACGGCGACCTAGAAACTTCTGCCCCCCCAATAGACCTGCCCAGTGACTTACTGTACTGCTGTGGCAAGGCATGTGGTGAGGATGCTCACTCGCACAGCACCTCACTGAGAAGCACCATTTCTTGGCATGACTGCTGCTGTGCCCTTGGTCCTCAGTGCAGCAGGCACCACCACCACAGCAGCAAAGACAACACAGAAACGAGCGCAGAGGAGAGAAACGAGCATCAGAAGCAGCAGATGAAACAGACTCGAAAGAAGCAAAAAACAATTCGAAGACTTGCCGCGCGGCGACCTAGACTCTTCTGCCCCACCCAATAGACCCGCCAAACGACTTACCATACTGCCATGGTGAGCCACGCTCCGAGCCATGTGGTGAGCATCCTCACTCGCACAGCAGCACCACACCTTGGCAAGAATGTTGCTGTGCCGTTGGGCCTCAGTGCAGGAGGCACCACAGCAGCGAACACAGCACAGAGACGAGCACAGAGGAGAGTGCATCAGAGGCAGCAGAAGAAATGGACTCCAAAGAAGCAGACATTCATTCTAAGACTTGCCGCGCGGCGACCTAGACACTTCTTTCCCCCCAATAGCCCAGCCCATGTGGTGAGGATGCTAACTCGCAGATCACCTTTCTTAGAAGCACCGTCCCTTGGCATGACTGTTGCTATGCCCTTGGTCCTCAGAGCAGGAGGCACCGGCACCACAGCAGCGGACACAGCACAGAAACGAGGAGTGAAACGAGCATCAGAAGAAGCAGCGGAAACAGACTCGAAAGAAACAAAAAACAAGTCTAAGACTTGCCGCGCGGCAACCTAGAAACTTCTGTCCCCCCAATAGACCCGTCCAACGACTCACCGTACTGCCATGCTGAGCCATGTGGTGAGTGAGAAGCACCACTCCTTGGCACGACTGTTGTTGTGCCCTTGGGCCTCAGTGCAGGAGGAACCAGCACCACGGCAGCAGACACAGCACAGGGTCGAGCACAGAGGAAAGAAAGGAGAATTAGAAGCAGCAGCGGAAACAGACTCGAAAGGAACAGTAATCGACTCTAAGACTTGCCGCACGGCGACCTAGACTCTTCTGTCCCCCCCAGTAGACCCGCCCAACGACGTACCGTACTGCCACGGCGAGCCATTTTCCGAGTTTCTGGTGAGGGTCCTCCCAAGCACAGCACCCTTTTGAGAAGCACCACCCCTTGGCATGGCTGTTGCTGTGTCCTTGGGTCTCAGTGCAGGAGGCACACACCGGCACTGCAGCAGGGAACGCAGCACAGAAACGAGCGCAGAGGGGAGTGCGTGAGAAGCAGCAGTGGAAACGGATTCGAAAGAAACAGCAATCAGTTCTAAGACTTGCCGCACGGCGACCTAGACTCTCGTGCCTCCCCAGTAGACTCGCCCAACGACTTACCTTACTAGCAACACCACCAGCACCAGCAGCAGCACCACCACCAGCACCTCCCTAGGACGCACCACCCATGGGCAAGCCTGTTAGCAAGTCAATGCCTCTCCATGATGGAGAGCACTGCACGGGAACGAGCACAGAGGAGGAGAGTGTGTGTGAGAAGCAGCAGTGGAAAAATACTCGGAAAGAACTGTATTCAGTGTTGCGACTTGCCGCACGGCGACCTAGACAGCTATGCTCTCCCCCGATAGTCTCGGCCAATTCACTCACCATGCTTGCTGCCATGGTGAGGCAGAGTCCGAGACACCTCATCAGTCGGATGGTTGCTGGCAGAGCGCCTCTCCGCCACGCCTTGGCTGGACGCGGCGCCTTGGCAAGGTGCGACGCACCGCCACGCCTAGGCAGAACTGTTGGCGCGTCCTTGCGCCTCCCAGTCAAGAACCACAGCAGCAAACACAGCACATGAACAAGCACACAAGAGAGTGTATCAGAATCAGGATAGGGACCGGACTTAAAAGAAATCAAATACTGATTCTAAGACTTGCCGCACGGCGACCTAGACAGTTGTGCTCCCCCCCGATCGACTCGGCCAATTTACTCACCGTGCTGCCTTCGTGACGCAGATTCCGAGACGCATCAGCAGTCGATTTGTTACTGGAAGAGCCCTCCCTGGGATGCGATGCACCGCCACGCTTTGGCAGGACCGTTGACACTCGTCCTTGGGCCTCTCAGTCAAGGAGGGCCCCCAACCACAGCAGCCAACACAGCACAGGAACCAACAAGCACACAAGAAAGTGTATCAGAATAGGAAGAGAAACCGGACTCAAAGAAACTAAAATTCGATTCTAAGACTTGCCGCACGGCGACCAAGACAGCTAAGCACCCCCCAATAGTCTCGCCCAATTTACTCACCGTGCTGTCATGGTGAGACAGATTCCGAGACGCGTCAAAATTCGGATGGTTACTAGCATAGCCCCTCCCTGGGATTCGATGCACCGCCACGCCTTGGCCGGACTGTTGACGCGTCCTTGGGCCTTTCAGTCAAAAAGGCACCCCAACCACAGCAGCCAACACAGCACAGGAACCAACAAGCACACAAAAGAGTGTCTTAGAATCGGAAGAGAAACCAGACTCAAAGAGACCAAAATTTGATTCTAAGACTTGCCGCACGGCGACCTAGACAGCTAAGCTCCCCCTGGATAGACTTGCCCTATTCACTCACCGTGCTGCCATGGTGAGGCACATTCCGAGACGCATCAGCAGTCGACTGGATACTGGCAGAGCCGCTCTCCGCCATGGCAGGACTGTTGACGCGTCCGTCAGGCAAGGAGTCCCCTCAACAACACCAGCAAACACAGCACAGTAGCAAGCACACAAGAAAGTGTATCAGAATCAGGATAAGAAGCGGACTAAAAAAACATCAAAATCTGATTCTAAGACTTGCCGCACGGCGACCTAGACAGCTATGCTCCCCACCTATAGAGTCGCCCAATTCACCCACCGTGCTGCCATGGTGAGGCAGAGTCCGAGACGCCTCAGCAGTCGGATGGTTGCTGGCAGTGCGCCTCCCTGGGCCACATGCGACGCACCGCCACGCCTTGGCCGGACTGTCGACGCGTCCGTGGGCCTCTCAGTGACGGAGCCCCCCCAACCACAGCAGCGAACACAGCACAGGAACAAGCACACAAGAGAGTGAATCAAAATCAGAATAGGAACCGGACTCGAAGGAAACGAAAATTGATTCTACGACTTGCTGCGCGGCGACCTAGACTATTTTAGCGCCCCCCCACTTGCCCTCTGTACGTACGCACCCTTATATGCTGCGATGATGTTGTCTCTCGCGCTGCTGATTCGGCCGCTCTTGCTCCTGCTGCTCCTGCTGGCGCTGCGACTGCACCTCCCGTGCTCCATCCCTCCTCCCTCCCTCCACGCACACAGAGCGCACACGACACAGCAGGGGAGTGCGGAGATGCGTCAGAGCAGCACGGAATCAAGGAAGACGGGTAACAGAAACAGAAATAAACGACGACGCAAGACACCTACGCGACGACTCCTACGTCCTACGCGACCCCCCCACTTGTCCTGCGCGCACACGCACCTTCGCATGCTGCTCTGCTGTCGTCAGCGTGCTTCGAATCCGCTTTTCTGACGTCAGCGTGCTTCGAATCCGCTCTGCTGACGTCAGCGTGCTTCGAATCCGCTCTGCTGTCGTCATCGCGCTTCAAATCCACGTGCAGTCAAACACAACTGATCCGTTGATGCCGACACCACCAAGCTTCAACCCGCAGTCGACACCCGTTGCTGCTGGGCTAAGCCCGCGTCGCCGCTCTCTCACACTGCTGCTTGCCACTGTCTAGCCACGTTCGATTCCTTGCACATGTTGCTCTGCGTTCCACCATGTTGTATCCTTCACCGTCATTTCTCGAAGAGCGAAAGTAGGCGAAACCAGTGAATCACGGCAAACAACCGCAGCAGTTGTGCGAAAGGAAGCGACACTCCGCGAACGGCAGCAGCTGTGCGAAAGGCAGCGATACTCCGCGAATGGCAGCAGCTTTGCGAAATGAAGCGACACTCCGCGAGCGGCAGCAGCTGTGCAAAAAGCAGCGACACTTCGCGAGCGGCAGCAGCTGTGCGAAAGGCAGCGACACTCCGCGAACGGCGGCACCTGTGCGAAAGTCAGCGATACTACTCAACGAACGGCAGTAGCTGTGCGAAAGGCAGCGATACTCGGCGAACGGCAGCAGCTGTGCGAAAGGCAGCGATACTTGGTGAACGGCACCGAAAGTCGCCAAGAGCCAGCAGAATCCGGTAAATGACAGAGAAACTTGGCGCACGCAGGGAGCAAACTTGGCGAAAGGCAGAGAAACACCGCGAACGGCGGCAACGAACTCGGCTAACTTCAGCGACACTCGGCGGAGGGCAGTCAAACTCGGCAAACGACAGCGACAGGCAAAATTGGAGAAATGGGATGGCTGGATGAAAGGTCGCGTGTAAGCACGGCGTGTATAGAGACGGTATTGCGCGTCGCATTAGCACGGCCTCGAAGAAAAGGTCCAGCAAAGTGACCAGCTAAGCCACTTTGTTCATGTCGTTATTCCGTCAAATGATATAAGGCCACATGTTGAAACTTGCAAAATTCGTCGTACGTCACTGAAATGCTTTCTGGAAGTCGCTACTCAGAATGGAGTCCATTCTGCAACTTAGAACCGGTTATCAAGGTCGCTAATCCATCCTGCGCCTTTGGACCGCGTACTAAGGTCGAAAACCTATCCTGCATCGCTAATGCCTCCTGCATCTTAGAGCGACCTTAACGCAGTCTGCTATCTTACCCTCCGCTAGAACGCATTCTGCAACCGTATCATGGACCAATATCGAACAAGAACAGACGAGTTGCCGACGCAAGCTAATATCTAAGGTGGAACGTAATAAAAGAGTCAACTGGCCCGGATAAGTCAAGACGAAGCGTTTCATACCGAAAAATCCGCGTACTAACTTCGCTCCAGGCGGATTAATCTCTACCAACTAACGAGTTGTGACTATTGAAAGCTGGGCCGACAATGGGAAGCCGTGAGCCTGGAAAGAGGAGGAAGAGTTGTGTCGGCTGGGAAGGGAGCTGTGTTTGAAACAGCCAAGATATCAGGGGAGGAGGACTTGATGTCAGAATCAGCGGCTCTGACAACTTGGATGAGAATTGGCGGCGAAATCGAGGCGCAACGTGTTGGAACCTTGCAGCCCGAAATAGTTACAATGAATGACAGCATAACAGTCGTTCTAAACACATGAAAGGAATAGAATCTACGTACATATAAAAATGTGTGATTGTTGTATACCTATGTAACTGTGTAACCGCCTATTACCAAGCCAGCAAAAGCGTGGGAGGGTTGAGAGCATCATCGGTCATCGGCGCTCGCGAATGAAGAGCGCCTGCTGCACTTCCTGCACATGTGCGGACCCTTCTGCTTTTTGGGGGTGGAAGCGCTCGTTCCGAGCGTTTTCTTCCGCCGGGTCACGTGGCTGCGCTTATTTGAGCCTATTACCAAGCCAGCAAGGGCGTGGGAGGGTTGCGAGCATCATCGCTCATCGGTGCTTGCGAATGAAGAGCGCCCGCTGCACTTCCCGCACATGTGCGGATCCTTCCGCGTTTTTGGAGTGGAAGCGCTCGTTCCGAGCGTTTTTCTTCCGCCGGGTCACGTGGCTGCGCTTGTCTGGTCCTATTACCAAGCCAGCAAGGGCGTGGGAGGGCTGCGAGCATCATCGGTCATCGGCGCTCGCGAATGAAGAGCGCCCGCTGCACTTCCTGCACATGTGCGAATCCTTCCGTGCTTTGGGGGTGGAAGCGCTCGTTCCGAGCGTTTTTCTTCCGCCGGGTCACGTGGTTGCGCTTGTCTGGTCCTATTACCAAGCCAGCAAGGGCGTGGGAGGGCTGCGAGCATCATCGGTCATCGGCGCTCGCGAATGAAGAGCGCTCGCTGCACTTCCTGCACACGTGCGGATCCTTCGGCGTTTTGGGGGTCGAAGCGCTCGTTCCGAGCGTTTTTTTTCCGCCGAGTCACGTGGCTCCGCTTGTCAGGGCCTATTACCAAGCCAGAAAGGGCGTGGGAGGGTTGCGAGCATCATCGGTCATCGGCGCTCGCGAATGAAGAGCGCCCGCTGCACTTCCCGCACATGTGCGGATCCTTCCGCGTTTTTGGGGTGGAAGCGCTCGTTCCGAGCGATTTTCTTCCGCCGGGTCACGTGGCTGCGCTTGTCTGGGCCTATTACCAAGCCAGCAAGGGTGTGGGAGGGTTGCGAGCATCATCGATCACCAGCACTCTCGAATGAAGAGCGCCCGTTGCACTTCCTGCACATGTGCGGATCCTTCCGCGTTTTGGGGGTGGAAGCGCAAAGGCTCCAATAGGTGTAATTGAACATGGGCCACTCGAATATGCTTTGACAATCAGGTTGTTGAATGCTTTCCCCTGCGCCTGTAGGGATCCATGCGCTCTCTGATGATTTGTCGGCAAAAACGGCCGAAATCATGTGCGCCGAACTTTCCTTGGCGCAAGAACCAGGCCGAAAAGGCTCCAATAGGTGTAATTGAACATGGGCCACTCAAATATGCAATGACAATCAGGTTGTTGAATGCTTTTCCCTACGCATGTAGGGGTCCATGCGCTCTCTGAAGATTTGTCAGCAAAAACGGCCGAAATCATGTGCGCCGAACTTTTCTTAACACAAGAACCAGGCCGAAACGGGTCCAATAGGTATATTTGAACATGGGCCACTCGAATATGCAATGACAATCAGGTTGTTGAATGCTTTTCCCCTACGCATGTAGAGATCCATGCGCTCGCTGAGGATTTGTCGGAAAAAACGGCAGAAATCATGGGCGCCGAACTTTTCTTGGCGCAAGAACCAGGCCGAAAAGGCTACAATAGGTGTATTTGAACATGGTCCAGTCGAATATGCAATGACAATCAGGTTGTTGAATGCTTTTCCTTACGCCTGTAGAGATCCATGCGCTCTCTGAGCATTTGGGGCCAAAAACGGCCAAAAGCATGAGCGCCGAACTTTTCTTGGAACAAGAACCAGGCCAAAAAGGCTTCAATAGGTGTATTTGAACATGGGCCACTCGAATATGCAATGAAAATCAGGTTGTTGAATGCTTTTCCCTACTGAGAAGAAACGAGGAATGAAATGACTAAGTGAAAGTTGGGTACAAAAAGCAAACCCTAGAAAACTGTACCCCATATGTGCCACCCCACTATAGCCTACAGTAGCTATGTCATATAAATCTGACACACCCCCATAGGCAAAGTGGGGGAGAACAAGGGGTCACAGGACCAGTCAAGCAAAGCAAAACAAGCTCAGGGTGGATCACAAAGTCACCACACATTCCGAGCACAAGTTCAAGGCCACAAGGCCAGTTCACATGCAGGATTACATATATATATAAGGCTAGACAAGCAAGAGCAGGAGTATATATATATATGCATCAGTACAAACAAGGTCAAGGGGTGAGCAAGTGAGGCAAGGTGGGCACAAGACCCAGCTGAGTACAGAAGCGCTGATGATCACAAGGCGCAAGTGCCTTGGTGAAGATATCAGCAGTGTTGGCCTGAGAGGCCACGTACGCAAGCCGCAGCTGACCACGCTGCTGTAGCTCACGAGCAAGGAAGTAGCGGAGAGCAATGTGCTTCGTTCCGTGCTCCAGTCTCTGCTCTCGACATAAGGCCAGCATGGCCTTGTTGTCTACGTACAGCACTGGAGGAGAACGAGGCGGCTCTCCGAGGTCAGTCAGCAGGTAGGTGAGCCAGCGAAGCTCCTGTGCAGCCATGGCCCCGGCGTAGATCTCAGCCTCACAACTGGAGCCGAGAACAGAAGACGAGCGGGTAGCCCGCCACGAAACAGAGCCGGAACCAAGGCTGAAGGTGTAACCCTGTGACGACCGCTGCGTAGCCTGGTCGTCAGCCCAAGAAGTGTCTGCGTGCCCAGTGAGGACCACTGGACTCTGCCCTCCAAGCACAAGCCCCATGCCCGACGTACTGCACAAGTAACGCAACACCCTCTTCGCTGCAGCCATGTGCTCCGGTCTGTGTCTCCCAGGAGCAACATAGCGTGCGAGAATGCTAAGAGGGTATGCGAGGTCAGGTCGTGTGCAGGTCATCAGGTACATGAGGCAGCCAACAAGCTCTGGGTACGGGCCACTCGACTCTACGGACTCATCCGAAGGCAGAGCTGAGAGCGAGTGGCGAGTAGGCAGAGGAGTGGCCTGAGGCGAGGAGTACGTGAAGCCGAAGCGCTGAAGGACCTGCTGCACCATGTGTGACTGAGTCAGGGTAATGGTGCGGCGCGCTCTGTCCCGGGTGATCTGCAAGCCAAGGTAGCTGCGCAGTTCACCCAGGTCTGTGCACGTGTGTCTCTTCTGCAGCTCGGACTTCACGTGGGCGAGTCCAGCAGTGTCAGCTGTGGCAAAGACCAAGTCGTCGACGTACACGAGGATGTAGAACGGCGGCAAAGAAGTGTCGGTGCGCAGAAACAGCGACGGGTCGGCAGTAGAGGGAGCAAACCCAAGAGCCGCAAGTGTAGTCCTCAGTGTGTCGTGCCACTCACGCGGTGCCTGGCGGAGACCGTAGACTGGCCGCCGGAGGCTCCACTGGGTGCCAGGAGGAAAAGACCCAGTGAAGCCAGGTGGGCGACGCAGCCAGATCTCCTCGTGCAGGCTGCCCTGCAAGAAAGCAGTGCTGAAGTCAAGAGAGTGCAGCTCGTAGTCGCGGTGAGCAGCTATGTGCAGCAGTACCCGAAGAGTGGTCATCTTCGGGGTGGGAGAGAAGGTCTGAAAGTAGTCAACTCCCTGCCGCTGACTGAAGCCACGAGCCACGTAACGCGCCTTGAAGACAGGCGGAGAACCCGGCGGCCGCTTCACCCTGAAAATCCACATGCCACTGACGATGTTCGCCCCAGGCGGGGGAACCTCGTCAGCGTAGGTACCTGTGGACTTCCAGGAAGCCATCTCTGTGTCCATAGCTGCCTGCCACTGAGAGGAGTAGGGACCCTCTAAGAGCGCGGAGTCGGGATGTCAAGTGCATCCGGGTCTCCCTCAGGGGTAAGCAGTACGGACACGAGATGAGGTGAAGCAGCAGCCAAACACTGGAACTCCTCCTGCCTGTCCTCAAGGACGTCCGTGCCAAGGGCACACTCACCCCCGACGGACGGAGGACAGACAGACTCAGACTCAGCGACAAGACAAGCAGCGTAGTCTAGACGACAGCGAGCAGCAAAGTCGACGAGCTCAGCAACTAGGGCAGACGCAGCAGTGGACGCAAAGGAAGGGTCAGTGACGACAGTAGCAAGGAGACGCGTGACAGTAGGACTGGCAGCACGAAGAGAGTCCGACTCTGGGTCGGGAAGAGCAGGAAGAGAGGACTCAGGAGGAGAAGGCAAAGGGGCACGCAGAGGAGCAGTGGACGGACGCAGACATCCGGTGCGTGCCAGGGACAGGAGGAGGACGCTGACGCGAACCACGACCACTAGCGCGAGCAGTACGGACAGGCGACGCAGGACGCGACGCAGGCTCACGACGCTCAGCAAGACCTCCAGTAGGACCAGTGTAGGGAGAAGGAGCAGGCAGTGGGGAGGCCGGCTGTAACTGTAACTGTGACAGGACAGGCTGTGGACTCTCTAAGGGAGGAGGAGGGCCAGTAGAAGGCGGGAGACTAAGAACCTGCTGAAGGAGCGGAACGAAGTACGGCCGAGGCCGCGCGGCGACTCCAGACACAGCAGGGACAGCACCAGTACCCCAAGCGGCAGCACCAGCGCCAGCAGCAACTCCAGCTCCAGTACCTCCAGCAGCACCAGTAGCACCCCCAGCAGGCCCGCCTCCAGGACCGACAGCAGTAGCCTCAGCGTCAACACCCTCAGCAGCTCCAGCTCCAGTCGTACCCGCAGGCCCAGCAGCTCCAGTACTCCCAGTACGAGCACCTCCGGGACCCGCGGCACCAGCACCCTCAGTAGCCGAAGAACCTCCAGCTCCAGCAGCACGCCTCCAGCGCCGGGCAAACCACTCGCGCAGCTCCTGTGGAGAGAGTGGCTCCCGCCGAGACGAAGCACCCGGAGAACCTCCAGGCTCAGCACCGCCAGACGCCACACAAGCAGGCCCAGCTCCCTCAGGCTCCACACCCCCAGGCTCAGCACCCCCAGGCTCAGCACCCCCAGGCTCAGCACCTCCAGTAGTAGCACCTCCAGGCTCAGCACCCCCAGGCTCAGCACCCCCAGTAGTAGCACCCTCAGGCTCAGCACCCCCAGGCGTAGCACCCACACGCTCAGCACCCCCAGAGTCAGCACCCCCAGGCTCAGCACCCTCAGCAGCACCAGAGTCACCAGTAGCCTCGACAGGCTCGACTGCGTCTACCTGGGACACACCTGAAGGGGCAGGACCCTGAGGGGTGAGGGGGTCTACCGGGGGGGGACCTGGCACAAGGAAGAGCGGTGGTGGGGGGAGGGACGGAGTGCGGTAGGGGAAGAGGCGGTAGTAGGGGACCGACTCGTCAAACGTGACGTCCTGGGAGGACAGAACACGGCGAGAGGTGGGGTGGTAGAACTGCCACCCTGGCGCGTCAGGGGGGAAGCCAAGGAAGACGCAAGGAGCAGCACGAGGGGACAGCTTGTCCGCAGACAAGTCGCGGACAAACGCCCGAGATCCCCAGACACGGAACGCAGACGCATCGCCAACCTTCCCCGTCCACAGCAAAGCAGGGGAGGTCTCCGGTCTGGAGACCCTAGGGTGAAGGTTGATCTGATGCGCCGCGTACCGAACCGCAAACGGCCACAGAAAATGGGGGGCAGCCGCATGCATCATGGACGTACGGGCGACGTCCATGACCATGCCAATGCGGCGCTCAGCAATCCCATTTTGCTGTGGAGAGTCCGGAAGCGTGAAGGTCTGGCGGATGCCTCGTGCTCGACAGTAGGCTCGCAGAAGGCCAGAGGAGAACTCTCCACCTCTGTCAGAGTGCAGACGCAGAACAGGAAAGTCCGAACCGAAGCTCTGCCTGAGCTGGAGACGAGCTGCGCGGATCCAGTCGATCAACACCTCAGTGACATCACCCTTGCTGCGCAAGGGGAAGACTGTGGTGTAACGCGAGTAGTCGTCAACCACCAGCAGGAAGTAGCGCTCGTGACCCTGTCCACGGACGCGGGCCGGGCCCCACACATCCATGTGAAGCGTCTGCAACGGGGCCTCTGTCGGAGGAAACTGGGAGGAGTGAGGGGCAGCACGCTGCCGCCCCTCGACACAGGGGACGCAGGTAAGGCCAGGCCCCGCAGGAAGGGGAGGGAGGGACCGGGGAAGACCAGAGACAAGGACACGGGAGGCCATGCCTCGGAGACGAAGCAGGGAGGGGTGACCAAGGCGGTGGTGCCAGAGGAGAGTCTCGTGAGACAGGAGGCGACACGAACAGGGGGCAGACTCAGGACCAGACCTGGACGCTGCAGCAAACACCTGACCTGACGCAGCTACCTGACCAGACGCAGTGACTGGAGGAGACGCAGTGGTCAGGGTGTACAGGCTCGACCCCGGCCGACGGCTAAACGTGGCCAGGTGTCGGCCAGTCCGAGCGTCCGTGCAGTGGGTCACCCGCTGACTCCCAGGAGTGAACTGGTGAACCCCCGCATCCTGTAGGTCAGCACCACTCACCAAGTTCGTAGAGAACGAGGGGAGGTAAAGACCAGACAGGGTGCCAGAGGGGGCCGCCGGACACGGGAGGACAGTGGAGAAGTGAGCAAGGACAGGACCCCCAGAGGGGTCTGCCAGAGAGACCGCAACTGGCCGGCCAAGCGGCGTGAGTGTGGTGCGGTCTCGAAAGAAGGAGCGAGAAGCCCCCGAGTCAAGGGTGAAGGTGTGGGAGGCCGAGGCCGACGCAGAGCCTGAGAGAGCAGACTCACCAGCACCTGAGGGAACAGACGCACCTAGAGCAGCAGCCTCGCTAGCACCTAGAGCAGCAGCCTCACCAGTACCTAGAGCAGCAGTCTCAATGCCCGGGTCGGGCGGAAAACACCGGTAACAGTCACCCTCATCACTAATAGTCACAGTATACATGGCAGCAAGAATAGCATCAAAGTCAAGGTCAAAGACAGCCACACCCGCCCTAGACAGCTCACCCCAGCGGGGGATCTCAGTGGCCTCAGGGAACTGGTGACGCCAAGCGTCCGTCAGGCGGCCAAAGCAGCGCTGGGTGGAGTGCGCACCCCCGCACTGCTCACCCGCGCGGTCGCCGGTGCGGAGGACGTAGGTGCACGGACCAGTACCCCCACCCCTCTGGCGTGCAGCGTACCACTCACGGAGCTGCTGAGGGGAGGGGATGTCACGAGTGCGCTGCTGCTGCTGCTGCTGCTGCTGGCGCTGACCACCACCGGAGCCGACTCTCTGCGCAGCGCCACCCCGACCAGCTCCACCTCCTCCGCCGCCTCCTCCTCCACCGCCGCCACCTCCGCTCCCACCGCCACCGCCGCCGCCGCCTCCGCCTCCACTGCCACCACCGACACCTCCACCCCCGCCACCACCCCCACCGCCACCCCCACCCCCTCCACCGCCTCCACCGCCGCCTCCACCGCCCCCGCTAGCTCCTCCAGTGCCCCTGCCCCCCTTGCCCTTGCCAGGGCGGCGTCTCCCGCTAGGGGTAGACGCCGCACCGACCGACTCAAGCCCAACGAGGTCGGCCGCAGCAGCAGAGGCAACAGAGGGCAAAAGGGGGGAGGGGGAACACCCCTCAAAGATGGGGGTGCGAGGGTCACCACGAGAGGCTCCTACAGCTACTATGCTCTTCTTTGCTGCTAGGAGGGACTTCTCGAGGAGGTCAACGGTGAGAGTGGTGGGGCAAACAGAGAGGAAGTGGTCCCTGACTACGCGAAGGGAGTCAGGGAGCCGGGTGACTATGTAGTAGAGGGTGATGTACATGGGGGGGGGGGTTCTTGGCGCAGAACTCTGCAGGAAGCGCAGCGCGGTAGCGAGTGTCACTAGTGCGGAGGTGCGTAATGAGGTCAGCGACTGTGGGAAAGGCAGCAAGGTCAGGGAAGAGGTACGGTAGCATGAGGCGGCTAAGTGCAGCAGTGGCAGGGGAGGAGTAGCGCGCAACTACAGCGTCGTACAAGGTCTGCGCACTCTTGTACTGGCTAAAGTGCGCACGCTCAGAGGTAGGTAGGTGGCGACGCACAGCAAGACGTGCAGCAGCATCGCGCGTGGCCCATTGGGAGCGAACAATGGCGTCAGCAGCAGCAGCGGGGGCAGGAGAGGCACCAGAAGTGAGGTCAAAGAGGGAGAGGCCGTCTGCCCTGTCGCACTGTAAGAAAAGCTGCAGGTCATCTATCCAGACGTCAAAGTCAATGGCCCGACCCTCAGCGTCAAAAGCGAGGACACTAGGGGTAGCCATGACAGCAGTAGACTAGCAGCGCAAACAGTAGGGTGAGGGCAGTGCTGTGAAAGGGGCGCTGCTCTTACCGGACAGGGCGGCTCGGGTGGCTCGGCTGTAGGGCGGCTCGGCGGCTCGGTTGCTGGGCGGCTCGGCGGCTCGGCTGCTGGGCGGCTCGGCGGCTCGGCTGCTGGGCGGCTCGGCGGCTCGGCTGCTGGGCGGCTCGGCTGCTGGGCGGCTCGGCTGCTGGGCGGCTCGGCTGCTGGGCGGCTCGGCGGCTGGGCGGCTTGGCTGCTGGGCGGCTCGGCGGGGCCGCTGAGAGGGCGGCGTCCGGGGCCGCTGGGAGGAGGCGGCGGGGCCGCTGAGAGGAGGCGGCGGGGCCGCAAAGGTAGGTGGCGGGGCCGCAGGTAGGTGGCGGGGCCGCATGTAGGTGGCGGGGCCGCATGTAGGTGGCGGGGCCGCTGGTAGATGGCGGGGCCGCACAGGCAAGTGGCGGGGCCGCGGAGGTAGGTGGCGGGGCCGCACAGGTAGGTGGCGGGGCCGCGGAGGTAGGTGGCGGGGCCGCACAGGTAGGTGGCGGGGCCGCACAGGTAGGTGGCGGGGCCGCGAAGGTAGGTGGCGGGGCCGCACAGGTAGGTGGCGGGGCCGCGGAGGTAGGTGGCGGGGCCGCACAGTTAGGTGGCGGGGCCGCGAAGGTAGGTGGCGGGGCCGCACAGGTAGGTGGCGGGGCCGCGGAGGTAGGTGGCGGGGCCGCACAGGTAGGTGGCGGGGCCGCACAGGTAGGTGGCGGGGCCGCGAAGGTAGGTGGCGGGGCCGCGTAAGGTGGCGATGGGCGCGACGGACGCGACGGGCGCGACGGGCGCGACGGGCGCGACGGGCGCGACGGGCGCGACGGGCGCGACGGGCGCGACAGGCGCGACGGGCGCGACGGGCCTAAAGGGCGGCGCGAAGGGCCGGAGCAAAACGCGCTCCGGGCAGGAAAAAAAAAAAAAAAAAATTCGTGGTGGTGGGCCCTAGGAATCGTTCCCACTAGGGAACCTGCTCGATACCATGAGAAGAAACGAGGAATGAAATGACTAAGTGAAAGTTGGGTACAAAAAGCAAACCCTAGAAAACTGTACCCCATATGTGCCACCCCACTATAGCCTACAGTAGCTATGTCATATAAATCTGACACCTACGCCTGTAGGGATCCATGCGCTCTCTGAGCATTTGTCGGAAAAAACGGCCGAAATCATGGGCGCCGAACTTTTCTTGGCGCAAGAACCAGGCCGAAAAGGCTCCAATAGGTGTAATTGAAAATGGGCCACTCGAATATGCAATGACAATCAGGTAGTTGAATGCTTTTCCCTACGCCTGTAAAGATGTATGCGGTCTCTGAGCATTTGTCGAAAAAAACGGCCGAAATCATGGGCGCCGAACTTTTCTTGGCGCAAGAACCAGGCCGAAAAGGCTCCAATAGGTGTAATTGAACATGGGCCACTCGAATATGCAATGACAATCAGGTTGTTGAATGGTTTTCCCTACGCCTGTAGGGATCCATACGCTCTCTGAGCATTTGGCGGCAAAAACTGCCGAAATCATGGGCGCCGAACTTTTCTTGGCGCAAGAACCAGGCCCAAATGGCTCCAATAGGTGTATTTGAACATGGGCCACTCGAATGTGCAATGAAAAGCAGGTTGTTGAATGCTTTTCCCTACGCCTGTAGGGATCCATGCGCTCTCTGAGCATTTGTTGGCAAAAACGGCCGAAATCATGGGCGCCGAACTTTTCTTGGCGCAAGAACCAGGCCGAAAAGGCTCCAATAGGTGTATTTGAACATGGGCCACTCGAATATGCAATGACAATCAGGTTGTTGAATGCTTTTCCCTACGCCTGTAGGGATCCATGCGCTCTCTGAGCATTTGGCGGCAAAAACTGCCGAAATCATGGGCGCCGAACTTTTCTTGGCGCAAGAACCAGGCCGAAAAGGCTCCAATAGGTGTAATTGAACATGGGCCACTCGAATATGCAATGACAATTAGGTTGTTGAATGCTTTTCCCTACGCCTGTAGGGATCCATGCGCTCTCTGAGCATTTGGCGGCAAAAACTGCCGAAATCATGGGCGCCGAACTTTTCTTGGCGCAAGAACCAGGCCCAAATGGCTCCAATAGGTGTATTTGAACATGGGCCACTCGAATGTGCAATGAAAAGCAGGTTGTCGAATGCTTTTCCCTACGCCTGTAGGGATCCATGCGCTCTCTGAACATTTGGCGGCAAAATCGGCCGAAATCATGGGCGCCGAACTTTTCTTGGCGCAAGAACCAGGCCAAAAATGTTCCAATAGGTGTAATTGAACATGGGCCACTCGAATATGCAATGACAATCAGGTTGTTGAATGCCTTTCCCTACGCCTGTAGGGATCCACGCGCTCTCTGAGCATTTTGTCGGCAAAATCGGCCGAAATCATGGGCGCCGAACTTTTCTTAGCGCAAGAACCAGGCCGAAAAGGCTCCCATAGGAGTAATTGAGCATGGGCCACTCTGCCTGTAAGGAACCACGCGCTCTCTGAGCATTTGGAGGCAAAAACGGCCGAAATCATGGGCGCAATCATGGGCGCCGAACTTTTCTTGGCGCAAGAACCAGGCCGAAAATGCTCCAATAGGTGTATTTGAACATGGGCCACTCGAATATGCAATGAAAATCAGGTTGTTGAATGCTTTCCCCTACGCATGTAGGGATCCATGCGCTCTCTGAACATTTGGCGGCAAAAACGGCCGAAATCATGGGCGCCGAACTTTTCTTGGCGCAAGAACCAGGCCGAAAAGGCTCCAATAGGTGTGATTAAACGTGGGCCACTCGAATATGCAATGACAATCAGGTTGTTGAATGCTTTCCCCTACGCCTGTAGGGATCCAGGCGCTCTCTGAGCATTTGGCTGCAAAAACGGCCGAAATCATGGGCGTCGAACTCTTCTTGGCGCAAGAACCAGGCCGAAATGGCTCCAATAGGTGTAATTGAACGTGGGCCACTCGAATATGCAATGACAATCAGGTTGTTGAATGCCTTTCCCTACGCCTGTAGGGATCCACGCGCTCTCTGAGCATTTGGCGGCAAAATCGGCCGAAATCATGGGCGTCGAACTCTTCTTGGCGCAAGAACCAGGCCGAAATGGCTCCAATAGGTGTAATTGAACGTGGGCCACTCGAATATGCAATGACAATCAGGTTGTTGAATGCCTTTCCCTACGCCTGTAGGGATCCACGCGCTCTCTGAGCATTTGGCGGCAAAATCGGCCGAAATCATGGGCGTCGAACTCTTCTTGGCGCAAGAACCAGGCCGAAATGGCTCCAATAGGTGTAATTGAACGTGGGCCACTCGAATATGCAATGACAATCAGGTTGTTGAATGCCTTTCCCTACGCCTGTAGGGATCCACGCGCTCTCTGAACTCTTCTTGGCGCAAGAACCAGGCCGAAAAGGCTCCGATAGGTGTAATTGAACATGGGCCACTCGAATATGCGATGAAAATCAGGTTGTTGAATGCCTTTCCCTACGCCTGTAGGGATCCACGCGCTCTCTGAGCATTTTGTCCGCAAAAACGGCCGAAATCATGGGCGCCGAACTTTTCTTGGCGCAAGAACCAGGCCGAAAAGGCTCCGATAGGTGTAATTGAACATGGGTCACTCGAATATGCGATGAAAATCAGGTTGTTGAATGCCTTTCCCTACGCCTGTAGGGATCCACGCGCTCTCTGAGCATTTTGTCCGCAAAAACGGCCGAAATCATGGGCGCCGAACTTTTCTTGGCGCAAGAACCAGGCCGAAAAGGCTCCGATAGGTGTAATTGAACATGGGTCACTCGAACATGCAATGACAATCAGGTTGTTGAATGCTTTTCCCTACGCCTGTAGGGATCCATGCGCTCTCTGAGCATTTGGCGGCAAAAACGGCCGAAATCATGGGCGCCGAACTTTTCTTGGCGCAAGAACCAGGCCAAAAATGCTCCAATAGGTGTATTGGAACATGGGCCACTCGAAAAAGAAATGACAATCAGGTTGTTGAATGCTTTTCCCTACGCCTGTAGGGATCCAAGCGCTCTTTGAGCATTTGGCGGCAAAATCGGCCGAAATCATAGGCGCCGAACTTTTCTTGGCGCAAGAACCAGGCCGAAAATGCTCCAATAGGTGTCACTGAATATGGGCCACTCCAAAATGCAATGAAAATCAGGTTGTTGAATGCTTTTCCCTACGCTTGTGGGATCCAAGCGCTCTCTGAGCATTTGGCGGCAAAATCGGCCGAAATCATGGGCGCCGAACTTTTCTTGGCGCAAGAACCAGGCCGAAAATGCTCCAATAGGTGTGATTGAACATGGGCCACTTGAATATGCAATGAAAATCAGTTTGTTGAATGCTTTTCCCTAAGCCTGTAGGGATCCATGCGCTCGCTGAGCATTCGGCAAAAACTGCCGAAATCATGGGCGCCGAACTTTTCTTGGCGCAAGAACCAGGCCGAAAAGGCTCCAATAGGTGTATTTGAACATGGGCCACTCGAATGTGCAATGAAAAGCAGGTTGTTGAATGCTTTTCCCTACGCCTGTAGGGATCCATGCGCTCTCTGAGCATTTGGCGGCAAAATCGGCCGAAATCATGGGCGCCGAACTTTTCTTGGCGCAAGAACCAGGCCGAAAATGCTCCAATAGGTGTATTGGAACATGGGCCATTCGAATATGCAATGAAAATCAGGTTGTTGAATGCTTTTGCCTATGCCTGTAGGGATCCAAGCGCTCTCTGAGCATTTGGCGGCAAAATCGGCCGAAGTCATGGGCGCCGAACTTTTCTTGGCGCAAGAACCAGGCCGAAAATGCTCCAATAGGTGTAATTGAACATGGGCCACTCCAAAAAGGAATGACAATCAGGTTGTTGACTGCTTTTCCCTACGCCTGTAGGGATCCACGCGCTCTGTGAGCATTTTGTTGGCAAAAACGGCCAAAATCATGGGCACCGAACTTTTCTTGGCACAAGAACCAGGCCGAAAAGGCTCCAATAGGTGTAATTGAACATGGGCCACTCGAATATGCAATGAAAATCAGGTTGTTGACTGCTTTTCCTTATGCCTGTAGGGATCCACGCGTTCTCTGAGCATTTGGAGTCAAAATCGGCCGAAATCATGGGCGCCTAACTTTTCTTGGCGTAAGAACCAGGCCGAAAATGCAAAATAGGTGTGATTGAACATGGGCCACTCGAATATGCAATGAAAATCAGTTTGTTGACTGCTTTCCCTACGCCTGTAGGGATCCACGCGCTCGCTGAGCATTTGTCGGCAAAAACTGCCGAAATCATGGGCGCCGAACTTTTCTTGGCGCAAGAACCAGGCCAAAAAGGCTCCAATAGGTGTGATTGAACATGGGCCACTCGAATGTGCAATGAAAAGCAGGTTGTTGAATGCTTTTCCCTACGCCTGTAGGGATCCATGCGCTCTCTGATCATTTGGCGGCAAAAACTGCCGAAATCATGGGCGCCGAACTTTTCTTGGCGCAAAAACCAGGCCCAAATGGCTCCAATAGGTGTATTTGAACATGGGCCACTCGAATTTGTAATGAAAAGCAGGTTGTTGAATGCTTTTCCCTACGCCTGTAGGGATCCATGCGCTCTCTGAACATTTGGCGGCAAAATCGGCCGAAATCATAGGCGCCGAACTTTTCTTGGCGCAAGAACCAGGCCGAAAAGGCTCCAATAGGTGTATTGGAACATGGGCCATTCGAATATGCAATGAAAATCAGGTTGTTGAATGCTTTTCCCTACGCCTCTAGGGATCCAAGCGCTCTCTGAGAATTTGGCGGCAAAATCGGCCGAAATCATGGGCGCCGAACTTTTCTTGGCGCAAGAACCAGGCCAAAAAGGCTTCACTAGGTGTGATTGAACATGGGCCACACAAATATGCAATGAAAATCAGGTTGTTGACTGCTTTTCCCTACACCTGTAGGGATCCATGCGCTCTCTGAGCATTTGTGGACAAAAATTGCCGAAATCATGGGCGCCGAACTTTTCTTGGCGCAAGAACCAAGCCGAAAAGGCTCCAATAGGTGTATTTGATCATGGTCCACTTGAATATGCAATGAATAGCAGGTTGTTGAATGCTTTTCCCTACGCCTGTAGGGATCCATGCGCTCTCTGAGCATTTGGCGGCAAAACCGGCCGAAATCATGGGCGCCGAACTTTTCTTGGCGCAAGAACCAGGCCAAAAAGGCTCCAATAGGTGTATTTGAACATGGGCCACTCGAATGTGCAATGAAAAGCAGGTTGTTGAATGCTTTTCCCTACGCCTGTAGGGATCCAAGCGCTCTCTGAGCATTTGGCGGCAAAATCGGCCGAAATCATGGGCGCCGAACTTTTCTTGGCGCAAGAACCAGGCCAAAAAGGCTCCAATAGGTGTATTTGAACATGGGCCACTCGAATGTGCAATGAAAAGCAGGTTGTTGAATGCTTTTCCCTACGCCTGTAGGGATCCATGCGCTCGCTGAGCATTTGGCGGCAAAAACTGCCGAAATCATGGGCGCCGAACTTTTCTTGGTGCAAGAACCAGGCCCAAATGGCTCCAATAAGTGTATTTGAACATGGGCCACTCGAATGTGCAATGAAAAGCAGGTTGTTGAATGCTTTTCCCTACGCCTGTAGGGATCCATGCGCTCTCTGAACATTTGGCGGCAAAATCGGCCGAAATCATGGGCGCCGAATTTTTTTTGGCGCAAGAACCAGGCCGAAAAGGCTCCAATAGGTGTATTGGAACATGGGCCATTCGAATATGCAATGAAAATCAGGTTTTTGAATGCTTTTCCCTATGCCTGTAGGGATCCAAGCGCTCTCTGAGCATTTGGCGGCAAAATCGGCCGAAGTCATGGGCGCCGAACTTTTCTTGGCGCAAGAACCAGGCCGAAAATGCTCCAATAGGTGTAATTGAACATGGGCCACTCCAAAAAGGAATGACAATCAGGTTGTTGACTGCTTTTCCCTACGCCTGTAAGGATCCACGCGCTCTGTGAGCATTTTGTCGGCAAAAACGGCCAAAATCATGGGCACCGAACTTTTCTTGGCACAAGAACCAGGCCGAAAAGGCTCCAATAGGTGTAATTGAACATGGGCCACTCGAATATGCAATGAAAATCAGGTTGTTGACTGCTTTTCCTTACGCCTGTAGGGATCCACGCGTTCTCTGAGCATTTGGAGTCAAAATCGGCCGAAATCATGGGCGCCGAACTTTTCTTGGCGCAAGAACCAGGCCGAAAATGCAAAATAGGTGTGATTGAACATGGGCCACTCGAATATGCAATGAAAATCAGTTTGTTGACTGCTTTCCCTACGCCTGTAGGGATCCACGCGCTCGCTGAGCATTTGTCGGCAAAAACTGCCGAAATCATGGGCGCCGAACTTTTCTTGGCGCAAGAACCAGGCCAAAAAGGCTCCAATAGGTGTGATTGAACATGGGCCACTCGAATGTGCAATGAAAAGCAGGTTGTTGAATGCTTTTCCCTACGCCTGTAGGGATCCATGCGCTCTCTGATCATTTGGCGGCAAAAATTGCCGAAATCATGGGCGCCGAACTTTTCTTGGCGCAAGAACCAAGCCGAAAAGGCTCCAATAGGTGTATTTGATCATGGTCCACTTGAATATGCAATGAATAGCAGGTTGTTGAATGCTTTTCCCTACGCCTGTAGGGATCCATGCGCTCTCTGAGCATTTGGCGGCAAAAAACGGCCGAAATCATGGGCGCCGAACTTTTCTTGGCGCAAGAACCAGGCCAAAAAGGCTCCAATAAGTGTGAATGAACATGGGCCACTCGAATATGCAATGAAAATCAGGTTGTTGACTGCTTTTCCCTACGCCTGTAGGGATCCATGCGCTCGCTGAGCATTTGGCGGCAAAATCGGCCGAAATCATGGGCGCCGAACTTTTCTTGGTGCAAGAACCAGGCCGAAAAGGCTCCAATAGGTGTATTTGAACATGGACCACTCGAATATGCAATGAAAATCAGGTTGTTGAATGCTTTTCCCTACGCCTGTAGGGATCCATGCGCTCGCTGAGCATTTGGCGGCAAAATCGGCCGAAATCATGGGCGCCGAACTTTTCTTGGCGCAAGAACCAGGCCGAAAAGGCTCCAATAGGTGTATTTGAACATGGACCACTCGAATATGCAATGAAAATCAGGTTGTTGAATGCTTTTCCCTACGCCTGTAGGGATCCATGCGCTCTCTGAGCATTTGGCGGCAAAATCTGCCGAAATCATGGGCGCCGAACTTTTCTTGGCGCAAGAACCAGGCCAAAAAGGTTCCAATAGGTGTAATTGAACATGGGCCACTCGAATATGCAATGAAAATCAGGTTGTTGAATGCTTTTCCCTACGCATGTAGGGATCCATGCGCTCTAGCTCCACTCCCACAGCACCCCCCTTAAACCCTAAACCCTAGGCTCCCACACACCCACCCCCCTCAGCGACAGCTGCAGCAGTGGGAGACGAGGGAGGAGGAGGAGCAAGGGGAGGAACACATATCCGCCACCCCCACACCCGCCACCCCCATGCTCGGCACCCCACACCCCCAGCACCACGGAATGCACGGGGGGGGGGGAACGGGACGGGCTGCAGGTGCGGGCTGCTCCAGGGGCGGCCGCTGCAGGTGCGGGCTGCTCCAGGGGCGGCTGCTGCAGGTGCAGGCTGCTCCAGGGGCGGCTGCTGCAGGTGCGGGCTGCTCCAGGGGCGGCTGCTGCAGTTGCGGGCTGCTCCAGGGGCGGCTGCTGCAGGGGTGGCCGCTTCAGGGGCGGCTGCTGCAGGGGTAGCGGCTGCTGGGGCGGCTGCTGCAGTGGCGGCTGCTCCAGGGGCGGCGGCTCCAGGGGCGGCTGCTGCAGGGGCGGCTGCTGCTGGGGCGGCTGCTCCAGGGGCTGCTGCTGCAGTGGCGGCTCCAGGGGCGGCTGCTGCAGTGACGGCTGCTCCAGGGGCGGCTGCTGCAGCGGCGGCTGCTCCAGGGGCGGCTGCTGCTGGGGCGGCTGCTCCAGGGGCTGCTGCCGCAGTGGCGGCTCCAGGGGCGGCTGCTGCAGTGACGGCTGCTCCAGGGGCGGCGGCTCCAGGGGCGGCTGCTGCAGCGGCGGCTGCTCCAGGGGCGGCTGCTGCTGGGGCGGCTGCTGCTGGGGTGGCTGCTCCAGGGGCGGCTGCTGGTGCAAGGCAGGCCCGCGCGCTGCTGCAAAGCAGGCACGGGTGCAAGGGAGGCAGAGGCGGCGGCCAGGGGGGGGTGCGCCGCGACGAGCAGGTGACAGGGCCACAAGGGGCGGCAACGGAGCTGCTAGGGGCGGCAACGGGGCCGCGAAGAGCGGCGAGGGGGCCGCTAGGGGCGGCAACGGGGCCGCTAAAGGCGGCGACGGTGCCGAGATGGGGCGGCGACAGGGCCGCTAGGGGCGGCGACGGGGCCGCTAGGAGTGGCGACAGAGCCGATAGGGGCGGCGGCGGGGCAGGAAGACGCCGCGCGTCCGGGGCGCACGGCGGGCGGAAAACCGCCACGCGCCCCGAGCGCGTGGCGGGAAGAAAAAAGTGTCGCGCGCCACGGGGCGCGCGACAGAAAAGAAAGCAGCGGAAGCACGTGGGGCCCACAGGCCAAGAGCGTAGTCGCTCTGATTCCATGTGAGAGTAGTAGGTAGAGTTAGGTGGGCTTGGGAGCCATAGCTTAGGAGCCTTGGTAGTTAAGTTCGAGGGTGAGGAGAGTGTCGAGAAAATTGTAAAGGAGAATGAGGGTTTCACTATAGGTTCAAGGGTACAAATATGAAAGAAGTGAAGCAAGGTGCACCACCTAACAAGCAAGATAACTACACTAAGTCTACATTGCAGGCAGTTATAAAGTGATGTATACAATAATATTCTGACAAAAATCGGCCAAAATCATGGGCGCCTAACTTTTCTTGGCGCAAGAACCAGGCCAAAAAGGCTCCAATTGGTGTAATTGAACATGGGCCACTCGAATATGCAATGAAAATCAGGTTGTTGAATGCCTTTCCCTACGCCTGTAGGGATCCACGCGCTCTCTGAGCATTTGTCAGCAAAAGCGGCCGAAATCATGGGCGCCGAACTTTTCTTGGAACAAGAACTAGGCCAAAAAGGCTCCAATAAGTGTGAATGAACATGGGCCACTCGAATATGCAATGAAGATCAGGTTGTTGAATGCCTTTCCCTACGCCTGTAGGGATTCACGCGCTCTTTGAGCATTTGGCGGCAAAATCGGCCGAAATCATGGGCGCCGAACTTTTCTTGGCGCAAGAACCAGGCCGAAAAGGCTCCAATCGGTGTAATTGAACATGGGCCACTTGAATATGCAATGACAATCAGGTTGTTGAATGCTTTTCCCTACGCCTGTAGGGATCCATGCGCTCTCTGAGCATTTGGCGGCAAAATCGGCCGAAATCATGGGCGCCGAACTTTTCTTGGCGCAAGAACCAGGCCAAAAAGGCTCCAATAATTGTGAATGAACATGGGCCACTCGAATATGCAATGAAAATCAGGTTGTTGAATGCTTTTCCCTACGCCTGTAGGGATCCATGCGCTCGCTGAGCATTTGGCGGCAAAATCGGCCGAAATCATGGGCGCCGAACTTTTCTTGGCGCAAGAACCAGGCCGAAAAGGCTTCAATAGGTGTTGTCAAATAGAGTAAGAGTACGGCCTAGGCTTAGTAGCCTAGGCCACAGTAGAACTAGAACGAGGCGCCAAGTACAGGCTATGAGTTGTGTGCACGAACAGGATTGAGAAGGAATGATTGAACTAGCAAGCAGCAGGATACAAATAGCAAACCCTAAGGGGCTGTACTCACTATAGAGTACCCTACTGCAGGCTACACAAACAACATATTCTGACACACCCCCATAGCCAAAGTGGGGTGAAATCAGCACAATGAGCAGGCATAGCAGTAGTTCACAATTATGAGCAAAGCTAGAGGCAGTCACAGAGGGCAAGTGAGGAGGAGGGGGGACTGTGAGTGGAGAGAAGATGGGAGGCGACGACTGGAGCTGCAGACACACGGGCACCAGTAGCAACAGCTGGCACAGTGGCTACCGAGAGCACGACGGCTCCGGACTACAGGAGTAACAGGCTCTGCGGCTACGACGAGCGGCAGGAGCAACGGACCCACGGGCGACTGGCGCAGCAGGCTCGCTGGGCTACTAGAGCGCGACGGCTCCGGACTACAGGCGCTGCAGACGACAAGACGGCTGCCTCCACTCAACCTCCTCCAACTGTCCCACACCCCCCCCACACACCCCCTGCTGCACCCCTAGCTCCACTCCCACGGCACCCCCCATAAACCCTAAACCCTCGGCTCCCACACACCCACCCCCCTCAGCGGCAGCTGCAGCAGTGGGAGACGGAGGAGGAGGAGGAGCTTCAGGTTACCCACACCGGTCACCCCCATGCTCGCCACCCCACACCCCCACCACCGCGGAACGCACGGCGGAATGGGAGCAATGGGCAGCACGGGGGGGGGGGGGGGGGGGGGGGGACGAGACGGGCTGCAGGGACGGGCCGCGGGCTGCTGCAGGGGCGGCTCGCGCGGATCCTGGGGCGGCTGCTGCAGGCACGGGCTGCTCCAGGGGCGGCTGCTGCAGGTGCGGGCTGCTCCAGGGGCGGCTCCAGGGGCGGCCGCTGCAGGTGAAGGTAGGAGGAAGGGGGGGGGGGAAGAGCGCGGCCCCCAGGGCGCCCCGACGGGCGACGAGAAAGGGAGCCGCGCGGCCCCCCAGGGCCGCCGCGACGGGCGACGGGAAGGGCGCCGCGCGGGCCCCCAGAGCCGCCGCGACGGGCGACGGGAAGGGCGCCGCGCGGGCCCCCCTGGAGCGCCACGACGGGCGACGGGAAGGGGAGGCCGCGCGGGCCCCCAGAGCCGCCGCGATGGGCGACGGGAAGGGCGCCGCGCGGGCCCCCCCGGAGCGCCACGACGGGCGACGGGAAGGGGAGGCTGCGCGGCCCCCGTGGTCGCCACGACGGGCGACGAGAGGGGACCGCGCGCGGGCCCCCTTGGTCGCCACAACGGACGACGGGAGGGGAGGCCGCGCGGGCCCCCGTGGTCGCCACGACGGACGACGAGAGGGGAGGCCGCGCGGGCCCCCGTGGTCGCCACGACGGACGACGGGAGGGGACCGCGCGCGAGCCCCCGTGGTCGCCACGACGGGCGACAGGAAGGGAGGCCGCGCGGGCCCCCGGTAGCAGTAGAAACGACGGGCGCCACGACGGGCGCCACGGAGGGGTAAGCCGCCACGCGCCCCGAGCGCGCGGCGGGCAGAAATTAGGGTTTCGCCGCCGCGCACCACGGGGCGCGCGGCGGACAGTACGGCAGCGGAAGCGGGTGGTGGGCCCATACACAGGAAGGCGGCAGACATGCCGCCCTCTGATACCATGTCAAATAGAGTAAGAGTACGGCCTAGGCTTAGTAGCCTAGGCCACAGTAGAACTAGAACGAGGCGCCAAGTACAGGCTAGGAGTTGTGTGCACGAACAGGATTGAGAAGGAATGATTGAACTAGCAAGCAGCAGGATACAAATAGCAAACCCTAAGGGGCTGTACTCACTATAGAGTACCCTACTCAAGGCTACACAAACAACATATTCTGACAGGTGTATTTGAACATGGGCCACTCGAATATGCAATGAAAATCGGGTTGTTGAATGCTTTTCCCTACGCCTGTAGGGATCCATGCGCTCTCTGAGCATTTGGCGGCAAAATCGGCCGAAATCATGGGCGCCGAACTTTTCTTGGCGCAAGAACCAGGCCAAAAAGGCTTCACTAGGTGTGATTGAACATGGGCCACTCGAATATGCAATGAAAATCAGGTTGTTGAATGCTTTTCCCTACACCTGTAGGGATCCATGCGCTCTCTGAGCATTTGTCAACAAAAACTGCCGAAATCATGGGCGCCGAACTTTTCTTGGCGCAAGAACCAGGCCAAAAAGGCTCCAATAGGTGTAATTGAACATGGGCCACTCGAATATGCAATGAAAATCAGGTTGTTGAATGCTTTTCCCTACGCACGTAGGGATCCATGCGCTCTCTGAGCATTTGGCGGCAAAATCGGCCGAAGTCATGGGCGCCGAACTTTTCTTGGCGCAAGAACCAGGCCAAAAAGACTCCAATATGTGTAATTGAACATGGGCCACTCGAATATGCAATGAAAATCAGGTTGTTGAATGCTTTTTCCTACGCCGGTAGGGATCCATGCGCTCTCTAAGCTTTTGTCGGCAAAATCGGCCCAAATCATGGGCGCCGAACTTTTCTTGGCGCAAGAACCAGGCCAAAAAGACTCCAATAGGTGTAATTGAACATGGGCCACTCGAATATGCAATGAAAATCAGGTTGTTGAATGCCTTTTCCTACGCCTGTAGGGATCCACGCGCTCTCTGAGCATTTGTCAGCAAAAACGGCCGAAATCATGGGCGCCTAACTTTTCTTGGAACAAGAACTAGGCCAAAAAGGCTCCAATAAGTGTGAATGAACATGGGCCACTCGAATATGCAATGAAAATCAGGTTGTTGAATGCTTTTCCCTACGCCTGTAGGGATCCACGCGCTCGCTGAGCATTTGGCGGCAAAATCGGCCGAAATCATGGGCGCCGAACTTTTCTTGGCGCAAGAACCAGGCCAAAAAGGCTCCAATAAGTGTGAATGAACATGGGCCACTCGAATATGCAATGAAAATCAGGTTGTTGAATGCTTTTCCCTACGCCTGTAGGGATCCATGCGCTCGCTGAGCATTTGGCGGCAAAATCGGCCGAAATCATGGGCGCCGAACTTTTCTTGGCGCAAGAACCAGGCCGAAAAGGCTCCAATAAGTGTGAATGAACATGGGCCACTCGAATATGCAATGAAAATCGGGTTGTTGAATGCTTTTCCCTACGCCTGTAGGGATCCATGCGCTCGCTGAGCATTTGGCGGCAAAATCGGCCGAAATCATGGGCGCCGAACTTTTCTTGGCACAAGAACCAGGCCGAAAAGGCTTCAATAGGTGTATTTGAACATGGGCCACTCGAATATGCAATGAAAATCGGGTTGTTGAATGCTTTTCCCTACGCCTGTAGGGATCCATGCGCTCTCTGAGCATTTGGCGGCGAAAACGGCCGAAATCATGGGCGCCGAACTTTTATTGGCGCAAGAACCAGGCCGAAAAGGCTCCAATAGGTGTAATTGAACATGGTCCACTCGAATATGCAATGAAAATCAGGTTGTTGAATGCTTTCCCCTTCGCCTGTAGGTATCCACGCGCTCTCTGAGCATTTGTCGGCGAAAACGGCCGAAATCATGGGCGCCGAACTTTTATTGGCGCAAGAACCATGCCGAAAAGGCCCCAATAGGTGTAATTGAACATGGTCCACTCGAATATGCAATGACAATCAGGTTGTTGAATGCTTTTCCCTACGCCTGTAAGGATCCACGCGCTCACTTAGCATTTGTCGGCAAAAACGGCCGAAATCATGAGCGCCGAACTTTTATTGGTGCAAGAACCAGGCCGAAAAGGCTCCAATAGGAGTATTTGAACATGGGCCACTCGAATATGCAATGACAATCAGGTTGTTGAATGCTTTTCCATACGCCTGTAGGGATCCACGCGCTCTCTGAGCATTTGGCGGCAAAAACGGCCGAAATCATGGGCGCCGAACTTTTCTTGGCGCAAGAACCAGGCCAAAAAGGCTTCAACAGGTGTGATTGAACATGGGCCACTCGAATATGCAATGAAAATCAGGTTGTTGAATGCTTTTCCCCACACCTGTAGGGATCCATGCGCTCTCTGAGCATTTGTCGACAAAAACTGCCGAAATCATGGGCGCCGAACTTTTCTTGGCGCAAGAACCAGGCCGAAAGGCTCGAATAAGTGTGAATGAGCATGGGCCACTCGGGTATGCAATGAAAATCAGGTTGTTGAATGCTTTTCCCTACGCCTGTAGGGATCCATGCGCTCGCTGAGCATTTGGCGGCAAAATCGGCCGAAATCATGGGCGCCGAACTTTTCTTGGCGCAAGAACCAGGCCGAAAAGGCTCCAATAGGTGTATTTGAACATGGGCCACTCGAATATGCAATGAAAATCAGGTTGTTGAATGCCTTTTCCTACGCCGATAGGGATCCATGCGCTCTCTAAGCTTTTGTCGGCAAAATCGGCCAAAATCATGGGCGCCTAACTTTTCTTGGCGCAAGAACCAGGCCAAAAAGGCTCCAATAGGTGTAATTGAACATGGGCCACTCGAATATGCAATGAAAATCAGGTTGTTGAATGCCTTTCCCTACGCCTGTAGGGATCCACGCGCTCTCTGAGAATTTGTCAGCAAAAACGGCCGAAATCATGGGCGCCGAACTTTTCTTGGAACAAGAACTAGGCCAAAAAGGCTCCAATAAGTGTGAATGAACATGGGCCACTCGAATATGCAATGAAGATCAGGTTGTTGAATGCCTTTCCCTACGCCTGTAGGGATCCACGCGCTCTTTGAGCATTTGGCGGCAAAATCGGCCGAAATCATGGGCGCCGAACTTTTCTTGGCGCAAGAACCAGGCCAAAAAGGCTTCACTAGGTGTGATTGAACATGGGCCACACGAATATGCAATGAAAATCAGGTTGTTGAATGCTTTTCCCTACACCTGTAGGGATCCATGCGCTCTCTGAGCATTTGTCTACAAAAACTGCCGAAATCATGGGCGCCGAACTTTTATTGGCGCAAGAACCAAGCCGAAAACGCTCCAATAGGTGTATTTGATCATGGTCCACTTGAATATGCAATGAATAGCAGGTTGTTGAATGCTTTTCCCTACGCCTGTAGGGATCCATGCGCTCTCTGAGCATTTGGCGGCAAAAACGGCCGAAATCATGGGCGCCGAACTTTTCTTGGCGCAAGAACCAGGCCAAAAAGGCTTCACTAGGTGTGATTGAACATGGGCCACACGAATATGCAATGAAAATCAGGTTGTTGAATGCTTTTCCCTACACCTGTAGGGATCCATGCGCTCTCTGAGCATTTGTCGACAAAAACTGCCGAAATCATGGGCGCCGAACTTTTCTTGGCGCAAGAACCAAGCCGAAAATGCTCCAATAGGTGTAATTGAACATGGGCCACTCGAATATGCAATGAAAATCAGGTTGTTGAATGCTTTTCCCTATGCATGTAGGAATCCATGCGCTCTCTGAGCATTTGGCGGCAAAATCGGCCGAAGTCATGGGCGCCGAACTTTTCTTGGCGCAAGAACCAGGCCAAAAAGACTCCAATATGTGTAATTGAACATGGGCCACTCGAATATGCAATGAAAATCAGGTTGTTGAATGCCTTTTCCTACGCCGATAGGGATCCATGCGCTCTCTAAGCTTTTGTCGGCAAAATCGGCCAAAATCATGGGCGCCTAACTTTTCTTGGCGCAAGAACCAGGCCAAAAAGGCTCCAATAGGTGTAATTGAACATGGGCCACTCGAATATGCAATGAAAATCAGGTTGTTGAATGCCTTTCCCTACGCCTGTAGGGATCCACGCGCTCTCTGAGAATTTGTCAGCAAAAACGGCCGAAATCATGGGCGCCGAACTTTTCTTGGAACAAGAACTAGGCCAAAAAGGCTCCAATAAGTGTGAATGAACATGGGCCACTCGAATATGCAATGAAGATCAGGTTGTTGAATGCCTTTCCCTACGCCTGTAGGGATCCACGCGCTCTTTGAGCATTTGGCGGCAAAATCGGCCGAAATCATGGGCGCCGAACTTTTCTTGGCGCAAGAACCAGGCCAAAAAGGCTTCACTAGGTGTGATTGAACATGGGCCACACGAATATGCAATGAAAATCAGGTTGTTGAATGCTTTTCCCTACACCTGTAGGGATCCATGCGCTCTCTGAGCATTTGTCTACAAAAACTGCCGAAATCATGGGCGCCGAACTTTTATTGGCGCAAGAACCAAGCCGAAAACGCTCCAATAGGTGTATTTGATCATGGTCCACTTGAATATGCAATGAATAGCAGGTTGTTGAATGCTTTTCCCTACGCCTGTAGGGATCCATGCGCTCTCTGAGCATTTGGCGGCAAAAACGGCCGAAATCATGGGCGCCGAACTTTTCTTGGCGCAAGAACCAGGCCAAAAAGGCTTCACTAGGTGTGATTGAACATGGGCCACACGAATATGCAATGAAAATCAGGTTGTTGAATGCTTTTCCCTACACCTGTAGGGATCCATGCGCTCTCTGAGCATTTGTCGACAAAAACTGCCGAAATCATGGGCGCCGAACTTTTCTTGGCGCAAGAACCAAGCCGAAAATGCTCCAATAGGTGTATTTGATCATGGTCCACTTGAATATGCAATGAATAGCAGGTTGTTGAATGCTTTTCCCTACGCCTGTAGGGATCCATGCGCTCTCTGAGCATTTGGCGGCAAAAAACGGCCGAAATCATGGGCGCCGAACTTTTCTTGGCGCAAGAACCAGGCCAAAAAGGCTCCAATAAGTGTGAATGAACATGGGCCACTCGAATATGCAATGAAAATCAGGTTGTTGAATGCTTTTCCCTACGCCTGTAGGGATCCATGCGCTCGCTGAGCATTTGGCAGCAAAATCGGCCGAAATCATGGGCGTCGAACTTTTCTTAGCGCAAGAACCAGGCCGAAAAGGCTCCAATAGGTGTATTTGAACATGGACCACTCGAATATGCAATGAAAATCAGGTTGTTGAATGCTTTTCCCTACGCCTGTAGGGATCCATGCGCTCGCTGAGCATTTGGCGGCAAAATCGGCCGAAATCATGGGCGCCGAACTTTTCTTGGCGCAAGAACCAGGCCAAAAAGGCTTCACTAGGTGTGATTGAACATGGGCCACACGAATATGCAATTAAAATCAGGTTGTTGAATGATTTTCCCTACACCTGTAGGGATCCATGCGCTCTCTGAGCATTTGTCGACAAAAACTGCCGAAATCATGGGCGCTGAACTTTTCTTGGCGCAAGAACCAAGCCGAAAACGCTCCAATAGGTGTATTTGATCATGGTCCACTTGAATATGCAATGAATAGCAGGTTGTTGAATGCTTTTCCCTACGCCTGTAGGGATCCATGCGCTCTCTGAGCATTTGGCGGCAAAAAACGGCAGAAATCATGGGCGCCGAACTTTTCTTGGCGCAAGAACAAGGCCAAAAAGGCTCCAATAAGTATGAATGAACATGGGCCACTCGAATATGCAATGAAAATCAGGTTGTTGAATGCTTTTCTCTACGCCTGTAGGGATCCATGCGCTCGCTGAGCATTTGGCAGCAAAATCGGCCGAAATCATGGGCGCCGAACTTTTCTTGGCGCAAGAACCAGGCCGAAAAGGCTCCAATAGGTGTATTTGAACATGGACCACTCGAATATGCACGGAAAATCAGGTTGTTGAATGCTTTTCCCTACGCCTGTAGGGATCCATGCGCTCGCTGAGCATTTGGCGGCAAAATCGGCCGAAATCATGGGCGCCGAACTTTTCTTGGCGCAAGAACCAGGCCGAAAAGGCTCCAATAGGTGTATTTGAACATGGACCACTCGAATATGCAATGAAAATCAGGTTGTTGAATGCTTTTCCCTACGCCTGTAGGGATCCATGCGCTCTCTGAGCATTTGGCGGCAAAATCGGCCGAAATCATGGGCGCCGAACTTTTTTTGACGCAAGAACCAGGCCAAAAAGGCTCCAATAGGTGTAATTGAACATGGGCCACTCGAATATGCAATGAAAATCAGGTTGTTGAATGCTTTTCCCTACGCCTGTAGGGATCCATGCGCTCGCTGAGCATTTGGCGGCAAAATCGGCCGAAATCATGGGCGCCGAACTTTTCTTGGCGCAAGAACCAGGCCGAAAAGGCTTCAATAGGTGTATTGGAACATGGGCCACTCGAATATGCAATGAAAATCGGGCTGTTGAATGCTTTTCCCTACGCCTGTAGGGATCCATGCGCTCTCTGAGCATTTGGCGGCAAAAACGGCCGAAATCATGGGCGCCGAACTTTTATTGGCACAAGAACCAGGCCGAAAAGGCTCCAATAGGTGTAATTGAACATGGTCCACTCGAATATGCAATGAAAATCAGGTTGTTGAATGCTTTCCCCTTCGCCTGTAGGTATCCACGCGCTCTCTGAGCATTTGTCGCCGAAAACGGCCGAAATCATGGGCGCCGAACTTTTATTGGCGCAAGAACCACGCCGAAAAGGCCCCAATAGGTGTAATTGAACATGGTCCACTCGAATATGCAATGACAATCAGGTTGTTGAATGCTTTTCCCTACGCCTGTAAGGATCCACGCGCTCACTGAGCGTTTGTCGGCAAAAACGGCCGAAATCATGAGCGCCGAACTTTTATTGGTGCAAGAACCAGGCCGAAAAGGCTCCAATAGGAGTATTTGAATATGGGCCACTCGAATATGCAATGACAATCAGGTTGTTGAATGCTTTTCCATACGCCTGTAGGGATCCACGCGCTCTCTGAGCATTTGGCGGCAAAAACGGCCGAAATCATGGGCGCCGAACTTTTCTTGGCGCAAGAACCAGGCCAAAAAGGCTTCAACAGGTGTGATTGAACATGGGCCACTCGAATATGCAATGAAAATCAGGTTGTTGAATGCTTTTCCCCACACCTGTAGGGATCCATGCGCTCTCTAAGCTTTTGTCGGCAAAATCGGCCAAAATCATGGGCGCCTAACTTTTCTTGGCGCAAGAACCAGGCCAAAAAGGCTCCAATAGGTGTAATTGAACATGGGCCACTCGAATATGCAATGAAAATCAGGTTGTTGAATGCCTTTCCCTACGCCTGTAGGGATCCACGCGCTCTCTGAGCATTTGTCAGCAAAAACGGCCGAAATCATGGGCGCCGAACTTTTCTTGGCGCAAGAACCAGGCCGAAAAGGCTCCAATAGGTGTATTTGAACATGGACCACTCGAATATGCAATGAAAATCAGGTTGTTGAATGCTTTTCCCTACGCCTGTAGGGATCCATGCGCTCTCTGAGCATTTGGCGGCAAAATCGGCCGAAATCATGGGCGCCGAACTTTTTTTGGCGCAAGAACCAGGCCAAAAAGGCTCCAATAGGTGTAATTGAACATGGGCCACTCGAATATGCAATGAAAATCAGTTGTTGAATGCTTTTCCCTACGCATGTAGGGATCCATGCGCTCTCTGAGCATTTGGCGGCAAAATCGGCCGAAGTCATGGGCGCCGAACTTTTCTTGGCGCAAGAACCGGGCCAAAAAGGCTCCAATAGGTGTAATTGAACATGGGCCACTCGAATATGCAATGAAAATCAGGTTGTTGAATGCCTTTCCCTACGCCTGTAGGGATCCACGCGCTCTCTGAGCATTTGTCAGCAAAAACGGCCGAAATCATGGGCGCCGAACTTTTCTTGGAACAAGAACTAGGCCAAAAAGGCTCCAATAAGTGTGAATGAACATGGGCCACTCGAATATGCAATGAAAATCAGGTTGTTGAATGCTTTTCCCTACGCCTGTAGGGATCCATGCGCTCTCTGAGCATTTTGCGGCAAAATCGGCCGAAATCATGGGCGCCGAACTTTTCTTGGCGCAAGAACCAGGCCAAAAAGGCTCCAATAAGTGTGAATGAACATGGGCCACTCGAATATGCAATGAAAATCAGGTTGTTGAATGCTTTTCCCTACGCCTGTAGGGATCCATGCGCTCGCTGAGCATTTGGCGGCAAAATCGGCCGAAATCATGGGCGCCGAACTTTTCTTGGCGCAAGAACCAGGCCGAAAAGGCTTCAATAGGTGTATTGGAACGTCGCCACTCGAATATGCAATGAAAATCGGGCTGTTGAATGCTTTTCCCTACGCCTGTAGGGATCCATGCGCTCTCTGAGCATTTGGCGGCAAAAACGGCCGAAATCATGGGCGCCGAACTTTTATTGGCACAAGAACCAGGCCGAAAAGGCTCCAATAGGTGTAATTGAACATGGTCCACTCGAATATGCAATGAAAATCAGGTTGTTGAATGCTTTCCCCTTCGCCTGTAGGTATCCACGCGCTCTCTGAGCATTTGTCGCCGAAAACGGCCGAAATCATGGGCGCCGAACTTTTATTGGCGCAAGAACCACGCCGAAAAGGCCCCAATAGGTATAATTGAACATGGTCCACTCGAATATGCAATGACAATAAGGTTGTTGAATGCTTTTCCCTACGCCTGTAAGGATCCACGCGCTCACTGAGCGTTTGTCGGCAAAAACGGCCGAAATCATGAGCGCCGAACTTTTATTGGTGCAAGAACCAGGCCGAAAAGGCTCCAATAGGAGTATTTGAACATGGGCCACTCGAATATGCAATGACAATCAGGTTGTTGAATGCTTTTCCATACGCCTGTAGGGATCCACGCGCTCTCTGAGCATTTGGCGGCAAAAACGGCCGAAATCATGGGCGCCGAACTTTTCTTGGCGCAAGAACCAGGCCAAAAAGGCTTCAACAGGTGTGATTGAACATGGGCCACTCGAATATGCAATGAAAATCAGGTTGTTGAATGCTTTTCCCCACACCTGTAGGGATCCATGCGCTCTCTAAGCTTTTGTCGGCAAAATCGGCCAAAATCATGGGCGCCTAACTTTTCTTGGCGCAAGAACCAGGCCAAAAAGGCTCCAATAGGTGTAATTGAACATGGGCCACTCGAATATGCAATGAAAATCAGGTTGTTGAATGCCTTTCCCTACGCCTGTAGGGATCCACGCGCTCTCTGAGCATTTGTCAGCAAAAACGGCCGAAATCATGGGCGCCGAACTTTTCTTGGAACAAGAACTAGGCCAAAAAGGCTCCAATAAGTGTGAATGAACATGGGCCACTCGAATATGCAATGAAGATCAGGTTGTTGAATGCCTTTCCCTACGCCTGTAGGGATCCACGCGCGCTTTGAGCATTTGGCGGCAAAATCGTCCGAAATCATGGGCGCCGAACTTTTCTTGGTGCAAGAACCAGGCCAAAAAGTCTCCAATCGGTGTAATTGAACATGGGCCACTTGAATATGCAATGACAATCAGGTTTTTGAATGCCTTTCCCTACGCCTGTAGGGATCCATGCGCTCTCTGAGCATTTGGCGGCAAAATCGGCCGAAATCATGGGCGCCGAACTTTTCTTGGCGCAAGAACCAGGCCAAAAGGCTCCAATAGGTGTAATCGAACATGGGCCACTCGAATATGCAATGAAAATCAGGTTGTTGAATGCTTTTTCTACGTCTGTAGGGATCCACGCGCTCTCTGAGCATTTGTCGGCAAAAACGGCCGAAATCATGGGCGCCGAACTTTTCTTGGCGCAAAAACCAGGCCAAAAAGGCTCCAATAGGTGTAATTAAACATGGGCCACTCGAATATGCAATGAAAATCAGGTTGTTGAATGCTATTCCCTACGCATGTAGGGTTCCATGCGCTCTCTAAGCATTTGTCGGCAAAATCGGCCAAAATCATGGGCGCCGAACTTTTCTTGGCGCAAGAACCAGGCCAAAAAGGCTCCAATAGGTGTAGTTGAACATGGGCCACTCGAATATGCAATGAAAATCAGGTTGTTGAATGCCTTTCCCTACACCTGTAGGGATCCACGCGCTCTCTGAGCATTTGTCAGCAAAAACGGCCGAAATCATGGGCGCCGAACTTTTCTTGGGACAAGAACCAGGCCAAAAAGGCTCCAATAAGTGTGAATGAACATGGGCCACTCGAATATGCAATGAAAATCAGGTTGTTGAATGCCTTTCCCTACGCATGTAGGGATCCATGCGCTCTCTGAGCATTTGGCGGCAAAATCGGCCGAAGTCATGGGCGCCGAACTTCTCTTGGCGCAAGAACCAGGCCGAAAAGGCTCCAATATGTGTAATTGAACATAGGCCACTCGAATATGCAATGAAAATCAGGTTGTTGAATGCAATTTCCTACTCCTATAGGGATCCATGCGCTCTCTAAGCATTTGTCGGTAAAATCGGCCAAAATCATGGGCGCCGAACTTTTCTTGACGCAAGAACCAGGCCAAAAAGGCTCCAATAGGTGTAATTGAACATGGGCCACTCGAATATGCAATGAAAATCAGGTTGTTGAATGCTATTTCCTACGCCTGTAGGGATCCATGCGCTCTCTAAGCATTTGTCGGCAAAATCGGCCAAAATCATGGGCGCCGAACTTTTCTTGGCGCAAGAACCAGGCCAAAAAGGCTCCAATAGGTGTAATTGAACATGGGCCACTCGAATATGCAATGAAAATCAGGTTGTTGAATGCCTTTCCCTACACCTGTAGGGATCCACGCGCTCTCTGAGCATTTGTCAGCAAAAACGGCCGAAATCATGGGCGCCGAACTTTTCTTGGAACAAGAACCAGGCCAAAAAGGCTCCAATTAGTGTGAATGAACATGGGCCACTCGAATATGCAATGAAAATCAGGTTGTTGAATGCCTTTCCCTACGCATGTAGGGATCCATGCGCTCTCTGAGCATTTGGCGGCAAAATCGGCCGAAGTCATGGGCGCCGAACTTCTCTTGGCGCAAGAACCAGGCCGAAAAGGCTCCAATATGTGTAATTGAACATGGGCCACTCGAATATGCAATGAAAATCAGGTTGTTGAATGCAATTTCCTACTCCTGTAGGGATCCATGCGCTCTCTAAGCATTTGTCGGCAAAATCGGCCAAAATCATGGGCGCCGAACTTTTCTTGACGCAAGAACCAGGCCAAAAAGGCTCCAATAGGTGTAATTGAACATGGGCCACTCGAATATGCAATAAAAATCAGGTTGTTGAATGCCTTTCCCTACGCCTGTAGGGATCCACGCGCTCTCTGAGCATTTGGCGGCAAAATCGGCCGAAATCATGGGCGCCGAACTTTTCTTGGCGCAAGAACCAGGCCGAAAAGGCTCCAATCGGTGTAATAGAACATGGGCCACTCGAATATGCAATGACAATCAGGTTGTTGAATGCGTTTCCCTACGCCTGTAGGGATCCATGCGCTCTCTGAGCATTTGGCGGCAAAATCGGCCGAAATCATGGGCGCCGAACTTTTCTTGGCGCAAGAACCAGGCCAAAAAGGCTTCAATAGGTGTAATTGAACATGTGCCACTCGAATATGCAATGAAGATCAGGTTGTTGAATGCTTTTTCCTACGTCTGTAGGGATCCACGCGCTCTCTGAGCATTTGTCGGCAAAAACGGCCGAAATCATGGGCGTCGAACTTTTCTTGGCGCAAGAACCAGGCCGGAAAGGCTCCAATAGGAGTAATTAAACATGGGCCACTCGAATATGCAATGACAATCAGGTTGTTGAATGCTTTTCCCTACGCCTGTAGGGATCCACGCGCTCGCTGAGCATTTGGCGGCAAAAACGACCAAAATCATGGGCGCCGAACTTTTCTTGGCGCAAGAACCAGGCCGAAAAGGCTCAAATAGGTGTGATTGAACATGGGCCACTCGAATTGAACATGGGTCACTCGAATGTGCAATGAGAATCAGGTTGTTGAATGCTTTTCCCTACGCCTGTAGGGATCCATGCGCTCTCTGAGCATTTGGCGGCAAAATCGGCCGAAATGATGGGCACCGAACATTTCTTGGCGCAAGAACCAGGCCAAAAAGGCTCCAATAGGTGTAATTGAACATGGGCCACTCGAATATGCAATGAAAATCAGGTTGTTGAATGCCTTTCCCTACGCCTGTAGGGATCCATGCGCTCTCTGAGTATTTGGCGGCAAAATCGGCCGAAATCATGGGCGCCGAACTTTTCTTGGCGCAAGAACCAGGCCGAAAATGCTCCAATTAGTGTGATTGAATATGGGCCACTCGAATATGCAATGAAAATCAGGTTATTGAATGCTTCTCCCTACGCATGTAGGGATCCATGCGCTCTCTGGGCATTTGGCGGCAAAATCGGCCGAAGTCATGGGCGCCGTACTTCTCTTGGTGCAAGAACCAGGCCGAAAAGGCTCCAATATGTGTAATTGAACATAGGCCACTCGATTATGCAATGAAAATCAGGTTGTTGAATGCAATTTCCTACTCCTGTAGGGATCCATGCGCTCTCTAAGCATTTGTCGGCAAAATCGGCCAAAATCATGGGCGCCGAACTTTTCTTGACGCAAGAACCAGGCCAAAAAGGCTCCAATAGGTGTAATTGAATATGGGCCACTCGAATATGCAATGAAAATCAGGTTGTTGAATGCCTTTCCCTACGCCTGTAGGTGTCCACGCGCTCTCTGAGCATTTGGCGGCAAAATCGGCCGAAATCATGGGCGCCGAACTTTTCTTGGCGCAAGAACCAGGCCGAAAAGGCTCCAATCGGTGTAATTGAACATGGGCCACTCGAATATGCAATGAAAATCAGGTTGTTGAATGCTTTTCCCTACGCCTGTAGGGATCCATGCGCTCGCTGAGCATTTGTCGGCAAAAACTGCCAAAATCACGGGCGCCGAACTTTTCTTGGCGCAAGAACCAGGCCGAAAATGCTCCAATTAGTGTGATTGAATATGGGCCACTCGAATATGCAATGAAAATCAGGTTATTGAATGCTTTTCCTTACGCCTGTAGGGATCCATGCGCTCTCTAAGCATTTGTCGGCAAAATTGGCCGAAATCATGGGCGCCGAACTTTTCTTGGCGCAAGAACCAGGCCAAAAAGGCTCCAATAGGTGTGATTGAACATGGGCCACTCGAATATGCAATGAAAATCAGGTTGTTAAATGATTTTCCCTACGCCTGTAGGGATCCATGCGCTCTTTGAGTATTTGGCGGCAAAACCTGCGGAAATCATGGGCGCCGAACTTTTCTTGGCGCAAGAACCAGGCCCAAAAGGCTCCAATAGGTGTATTTGAACATGGGCCACTTGAATACGCAATGACAATCAGGTTGTTGAATGCTTTCCCCTGCGCCTGTAGGGATACATGCGCTCGCTGAGCATTTGTCGGCAAAAACTGCCGAAATCATGGGCGCCGAACTTTTCTTGGCGCAAGAACCAGGCCGAAAAGGCTCCAATTGGTGTAATTGAACATGGGCCACTCGAATATGCAATGAAAATCAGGTTGTTGAATGCTTTTCCCTACGCCTGTAGGGATCCATGCGCTCTCTGAGCATTTGGCGGCAAAAACGGCCGAAATAATGAGCGCCGAACTTTTATTGGCACAAGAACCAGGCCAAAAAGGCTCCAAAAGGTGTGATTGAATATGGGCCACTCGAATATGCAATGAAAATCAGGTTGTTGAATGCTTTTCCCTACGCCTGTAGGGATCCATGCGCTCTCTGAGCATTTGGCGGTAAATGGGCCGAAATTATGGGCGCCGAACTTTTCTTGGCGCAAGAACCAGGCCGAATATGCTCCAATAGGTGTCATTGAACATGGGCCACTCGAATATGCAATGACAATCAGGTTGTTGAATGCTTTTCCCTACGCCTGTAGGGATCCATGCGCTCTCTGAGCATTTGGCGGAAAAAACGGCCGAAATCATGGGCGCCGACCTTTCTTGGCGCTAGAACCAGGCCGAAAAGGCTCCAATAGGTGTATTTGAACATGGGCCACTCGAATATGCAATGACAATCAGGTTGTTGAATGTTTTCCCCTACGCCTGTAGAGATCCATGCGCTCTCTGAGCATTTGGCAGCAAAAACGGCCGAAATTATGAGCGCCGAACTTTTATTGGCACAAGAACCAGGCCAAAAAGGCTCCAATAGGTTGCAGAGATAACTGCAGCAACGGGAGCTAGGCTGTGGGCTAGGCACGGGTGCTCGAGTGATCTCTGCGTTCGTTCCTTAGTCGTTTGCTTGTGTGTTCTCTCCTTGCACATTCACGGGGAGATTTTGCAAGAGTTTTACTAGCAAAGATTGACACCAATGGTTACAACAACATTGGCAACACTGACTATATCAGAGCTAGCTAGGCTGCTGGTCGACCTCCAGCGCAGCATGGTCGACCGCGCTCCAGCGCAGCAGCGCTCGCACCGCTCCAGCGTTGCAGAGTAGCGATTCGCCAACGTTGCAAGTCCACGGTGTGCCAACGCTGCAGCAAGTCGGCTGCACAGCGTTGCACCCGCAGGACAACGGTGCACCTGCTTCGCAGGTGCGCGCAGCTGGTTGGCGCTCCACACCTTGTCACGAGCACAGCGCAGACGCCTGGCAGATTCCACGCCAGCGACTGCGCCCACCAGCCACGTCGACCTCGGGATACCACCCTCGAGGTCGACCTCGCAGACTTCACCCCGGCGACACTCGCGCACGTCGCCGGGGTATCCCGGTCGACCGGGCAACCACGCCTGGCCGACTAGCGCAGTCCGAAGCCGGCCACGCATGCCTGGCGTCTCCAGTACGGTGTCCAGGCGCCCAGGACGCCGTGCAGACCTCCAGAGCGACGTCCAGCCTCCCAGGACGCCGACCTGACGCCCAGGTCGGCGTCTGACCTCCCAGGACGCCCAGGTCGGCGTCCTGGCCCCCAGGACGCCGTGCAGGCGCTCACGACGTCGACCAGGCGCCCAGGAAGTCGTACCGACGCCCAGGTCGGCGTCCAGCTTCTCAGGACGCCGTCCAGGCGTCCAGGACGCCAAAGAGGCGTCTAGGGCGGCGTCCTCCTGCTCGGCGCCCTCCAGCCAGGCGCCCTCCAGCTCGGCGCCCTTGCATTGGCCCCCGTGCCTACTGCTGCAGGTCGGCTGCAACCCCCGCACACCCGCCACAAGGTCGGCTCCGCCCAAGCGAGGACGGGGCCACACAACACTCCCGTTGACATAGGTGTGATTGAATATGGGCCACTCGAATATGCAATGATAATCAGGTTGTTGAATGCTTTTCCCTACGCCTGTAGGGATCCATGCGCTCTCTGAGCATTTGTCGGCAAAAACGGCCGAAATCATGGGCGCCGAACTTTTCTTGGCGCAAGAACCAGGCCGAAAAGGCTCCAATAGGTGTAATTGAACATGGGCCACTCGAATATGCAATGAAAATCAGGTTGTTGAATGCTTTTTCCTACGCCTGTAGGGATCCATTCGCTCGCTGAGCATTTGTCGGCAAAAACTGCCGAAATCATGGGCGCCGAACTTTTCTTGGCGCAAGAACCAGGCCGAAAAAGCTCCAATAGGTGTATTTGAACATGGGCCAATCGAATGTGCAATGAAAATCAGGTTGTTGAATGCTTTTTCCTACGCCTATATGGATCCATGCGCTCTCTGAGCATTTGGCAGCGAGATCGGCCGAAATCATGGGCGCCGAACTTTTCTTGGCGCAAGAACCAGGCCGAAAAGGCTCCAATAGGTGTAATTGAACATGGGCCACTCGAATATGCAATTAAAATCAGGTTGTTGAGTGCTTTTCCCTACGCCTGTAAGGATCCATGCGCTCTCTAAGCATTTGTCGGCAAAAACGGCCGAAATCATAGGCGCCGAACTTTTCTTGGTGCAAGAACCAGGCCAAAAAGGCTGCACTAGGTGTATTGGAACATGGACCACTCGAATATGCAATGAGAATCAGGTTGTTGAGTGCTTTTCCCTACGCCTGTAGGGATCCATGCGCTCTCTGAGCATTTGGCGGCAAAAACGGCCGAAATCATGGGCGCCGAACTTTCCTTGGCGCAAGAACCAGGCCGAAAAGGCTCCAATAGGTGTAATTGAACATGGACCACTCGAATATGCAATAAAAATCAGGTTGTTGAATGCTTTTCCCTACGCCTGTAGGGATCCATGCGCTCTTTGAGCATTTGGCGGCAAAAACGACCGAAATCATGGGCACCGAACTTTTCTTGGCGCAAGAACCTGTTGAGTGATGCTTCCATTCGCATTCACGTCTGTCTGCCTCCCATCATATGTTCGTGTGTTGCATGCGTGGTGTGAGCGTGTGCAAGAATTTGTGTTTTGTGCGGTTTGGATTTTTTGAGTGTGTGCGAATGCTATTTGGCTTGAGCAGATATCTGAAGTGACTCATCTGCTCAAGTGCTTTCCGACGAGCCAAGGATCGCCTCAATCGAAGCACGAACGAGAAAGTTACGAACGTTCGAAGTTCGTATGCCTTTCATGTTTGGTTGTGGCGACTATGGGAAGTTGTGGGAATGACTTTATATGGGGTACAGACTTTTGGGGGTTGGGAAATTCGTACCCATCACTGTAGATGCTGCCAAATGGTTGGGAGAAACCAAACCAGGTTGGCAAGTGTGGCCAAGTTGGGTTGAGGTGGATTGTGGAGGTTGGGATAGTGACAAAGGTCAAAGTTGGGTTGCCTATGGGGAAGGGAATTGTGTGGCATGGGGTTTCCTTTGGTTTGGGGGCTCCTTGGGACCTTCCCTTTCGTCCTCCTCTTCCCTCCTACCTGGTTTAGTGCTACTCTAACTCTCTTGTGTGGTCAATTGTGAAATTGTGAGACTCTTGTGATTGAGTTAAGTTCTTATGGCAGCATACCCCCCTGTGCGCCAAAATTGATAACTCGAGAAATAGTTCACCGTTTCGTACGATTCAACTTGGGAATTGTAGCCACAGACTAGAGCTACAACATATCTGGGTTTGGTGAAGTTTTAACCGTGAATTTTCCGTCGACGGCGTTTCTTGTGAGCGCGACTTTTCTGTCCAGAATTCTAAGCCAACGATTTTGAGAAATTTAGGCACCTAATCTTCATAGACTCCGTCCTTAGTCTCTAACAGAACCAGGCCAAAAAGGCTCCAATATGTGTAATTGAACATGGGCCACTCGAATATGCAATGAAAATCAGGTTGTTGAATGCTTTTCCCTACGCCTGTAGGGATCCATGCGCTCTCTGAGCATTTTGTCGGCAAAACGGCCGAAATCATGGGCGCCAAACCTTTCTTGGCGCAAGAACCAGGCCGAGAAGGCTCCAATAGGTGTAATTGAACATGGGCCACTCGAATATGCAATGACAATCAGGTTGTTCAAAGCCTTTCCCTACGCCTGTAGGGATCCACGCGCTCTCTGAGCATTTTGTCGGCAAAACGGCCGAAATCATGGGCGCCGAACTTTTCTTGGCGCAAGAACCAGGCCGAAAAGGCTCCAACATGTGTATTTGAACATGGGTCACTCGAATATGCAATGACAATCAGGTTGTTCAAAGCCTTTCCCTACGCCTGTAGGGATCCACGCGCTCTCTGAGCATTTGTCGTCAAAAACGGTCGAAATCATGGGCGCCGAACTTTTCTTGGCGCAAGAACCAGGCCGAAAAGGCTCCAATAGGTGTAATTGAACATGGGCCACTCGAATATGCAATGACAATCAGGTTGTTGAATACTTTTCCCTACGCCTGTAGGGATCCATGCGCTCGCTGAGCATTTGGCGGCAAAATCGGCCGAAATCATGGGCGCCGAACTTTTCTTGGCGCAAGAACCAGGCCGAAAAAACTCCAATAGGTGTAATTGAACATGGGCCACTCAAATATGCAATGAAAATCAGGTTGTTGAATGCTTTTCCCTTCGCCTGTAGGGATCCATGTGTCAGAAACTAGCAGTGAGAAACAGAAATGAAGAAAGGAGGGGTTTGCACTAGCAGCAGTTGGCATACATATAGGAAACCCTAATTGGGTTGTACTCGCTATAGAGTACCCCACTGCAGGCTAGACAATTATAACATTCTGACACACCCCCATAGCCAAAGTGGGGTGTAATAAGCACAATGAGCAAGCATAGCAGTAGTTCACAATTATGAGCAAAGCTAGTGGTAGTCACAGCGGGCAAGTGAGGAGGAGGAGGGACTGTGAGACGAGAGAAGACGGGAGACGACGGCTGAAGCTGCAGACACACGGGCAACAGGAGCGGCTGGCACAGTGGCTACCGGGACAGCGCCCCGGGCTACTGAAGTAACTGGCTCACGGGCTACGAGGAGCTACAGGAGCAACGGACCCACGGGCGACAGGCGCAGCAGGCTCTCTGGGCTACCAGGACAGCGCCCCGGACTACAGGTGCTGCGGACGACAAGACGGCAGCCTCCTCTCAGCCTCCCCAAACAGTCCCACCCCCCCTGACACACACCCCCTGCTCACCCCTAGCTCCACTCCCCCTTCACCCCTTAGTACCACTCCGACGGCTCCAACAGATCCACCCCCCTCAGCGGCAGCTGCAGCACTGGGAGACGGAGGAGGAGGAGGAGCAGGGGACGGCACACAGAAACTGCACCCCCATACCCCCCACCCCAAACCCTAATTCAGGAGAACGGGCAGCAGCAGGGGTGGGGCGCCGTCAGAAGCACGGGGGACAGCGGGCAGCTCAGGGGAAGAGGAAACAGGGCGCCCACGGGCCTGGCGCAGCCCGTACGGGCCGCGCGCAGGCTGTACGGGCCGGGAGCGGGCCCTACGCAGGTCGCGCAGGCCGCGACGGGCGACGGGGGGCGACGCGCGGGTCCCCGTCGCCCGTCGCAGCGCCTCCCGGGAGCGACGCGCGGAGTGACGGGGCAGAAAGCCGCCGCGCGCCTCGGGGCGCATGGCGGGCAGAAAACTGCCGCGCGCCTCGGGGCGCACGGCGGGCAGAAAACCGCCGCACGCTCCGAGCGCGCGGATTGATGAAAAATCCGTCGCACGCCACGGGGCGTGCAACACACAGAGTAGCAGTAGCAGCGGAAGCAGTGAGGTGGTGGGCCCACCCACAGGATCGACCCAGGAGGGTCGACCTGCTCTGATAGCATGTCAGAAACTAGCAGTGAGAAACAGAAATGAAGAAAGGAGGGGTTTGCACTAGCAGCAGTTGGCATACATATAGGAAACCCTAATTGGGTTGTACTCGCTATAGAGTACCCCACTGCAGGCTAGACAATTATAACATTCTGACACCATGCGCTCTCTGAGCATTTGGCAGCGAAATCGGCCGAAATCATTGGCGCCGAACTTTTCTTTGCGCAAAAACCAGGCCGAAAAGGCTCCAATAGGTGTATTTGAACATGGGCCACTCGAATATGCAATGACAATCAGGTTGTTGAATGCTTTCCCCTACGCCGCTAGAGATCCATGCGCTCTCTGAGCATTTGGCGGCAAAAACGGCCGAAATCATTGGCGCCGAACTCTTCTTTGCGCAAAAACCAGGCCGAAAAGGCTCCAATAGGTGCTTTTTCCTACGCCTGTAGGGATCCATACGCTCGCTGAGCATTTGGCGGCAAAAACGGCCTAAATCATGGGCGCCGAACTTTTCTTAGCGCAAGAACCAGGCCAAAAAGGCTCCAATAGGTGTATTTGAACATGGGCCACACGAATATGCAATGACAATCAGGTTCTCGAATGCTTTTCCCTACGCCTGTAGGGATCTATGCGCTTAAGCATTTGTCGGCAAAAACGGCCGAAATCATGGGCGCCGAACTTTTCTTGGCGCAAGAACCAGGCCAAAAAGGCTCCAATAGGAGTATTTGAACATGGGCCACTCGAATATGCAATGAAAATCAGGTTGTTGAATGTTTTTCCCTACGCCTGTATGGATCCATGTGCTCTCTGAGCATTTGGCGGCAAAAACGGCCGAAATCATGAGTGCCGAACTTTTATTGGCGCAAGAACTAGGCCAAAAAGGCTCCAATAGGTGTGATTGAACATGGGCCACTCGAATATGCAATGAAAATCAGGTCGTTGAATGCTTCTCCCTACGCCTGTATGGATCCATGCGCTCGCTGAGCATTTGGCGGCAAAAACTGCCGAAATCATGGGCGCCGAACTTTTCTTGGCGCAAGAACCAGGCCGAAAAGGCTCCAAGAGGTGTGATTGAACATGGTGTCAGAATATTATGCTCTAGCCTGTAGTGGGGTGCTCTATAGCGAGTACAACTCTTCTAGGGTTTTGCTATTTGTATCCCCATTCTTGCTAGTGCAACCCTCTTCTTTCTTCTAAACTTTAACATGCTATCAGAGCAGGTCGATCCCCTTGGATCGATCCTGTGGGTGGGCTCAACAGGGGGCCGCGCGTTGCCCCCCCCCCCCCTACCTCCCTACCCTGTTTTTAGGGTTTGGGGGGTGGCGGTTGGGGGGTGGCGGTTGGGGGGTGGCGGGTGTGTGGCGTCGCCTGCTCCTCCTCCTCCTTCGTCTCCCACTGCTGCAGCTATCGCTGAGGGGGGTGGATGTGTGGGAGTGTACGGAGTGGTGCTAGGGGGGTGGAGTGTGAGTAGAGCTAGGGTTTGAACAGGGGGTGTGTGAAATGGGGGTGGGACAGTTGGGGGAGGTTGAATGGAGGCGGTCGTCGTGTCGTCAGCAGCAGCAGCAGTCCGGAGGCTACAATCTCCGGTAGTCGCCAGTCGCCCGTGGGTCCGTTGCTCGTCTGCCGCTACTTTTAGCCGCGGGGCCAGTTACCCCAGTAGTCCGGAGCGCTGTTCCGATAGCCACTGAGCCAGCAGCTCGTCTGTGTGTCTGCAGCGTCAGCAGTCGCCTCCCATCTTCTCTCCCCCACAGTCTCTCCTCCTCCTCACTTGCCCTCTGTGATAGCCTCTAGCTTTGCTTATATTTGTTAACTATAAAACTGCTACCTCTTGTACTTGTGCTCAGAATGTGTGGTGACATTGTGATCCACCCTGAGCTTGTTTTCTTTTGCTTGCTCTGCTGATTACACCCCACTTTGGCTATGGGGGTGTGTCAGAATATTATGCTCTAGCCTGTAGTGGGGTGCTCTATAGCGAGTACAACTCTTCTAGGGTTTTGCTATTTGTATCCCCATTCTTGCTAGTGCAACCCTCTTCTTTCTTCTAAACTTTAACACATGGGCCACTCGAATATGCAATGAAAATCAGGTCGTTGAATGCTTTTCGCTACGCCTGTAGGGATCCATGCGCTCTCTGAGCATTTGTCGGCAAATCGGCCGAAATCATGGGCGCCGAACTTTTCTTGGCGCAAGAACCAGGCCGAAAAGGCTCCAATAGGTGTAATTGAACATGGGCCACTCGAATATGCAATGAAAATCAGGTTGTTGAATGCTTTTCGCTACGCCTGTAGGGATCCATGCGCTCTCTGAGCATTTGGCGGCAAATCGACCGAAATTATGGGCGCCGAACTTTTCTTGGCGCAAGCACCAGGCCGAAAAGGCTCCAATAGGTGTAATTGAACATGGGCCACTCGAATATGCAATGACAATCAGGTTGTTGAATGCTTTTTTCTATGCCTGTAGGGATCCACGCGCTCTCTGAGCATGTTGTCGGCAAAAATGGCCGAAATCATGGGCGCCGAACTTTTCTTGGCGAAAGAACCAGGCCGAAAAGGCTCCAATAGGTGTAATTGAACATGGGCCACTCGAATATGCAATGAAAATCAGGTTGTTGAATGCCTTTCCCTACGCCTGTAGGGATCCATGCGCTCTCTGAGCATTTGTCGGCAAAAACTGCCGAAATCATGGGCGCCGAACTTTTCTTGGCGCAAGAACCAGGCCGAAAAGGCTCCAATAGGTGTAATTGAACATGGGCCACTCGAATATGCAATGAAAATCAGGTTGTTGAATGCCTTTCCCTACGCCTGTAGGGATCCATGCGCTCTCTGTGCATTTGTCGGCAAAAACTGCCGAAATGATGGGCGCCGAACTTTTCTTGGCGCAAGAACCAGGCCGAAAAGGCTCCAATAGGAGTATTTGAACATGAGCCACTCGAATATGCAATAACAATCAGGTTGTTGAATGCTTTTCCCTACGCCTGTAGAGATCCACGCGCTCTCTGAGCATTTGGCGGCGAAATCGGCCGAAATCATGGGCGCCGAACTTCTCTTGGCGCAAGAACCAGGCCGAAAAGGCTCTAATAGGAGTATTTGAACATGGGCCACTCGAATATGCAATGAAAATTATGTTGTTGAATGCTTTTCCCTACGCCTGTAGGGATCCATGCGCTCTCTGAGCATTTGGCGGCAAAAACGGCCGAAATCATGGGCGCCGAACTTCTCTTGGCGCAAGAACCAGGCCGAAAAGGCTCTAATAAGTGTAATTGAACATGGGCCACTCGAATATGCAATGAAAATTATGTTGTTGAATGCTTTTCCCTACGCCTGTAGGGATCCATGCGCTCTTTAAGCATTTGGCGGCAAAAACGGCCGAAATCATGGGCGCCGAACTTTTCTTGGCGCAAGAACCAGGCCGAAAAGGCTACAATAGGTGTAATTGAACATGGGCCACTCGAATATGCAATGAAAATCAGGTTGTTGAATGCTTTTCCCTACGCTTGTAGGGATCCATGCGCTCTCTAAGCATTTGGCGGCAAAAACGGCCGAAATCATGGGCGCCGAACTTTTCTTGGCGCAAGAACCAGGCCAAAAAGGTTGCACTAGGAGTATTGGAACATGGGCCACTCGAATATGCAATGACAATCAGGTTGTTGAATGCTTTTCCCTACGCCTGTAGGGATCCATGCGCTCTCTGAGCATTTGGCGGCAAAATCGGCCGAAATTATGGGCGCCGAACTTTTCTTGACGCAAGAACCAGGCCGAAAAGGCTTAAATAGGTGTAATTGAACATGGAATATGCAATGAAAATCAGGTTGTTGAATGTTTTTCCCTATGCCTGTAGGGATCCATGCGCTCTCTGAGCATTTGGCGGCAAAATCGGCCAAAATTATTGGCGCCGAACTTTTCTTGACGCAAGAACCAGGCCGAAAAGGCTCCAATAGGTGTAATTGAACATGGGCCACTCGAATATGCAATGAAAATCAGGTTGTTGGATGCTTTTCCCTACGCCTGTAGGGATCCATGCGCTCTCTGAGCATTTGGCAGCGAAATCGGCCGAAATCATGGGCGCCGAACTTTTCTTGGCGCAAGAACCAGGCCGAAAAGGCTCCAATAAGTATAATTGAACATGGGCCACTCGAATATGCAATGAAAATCAGGTTGTTGAATGCTTTTCCCTACGCCTGTAGGGATCCATGCGCTCTCTGAGCATTTGGCGGCAAAAACGGCCGAAATCATGGGCGCTGAACTTTTCTTGGCGCAAGAACCAGGCCAAAAAGGCTGCACTAGGTGTATTGGAACATGGGCCACTAGAATATGCAATGACAATCAGGTTGTTGAATGCTTTTCCCTACGCCTGTAAGGATCCATGCGCTCTCTGAGCATTTGGCGGCAAAAACGGCCGAAATCATGGGCGCCGAACTTTTCTTGGTGCAAGAACCAGGCCAAAAAGGCTCCAATCGGTGTAATTGAACATAAGCCACTCGAATATGCAATGACAATCAGGTTGTTGAATACTTTTCCCTACGCCTGTAGGGATCCATGCGCTCTCTGGGCATTTGTCGGCAAAAACTGCCGAAATCATGGGCGCCGAACTTTTCTTGGCGCAAGAACAGGCGGAAAAGGCTCCAATAGGAGTATTTGAAGATGAGCCACTCGAATATGCAATAACAATCAGGTTGTTGAATGCTTTTCCCTACGCCTGTAGGGATCCACGCGCTCTCTGAGCATTTGGCGGCAAAATCGGCCGAAATCATGGGCGCCCTTGGCGCAAGAACCATGCCGAAAAGGCTCCAATAGGTGTAATTGAATATGGGCCACTCGAATATGCAATGAAAATCAGGTTGTTGAATGCTTTTCCCTACGCCTGTAGGGATCCATGCGCTCTCTGAGCATTTGGCGGCAAAATCGGCCGAAATCATGGGCGCGGAACTTTTTTTGGCGCAAGAACCAGGCCGAAAATGCTCCAATAGGTGTAACTGAACATGGGCCACTCGAATATGCAATGGAAATCAGGTTGTTGACTGCTTTTTTCTACGCCTGTAGGGATCCACGCGCTCTCTGAGCATGTTGTCGGCAAAAATGGCCGAAATCATGGGCGCCGAACTTTTCTTGGCGAAAGAACCAGGCCGAAAAGGCTCCAATAGGTGTAATTGAACATGGGCCACTCGAATATGCAATGAAAATCAGGTTGTTGAATGCCTTTCCCTACGCCTGTAGGGATCCATGCGCTCTCTGAGCATTTGTCGGCAAAAACTGCCGAAATCATGGGCGCCGAACTTTTCTTGGCGCAAGAACCAGGCCGAAAAGGCTCCAAGAGGTGTGATTGAACATGGGCCACTCGAATATGCAATGAAAATCAGGTCGTTGAATGCTTTTCGCTACGCCTGTAGGGATCCATGCGCTCTCTGAGCATTTGTCGGCAAATCGGCCGAAATCATGGGCGCCGAACTTTTCTTGGCGCAAGAACCACGCCGAAATGGCTCCAATAGGTGTAATTGAACATGGGCCACTCGAATATGCAATTAAAATCAGGTTGTTGAATGCTTTTCGCTACGCCTGTAGGGATCCATGCGCTCTCTGAGCATTTGGCGGCAAATCAACCGAAATTATGGGCGCCGAACTTTTCTTGGCGCAAGCACCAGGCCGAAAAGGCTCCAATAGGTGTAATTGAACATGGGCCACTCGAATATGCAATGACAATCAGGTTGTTGAATGCTTTTTTCTACGCCTGTAGGGATCCACGCGCTCTCTGAGCATGTTGTCGGCAAAAATGACCGAAATCATGGGCGCCGAACTTTTCTTGGCGAAAGAACCAGGCCGAAAAGGCTCCAATAGGTGCAATTGAACATGGGCCACTCGAATATGCAATGAAAATCAGGTTGTTGAATGCCTTTCCCTACGCCTGTAGGGATCCATGCGCTCTCTGAGCATTTGTCGGCAAAAACTGCCGAAATCATGGGCGCCGAACTTTTCTTGGCGCAAGAACCAGGCCGAAAAGGCTCCAATAGGTGTAATTGAACATGGGCCACTCGAATATGCAATGAAAATCAGGTTGTTGAATGCCTTTCCCTACGCCTGTAGGGATCCATGCGCTCTCTGTGCATTTGTCGGCAAAAACTGCCGAAATGATGGGCGCCGAACTTTTCTTGGCACAAGAACCAGGCCGAAAAGGCTCCAATAGGAGTATTTGAACATGATCCACTCGAATATGCAATAACAATCAGGTTGTTGAATGCTTTTCCCTACGCCTGTAGGGATCCACGCGCTCTCTGAGCATTTGGCGGCGAAATCGGCCGAAATCATGGGCGCCGAACTTCTCTTGGCGCAAGAACCAGGCCGAAAAGGCTCTAATAGGAGTATTTGAACATGGGCCACTCGAATATGCAATGAAAATTATGTTGTTGAATGCTTTTCCCTACGCCTGTAGGGATCCACGCGCTCTCTGAGCATTTGGCGGCAAAAACGGCCGAAATCATGGGCGCCGAACTTCTCTTGGCGCAAGAACCAGGCCAAAAAGGCTCTAATAGGTGTAATTGAACATGGGCCACTCGAATATGCAATGAAAATTATGTTGTTGAATGCTTTTCCCTACGCCTGTAGGGATCCATGCGCTCTTTAAGCATTTGGCGGCAAAAACGGCCGAAATCATGGGCGCCGAACTTTTCTTGGCGCAAGAACCAGGCCGAAAAGGCTACAATAGGTGTAATTGAACATGGTCCACTCGAATATGCAATGAAAATCAGGTTGTTGAATGCTTTTCCCTACGCTTGTAGGGATCCATGCGCTCTCTAAGCATTTGGCGGCAAAAACGGCCGAAATCATGGGCGCCGAACTTTTCTTGGCGCAAGAACCAGGCCAAAAAGGTTGCACTAGGAGTATTGGAACATGGGCCACTCGAATATGCAATGAAAATCAGGTTGTTGAATGCTTTTCCCTACGCCTGTAGGGATCCATGCGCTCTCTGAGCATTTGGCGGCAAAATCGGCCGAAATTATGGGCGCCGAACTTTTCTTGACGCAAGAACCAGGCCGAAAAGGCTTAAATAGGTGTAATTGAACATGGAATATGCAATGAAAATCAGGTTGTTGAATGTTTTTCCCTATGCCTGTAGGGATCCATGCGCTCTCTGAGCATTTGGCGGCAAAATCGGCCAAAATTATTGGCGCCGAACTTTTCTTGACGCAAGAACCAGGCCGAAAAGGCTCCAATAGGTGTAATTGAACATGGGCCACTCGAATATGCAATGAAAATCAGGTTGTTGGATGCTTTTCCCTACGCCTGTAGGGATCCATGCGCTCTCTGAGCATTTGGCAGCGAAATCGGCCGAAATCATGGGCGCCGAACTTTTCTTGGCGCAAGAACCAGGCCGAAAAGGCTCCAATAAGTATAATTGAACAGGGGCCACTCGAATATGCAATGAAAATCAGGTTGTTGAATGCTTTTCCCTACGCCTGTAGGGATCCATGCGCTCTCTGAGCATTTGGCGGCAAAAACGGCCGAAATCATGGGCGCTGAACTTTTTTTGGCGCAAGAACCAGGCCAAAAAGGCTGCACTAGGTGTATTGGAACATGGGCCACTCGAATATGCAATGACAATCAGGTTGTTGAATGCTTTTCCCTACGCCTGTAAGGATCCATGCGCTCTCTGAGCATTTGGCGGCAAAAACGGCCGAAATCATGGGCGCCGAACTTTTCTTGGTGCAAGAACCAGGCCAAAAAGGCTCCAATCGGTGTAATTGAACATAAGCCACTCGAATATGCAATGACAATCAGGTTGTTGAATACTTTTCCCTACGCCTGTAGGGATCCATGCGCTCTCTGAGCATTTGTCGGCAAAAACTGCCGAAATCATGGGCGCCGAACTTTTCTTGGCGCAAGAACAGGCGGAAAAGGCTCCAATAGGAGTATTTGAAGATGAGCCACTCGAATATGCAATAACAATCAGGTTGTTGAATGCTTTTCCCTACGCCTGTAGGGATCCACGCGCTCTCTGAGCATTTGGCGGCAAAATCGGCCGAAATCATGGGCGCCCTTGGCGCAAGAACCATGCCGAAAAGGCTCCAATAGGTGTAATTGAATATGGGCCACTCGAATATGCAATGAAAATCAGGTTGTTGAATGCTTTTTCCTACGCCTGTAGGGATCCATGCGCTCTCTGCGCATTTGGCAGCGAAATCGGCCGAAATCATGGGCGCCGAACTTTTCTTGGCGCAAGAACCAGGCCGAAAAGGCTCCAATAAGTATAATTGAACATGGGCCACTCGAATATGCAATGAAAATCAGGTTGTTGAATGCTTTTCCCTACGCCTGTAGGGATCCATGCGCTCTCTGAGCATTTGGCGGCAAAAACGGCCGAAATCATGGGCGCTGAACTTTTCTTGGCGCAAGAACCAGGCCAAAAAGGCTGCACTAGGTGTATTGGAACATGGGCCACTAGAATATGCAATGACAATCAGGTTGTTGAATGCTTTTCCCTACGCCTGTAAGGATCCATGCGCTCTCTGAGCATTTGGCGGCAAAAACGGCCGAAATCATGGGCGCCGAACTTTTCTTGGTGCAAGAACCAGGCCAAAAAGGCTCCAATCGGTGTAATTGAACATAAGCCACTCGAATATGCAATGACAATCAGGTTGTTGAATACTTTTCCCTACGCCTGTAGGGATCCATGCGCTCTCTGGGCATTTGTCGGCAAAAACTGCCGAAATCATGGGCGCCGAACTTTTCTTGGCGCAAGAACAGGCGGAAAAGGCTCCAATAGGAGTATTTGAAGATGAGCCACTCGAATATGCAATAACAATCAGGTTGTTGAATGCTTTTCCCTACGCCTGTAGGGATCCACGCGCTCTCTGAGCATTTGGCGGCAAAATCGGCCGAAATCATGGGCGCCCTTGGCGCAAGAACCATGCCGAAAAGGCTCCAATAGGTGTAATTGAATATGGGCCACTCGAATATGCAATGAAAATCAGGTTGTTGAATGCTTTTCCCTACGCCTGTAGGGATCCATGCGCTCTCTGAGCATTTGGCGGCAAAATCGGCCGAAATCATGGGCGCCCTTGGCGCAAGAACCATGCCGAAAAGGCTCCAATAGGTGTAATTGAATATGGGCCACTCGAATATGCAATGAAAATCAGGTTGTTGGATGCTTTTCCCTACGCCTGTAGGGATCCATGCGCTCTCTGAGCATTTGGCAGCGAAATCGGCCGAAATCATGGGCGCCGAACTTTTCTTGGCGCAAGAACCAGGCCGAAAAGGCTCCAATAAGTATAATTGAACATGGGCCACTCGAATATGCAATGAAAATCAGGTTGTTGAATGCTTTTCCCTACGCCTGTAGGGATCCATGCGCTCTCTGAGCATTTGGCGGCAAAAACGGCCGAAATCATGGGCGCTGAACTTTTCTTGGCGCAAGAACCAGGCCAAAAAGGCTGCACTAGGTGTATTGGAACATGGGCCACTAGAATATGCAATGACAATCAGGTTGTTGAATGCTTTTCCCTACGCCTGTAAGGATCCATGCGCTCTCTGAGCATTTGGCGGCAAAAACGGCCGAAATCATGGGCGCCGAACTTTTCTTGGTGCAAGAACCAGGCCAAAAAGGCTCCAATCGGTGTAATTGAACATAAGCCACTCGAATATGCAATGACAATCAGGTTGTTGAATACTTTTCCCTACGCCTGTAGGGATCCATGCGCTCTCTGGGCATTTGTCGGCAAAAACTGCCGAAATCATGGGCGCCGAACTTTTCTTGGCGCAAGAACAGGCGGAAAAGGCTCCAATAGGAGTATTTGAAGATGAGCCACTCGAATATGCAATAACAATCAGGTTGTTGAATGCTTTTCCCTACGCCTGTAGGGATCCACGCGCTCTCTGAGCATTTGGCGGCAAAATCGGCCGAAATCATGGGCGCCCTTGGCGCAAGAACCATGCCGAAAAGGCTCCAATAGGTGTAATTGAATATGGGCCACTCGAATATGCAATGAAAATCAGGTTGTTGAATGCTTTTCCCTACGCCTGTAGGGATCCATGCGCTCTCTGAGCATTTGGCGGCAAAATCGGCCGAAATCATGGGCGCGGAACTTTTTTTGGCGCAAGAACCAGGCCGAAAATGCTCCAATAGGTGTAACTGAACATGGGCCACTCGAATATGCAATGGAAATCAGGTTGTTGACTGCTTTTTTCTACGCCTGTAGGGATCCACGCGCTCTCTGAGCATGTTGTCGGCAAAAATGGCCGAAATCATGGGCGCCGAACTTTTCTTGGCGAAAGAACCAGGCCGAAAAGGCTCCAATAGGTGTAATTGAACATGGGCCACTCGAATATGCAATGAAAATCAGGTTGTTGAATGCCTTTCCCTACGCCTGTAGGGATCCATGCGCTCTCTGAGCATTTGTCGGCAAAAACTGCCGAAATCATGGGCGCCGAACTTTTCTTGGCGCAAGAACCAGGCCGAAAAGGCTCCAAGAGGTGTGATTGAACATGGGCCACTCGAATATGCAATGAAAATCAGGTCGTTGAATGCTTTTCGCTACGCCTGTAGGGATCCATGCGCTCTCTGAGCATTTGTCGGCAAATCGGCCGAAATCATGGGCGCCGAACTTTTCTTGGCGCAAGAACCACGCCGAAATGGCTCCAATAGGTGTAATTGAACATGGGCCACTCGAATATGCAATTAAAATCAGGTTGTTGAATGCTTTTCGCTACGCCTGTAGGGATCCATGCGCTCTCTGAGCATTTGGCGGCAAATCAACCGAAATTATGGGCGCCGAACTTTTCTTGGCGCAAGCACCAGGCCGAAAAGGCTCCAATAGGTGTAATTGAACATGGGCCACTCGAATATGCAATGACAATCAGGTTGTTGAATGCTTTTTTCTACGCCTGTAGGGATCCACGCGCTCTCTGAGCATGTTGTCGGCAAAAATGACCGAAATCATGGGCGCCGAACTTTTCTTGGCGAAAGAACCAGGCCGAAAAGGCTCCAATAGGTGCAATTGAACATGGGCCACTCGAATATGCAATGAAAATCAGGTTGTTGAATGCCTTTCCCTACGCCTGTAGGGATCCATGCGCTCTCTGAGCATTTGTCGGCAAAAACTGCCGAAATCATGGGCGCCGAACTTTTCTTGGCGCAAGAACCAGGCCGAAAAGGCTCCAATAGGTGTAATTGAACATGGGCCACTCGAATATGCAATGAAAATCAGGTTGTTGAATGCCTTTCCCTACGCCTGTAGGGATCCATGCGCTCTCTGTGCATTTGTCGGCAAAAACTGCCGAAATGATGGGCGCCGAACTTTTCTTGGCACAAGAACCAGGCCGAAAAGGCTCCAATAGGAGTATTTGAACATGATCCACTCGAATATGCAATAACAATCAGGTTGTTGAATGCTTTTCCCTACGCCTGTAGGGATCCACGCGCTCTCTGAGCATTTGGCGGCGAAATCGGCCGAAATCATGGGCGCCGAACTTCTCTTGGCGCAAGAACCAGGCCGAAAAGGCTCTAATAGGAGTATTTGAACATGGGCCACTCGAATATGCAATGAAAATTATGTTGTTGAATGCTTTTCCCTACGCCTGTAGGGATCCACGCGCTCTCTGAGCATTTGGCGGCAAAAACGGCCGAAATCATGGGCGCCGAACTTCTCTTGGCGCAAGAACCAGGCCAAAAAGGCTCTAATAGGTGTAATTGAACATGGGCCACTCGAATATGCAATGAAAATTATGTTGTTGAATGCTTTTCCCTACGCCTGTAGGGATCCATGCGCTCTTTAAGCATTTGGCGGCAAAAACGGCCGAAATCATGGGCGCCGAACTTTTCTTGGCGCAAGAACCAGGCCGAAAAGGCTACAATAGGTGTAATTGAACATGGTCCACTCGAATATGCAATGAAAATCAGGTTGTTGAATGCTTTTCCCTACGCTTGTAGGGATCCATGCGCTCTCTAAGCATTTGGCGGCAAAAACGGCCGAAATCATGGGCGCCGAACTTTTCTTGGCGCAAGAACCAGGCCAAAAAGGTTGCACTAGGAGTATTGGAACATGGGCCACTCGAATATGCAATGAAAATCAGGTTGTTGAATGCTTTTCCCTACGCCTGTAGGGATCCATGCGCTCTCTGAGCATTTGGCGGCAAAATCGGCCGAAATTATGGGCGCCGAACTTTTCTTGACGCAAGAACCAGGCCGAAAAGGCTTAAATAGGTGTAATTGAACATGGAATATGCAATGAAAATCAGGTTGTTGAATGTTTTTCCCTATGCCTGTAGGGATCCATGCGCTCTCTGAGCATTTGGCGGCAAAATCGGCCAAAATTATTGGCGCCGAACTTTTCTTGACGCAAGAACCAGGCCGAAAAGGCTCCAATAGGTGTAATTGAACATGGGCCACTCGAATATGCAATGAAAATCAGGTTGTTGGATGCTTTTCCCTACGCCTGTAGGGATCCATGCGCTCTCTGAGCATTTGGCAGCGAAATCGGCCGAAATCATGGGCGCCGAACTTTTCTTGGCGCAAGAACCAGGCCGAAAAGGCTCCAATAAGTATAATTGAACATGGGCCACTCGAATATGCAATGAAAATCAGGTTGTTGAATGCTTTTCCCTACGCCTGTAGGGATCCATGCGCTCTCTGAGCATTTGGCGGCAAAAACGGCCGAAATCATGGGCGCTGAACTTTTTTTGGCGCAAGAACCAGGCCAAAAAGGCTGCACTAGGTGTATTGGAACATGGGCCACTCGAATATGCAATGACAATCAGGTTGTTGAATGCTTTTCCCTACGCCTGTAAGGATCCATGCGCTCTCTGAGCATTTGGCGGCAAAAACGGCCGAAATCATGGGCGCCGAACTTTTCTTGGTGCAAGAACCAGGCCAAAAAGGCTCCAATCGGTGTAATTGAACATAAGCCACTCGAATATGCAATGACAATCAGGTTGTTGAATACTTTTCCCTACGCCTGTAGGGATCCATGCGCTCTCTGAGCATTTGTCGGCAAAAACTGCCGAAATCATGGGCGCCGAACTTTTCTTGGCGCAAGAACAGGCGGAAAAGGCTCCAATAGGAGTATTTGAAGATGAGCCACTCGAATATGCAATAACAATCAGGTTGTTGAATGCTTTTCCCTACGCCTGTAGGGATCCACGCGCTCTCTGAGCATTTGGCGGCAAAATCGGCCGAAATCATGGGCGCCCTTGGCGCAAGAACCATGCCGAAAAGGCTCCAATAGGTGTAATTGAATATGGGCCACTCGAATATGCAATGAAAATCAGGTTGTTGAATGCTTTTTCCTACGCCTGTAGGGATCCATGCGCTCTCTGCGCATTTGGCGGCAAAATCGGCCGAAATCATGGGCGCGGAACTTTTTTTGGCGCAAGAACCAGGCCGAAAATGCTCCAATAGGTGTGATTGAACATGGGCCACTCGAATATGCAATGGAAATCAGGTTGTTGACTGCTTTTCCCTACGCCTGTAGGGATCCATGCGCTCTCTAAGCATTTGTCGGCAAAAATGGCCGAAATCATGGGCGCCGAACTTTTCTTGGCGCAAGAACCAGGCCAAAAATGCTGCACTAGGTGTATTGGAACATGGGCCACTCGAATATGCAATGACAATCAGGTTGTTGAATGCTTTTCCCTACGCCTGTAGGGATCCATGCGCTCTTTGAACATTTGGCGGCAAAAACGGCCGAAATCATGGGCGCCGAACTTTTCTTGGCGCAAGAACCAGGCCGAAAAGGCTCCAATAGGTGTATTAGAACATGGGCCACTCGAATATGCAATGACAATCAGGTTGTTGAATGCTTTCCCCTACGCCTGTAGAGATCCATGCGCTCTCTAAGCATTTGGCTGCAAAAACGGTCGAAATCATGGGCGCCGAACTTTTATTGGTGCAAGAACCAGGCAAAAAAGGCTTCAATAGGTATTTGAACATGGGCCACTCGAATATGCAATGAAAATCAGGTTGTTGAATGCTTTTTCCTACGCCTGTAGGGATCCATGCGCTCGCTGAGCATTTGGCGGCAAAAACTGCCGAAATCATGGGCGTCGAACTTTTCTTGGCGCAAGAACCAGGCCGAAAATGCTCCAATAGGTGTGATTGAACACGGGCCACTCGAATATGCAATGAAAAGCAGGTTGTTGAATGCTTTTCCCTACGCCTGTAGGGATCCATTCGCTCTCTGAGCATTTGGCGGCAAAAACGGCCGAAATCATGGGCGCCGAACTTTTCTTGGCGCAAGAACCAGGCCGAAAAGGCTCCAATAGGTGTATTTGAACATGGGCCACTCGAATATGCAATGAAAAGCAGGTTGTTGAATGCTTTTCCCTACGCCTGTAGGGATCCATGCGTTCTCTAAGCATTTGGCGGCAAAAACGGCCGAAATCATGGGCGCCGAACGCTTCTTGGCGCAAGAACCAGGCCGAAAAGGCTCCAATAGGTGTAATTGCACCTGGGCCACTCTAATATGCAATGAAAATCCGGTTGTTGGATGCTTTTCCCTACGCCTGTAAGAATCCATGCGCTCTCTGAGCATTTGGTAGCGAAATCGGCCGAAATCATGGGCGCCGAATTTTTCTTGGCGCAAGAACCAGGCCGAAAATGCTCCAATAGGTGTAATTGAACATGGGCCACTCGAATATGCAATGAAAATCAGGTTGTTGACTGCTTTTCCCTACGCCTGTAGGGATCCATGCGCTCTTTAAGCACTTGGCGGCAAAAACGGCCGAAATCATGGGCGCCGAACTTTTCTTGGCGCAAGAACCAGGCCAAAAGGGCTGCACTAGGTGTATTGGAACATGGGCCACTCGAATATGCAATGACAATCAGATTGTTGAATGCTTTTCCCTACGCCTGTAAGGATCCACGCGCTCTCTGAGCATTTTGTCGGCAAAAACGGCCGAAATCATGGGCGCCGAACTTTTCTTGGCGCAAGAACCAGGCCGAAAAGGCTCCAATAGGTGTAATTGAACATGGGCCATTCGAATATGCAATGAAAATCAGGTTGTTGAATGCCTTTCCTTTTGCCTATAGGGATCCATGCACTCTCTGAGCATTTGGCAGCGAAAACGGCCGAAATCATGGGCGCCGAACTTTTCTTGGCGCAAGAACCAGGCCGAAAAGGCTCCAATAGGTGTAATTGAACATGGGCCACTCGAATATGCAAGCAAAATCAGGTTGTTGAATGCTTTTCCCTACGCCTGTAGGGATCCATGCGCTCTCTAAGCATTTGTCGGCAAAAACGGTCGAAATCATGGGCGCCGAACTTTTCTTGGCGCAAGAACCAGGCCAAAAAGGCTGCACTAGGTGTATTGGAACATGGGCCACTCGAATATGCAATGACAATCAGGTTGTTGAATGCTTTTCCCTACGCCTGTAGGGATCCATGCACTCTCTGAGGATTTGGCGGCAAAATCGGCCGAAATTATGGGCGCCGAACTTTTCTTGACGCAAGAACCAGGCCGAAAAGGCTCCAATAGGTGTAATTGAACATGGGCCACTCGAATATGCAATGAAAATCAGGTTGTTGGATGCTTTTCCCTACGCCTGTAGGGATCCATGCGCTCTCTGGGCATTTGGCAGCGAAATCGGCCGAAATCATGGGCGCCGAACTTTTCTTGGCGCAAGAACCAGGCCGAAAAGGCTCCAATAAGTATAATTGAACATGGGCCACTCGAATATGCAATGAAAATCAGGTTGTTGAATGCTTTTCCCTACGCCTGTAGGGATCCATGCGCTCTCTAAGCATTTGTCGGCAAAAACGGCCGAAATCATGGGCGCCGAACTTTTCTTGGCGCAAGAACCAGGCCAAAAAGGCTGCACTAGGTGTATTGGAACATGGGCCACTCGAATATGCAATGAAAATCAGGTTGTTGAATGCTTTTCCCTACGCCTGTAGGGATCCATGCGCTCTCTAAGCATTTGGCGGCAAAAACGGCCGAAAACAAGGGCGCCGAACTTTTCTTGGCGCAAGAACCAGGCCAAAAAGGCTGCACTAGGAGTATTGGAACATGGGCCACTCGAATATGCAATGACAATCAGGTTGTTGAATGCTTTTCCCTACGCCTGTAGGGATCCATGCGCTCTCTGAGCATTTGGCGGCAAAATCGGCCGAAATTATGGGCGCCGAACTTTTCTTGACGCAAGAACCAGGCCGAAAAGGCTCCAATAGGTGTAATTGAACATCGAATATGCAATGAAAATCAGGTTGTTGAATGTTTTTCCCTATGCCTGTAGGAATCCATGCGCTCTCTGAGCATTTGGCGGCAAAATCGGCCAAAATTATTGGCGCCGAACTTTTCTTGACGCAAGAACCAGGCCGAAAAGGCTCCAATAGGTGTAATTGAACATGGGCCACTCGAATATGCAATGAAAATCAGGTTGTTGGATGCTTTTCCCTACGCCTGTAGGGATCCATGCGCTCTCTGAGCATTTGGCAGCGAAATCGGCCGAAATCATGGGCGCCGAACTTTTCTTGGCGCGAGAACCAGGCCGAAAAGGCTCCAATAAGTATAATTGAACATGGGCCACTCGAATATGCAATGGAAATCAGGTTGTTGACTGCTTTTCCCTACGCCTGTAGGGATCCATGCGCTCTCTAAGCATGGAATCATAGGCGCCGAACTTTTCTTGGCGCTAGAACCAGGTCGAAAAGGCTACAATAGGTGTAATTGAACATGGGCCACTTGAATATGCAATAAAAATCAGGTTGTTGAATGCTTTTCCCTACGCATGTAGGGATCCATGCGCTTTCTGAGCATTTGGCGCCAAAAACGGCCGAAATCATGGGCGCCGAACTTTTCTTGGCGCAAAAACCAGGCCAAAAAGGCTCCAATAGGTGTATTGAATATGGTCCACTCGAATATGCAATGAAAATCAGGTTGTTGAATGTTTTTCCCTACGCATTTAGGGATCCATGCGCTCTCTGCGCATTTGGCGGCAAAATCGGCCGAACTCATGGGCGCCGAACTTTTATTGGCGCAAGAACCAGGCGAAAAAGGCTCCATTAGGTGTGATTGAACATGGGCCGCTTGAATATGCAATGAAAATCATGTTGTTGAATGCTTTTCTCTACGCCTGGAGGGATCCATGCGCTCTCTGAGTATTTGTCGGCAAAAACTGCCGAAATCATGGGCGCCGAACTTTTCTTGGCGCAAGAACCAGGCCGAAAAGGCTCCAATAGGTGTATTTGAACATGGGCCACTCGAATATGCAATGAAAATCAGGTTGTTGAATTCTTTTCCCTACGCCTGTAGGGATCCATGCACTCTCTGAGCATTTGGCGGCAAAATCGGCCAAAATTACAGGCGCCGAACTTTTCTTGGCGCAAGAACTCAGTCAAAAAGGCTCCAATACGTGTATTGGAACATGGGCCACTCAAATATGCAATGATAATCATGTTGTTGAATGTCTTTCCCTACGCCTGTAGGGATCCATGCGCTCTGTGAGCATTTGTCGCGCCGAACTTTTCTTGGCGCAAGAACCAGGCCGAAAAGGCTCCAATAGGTGTATTTAGACATGGGCCACTCGAATATGCAATGACAATCAGGTTGTTGAATGCCTTTCCCTACGCCTGTAGATATCCATGTGCTCTCTGAGCATTTGTCGGCAAGAACGGCCGAAATCATGGGTGCCGAACTTTTCTTGGCGCAAGAACCAGGCCAAAAAGGCTCCAATACGTGTATGTGAGCATGGGCCACTCGAATATGCAATGGCAATCAGGTTGTTGAATGCTTTTCCCTACGTCTGTATGGATCCATGCGCTCGCTGAGGATTTGTCGGGAAAAACGGCCGAAATTATGGGCGCCGAACTTTTCTTGGCGCAAGAACCAGGCCGAAAAGGCTCCAATAAGTGTATTTAGACATGGGCCACTCGAATATGCAATGACAATCAGGTTGTTGAATGCCTTTCCCTACGCCTGTAGATATCCATATGCTCTCTGAGCATTTGTCGGCAAGAACGGCCGAAATCATGGGTGCCGAACTTTTCTTGGCGCAAGAAAAAGGCCAAAAAGGCTCCAATACGTGTATGTGAGCATGGGCCACTCGAATATGCAATGACAATCAGGTTGTTGAATGCTTTTCCCTACGTCTGTATGGATCCATGCGCTCGCTGAGGATTTGTCGGCAAAAACGGCCGAAATTATGGGCGCCGGACTTTTCTTGGCGCAAGAACCAGGCAGAAAAGGCTCCAATATGTGTATTTGAACATGGGCCACTCAAATATGCAATGACAAACAGGTTGTTGAATGCTTTGCCCTACGCCTGTAGGGATCCATGCGCTCTCTGAGCATTTTCGGCAAAATTGGCCGAAATCATGGGCGCCGAACTTTTTTTGGCGCAAGAACCAGGCCGAAAAGACTCCAATAGGTGGAATTGAACATGGGCCACCGGAATATGCAACGAAAATCAGGTTGTTGAATGCTTTTCCCTACGCCTGTAGGGATCCATGTGCTCAGTGAGCATTTGACGCCAAAAACGGCAGAAATCACAGGCGCCGAACTTTTCTTGACGCAAGAACCAGGCCGAAAAGGCTCCAATATGTGTATTTGAACATGGGCCACTCAAATATGCAATGACAAACAGGTTGTTGAATGCTTTGCCCTACGCCTGTAGGGATCCATGCGCTCTCTGAGCATTTTCGGCAAAATTGGCCGAAATCATGGGCGCCGAACTTTTCTTGGCGCAAGAACCAGGCGAAAAGACTCCAATAGGTGGAATTGAACATGGGCCACTGGAATATGCAACGAAAATCAGGTTGTTGAATGCTTTTCCCTACGCCTGTAGGGATCCATGCGCTCTGTGAGCATTTGACGCCAAAAACGGCAGAAATCACAGGCGCCGAACTTTTCTTGACGCAAGAACCAAGCCAAAAAGGCTCCAATAGGTGTATTTGAACACGGGCCACTCGAATATCCAATGACAACCAGGTTGTTGAATGCTTTTCCCTACGCCTGCAGAGATCCATGCTCTTTCTGAGCATTTGTCGACAAAAACGGCCAAAATCACGGGCGTCGAACTTTTCTTGGCGCAAGAACTCAGCCGAAAAGGCTCCAGTACGTGTATTTGAACATGGGCCACTCAAATATGCAATGATAATCATGTTGTTGAATGCCTTTCCCTACGCCTGTAGGGATCCATGCGCTCTGTAAGCATTTGTCGCGCCGAACTTTTCTTGGCGCAAGAACCAGGCCGAAAAGGCTCCAATAGGTGTATTTAAACATGGGCCACTCGAATATGCAATGACAATCAGGTTGTTGAATGCCTTTCCCTACGCCTGTAGAGATCCATGTGCTCTCTGAGCATTTGTCGGCAAGAACGGCCGAAATCATGGGCGCCGAACTTTTCTTGGCGCAAGAACCAGGCCAAAAAGGCTCCAATAGGTGTATTTGAGCATGGGCCACTCGAATATGCAAAAACAATCAGGTTGCGGAATGCTTTTCCCTACGCCTGTAGGATTTGATGCGCTCTCTGAGCATTTGTCGGCAAAAACTGCCGAAATCATGGGCGCCGAACTTTTCTTGGCGCAAGAACCAGGCCGAAAAGGCTCCAATTGGTATAATTGAACATGGGCCACTTGAATATGCAATAAAAATCAGGTTGTTGAATGCTTTTCCCTACGCATGTAGGGATCCATGCGCTCTCTGAGCATTTGTCAGCAAAAACGGCCGAAATCATGGGCGCCGAACTTTTCTTGGCGCAAGAACTAGGCAGAAAAGGATTCACTAGGTGTAATTGAACATGGGCCACTTAAATATGCAATGAAAATCAGGTTGTTGATTGCCTTTCCCTACGCCTGTAGGAATCCATGCGCTCTCTGTGCATTTGTCGGCAAAACGGCCGAAATGATGGGCGCCGAACATTTCTTGGCGCAAGAACCAGGCTGAAAAGGCTCCAAAAGGTGTAATTGAACATGGGCCACTCGAATATGCAGTGAAAATCAGGTTGTTGAATGCTTTTACCTACGCCTGTAGGGATCAATGCGATCTCTGAGCATTTGGCGACAAAATCGGCCGAAATCATGGGAGCCGAACTTTTCTTGGCACAAGAACCAGGTCGAAAAGGCTCCAATAGGTGTAATTGAACATGGGCCACTCGAATATGCAATGAAAAACAGGTTGTTGAATGTTTTTCCCTACGCTTGTAGGGATCCATGCGCTCTCTTAGCATTTGTCGGCAAAATCGGCCGAAATCATGGGCGCCGAACTTTTCTCGGCGCAAGCACCAGGCCAAAAAGGCTCCAATAGGTGTATTTGAACATGGGCCACTTGAATATGCAATGAAAATCAGGTTGTTGAATGCTTTTCCCTACGCCCATAGGGATCCATGCGCTCTCTGAGGATTGGTCGGCAAAAACGGCCAAAATCATGGGTGCCGAACTTTTCTCAGCGCAAGAACCAGGCCGAAAAGGCTCCAATAGGTGTATTTGAGCATGGGCTACTCGAATATGCAATGAAAATAAGGTTGTTGAACGCTTTTCCCTACGCCCGTAGAGATCCATGCGCTCTCTGGGGATTTGTCGGCAAAAACGGCCGAAATCATGGGCGCCGAACTTTTCTCGGCGCAAGAACCAGGCCGAAAAGGCTCCAATAGGTGTATTTGAACATGGGCCACTCGAAATGCAATGAAAAGCAGGTTGTTGAACGCTTTTCCCTACGCTCGTAGGGATACATGCGCTCTTTGAGGATTTGTCGGCAAAAACGGCCGAAATCATGGGCGCCGAAGTTTTCTTGGCGCAAGAACCAGGCCGAAAAGGCTTCACTGGGTGTAATAGAACATGGGCCACTCGAATATGCAATGAAAATCAGGTTGATTAATGCTTTTCCCTACGCCTGTAGGGATCCACGCGCTCTCGGAGCATTTGTCGGCAAAAATGGCCAAAATCATGGGCGCCGAACTTTTCTTGGCGCAAGAACCAGGCGGAAAAGGCTCCAATAGGTGTATTTGAACGTGGTCCACTCGAATATGCAATGACAATCAGGTTGTTGAATGCCTTTCCCTACGCCTGTAGGGATCCATGCGCTCTCTGAGCATTTTGTCGGCAAAAACGGCCGAAATCATGGGCGCCGAACTTTTCTTGGCGCAAGAACCAGGCCGAAAAGGCTTCAGCAGGTGTAATAGAACATGGGCACTCGAATATGCAATGAAAATCAGGTTGATGAATGCCTTTCCCTACGCCTGTAGGGATCCACGCGCTCTCTGAGCATTTGTCGGCAAAAATGGCCAAAATCATGGGCGCCGAACTTTTCTTGGCGCAAGAACCAGGCGGAAAAGGCTCCAATAGGTGTATTTGAACATGGTCCACTCGAATATGCAATGACAATCAGGTTGTTGAATGCCTTTCCCTACGCCTGTAGGGATCCATGCGCTCTCTGAGCATTTGTCGGCAAAAACGACCGAAATCATGGGCGCCGAACTTTTCTTGGCGCAAGAACCAGGCCGGAAAGGCTCCAATATGTGTATTTGAACATGGGCCACTCAAATATGCAATGACAAACAGGTTGTCGAATGCTTTTCCCTACGCCTGTAGGGATCCATGCGCTCTCTGTGCATTTTCGGCAAAACTTGTCAGAAGTAGTAGGAGTACGGCCTAGGCTTAGTAGCCTAGGCCACAGTAGGACTAGTAACGAGGAGCCAAGTACGAGCTAGGAATGTGTGTAGGAACAGAATTGAGAAGGAATGATTGAACTAGCAAGCAGCAGGATACAAAAGGCAAACCCTAAGGGGCTGTACTCACTATAGAGTACCCCACTACAGGCTACACAAACAACATATTCTGACAAAATTGGCCGAAATCATGGGCGCCGAACTTTTCTTGGCGCAAGAACCAGGCCAAAAAGACTCCAATAGGTGGAATTGAACATGGGCCACTGGAATATGCAACGAAAATCAGGTTGTTGAATGCTTTTCCCTACGCCTGTAGGGATCCATGCGCTCTGTGAGCATTTGACGCCAAAAACGGCTGAAATCGCGGGCGCCGAACTTTTCTTGACGCAAGAACCAGGCCAAAAAGGCTCCAATAGGTGTATTTGAATACGGGCCACTCGAATTTGCATTGACAACCAGGTTGTTGAATGCTTTTCCCTACGCCTGCAGAGATCCATAATCTTTCTGAGCATTTGTCGACAAAAACGGCCGAAATCACGGGCGCCGAACTTCTCTTGGCGCAAGAACCAGGCCAAAAAGGCTCCAATAGGTGTATTTGAACATGGGCCACTCGAATATGCAATGAAAATCAGGTTGTTGAATTCTTTTCCCTACGCCTGTAGGGATCCATGCACTCTCTGAGCATTTGGCGGCAAAATCGGCCGAAATTACAGGCGCCGAACTTTTCTTGGCGCAAGAACTCAGTCAAAAAGGCTCCAATACGTGTATTGGAACATGGGCCACTCAAATATGCAATGATAATCATGTTGTTGAATGTCTTTCCCTACGCCTGTAGGGATCCATGCGCTTTGTGAGCATTTGTCGCGCCGAACTTTTCTTGGCGCAAGAATCAGGCCGAAAAGGCTCCAATAAGTGTATTTAGACATGGGCCACTCGAATATGCAATGACAATCAGGTTGTTGAATGCCTTTCCCTACGCCTGTAGATATCCATGTGCTCTCTGAGCATTTGTCGGCAAGAACGGCCGAAATCATGGGTGCCGAACTTTTCTTGGCGCAAGAAAAAGGCCAAAAAGGCTCCAATACGTGTATGTGAGCATGGGCCACTCGAATATGCAATGACAATCAGGTTGTTGAATGCTTTTCCCTACGTCTGTATGGATCCATGCGCTCGCTGAGGATTTGTCGGCAAAAACGGCCGAAATTATGGGCGCCGAACTTTTCTTGGCGCAAGAACCAGGCAGAAAAGGCTCCAATATGTGTATTTGAACATGGGCCACTCAAATATGCAATGACAAACAGGTTGTTGAATGCTTTGCCCTACGCCTGTAGGGATCCATGCGCTCTCTGAGCATTTTCGGCAAAATTGGCCGAAATCATGGGCGCCGAACTTTTTTTGGCGCAAGAACCAGGCCGAAAAGACTCCAATAGGTGGAATTGAACATGGGCCACCGGAATATGCAACGAAAATCAGGTTGTTGAATGCTTTTCCCTACGCCTGTAGGGATCCATGTGCTCAGTGAGCATTTGACGCCAAAAACGGCAGAAATCACAGGCGCCGAACTTTTCTTGACGCAAGAACCAGGCCGAAAAGGCTCCAATATGTGTATTTGAACATGGGCCACTCAAATATGCAATGACAAACAGGTTGTTGAATGCTTTGCCCTACGCCTGTAGGGATCCATGCGCTCTCTGAGCATTTTCGGCAAAATTGGCCGAAATCATGGGCGCCGAACTTTTCTTGGCGCAAGAACCAGGCCGAAAAGACTCCAATAGGTGGAATTGAACATGGGCCACTGGAATATGCAACGAAAATCAGGTTGTTGAATGCTTTTCCCTACGCCTGTAGGGATCCATGCGCTCTGTGAGCATTTGACGCCAAAAACGGCAGAAATCACAGGCGCCGAACTTTTCTTGACGCAAGAACCAGGCCAAAAAGGCTCCAATAGGTGTATTTGAACACGGGCCACTCGAATATCCAATGAAAACCAGGTTGTTGAATGCTTTTCCCTAAGCCTGCAGAGATCCATGCTCTTTCTGAGCATTTGTCGACAAAAACGGCCGAAATCACGGGCGCCGAACTTTTCTTGGCGCAAGAACCAGGCCGAAAAGGCTCCAATAGGTGTATTTGAACATGGGCCACTCGAATATGCAATGAAAATTAGGTTGTTGAATGCTTTTCCCTACGCCTGTAGGGATCCATGCGCTCTCTGAGCATTTGGCGGCAAAATCGGCCGAAATCACGGGCGTCGAACTTTTCTTGGCGCAAGAACTCAGCCGAAAAGGCTCCAGTACGTGTATTTGAATATGGGCCACTCAAATATGCAATGATAATCATCTTGTTGAATGCTTTTCCCTACGCCTGTAGGGATCCATGCGCTCTGTAAGCATTTGTCGCGCCGAACTTTTCTTGGCGCAAGAACCAGGCCGAAAAGGCTCCAATAGGTGTATTTAAACATGGGCCACTCGAATATGCAATGACAATCAGGTTGTTGAATGCCTTTCCCTACGCCTGTAGAGATCCATGTGCTCTCTGAGCATTTGTCGGCAAGAACGGCCGAAATCATGGGTGCCGAACTTTTCTTGGCGCAAGAACCAGGCCAAAAAGGCTCCAATAGGTGTATTTGAGCATGGGCCACTCGAATATGCAATGACAATCAGGTTGCGGAATGCTTTTCCCTACGCCTGTACGATTTGATGCGCTCTCTGAGCATTTGTCGGCAAAAATGGCCGAAATCATAGGCGCCGAACTTTTCTTGGCGCAAGAACCAGGCCGAAACGGCTCCAATAGGTGTATTTGAATGTGGGCCACTCGAATATGCAATGAATATCAGGTTCTTGAATGCCTTTTCTCTACGCCTGTAGGGATCCATGCGCTCTCTGAGCATTTGTCGGCAAAAACGGCCGAAATCATGGGCGCCGAACTTTTCTTGGCGCAAGAACCAGGCCGAAAAGGGCTCCTATAGGTATATTTGAACATGGGCCACTCGAATATGCAGTGAAAATCAGGTTGTTGAATGCCTTTCCCTACGCCTGTAGGGATCCATGCGCTCTCTGAGCACTTGTCGGCAAAAACGGCTGAAATCATGGGCGCCGAACTTTTCTTTGCGCAAGAACCAGGCCGAAAAGGCTCCAATAGGTGTATTTAAATATGGGCCACTCGAATATGCAATGAAAATCAGGTTGTGCCTTTCCCTACGCCTATAGAGATTCATGCGCTCTCTGAGCAGTTGTCAGGAAAAACGGCCGAAATCATGGGCGCCGAACTTTTCTTGGCGCAAGAACCAGGCCGAAAAGGCTCCATAGGTGTATTTGACCATGGGCCACTCAAATATGCAATGACAATCAGGTTGTTGAATGCTTTTCCCTACGCCTGCAGGGATCCATGCGCTCTCTGAGCATTTGTCGGCAAAAATGGCCGAAATCATGGGCGCCGAACTTGACTTGGCGCAAGAACCAGGCCGAAAAGGCTCCAATGGGTGTATTTGAACATGGGCTACTCGAATATGCAAGGCAATCAGGTTGCTGAATGCCTTTCAAATACGCGTGTAGAGATTCATGCGCTCTCTGTGCATTTGTCGGCAAAAATGGCCGAAATCATGGGCGCCGAACTTTTCTTGGCGCAAGAACCAGGCAGAAAAGGCTTCAATAGGTGTATTTGAACATGGGACACTCAAATATGCAATGACAATCAGGTTGTTGAGTGCTTTTTCCTACGCCTATAGAGATCCATGCGCTCTTTGGGCATTTGTCGGCGAAAACGACCGAAATCATGGGCGCTGAACATTTCTTGGTACAAGATCCAGGCCGAAAAGGCTCTAATTGGTGTATTTGAATATGGGCCACTCGAATATGCAATGACAATCAGGTTGTTGAATTCCTTTCCATACGCCTGTAGGGATCCATGCGCTCTCTGAGCATTTGTCGACAGAACCGGCCGAAATCATGGGCGCCGAACTTTTCTTGGCGCAAGAACCAGGCCAAAAAGGCTCCATTAGGTGTATTTGAACATGGGTCACTCGAATATGCAATGAAAATCAGGTTGTTGAATGCTTTTTCCTACGCCTGTAGGGATCCATACGCTCTTGATCATTTGTCGGCAAAAGCGGCCAAAATCATGGGCGCCGAACTTTTCTTAACGCAAGAACCAAACCGAAAAGGCTCCAATAAGTGTATTTAAACATGGGCCACTCGAATATGCTGTGAAAATAAGGTTGTTGAATGCCTTTTCTTAGGCCTGTAGGGATACATGCTCTCTCTGAGCATTTGTCGGCAAAGACGGCCGAAATCATGGGCGTCGAACTTTTCTTGGCGCAAGAACCAGGCTGAAAAGGTTCCAATAGGTGTAATTGAACATGGGCCACTCGAATATGCAATGAAAATCAGGTTGTTGAATGCTTTTCCCTACGTCTGTAGGGATCCATGCGCTCTCTTAGCATTTGTCGGAAAAAACGGCCGAAATCATGGGCGCCGAACTTTTCTTGGCACAAGAACCAAGTCAAAAAGGCTCCAATAGGCGTATTTGAACGTGGGCCACTAGAATATGCAATAACAACCAGGTTGTTGAATGCCTTTGATCACGCCTGTATGGATCCATGCGCTCTCTGAGCATTTGTCGGCAAAGACGGCCGAAATCATGGGCGTCGAACTTTTCTTGGCGCAAGAACCAGGCTGAAAAGGCTTCAATAGGTGTATTTGAACATGGGCCACTCGAAAATGCAATGGCAATCAGGTTTATGAATGCTTTGCCCTACGCATATAGGGATCCATGCGCTCTCTGAGCATTTGTCGGCAAAAGCGGCCGAAATCATGGGCGCCGAACTCTTCATGGGGCAAGAACCAGGCCGAAAAGAATCCAATTGGTGTATTTGAACATGGGCCACTCGAATATGCAATGACAATCAGGTTGTTGAATGCTTTTCCCTACGCTTGTAGAGATCCATGCGCTCTCTGAGAATTTGTCGGCAAAAACGGCCGAAATCATGGGCGCCTTTTCTTGGCGGAAGAACCAGGCCGAAAAGGCTCCAATAGGTGTAATTGAACAAGGGCCACTCGAATATGCAATGACAATCAGGTTGTTGAATGTCATTCCCTACGCCTGTAAGGTTTCATGCGCTCTCTGAGCATTTGTCGGCAAAAACGTTGAACATGGGCCACTCGAATATGCAATGAGAATCAGGTTGTTGAATGCATTTACCTACGTCTGTAGGGATCCATGCGCTCTCTGAGTATTTTTCCGCAAAAACGGCCGAAATTATGGGCGCCAAACTTTTCTTGGCACAAGAACCAGGCCGAAAAGGCTCCAATAGGTGTATTTGAACATGGGCCACTCGAATATGCAATGACAATCAGGTTGTTGAATGCCTTTGTTCCGAGCGCTTTTGTTCCGCCGGGTCACGTGGCTGCGCTTGTCTGGTCCTATTACCAAACCAGCAAGGGCGTGGGAGGGTTGCGAGCATCATCGGTCATCGGCGCTCGCGAATGAAGAGCGTCCGCTGCACCTCCTGCATATGTGTGGATCCTTCCGCGTTTTGGGGGTGGAAGCGCTCGTTCCGAGCGTTTCTCTTCCGCCGAGTCACGTGGCTGCGCTTTTCTGGGCCTATTACCAAGCCAGCAAGGGCGTGTTAGGGTTATGAGCATCATCAGTCATCAGCGCTCGCGAATGAAGAGCGCCGGCTGCACTTCCTGCACATGTGCAGATCCTTCCGCGTTTTGGGGGTGGAAGCGCTCGTTCCGAGTGTTTCTCTTCCACCGCGTCACGTGGCTGCGCTTTTCTAGGCCTATTACCAAGCCAGCAAGGGCATGGGAGGGTTGCGAGCATCATCGGTCATCGTCGCTCGCGAATGAAGAGCGCCCGCTGCACTTCCTGCACATGTGCGGATCCTTCCGCGTTTTGGGGGTGGAAGCGCTCGTTTCGAGCATTTTTCTTCCGTCGGGTCACGTGGCTTCGCTTGTCAGGTCCTATTACCAAGCCAGCAAGGGCGTGGGAGAATTACGAGCATCTTCGGTCATCGGCGCTCCCAAATGAAGAGCGCTCGCTGCACTTCCAGCACATGTGCGGATCCTTCCGCGTTTTGGGGGTGGAAACGCTCGTTCCGAGCGTTTTTCTTCTGCCGGGTCACGTGACTGCGCTTGTCTGGTCCTATTACCAAGCCAGCAAGGGCGTGGGAGGGTTGCGAGCATCATCGGCCATCGGCGCTCGCGAATGAAGAGCGCCCGCTGCACTTCCTGCACATGTGCGAATCCTTCCGCATTTTGGGGGTGGAAGCGCTCGTTCCGAGCGTTTTTCTTTCGCCGGGTCATGTGGCTGCGCTTGTTTGGGCCTATTACCAAGCCAGCAAGGGCGTGTGAAGGTTGCGAGCATCATCGATCATCGGCGCTCGCGAATAAAGAGCGCCCACTTCACTTCCTGCACATGTGCAGATCCTTCCACGTTTTGGGGTTGGAAGCGCTCGCTCCGAGCGTTTTTCTTCCGCCGGGTCACGTGGCTCCGCTTCTCTGGTCCTATTTCCAAGCCAGCAAGGGCGTGGGAGGGTTGCGAACATCATAGGTCATCGGCGCTCGCGAATGAAGAGCGCCCGCTGCACTTCCTGCACATGTGCGGATCCTTCCGCGTTTTGGGGCTGGAAGCGCTCGTTCCGTGCATTTTTGTTCCGCCGGGTCACGTGGCTGCGATTGTCTGGTCCTATTACCAAGCCAGCAAGGGCGTGGGAGGGTTGCGAGCATCATCGGTCATCGGCGCTCGCGAATGAAGAGCGCCCGCTGCACTTCCTGCACATGTGCGGATCCTTCCGCGTTTTGAGGGAGGAAGCGTTCGTTCCGAGCGTTTCTCTTCCGCCGGGTCACGTGGCTGCGCTTGTCTGGGCCTATTACCAACCCAGCAAGGGCGTGGGAGGGTTATGAGCATCATCGGTCGTCGGCGCTCACGAATGAAGAGCGACCGCTCCACTTCCTGCACATGTGCAGATCCTTCCGCGTTTTGGGGGTGGAAGCGCTCGTTCCGAGCGTTTCTCTTCCGCCGGGTCACGTGGCTGCGCTTGTTTGGGCGGCGCTATTACCAAGCCAGCAAGGGCGTGGGAAGTTTGCGAGCATCATCGATCATCGGCGCTCGCGAATAAAGAGCGACCGCTGCACTTCCTGGACAATTGCAGATCCTTCCACGTTTTGGGGTTGGAAGCGCTCGTTCCTAGCGTTTTTCTTCCGCCGGGTCGCGTGGCTGCGCTTTCCTGGTCCTATTACCATGTCTGCAAGGGCGTGGGAGGGTTGCGAGCATCATCGGTTATCGGCGCTCGCGAATGAAGAGCGCCTGTTGCACTTCCTGCACATGTGTGGATCCTTCCGCGTTTTGGGGGTGGAAGCGCTCGTTCCGAGCGTTTTTCTTCCGCCGGGTCACGTGGTTGCGCTTGTTTGGGCGGCCCTATTACCAAGCCAGCAAGGGCATGGGAAAGTTGCGAGCATAATCGATCATCGGCGCTCGCGAATGAAGAGCGCCCGCTGCACTTCCTGCACATGTGCAGATCCTTCCACGTTTTGGTTCTGAAAGCGCTCGTTCCGAGCGTTTTTTCTTCCATCGGGTCACGTGGCTGCGCTTGTCTGGTCCTATTACCAAACCAGCAAGGGCGTGGGAGGGTTGCGAGCATCATCGGTCATCGGCGCTCGCGAATGAAGAGCGCCCACCAGGCCTGTCGATTCAAGGGCAAATGCCCTTAATGCCCTGAACATTCCGGGCTAGTTTTGATCCAGCTCGACTGCATAAAGTTTTAGATTCGCACTCCACCCGTGCCACTAAGTGCTTCGTTCGACCCGTCCCCGGATGCGTTAAGGGACGAAACCAGGCCTTCCCCTTTATCAAAGTTTTGGTTTCCAATCGTAGGACCCCCCCCCCCCCCCCCCCCTCCCCCCCCCCCCCCCCCCCCCCCCCCCCCCCCCCCCCCCCCCCCCCCCCCCCCCCCAATTCTCCTTTGGGTGCACGAGAGCGAGCCAAGTGGATTTTTCCCTTAGCCATTTCTAGCCAATCTCGTGTGTGTAACGTGTCACAGTCAGCTTTGGAGCACCCAAACTTTTCCTTAGCGTCCAATACGAGCTGGCCGCGGGTTAGAGCTGGGACACATAGGATTAGCTTGGGTGAATCTGGCTAACTTGATTGGCCACAGAGAACTCCAACACACTAAACCAAGCACGTCAAAGCAACTGAAGCACTCCAGGCAAGCTGCTCTCTCTCCGCCCACGGTCGTGTGTGCCATGTTTCCTCTCCACCACCACCATGCAATCCAACCACCACCCCACCACCACCACCCACCCACCCAAGCGCTCTATCCACTCCACGTTCGTTCGTTCGTGCCATGTTTCCTCTCCTCCACCATCCAACCACTCTGCCGAGCATAACTCGCGTCGCCTCGCTCACACACCCGGGGTCTATATTATGGCTAGCTAACATGTTCCCTTCATCAGCCACATTCTGCCATAATGGACCCTAGCGAGGGTGAAACCCCTCCTCTAGTTTTGCCCATGACGAGCATCTCTCATAGTTCGACCGAGACCGAGCCTTATGAACCCACGGATGCTGCAGACATGCTAGACGTAGCAATATCTGTGTTGGACCCGCGCCTCGCTCATCAAGCCTCCTCGTCACAGTCTACACCGAGGGCTGCGGGCCGCTACCGTCAGGTGCATCTTAGCTTCGCGAGTCCCCCGCCAGAATCGCGAAAGCGCGCACGAAGCGTACCGCCTCCACCCACTGCTGAGGAGCTTGAGGCGCAGGACAATACTATCGTAGAGGATGCAGAGGTTCCCCAGGACACAGAGATCCCTGCTGCTGAGAGGGCTCTTACACGTCGCTTCAGCACGTCGTGGAAGCAGACGTACTCGTGGCTGAGCCTGAAGTACAACCATGATGAGCGCCAATACGGTATGAAGTGCTCTGTGTGCTGTCAATTCGCTCCTAACACGAAGTCTCCCTTTGGGGGCCCTGGCGTCGGTGCAAGGGATTTTCAGAAGTCGGCGTGCCGCAACTATGACCAGTCCAAGGTGCACCTCACGGCGATGGAAGCTGAACGACTCGCTCAAGGCACGGAGGTGAGGCAGCGCAGCATCCTGGACATGCTCAGCAGCGATCCTTGTCAGAATATGTTGTTTGTGTAGCCTGCAGTAGGGTACTCTATAGTGAGTACAGCCCCTTAGGGTTTGCTATTTGTATCCTGTTGCTTGCTAGTTCAATCATTCCTTCTCAATCCTGTTCGTGCACACAACTCCTAGCCTGTACTTGGCGCCTCGTTCTAGTTCTACTGTGGCCTAGGCTACTAAGCCTAGGCCGTACTCTTACTCTATTTGACATGGTATCAGAGGGCGGCATGTCTGCCGCCTTCCTGTGTATGGGCCCACCACCCGCTTCCGCTGCCGTACTGTCCGCCGCGCGCCCCGTGGTGCGCGGCGGCGAAACCCTAATTTCTGCCCGCCGCGCGCTCGGGGCGCGTGGCGGCTTACCCCTCCGTGGCGCCCGTCGTGGCGCCCGTCGTTTCTACTGCTACCGGGGGCCCGCGCGGCCTCCCTTCCCGTCGCCCGTCGTGGCGACCACGGGGGCTCGCGCGCGGTCCCCTCCCGTCGTCCGTCGTGGCGACCACGGGGGCCCGCGCGGCCTCCCCTCCCGTCGTCCGTCGTGGCGACCACGGGGGCCCGCGCGGCCTCCCCTCCCGTCGTCCGTCGTGGCGACCACGGGGGCCCGCGCGGCCTCCCCTCCCGTCGTCCGTCGTGGCGACCAAGGGGGCCCGCGCGCGGTCCCCTCTCGTCGCCCGTCGTGGCGACCACGGGGGCCGCGCGGCCTCCCCTTCCCGTCGCCCGTCGTGGCGCTCCGGGGGGGCCCGCGCGGCGCCCTTCCCGTCGCCCGTCGCGGCGGCTCTGGGGGCCCGCGCGGCCTCCCCTTCCCGTCGCCCGTCGTGGCGCTCCGGGGGGGCCCGCGCGGCGCCCTTCCCGTCGCCCGTCGCGGCGGCTCTGGGGGCCCGCGCGGCGCCCTTCCCGTCGCCCGTCGCGGCGGCCCTGGGGGGCCGCGCGGCTCCCTTTCTCGTCGCCCGTCGGGGCGCCCTGGGGGCCGCGCTCTTCCCCCCCCCCCTTCCTCCTACCTTCACCTGCAGCGGCCGCCCCTGGAGCCGCCCCTGGAGCAGCCCGCACCTGCAGCAGCCGCCCCTGGAGCAGCCCGTGCCTGCAGCAGCCGCCCCTGGAGCAGCCCGCACCTGCAGCAGCCGCCCCTGGAGCAGCCCGCACCTGCAGCAGCCGCCCCTGGAGCAGCCCGTGCCTGCAGCAGCCGCCCCAGGATCCGCGCGAGCCGCCCCTGCAGCAGCCCGCGGCCCGTCCCTGCAGCCCGTCTCGTCGCCCCCCCCCCCCCCCGTGCTGCCCATTGCTCCCATTCCGCCGTGCGTTCCGCGGTGGTGGGGGTGTGGGGTGGCGAGCATGGGGGTGACCGGTGTGGGTAACCTGAAGCTCCTCCTCCTCCTCCGTCTCCCACTGCTGCAGCTGCCGCTGAGGGGGGTGGGTGTGTGGGAGCCGAGGGTTTAGGGTTTATGGGGGGTGCCGTGGGAGTGGAGCTAGGGGTGCAGCAGGGGGTGTGTGGGGGGGGTGTGGGACAGTTGGAGGAGGTTGAGTGGAGGCAGCCGTCTTGTCGTCTGCAGCGCCTGTAGTCCGGAGCCGTCGCGCTCTAGTAGCCCAGCGAGCCTGCTGCGCCAGTCGCCCGTGGGTCCGTTGCTCCTGCCGCTCGTCGTAGCCGCAGAGCCTGTTACTCCTGTAGTCCGGAGTCGTCGTGCTCTCGGTAGCCACTGTGCCAGCTGTTGCTACTGGTGCCCGTGTGTCTGCAGCTCCAGTCGTCGCCTCCCATCTTCTCTCCACTCACAGTCCCCCCTCCTCCTCACTTGCCCTCTGTGACTGCCTCTAGCTTTGCTCATAATTGTGAACTACTGCTATGCCTGCTCATTGTGCTGATTTCACCCCACTTTGGCTATGGGGGTGTGTCAGAATATGTTGTTTGTGTAGCCTGCAGTAGGGTACTCTATAGTGAGTACAGCCCCTTAGGGTTTGCTATTTGTATCCTGCTGCTTGCTAGTTCAATCATTCCTTCTCAATCCTGTTCGTGCACACAACTCCTAGCCTGTACTTGGCGCCTCGTTCTAGTTCTACTGTGGCCTAGGCTACTAAGCCTAGGCCGTACTCTTACTCTATTTGACAATCCTGTCATGGCGAGGGTGGTCAAATGCATGCAGGGAGCTCACTGGATTGCGCGGAACGATGCACCTATCGCTCTGTACCCCCTGCTGGTGCGGCTTATGGCGGAGCAAGGATGTCCCGACATGATGAACGGTGAATCCTACGGTCGTTATTACTCGCGGTACGTGTTTCGCAGCCTCGTGTTTTTCGGACATCCGCTTCTGTTATTTTGTGAGTGTGTTACTTACATTTTCATTCGGTGTTCAATGCAGGTACGCCTTCGGCGAATTCGTCGAGGCTATGGCGGAGCATTTGTCGGGCCGGCAGCTTGTGGACATCAAGGAGTCGGCCTGGTACAGCCTCTCGTTCGATGAATCCACGGATCGCGCCCGTGGGAAGCACCTCATCATCCATATCACGTTTGAGAGAGGCGAGGCCGTGGTGTCCCAGTTTCTCGCTCTCCTGTCGCTCGAGCGTTGCGACGCCACAGCACTGTACGACGCGATCGTGAAGTTTCTCTTCTCGAAGGACTTGTCGTTGGACAAGCTTGTCGGGGTTTCAACGGATGGAGCGTCCGTCATGACCGGCGCGTAGAACGGAGTTGTCGCCCTGCTTCGGAAACGGTGCCCTTGGCTGGTGGCAATTCACTGCGTGGCGCATCGGTAAGGTTGCTCCGCACTGGTTTGTTATTATTCTACCATCCCCACCGTTACTCACGTACGTGTCGTGGTTGTGCAGCGAGGCATTGGCTGCAAAAGACGCCGCGAAGAGCTTCAAAGAGTTTAACATTGTCGACAAGATGATACGCCAGACTGCAGAGCATCTCGGGCGTTCATCAACCGATCACAAGACCTACATGCAACTCCAGGACGTAATTCTGCAGACGCACCTGGAGGTGCAAGGCTTCTGCGCTGTCCGCTGGTTGTCTCGCGGGGATGCTGTGAATCGCTTCTGTGACGTGCTGCCGGTGCTGATGTGGATGTGGACGAAGGAGAAGGACGAGACGGAGAAAATCGCTACCAGCTTCAAGTTCCACTACATGCTTTATCTCATGGCTGACGTGCTGCAGCTGCTCAACGGACTCAACCTTGCCTTCCAGAAGCAGACGGTAAGGTTGGCATGAGCATGGCCTTGTCCGTTATTGACTTGTGTGCTAGGCTCTAATGTTTTTCGCCCTATGTGCTTTCAGGTCGACATCACTGAGGTGAAGAATCATGTCGACAAGGTGAAGACCAAGCTGGCGCAGTACTACGTCGAGCCCAGCGCATCCAACGGGCCGAACACCTCTCGCCTCAACAAGTTCCTTGCTGCACACGGCAGCAAGGACAAGCGCAAACTGGAGCTTAAAGGAGTGGGTGCAGACGGCAAGCCTGCAAAAGCCACGGTCGAGTTTCATGAGGACATTATCGACCCTGAAAACCCTGGGGGGGGATGCGACTTGGAGGCTTGCGTGGACCTGGCGAGGCGTTTCGCTCAGCGCCTGATTAAGGCGCTGGGGAAGAGGATGGCAGACCTGCGCCATTTTGCTGGTGTTGGTTTTTTCACCCCTGATAAGTATCCCCTACGTGCAGGAGAGCTGGACACTTGGGCGAAGCAACATCTCACACAGCTCCTTGACATGTTCAAGAACCAGCTCCCTGGTAAGTAATGAGGCGCATAATAGGAAACCCTTTATTATCCAATTTTGATAAGATCTAACCTTGTGTATGTCCTTGGCAGGAGTCGATGTTGCTGACATAGAGCCGCAGATGTGCCTCTTCACAACCACCATGGAGAAGAAGTTCAAGTTTCAGAGCTTCCATCAGGCTCTCACCAACATGCTGCGCACGGCAGACTGGAGGGATGACTATCCCACCATTGTCGCTCTCTGGCGTGCGGTCTCTGTGTTGCCCCTCAGCACTGTTGAGTGTGAGAGGGGCTTCTCCCGGCAGAATATTATTAAGTCGTGGGATCGTGTTGCTCTTACTGATGTGAGGCTGGGGGAGCTGATGACGGTGAAGATGCTTGACTACCCGGTGGACTGGGCAGAGGCCTATGCCTTGTTTGAGGAGAAGGGGAGGAAGGGGAGGAAGCCTGCCAAATAGGCTTGCATTGCATGTTATGTCTGTAGTTAGAGTAGAGTAGTTGGTCATTGCATGCTATATCTGGAGTTAGGGTAGTAGAAGATTGCAGGCTAGGAAGGTTCTATGACTTGTAGCATTAGGTAGATTTGACTACTAATAAAAGTAGATAACTATGCGTTTTATCAGAGCTAAATAAAGTGTAAGTGTACACTCCGCTCGGGCCCGGATTTCAAGTTTAGACTTTGGGGTGTGCCCGTGACCGTTAAGGGCGCCAAAACGCTCAGCTACACCCAACCCAGGGTCAGATGGGGAGGAGCTGGGGAGCGTAAGTACAGGCCCCAGAAACTTCGACAGGCCTGGCGCCCACTGCACTCCCTGACCATGGAATTTATTTGTAAATGCAACTTTAACAACTCAAATGTTTTATTTGACTTACTTTGTTTGACTGAGATTTTTGATTGGTCCACCACCATAAGCACCATTTCTCAGGATCAATTTGTGTATGTTACAAGTTTTTGAAGACAAATAAATTATTAGGAAAATAGTAACATGGCAGAGTGAGATTCATCATGTGGATTGCAGGAACTAGTGAGCATTCTACAATGCACCATGCCTGGCACGTCACATAGCCAGGCCACCATGAGTCTATCCCCTAGGCCACATGATAAAACACACCACTGCCGTAACACAACTACGGTAAGCACACAGAGCTAATATTGATAGCGCAAGACTTGTCTTGGTCAAGGTTGCTTCAGACCGGACAGACGAAAAGGAGCGGCGAAAATATACGACTTTGCGCTTGCAGACGACGCGCTCTAATTGGCCCACACGCCGAAGAGATCCGCATCACCATTAGCAGCAATCTGCGACGCATCAAACGCATCGAAGTCGTCAAGCATGTCGCGGAAGATGTTGTCCGTGTTCTCAATCGGCGCCAGGTCCGCCAGCAGCGAGTTCAGGCACTCCGCATCCTCCTCGCTGCTCGTCTCGCTCTCCGTCGCCTCCAGCTTCACTCCGCCCATTGCGTGCGACGGCTCCAGCTCCGGAATAAACGCTGGCGATGCAGGTGCAGCGGGGGAAACGGGGGACGAGGGGGAGGCGGGGGACGGGAGCGGGAGGGAAAGGCCAGCGGTGCGGATGGCCTGGCCCTGGAGAGATTTCTCGAGCGCATCGGCAATCTCGGACGTATCGAACATCTTCGCGGCCTCGCGGCTCGCCTTCAGCAGAGTCTCGGCGGTAGCGGGCGGCAGCGGAACCAGCTGGAAGCTGCCGGGGAAGTTCAGCGACGCCTTGGACCCGCGGAGCAGGCGCGCGGCGACGTCGTAAGCGCGGGCGGCGTCCTCAGGGGAGTCGAATGAGCCGAGCCAAATGCGCGTGCGCTTGCGGGGCTCGCGGATTTCCGAAACCCACTTCCCCCACTTGCGCTGGCGCACGCCCTTGTAGCGCGGGCCCTGGTCGCGCGCCGCGTTGCACACGACAACTTCTGAGTCCGAATCCTTGTCTTCCTCCTCCGACGACCACGTGGCAGCGTCGAGAGAAGTCGGCTCCTGCTTGGCGCGCTTTCCGCGGACAGACTTGGCGGAGTCGCCACCGCGGGAACGCTTACCCGCGAAGACCTTCTCGAGAATAGGCAGCGACGGATGGGAGCCCTCGGACGATGCGGGGGATGGAGCGAAGGATGTAGCAGCGGATGGTGCCGGAGAGGGAGCGTCGTGCGCGATGAGAGGATGCGGCGCGGGGAGCGGGGCGGAAACGGGAGCCTGAGAGAGAGCGTTCAGAGCGGGGACGGCGAAGGAGAGGGAGGACTGAAGCTGGTGGAGGGTGTCGACCTGCTGGCGCTGCTGCTGCTGCTGCTGCTGATGCTGCATGGCGCGCTGGTTCTGGCTGACGGCGTCGACGAGGCGCACGAGCCCCATTATCGCATTCTGCGCCGCGAGAAGCGCATTGCCGAGAGCCGCCTCGCCGTCAACAGGGGGGTCGACGAGGGGAGAGACAGAGGAGAGAGGGAACGACTGCTGCTGCTGGTACTGCTGCTGATACTGGAACTCCATTTCTCAGAAGAAGGTGAAGGAATCGAGAAGCAGGGACGATCTAGTGAAGTAGAACCGAGGAGCTTGAGAGAAAGGATTGAGGAGAGCTGCTGAATCGCAGAGAGTGGAAGAGGGAGCTGCTTCAGGGGTTTCTGAAAGGAGGCTGGAGGGATAAATTCCAAGAAGTCTGGAGAGAGAGCTTCTAGAAGAGAGGTATTGGAAGTCTGGAATCACAGAGAAGGGGGTGTAAGAGGGTCGTTAGGGAAGTAAGGAGGCAAGTCGTAGCCTACTTACTCCGCTAAAAGGACATCTCCTGCCTGGCGGCGGAGAGATGTCAGTTTAGCAGAGAAGAGGAACGAAACGCGAACTCGACTAAGGGAACAAAACCGCAGAGCGGCGCAGGATCGCACTATCAGAACGCTTTTAGAGAGCAGTTGAAAGCTTTGGTAAGTGAGCACTGGAAACTGAAATGAGAAGTGAAGCTGATATAATTGTTCAGCAAGAGCAGGGGCCGATGGGGGCAAGGAACAATCGTTTGCTGGAGGAGGAAGTGGTTGGAGGGGATGGGCGGAACGGGAGAGGAGATGCGCACAACTTGAGGGGATGTGCGGATCGGCATTCGCAAGGACTCGGGAGGGAGCAACCCCCCGGAATGAAAGAGAGGGCGGGAAAGTGGAAGGGTGGATGGATGCAGCGGGCGGGGCGGGAGGGAGGGGAGGGAGGTGAACGGGGGAAGTGAGTGGGGGAAGAGAAGCTACGAGGAAGGGAAGCTCGACTGAAACCCCGATGCTTTTGGCACCAAGAATTTCGCCGATGATTGCGGACAGGGGGACCTCTTGCTGAGTTTCTGCGCGCCCAACTTTTCCAGAAGGCTCAACAAGATGCGGTCGATGTTGAACTGGCATCACGGGGGAAGACGCCCGTGCAGATTCTGTAGAACTTGGAGAGGGGCGGAACGTGATTGCGCTTGGGACCACGAGATTGCGCCCCCCGCCATCTCCGGTTCAGAATGGCGCTCCGCGAAGCAAATTCAGCAGCGCGGCTGAAGCGGGTCATTCTGACGTGAGCCCGCGACGCGAGTCTGCAATGTGGGCTGCTTGGAGCAAAGCGTCACGTGAGTGATGCAAGCAGGCCACCTCACCAACAAAACAAACCAGAATCGAGGGGTTGGTGCAGGAAAACTGCACGTCAGCAGTACATGTCGACACTTAACGGAACACAGGGTGTGAAGGCAAGCCTGCGGGCATCCATAACTAACAAGTCAGAGAACTTCTAAATAACGGACAAACTGTAACTGAGGGGAACATTCCCACAGATACCCAAGCCCACTGGCCCCGATGAATCCAAAAGGCGCAAGTTGGATTTACAATCTATCCAGCTGTGTGAGCGACGGCGGGCAGGTAGAAAAAAATCCTTCGATTGAGAGACACCCGCTTGATGCACATAGCTTCAAGCACAATATGATGAAATTGTTAAGCCAATGAAACGCTTATATTATAAGATGCATATATGGCACAGCAGCCAATCAGCTTGAATCAAGGAAAAAAATGCATGACATTGTTTGAGAGCATTGCTTCGTATCATTTCGAATCACTGAATATGGAGTCTACAACTGTAACAGCCGCCGCCCTAGCTGCAATATCCCCTGACACTGCATGCTCTTCAAAGTACCTCATCAGCCCTTGAAGCTTGCCTCCCGACCTAAATCTGGACAAGGGAGCCAAAACAAACAGTGTGGGCGATGTTCGCATGCAGACGTAGTCCGGAAAATACCATAAGGAAACACTAAAACATATTCAAATCAACACATAAATAAGGGAAAATCCACGACTCACTTGTACAGTATTTCCGCCTCCACGGTGCTCCACAGCAGTCCCCTGTTCTGAGCGCCCCTCAGCTGCTGCAGCTCGCCGGACGAGCGCATAGCTTCCTGGAACTTTCCTATCTTCTTCCACAAGTCCTCTATGCCCAGCCCTGTGCGCGTGCTGCACGCCACCACCTGCAGGGCCGAGAGGGAAGCCATGCAGAGGGGTGTGAGGTTGTACAGGAGCAAGCTGGAGCATGGACAGCAGCATGCACGGGTGTTGCTTGCATGCAAGAACTGAGACATTTCAACACTTGGTCTCACCGGGATCATCCAGAAGTTGTCGGCCCAAGTCATCCAGAGTCTGCTTAGAAAAACTGGGACATCTCAGCAACACACGGTGCATCTCACCGGAGTCATCCAGAAGTCATAGCGTGGGTGCACAAAGTGCAGTGCATTGCTGTACTCGCCCACCGCTGCCAGCGCTGCCCCCTCCATTGCTCCGTCTGCCGTGTTCACGTGTCAACATTCGAACTCACCGGGGTCATCCAGAAGTCGTAGCGCGGGTGCACGAAGTGCAGTGCATTACTGTACTCGAGAAGTGAGACGGCAAGGACTTGGTCCGCCCAGCGACCTGAACTCACCGGGGTCATCCAGAAGTCGTAGCGCGGGTGCACGAAGTGCAGTGCGTTGCTGTACTCGCCCACCGCTGCCAGCGCCGCCCCCTCCATGGCACCGTCTGCCTTGTTCACCACCACCAGATCAGCAATCTCCACCACTCCTGGATACGATTAGGAGGAGGGTGTACGTTTAATAGAAAGGAGAGGATGGGAGGGGCGGGCACAGTTGATGCGCAATTGTGAGTGCCCGGCTGTCAGCACTGCCCGGCACCCGCTGCCCCCTCTACAGCACCGTCCGCCTTGTTCACCATCACCAGGTCGACTATCTCCACCACTCCTGTATAATGAGGGATGGGAGATGAATGAACCGCACTGCACTCCTCTGCACCGCACTGCACAGCTCTTCCCCCAGCTTTCATGATGCCCTGCACCTCGCCGGCCCCAGCAGGTTGCAGCACCACCAGCACCATGTCAACGACCTGTGCCACCGCTATAACCCCCCCACCCCCCTGCACTGTACCGCACTGCACCGCACTGTACTGCACTGCTCACCTTTTTTTATGCCCTGTAGCTCGTCGCCGCCAGCGGGCGGCAGCAGCAGCAGCACCATGTCTGTTATCTGTGCCACTGCCACGTCAGCCTGCCCGCCCCCCACCGTCTCCACCAGCAACACATCGCACCCACTCGCCTGAGAGAGGGGAAGGGGGCAGGGGGGAACGGACGGGTGGGTGGGTGGGTGCAGAGAGCATGGAAGCATGAGAAAGCTCAACAGCACGTCCACCAGCAACACATCGCACCCACTCGCCTGTGAACACATGGGGGGCGGGGCAGGGGGAAGGGGGAGCGAGGAGGGGAGGAGTGTAAGGGGAGTCGACGCTTTTTGGGGGGGCTGTGAGGGTAGTCGACACTTTTTGGGGGGCTGTGAGGGGAGTCGACGCTTTTTGGGGGGGCTGTGAGGGGAGTCGACGCTTTTGGGGGGGACTGTGAGGGGAGTCGACGCTTTTTGGGGGGGCTGTGAGGGGAGTCGACGCTGCCCTTTGGTTTGAGTCAAGTCAAAAAGGCTCTAGTTTATGTGCAACGTGTGTTCATCCGCCCCCTCACCCCTGCCAGGATGGTCGGGTGAACACCCTCTACTCCACGCCCTCAATCTATCTGGACGCCCAGCAGCAAGCTGATGAGACCTGGCCGGTCAAGACTGGCCGCCCTCAATCTATCTGGACGCCCAGCAGCAAGCTGATGAGACTGGAAAGAGGGGGAAAGGGGAACGTTTTGGGGAAGGAGGAGGAAGCGCTCAGATCACACCACACCATACTGATTACCACATCACACCCACCGTCAAAATCCTTTCCTCGTTTCCCCTCCTTTGCCCTCTCCCCTCCATCGTCCCCTCATCTCACCTCGCACAGCAGCACTGCGTCGGCAGTGTTGCGCGCGAGGCCCCCCACCTCCCTTCTCCTCCACCCCATTCCCCTCCCCTCCGCTTCCCCATCCCCCCCCCAACCCACCTCGCACAGCAGCGCGGCGTCAGCGGTGTTGCGCGCGAGCCCGCCCACCTCCCCGCGCGAGGGCGTGGGGCGGATGAACGCGGAGGGGTGCGCGGAGAGGCGCTCCATGCGCGTCTTGTCGCCCAGAATGGACCCCCCGCTGCTGTGCGATGACGGGTCGATGGCCAACACGGCTACTCGCCTGTCGTCCTGAACGGCGTGCATGCCCAGGCCTGGGGGAAGGCGAGGGGAAGGCGAGGGGAAGGCGAGGGGAAGGGGGAGAGAGATTGAGATTATCCCCTGCTGTTGCACGGAGAGGCGCTCCATGCGCGTCTTGTCGCCCAGAATGGACCCCCCGCTGCTGTGAGATGATGGGTCGATGGCTAGCACGGCTACTCGCCTGTCGTCCTCCACCGCGTGCATCCCGAGGCCTGGGGAGATCGGGGATTCGAGAGGACGGCAGAAGGGAAAGGGGGACTGGCGAAGACCCGTGGAGACGGGGATTCGAGACAGGGTCAAGGGGAGAAGGCCGGTGCGCGGAGAACAGAACATAGAGCGGCGGGATGCCTGCCACGCCGCTTCCGCTGAGCCCATTCGCCCCCGCTCCTCCTCCTCCTATACCCTCCCCCCTCGTCTGATCGTCCCTCCCGCACGCACGTTCGATCAGCGACGACTTCCCCGCGCCGGGCGGCCCCGTGATTCCGATCTTGAAGAATCCATCCCTAGCCTTCCCCGCGCCGTGCGCGATCTCCGCCTGCGCCTTCCGCGCGCGCACCACCTCCAGCACGTGCTGCAGCAGCGCCGCGGCCTGCGGGCGGTGCGACTCGCGCACGGACTCGCAGAGCGTGATCGCGCGGCTCAGCGCGTGCAGATTGCCGTCCAGCACGTCCTGCGCGAGCCGCGCGAATCGCGGCTCAAGCGGCGGGAGATGGAGCTTCTGATTGGTGGCGAAGGAGCGGGAAAACGCAGGGGGCGGAGCGGGAGATGCGGGGGATGCGGGAGAGTGGGCGTTGGTGAGAGCGGAGTGAATAGCGGCGGGATTGGCGCAGGGTGTGGACCGCCCTCCGCGTCTGGCAGCGCGGAGGGCGCTGGATGAGCATCGAGAAGCGGCGGTACGCCACATGGCTGCGCGCAGGACACGCGAGAATTGTCGTCGCTGCACCTCTCGCGTGTGTATCTGAGCTCAGAGCAACTGGCGAGAAATTTATGGCTGATGGGTGTGCTTTATTTACAAAGTTCAGCCGAATTCGTTTCGGTCAACGTGTGCATGGGAGAGATCGAGGCCAAGTGTAACGAATTTCGAGGCACGAGATGAATCGATGCTTATTGGTTTGAGGTGCGTGTCCCTCGGTTGGATCTTTCCAGCTAGATGGCTGATTTGCTGCCACGTGCACTGCCGCTTCCTCGATACCTGGGTACCAAGATCTCTCCGTTATTGAGTTCGTAATGCTGTTCTCTGTGGGGGGGATTTTGGATGGCATGACACTTATAAACTGCTTTCGAAATATACAAACAAAAGAATCTCTATCAAGTTTGGCCACGGAGAACACTGCAGCTAATTCCGGCAGCTTTCGCAGCTCTTTGTGCTACCCTCTCATAGTCCCGGCGCCTGAGGTCCTCCTTTTGAAATATGGCTTCGGACAGAACAACAGCAACGGCCCCGGCTTCGAGATACCCTTCGATCATGTCTGCAAGTGAACAGACAAGAAAGTGCATGTAGTTTCTTTGGGAGGCAACGCGGATGTATCCACAACTTGAAGTGGCAGGTAACCAGTAGCATTAGCATCGACTCACCCAGCTGAATGCCATGAGCCGGCACTATCCCGATGGAGAGCACTGCTCGGTGCATGGCCTTCACCAGTGCCAGCCCTCCTGCATAGGGCGCTGGGAAGAGCTGATAGGGCAGCAATGATGGGTGAGGGAGAGAGAGGATGGGTGATGACGAGAGGAACAACAGTCAGAAGAGAGTATGGGTGATGAGATGAGATGGAGGGAGGAGAGGGGGGGGGGGTGCCATAGTAGCAAGAATGAGAGGTGTGAAAGGATAGTGGCACTGCTGCAACGGACACGGCACCACTCGATGCATGTCATGCGATGGACGGAAAATCGATTACTGTCACATTGCTGCATTGCATGGCGTGGCGTGGCACATGGAACAGCATGGCATGGCATTGCAAGGCACAGCATGTCCCCACCTTGACCAGGGGAGCTCCAAGGCGAGAGGCTGAGAGGATCTGAGGGCAGCAATAGGGCAACAGATGGGGAGAGGAGAGAGGCGAAGAGAAGAGCAAAGGGACAGCGAGAGTGAGACAGGGAAAGGACACTATGAGCACAGGCAGTCATTGTGCATTGTAGATGCGCAGAGGGGCGAGTGCATGTGCCTCCAGTGGATGGCATACCTCCAGTGGCAGCATACCTCAGTGAGCGGCATACCTCAGTGAGCGGCATACCTCAGTGGGCGGCATACCTCAGTGGGCGGCATACCTCAGTGAGCGGCATACCTCAGTGGGCGGCATACCTCAGTGGGCGGCATACCTCAGTGAGCGGCATACCTCAGTGGGCGGCATACCTCAGTGGGCGGCATACCTCAGTGAGCGGCATACCTCAGTGAGCGGCATACCTCAGTGGGCGGCATACCTCAGTGGGCGGCATACCTCAGTGGGCGGCATACCTCAGTGGGCGGCATACCTCATGGGCGGCATACCTCAGTGGGCGGCATACCTCAGTGGGCGGCATACCTCAGTGGGCGGCATACCTCAGTGGGCGGCATACCTCATGGGCGGCATACCTCAGTGGGCGGCATACCTCAGTGGGCGGCATACCTCAGTGGGCGGCATACCTCAGTGGGCGGCATACCTCAGTGGGCGGCATACCTTAGTGGGTGGGCGGCATACCTCGGTGGGTGTCATGGCACCGGGAATGAAGACCATAGGGCCTGCTGCATGTGATGCCACTAAATCCTGCCATGCATGACGTGGAGTGTGGGACGTGAACAACGCACATAGCATGAGATGAGCACATGTGAAGAGCCATGAAAGCAGAATCGACAGAAATCCAAAAGGCAGCATGAGACATACTGCATTGGTGGCATGCGCACATGGCACCATGGCGTGCACATACCGCACACACCACATCGGTGGCATGCGCACATGGGCATATTGCACGTACCGCATCAGTGGCAGGGCTCATGAGGAAGCGAGCACCAGCACGTTGAGCTGCCATGGCGTCTTGCCGGGAGAGCACCGTGCCCGCCTGTGGTAGTCAGGGGGGCATGGTGGGGGGCATGGCACTGATGACGATGGTGGCGGTGAGCGGAGGAGGACAACGCTGCGCTGTGTGCGGAAAACCCACTCTCTCACTCACGCAATCAGTCCCTCGCTCCCTGACTCTCTCCCACTCACTCTCATTTACTCACCCCTATGGTGGCATGTGGAAAGTCCGTGAATAGTGATGCAATGACCTGCAGAAAGGGGGAAGGCGCGTGGGAGGGGTGTGGGGAGAAGAGGATGAGAGTGATAGATGCATGCCGGGAGAGGATATGTGTGTGAGCGAGAGAAAGGATGCGAGATTATGATCACATGCCATCCCTATAACACACACCACACCACACCACACCACACCGCACCGCACAGCACGGCAGGAGCGCACCTGGAAGGCGCCAGGGGTGGTGCATGTGACCTCCAGCTGCCACGGTGGAAGGGGGGGATGGTGGGGGAGGGGGTGTGGGGAGGGCGGGTGAATGGGGAGGCGGAATGACAATGGGGCGCATGTTGGGTGGGGGATGGGGCAGGGAAGTGAGAAAGAAAGTTAGGATGTTTTGATGCATCGCTGCGAGCAATGTATGGTGGGGGGAGCGCGCCTCGCATGGTCATGGTGTGGGTGGGAGGCGGTGACTCACCACTTGGATCCCCGCAGAGAGTGCAGCACGCGCAGCTGAGAGCGCCACGTCAGCACTGCGTCAGCAGGGCGAGGGGAGGGCATGAGAGAGAGGAAGAGTACGCACGGATCATGTGGTTGGCTGCAAATGGAGAGTGCTTGCTAGCCATGGCGCCTCGCTTGCGATCCAACTCATGGTGCGGTGCTGTGACGCTCTCTCGCTCTCTCTGCTGCGCTCAGCCCACCTCTCCCCGCGCACTTCTTCCCCACGTCCCCCTTCACTGCTTACCCGCGCTGCGCCCCCTCCCCCTCCTATCCCGGACCTTTTTCCCTTCTTCCTCTCTTCCCCGCGGCGCGCACCTGTCAGCGCGCACGCACGCCACGATCCCCGACGCCGCGATTGCCGCCACTGTCTGCTGCCGCCTATCAGCGTCTGACACGTGGCCCGTCGCGCCGTCGCTCCGCACGGCTGCCTCAGTGACGTCAGCAGTTGGCGAGGACAGGCTGCCATTGGAGCGGCCGTTTACCACGTGGCACCGGACGGACGCGTGGTGCTGACTGCGTGCTGACGTGGCAATGCACGAGGACGTGGCTCTGCTGGTGGCGCTGGTGCCATTCACACGCGCGGAGATCGCACGCGGTGGGAAGGGGGTTCGCGGGGAGGGGCCTGACGGGGAGGACAGCCGCGCGATCCGCGCGCAGGAGGCGGAGAATGTCGCGGTTTCCATGCGACCGCGCTAGCTACGAGCGGAAGGCGAGGGAAGATTGATGCGCGGACAAAAACGACGAGTTGAGGGGATGTGTAAACGGGGTTCACAGGGTATGGCGGCAGAGGGAAACGCCGAGGATGTGGGCGTGTGAGCTGATAGTGTATGAGAGGAAGCTCACGAAATCCCGAATCCTGCGGATGAGAACCACGCAACCGGTTTGAACAGGTTTATGAAATGTTGCTGACAAGTCTGTCCGCTCCCCAGCGAATAAATGAAGTTTGGGGTTGAGATTGCATAAATTGGATTTGAGTGTACACTATAATTCGTCACGTCCATACCAGTAGTACTATCGAGTTCAGGTGCAAACCGTCTTTGAACGTGAGGCAACGTACTCAACCGTATGAACTGTATTGAGTGTTAACTCTATCGCCGCCGCCCCTCCACCAATCGAGTGCTTGCTTGTTCCTCCGTGTCCTAGAATCTGCGGCCAGGAGAAAAAAGCAAGGCCGCCGCTGTCATCACAAACACGCACGAGGAACGCTCGTAAACATATCTGTAGGCGTTTCCTGTCAAACGCAGCTTCTCCAGTACCGTCCTCTCGGTAGGGCCACTGCCCCAGCGTCGCGGCTCTTCGCCTCCTTCCCTGTCGCTTCCCAAGCGCCTCGCTCTGCCTCTCTTCGTTCTTAACGCAGCTCTCACACCTTTCTCTCGTTTCGGAGAGGAACAAAATAATAATCAAATCCTTCCTCTCTGCTTTTGCGCACCGCTACGCACGCCATGACCGCCGCTCTCTCCACCCCCCTCGCGCTCGCGCGCTCCTCTCACCTCCGCGCAGCCCTTTTTCTCCGTCCAAATCGCAGCGCATGGCGGCCACTTATTCAAAGTAGTCCACTCGCGCCACAATTCACGGCCCGTGATAGCCGGTTATGGAAGCAACCACGGCGTGCAATGGCGACAGCGGCTGCGGCGGCGGGGGACGCGTCAGGCGGGCAGACGGCAGTGAGTGCCGACCGGAATGGCGCCACGAGCACCGCCGCTGGCCCGGACTTGACGGAAACCGGCAAGTCTGCCGGCCGCGAGCGGACGGTGCGGCTGACGTCACGCGGGATCGTGTGGACGGACGACGAGGTGGAACGCGTGCTGACGGACGCGCGGAAGCGCATCGGGCCGCGCCACGTGGACATGATGACGTGGCGGCGCGCGATCCACGCGTATCCTGAGCTGGCGTTCGAGGAGGAGCGGACGGCTGAGATGGTGGCGGGATTGCTGGCGGAGTGGGGGTATGACGTGGACAGGAGCCTCGGGAGTACCGGCGTGGTGGGGACGCTGACAGTGGGGGAAGGGGGAAGCGCCGAGGGCGGAGAGGCGGAGGAGCTTCCGCCAGCCATCATGCTGAGGTGCGCTATAGCGAGGATGAAATGTAGTGTAGGCGGTGTGAGCGATAGGGTGTGAGTGGCTGGTGGTAGGACGCTGTGAGTGGGCATGGGATGGGAGAGGGAACGGAATGCAGTTCTCAGCATGCGCGCTTATGTGTCCTCATCCCTCCACAATCCACTTCCCTTCCTCCCCAATGCACGCCCCTACTGTCTCAATCCCCCTCCTCCTCCGCCTCCCCTTCCTCACCAATGATCTCCCCCCCTTCCTTATGCGCGTGCGTGCAGGGCGGACATGGATGCGCTCCCCATGGAGGAGGGCAACGCGTTTGAGCACCGCTCGCAGCGCCGCAGCACCATGCACGCATGCGGGCACGATGGTGAGACGCGCATGCATGCATGATCCTTGAGGCGCCATGCCCATGCCATGCCACGAATGCCCACGTGGCACGGTGCACACATAAAGATTTTCCCTTACCTGCTGCCCGCATTGCCCCTTGTCCAGCCACCAGTCACTCTGTTGCTCCCTGCCCTTTCCTTCCGCCAACCCCCCACCCCCACCCCCCAGGCCACACGGCCATGCTGCTGGGAGCAGCGCGCTATCTAACCGAGCACCGCCCGTTCAGAGGGCGCATCCACGTGGTTTGCAGCTACTCCACTATGAGCCTGAATCCACGTGGTGTTCCAACCCGCCGAGGAGGGCACACCCACACACACGCACCTTCATGCCAACTGACAAACAACTGCTGATTTGTGTCCGCCCCTACTACCCCTTCCCCCACCAACAGGCCACACGGCCATGCTGCTGGGAGCAGCGCGCTATCTGGCAGAGCACCGCCCGTTCCGTGGTAAAATCCACGTGGTGTTTCAGCCGGCGGAGGAGGGCACTCCCACGCACAACCCGTACGGGCGGGAGGGCGGGGGCGCACTCGCCATGCTGGAGGATGGGCTGCTGGAGAAGTACCCCGTGCGGGCTGCATTCGGCATGCACAACTGGTTAGTGGATGGGCGCTGCTGGTAACGGGATAGTAACGGATTGCACAGCTGGTAACGGGATAGTAACGGATTGCACAGCTGGTAACGGGATAGTAACGGATTGCACAGCTGGTAACGGGATAGTAACGGATTGCACAGCTGGTAACGGGATAGTAACGGATTGCACAGCTGGTAACGGGATAGTAACGGACTGCACAGCTGGTAACGGGATAGTAACGGATTGCACAGCTGGTAACGGGATAGTAACGGATTGCACAGCTGGTAACGGCCGAGGAGGAGGGCACGCCCACTCACAACCCGTACGGGCGCGAGGGCGGGGGGGCGCTCGCCATGCTTGAGGATGGGCTGGCGCGAGGGCGGGGGCGGGGGGGCGAGAAATACCCCGTGCGGGCCGCCTTCGGCATGCACAACTGGTAATGTGGCAGGCTTGCATTGTGGGGATGCGTGCTGCAGCCTGTGGTAATGGCATGTGTAGCGTGCTGCCGACGGGAGTGGATAGCTTTCACCTCCACGTGCAGGGAACGCCTGGCATAGCACTGATTGTCGACGCACCTAGGATTTTGCACCGAACGCTCACCCATCCCAACCCCTTGCCATCTCTCCCTCACAGGCCAGGGTTACCAGTGGGGCGGTTCGCAATCCATTCAGGGCCGGTGATGGCAGGAGTGGACATACATATTTCACATCACCGTGGGGGGCACGGGCTGCCATGCTGCCATGCTGCTGGTTGCATTCCCTGAAAACCTCCCCCCCTCCTCCACCCCTTGTCACCTCTTCATCTCTCCCCTGCAGGCCAGGGCTACCAGTGGGGCGGTTTGCGGTCCATTCAGGGCCAGTGATGGCGGGGGAGGGTACCTTTCACATCACGGTGGGGGGCATGGGCTGCCATGCCGCCATGCCACACCACACCCTGCGAGAGCACCGACCTCCCCCATCCCAACCCCCCTTGCCATCCCTCGCTCCCAACCATCCAGGCCAGGGTTACCAGTGGGACGATTTGCTGTGCATTCGGGCCCGGTGATGGCAGGAGTAGACAACTTCCAGATCACGGTGGGGGGCACGGGCTGCCATGCCGCCATGCCTCATCTGGGGGGAGGGGAAGAGGGACCACTCACCCATCCCAACACCTTGCCATCCCTCCCCGCCCCTCCAGGCCAGGGTTACCAGTGGGGCGGTTTGCTGTGCATTCAGGGCCAGTGATGGCGGGAGTAGAGAACTTCCACATCACGGTGGAGGGCACGGGTTGCCATGCTGCCATGCCGCACCTGGGAGGGGGCAGTGACCCCGTGCTGGCTGCTGCTAACCTCGTCACCAACCTGCAGGTACGCGTCTGTGGGCTTGTGCGCGTGTGTGGGCGTATGTGCATGGGTGAGCATGGGTGTGAGTGTGTGCATGTGGAGGGGTTCTTTCCAAGGTGGGTGGTTTCAATAATCACCTGGGAGGGGGCAGTGACCCCGTGCTCGCTGCTGCCGCGCTGGTCACCAACCTGCAGGTGCGCGTGGGGGCGGGCGTATGTGCATGCATGCGTGTTCGCTGGGAGGTTCAGAAGTCACCTGGGAGGGGGCAGTGACCCCGTGCTCGCTGCTGCTAGCCTCGTCACCAACCTGCAGGTGTGTGTGTGCAGGGAGGGGGGGGTCCTTGTGTGCATGTGTGACATTTGTTCATGAGCTCATGTGGAGGGGGGGGGAAGGGGGGGTTTGAGGTGTGAGGCCTGAGAAGTCACCTGGGTGGCGGCAGTGACCCCGTGCTCGCTGCTGCTGCCCTCCTCACCAACCTGCAGGTATGTGTGCGGTGTTGTGTACATCTGTGCATAGTGTGTGTGAGTGTGGGCATGTATCCATGTGCGCGTTTGGGAGAAGTCGCCGATGGCTAGTTTGAGCAGAGGTTATAGTGGGCTGATGGCAGTTGTGAGTGACACTCTCTTGTACCTAAGAATGCTAATACTCCCTCCCTCCCTCCTTTCCCCCTGCCACCGTCTCACCAGGCGTTGGTGAGTCGGGTGGTGGATCCACATCCACATGACACATTCAGATACACTCCCGCACAGCACTGCTCTCCTGTCCTGTCCCCTACCCTCTCCCACTCTCCCAACACACCAAGCAGGCGTTGGTGAGTCGGGTGGTGGACCCACATGACAGTGCGGTGGTGAGCGTGACACAGATACATGCAGGGGACGCCTTCAACGTCATCCCTCCCTCCGTCAGTGCCCACCCCACCCGTCCCCCTTGCCCCTCCGTCACCCCACTGCCATTGCTCGTGCGCATCCACTCCAGCAGTGTGTGCGTGCATGCTGCAAGTGCTCAGCTCCATGCCTGGCAGTTGCTTGTCGCCTGCATGCATGCATCCTCATCACTCGCTCTTGCTCCATCACTGGCAGCTCTATCCGTTTGTGAATACTGCTTCACCCAATAACTAAGCTTTGAGCCGCTCTTGTGCTCTATCTCGTTGTCCCTCCTCTCAACCCTCTGCTCCCCTCCATTCCCCGCCTCTTCCCTCCCACTTGTGCCTCCCATGGCTTCATGGCAGGCCGAGGTGAAGGGCACGCTGAGGACGTACCGGGGAGAGACGAGGGAAGCGATGATGCGCGGGATAGAGCGCATGGCACACGGGGTCACTGCTGCTCATGGTGAGAAGAGATAGAGAAGAGAATGGAGAGAGGAGAGAGGGGAGAGATTGGAGACGAGGGAGGGTGTGGACGAGGGAGGCAATGATGAAACGGATAGAGCACACGGCACATGGAGTGACTGCCTCCCCCCTCCTCCCCTCCAGGGTGCGATTCTGTCACCACTTCCCTGCCACCATCAACACGTGCCCCGTGCTTGCCCCCCCGTCCCATTCTCCTGTCCTTTCAGGCTGCACTGCCACAGTGCGGTTCTGCGATCACTTCCCCGCCACCGTCAACACGCCCCGGGAGGCACAGGAAGCGGCAGCAGCAGCACGGGCGGTGGTGGGAACAGCTTTGGTGGACCTGGACTCGCGCGCCCCCTCCATGGGTGCTGAAGACTTTGGATACGTTCTGGAACGCGTGCCAGGTGAGGGGAGGGGAGGGAGAGGGGACCGGTTGGGGGTTCAGGTAGCATGGATGGGGCACACAAGTGAGAGGCCAGGCCTGTGCAGTGGTGGGAACAACACTGGTGGATCTGGACTCGAGTGCGCCCTCCATGGGTGCCGAGGACTTCGGATACAAAAGAATGCCGGGTGAGGGGTTGGGGGGGGTAGGGAGCGGTGGCATGCCTGTGAGATGGCTCGTGGGTGGACCTGGACTCACGTGCGCCCTCCATGGGGGCTGAGGACTTTGGATACATCCTCGAGAGAGTGCCTGGTGAGGTTGAAGGGGACGGGGTCAAGGTTGCGGGGAAGGTGGGGGCGGTGAGAGAGGGCAGGCGTGTGAGATGCCTCATGCGTGGACCTGGACTCGCGCGCGCCCTCCATGGGCGCTGGGGATTTTGGATACATCCTCTAGAGAGTACCAGGTGAGGAGAGTGTTGGGACTGCCAGGTTGAAGGGGGGGGACAGGTAGGGAGGAGGTGAGGGAGGAGGTTGAGGGAGGAGAAAAGGGAGAAGGTGAGGGAGCAGAGTCCTTGCTTGTACAAACTCTGGTCCTGGGTTACTGGTGTTGGTAACCCCCTGTGCAATATGCACTATCCGAGTCTGCTCTCTCTCTCTCTCTCTCTGTCCCACCTGTGTCCCGCCAGGCTGTTACCTGTGGATTGGCAACGGCCCCACGGAAGGAGGCTGCATGCTGCACAACCCCTTGTGAGTGGCCACGGGTGGGGCCTTGCATGTGGTGGGAAATTGAACGCGAGACTCGCTGGGAGCAATGCAGGCTGTTGGCTGGTAAAATCTCCACACTAAATGAGGGAGTCTGTTACCATGTTCAAGTTCGCCGTGTTCTTGAATGTGCCTTTTTGGTTCTTGTATGTACCCAGTGTTGCCGTACCGTATTCAAGCCATTGCCATTCCTGTGGTTCCGCCGTGCAGGTACGATTTCAATGATGACATTCTCGCACTGGGGGCGAGCTACTGGGTACAGCTGGTTGTCAACGCCCTGCCGCCCAGAAAATGATTCTAGAGATAAATTTGGATTATGCCCAGCAGGTGGCATTTCTTTTAGTGTATCAAATAGTGTTATCTTCATTATGGCTCTGTGCAGTACTTGTGTGTGGTGATTGTGAACGCGGGCCACTCAGAAACGCGTACACCGAGACTAATAAACAGTAACCAGTTTAGACCGATACGCATTCAGCCTCGCCCAACCAAACCGGCTACTTGGTGCGTGCGATAGCGAGGGCGCTAGGTGCAGCCACACGAGCCTTGCAAACACGAGCCTTGCAACCTCGTCTCCCTGCAGTGAATCCTGGTGTCCTTCCCACGTTCGCGGGCCGCCATGGCCTCTCAGTTAGCCTGGCGGGCGGCTGCCACGTCAGCTCGTCGCGGCTTGAGAGAAGGCCAGCGTCTCGTGGCTTCGATGACGTCATCTTCTCTTGTTCCTGCTGTGAGCGACGTCACTTCCGGATCTCCGCGTACCTCGAGAGTATCTGGACCGTCCGATCACATCGATCTGTCCCCGTTACAAACCGTCGATCAAACCCTTCAATCCCCAACGCCATCAATCATGCTGACGTCATCCGTTCCGCTCCGCCATCCCCTTATCGGTTCCATCTCCGCGCGCATCCCTTGCGCTGATGCGATCAGTGGCTTCAGGGCACTCAGATTGCTGCCACGTGGCGCTGGTGAGGGCTATGACTGGTTACCTTGAACCCCCTCCCCGCTCTGAGCCCCTCCCCGTTCTCTGCGCCTCCCCGCTCTCAGCCGCTCCCCTCTCTCAGCGCGTTCACTACTCGCATTGTCGCACCGCGCGTCTTCCAAACAGCCACTCTCCCTTCCCGACCCTCCCCATCTCCGCCCGTCTCCGCCCCTCTCCACCCCTCTTCGCGCCTCACCTCTCATTCAACCATGCTTCTCCCTCTCCGCCTCCCCCCCTCTCCCCCGTTGCAGCGCCATTCCACTCCGCCGCGCTCCCAGCCGCAGCATCAGCCGGCGCGGATCAGAATGCGGGCAGCGGTGGCGGGGGAACGGGGGGAGGCGGAGCGGAGGGGGGAGGCGGAGGGGAGAGGCGGAAGGAGGAGGATGGGGAGTGGCGGCAGTGGATTCAGCAGGCGCTGTCAAGTGAGTGCTGCTGACACGTGGCAGCGTCTCGCACACGGAGCACGTGGCAGTGTGGCACGCTAGGTTCCAATGAATGGGATTACAACGTAGCTAGCAGCTTCTCACTCCAAGCTCTAGTAGCCAGCTCACCATTGCCACGCACACCTGGCGAAGTGAACTGCTTCGTTGCTGAACCCTTATCCTGCCACGTGGCACTCACCAGCGTTCCGTGTTGCATGTGTGCTGCACGTGTGTGTGTGTGCCTGGTCGCTTGGCAGAGGACGGGGAAGGGGGAGGCAAGGAGGGGCGTGAGCAGCAGGCACGCGCAGCAGTAGGTGGGTGGTCCGTCACACAGCACCTCCCCTCTGCCTCTGGCTGTGTCGTCAGTCCATTTCACTTTGCCCATGCGCTCTTCCCCTTGCCACCGCGTCTCTCCGTCCTTCCTCACTTCCCTCCCCTTTCCCTCCCTTCCCTCTCTCTCTCATCTGCCTACATCACTGCCCCCACACCACACCCTTCCCTGCAACGAGGTGACTTTTGAGTCGACTCAAAAGTCCCTTCCCCCTCTCTCCCTGCATCTCTCCCTGTCTTCCCCCCCGTCCCCGTCCCTCCGTGCAGCCAAGCTAAGCAGTCAGTCAACTTTTTCCTCCCTGTCTCTCCCCCCTCCCCCCCCCCCCCAATCCCCGTCCCTCCGTGCAGCCAAGCTGCAATCAGCCGCGGCCCAGTCCCCCTCTTCCTCCCCTCCACTCCGCCCTTTCCCCCAACGCTTCTCCGCTCGCTCTTCCGCTCCCCCTTCCTTCTCCTCCTCCCCCCCTTCATTCTCTTCCCAAGATTTCGATGAGTTAGAGGCGTTGATAGGGCCTGATGAGGAGGAAGAGGAGGAGCAGAGGAACGGAGGGAGGAGAGGAGGGGAAGAGAGCAGGGGAGGGATGAGAGTGGGAGGGGAGAGAGGGGAGAGAGGGGAGGGAGGGAGAGGGGAGGTGAAGGAGGAAGTGGAAGGGAGTTATGGGAGAGGGGGGCGCGCAGGGGGATTCGGAGGGCGGAGTGGAGGGGGGAGGAGCTGGGGAGAGGGGGAGGAGTGGGGGGGACGGGCAGGAGGAGGCGGGGAAGGGGCAAGGGGGAGGTATGGGGGAGGGGGGGAAGGGGGAGGGCCAGCCGGAGGGGTGGGCAGCTGGGGGGGCGGGGGCGGGGGGATGGGTGGGGGGCCATGGCAGGGGGTGGCGGAGGTGGAGGCGGAGATGGTGCTATCTGACAGGGCGATGAGAGCAGTGAGAGAGGTGGATCTGGAGGAGGGCGAAGCTACCTTCCAGTTCCGCCCCGACCGCACGTACTACCCTGGGCAGACGTACTCCGCTGAGGTACGCAGGGCAGATGTAATGTCTTGTGGTACGCAGGGCAGATGTAATGTCTTGTGGTACGCAGGGCAGATGTAATGTCTTGTGGTACGCAGGGCAGATGTAATGTCTTGTGGTACGCAGGGCAGATGTAATGTCTTGTGGTTCGCAGGGCAGATGTAATGTCTTGTGGTACGCAGGGCAGATGTAATGTCTTGTGGTACGCAGGGCAGATGTAATGTCTTGTGGTACGCAGGGCAGATGTAATGTCTTGTGGTACGCAGGGCAGATGTAATGTCTTGTGGTACGCAGGGCAGATGTAATGTCTTGTGGTACGCAGGGCAGATGTAATGTCTTGTGGTACGCAGGGCAGATGTAATGTCTTGTGGTACGCAGGGCAGATGTAATGTCTTGAGGTACGCAGGGCAGATGTAATGTCTTGAGGTACGCAGGGCAGATGTAATGTCTTGAGGTACGCAGGGCAGATGTAATGTCTTGTGGTACGCAGGGCAGATGTAATGTCTTGTGGTACGCAGGGCAGATGTAATGTCTTGTGGTACGCAGGGCAGATGTAATGTCTTGTGGTACGCAGGGCAGATGTAATGTCTTGTGGTACGCAGGGCAGATGTAATGTCTTGTGGTACGCAGGGCAGATGTAATGTCTTGTGGTACGCAGGGCAGATGTAATGTCTTGTGGTACGCAGGGCAGATGTAATGTCTTGTGGTACGCAGGGCAGATGTAATGTCTTGTGGTACGCAGGGCAGATGTAATGTCTTGTGGTACGCAGGGCAGATGTAATGTCTTGTGGTACGCAGGGCAGATGTAATGTCTTGTGGTACGCAGGGCAGATGTAATGTCTTGTGGTACGCAGGGCAGATGTAATGTCTTGAGGTACGCAGGGCAGATGTAATGTCTTGTGGTACACAGGGCAGATGTAATGTCTTGAGGTACGCAGGGCAGATGTAATGTCTTGAGGTACGGCCCAGGCAGAGGCTCGGAGGTTGCATCTGTTGTTGGCACAACACGGAGACCTTCCAGTTCCGCCCTGATCGCACCTATTACCCTGGGCAGACGTACTCCGCTGAGGCGAGGGCAGAGCGGCCATGGGCCCATGAGGTTGGCAGTTCAGTCCTTCTCTAAGGTAGGTTTTGAGACGTCTCAAAACACTCCTTTTTTCAGGTAGGTTTTGAGACGTCTCAAAACGCTGAGGTGAGGGCAGAGCGGCCATGGGCCCATGAGGTTGGCATTTCAGTCCTTCTCTAAGGTAGGCGGGATGGGGGGCATTAGCAGGCGAACTACTGGGGCAGACCTAGGGGTACTGCAGGTATGAGGTGTCATATTGCTCTTGCAAAACAAAAAGGCAACGTGTTATGATGCACTTAGGAGTCACGTCCTTGTGATTGTATCAAGCATGGCATGTGCCTATGGCCCCTCCCTGTGTTTCTCTCTTGTGGATGGCAGGAGTTGGACATATCCCAGCCCCTCCCTGACGGCCCGGGGGAAACGCGGCGCAAGCTGCCCACTCCCACCACCAAGGAGGCCCTGCGCGCTGCTGACTTCCGGGTAAGAGGGGGGGAGGGGGCGAGGGAGGCGATGGGGGCACAGAGGAGGAAGAGTGTGAGTGGGGGAGGGGAGGGGGGGTGGGCGAGGGACACAAAGTGGGAGTGGGTAAGAGTGCAAGCTGTCCGCCCCCACCACCAAGGAGGCACTGCGCGCTGCTGACTTGCGGGTAAGAGGGGGGAAGGGGGGCGATGGGGGCACAGAGAAGGAAGAGTGTGAGAGAAGGTGGGGAGGGCGGGAGGGTGGGTGAGGGACACAGAGTGTTTGCGGGTAAGAGTGCAAGCTGCCCACCCCCACCACCAAGGAGGCACTGTGTGCTGCTGACTTCCGCTTGAGATGGGGGGGAGGGGCAGTAGGCGAGGCGCGTAGGGAGGGAGTGGGCAAGGGGAGCCCGGGCAGGGAGAGGGCGATGGGGGGAAGGAAGAAATGGGAGCGAAGTTGGGTTGAAGGACACGAGGATGGGAACCGGGGCAGCATCTGTGTAGCAGACAGGGGAATGGAGGAAAGGAATAGTTAGCAGACAGGGTCAGTAGGTACATGTGCTTGCTGGCCCTTCGAGAGGCTGCCCTGCCTGCAAATTGTTTCTGTCTTCCGTTACATTCTATGCCCCTCCCTGTCCTCCCCTTCAGAACGTGCGCTTCCTGTCACAATTCATCTCTGAAACTGGCAAGATTAAACCCAGAAACAAGGTGAGCTTACTCTCTCACTCCCCATGTGAGGTACGTACCAGAGTGCAATACCCTACCAGTATGTGCTTCCTGCTTATTCTCCAAGAGGCCAGCCTGCTGCCTGTTTATCGTCCTCACTCTCACTCCTTGTGGATGCTTTGCCTCCACACTATGCCAACAAGCGCACTCGCATCTGTTCCACCTCCTCCACTCCTCATGCCATGCCGCCATCTTTCACTCTCCCTAAACTGCGTGCCGTACCGTCCCTGCAGACTCGGCTGTCTGCCAAGGCGCAGCGTCGCGTGGCTCGGGAGATCCGAACCGCCCGGGTGTTTGGGCTCATGCCGTTCACGCAGGCAGGCCGACCGCCGTTTAGGTTCGGCAAGGACCCGAACCTGGAGTCAGGGGAGCCGGAGCAGGGAGAACTCGAGCTGGCAGCTGCTGTGGAGGATGTGAAGGAGCTCAAGGCCATGGCCGGGAGATAGGTAGCTTGCTCAGGGCTAGTTGGAGGCTAGAGCTGGAGAGTAAGTACTTTCATCAGGCACATCGGCGGATGGTTGTGATATACTCTACCATAATATTTGCCTAGGTAAAATATCAACAGCATGTTGCCTTTTCAACTAAGCTAGTGGATACTTCAACACCAGGTGCTGTGAGTGGAAGATACATATTAAACGCCTAGCTACTCTAATTACCTACTTCCCTTTCACATCCTTGTGCATGGCCGTCCCAACATCATCAGTATCTGAGGTTGACACCTGAATGTTGCCCGTTGAGCCTCATCTTAGACATCTCATACGCCGCTGCATCCGCTGCACTGCTCCCGTAACTCCCCCCATCTCCCGCCCCCCGTTGCACCACATTAGGCTGCAACCCACTCAATGGCAGATGCTGCTGCTCTGGCACCGGCATGGCGGGCACCGCCCTGGAAGGCCATCTCATGCCTCCTGCAGCACCTGCTTCCGGCACGGAGGCAGCAGCGCCTGCTTCAAGCACAGAGGCATCGAAGGTGGCAAAGGTGCCGCCACGCGCTACGTGCTCTCGCACGCGGAGGATGCCCATTTGGAGGTACTCCCTCATTGTCTCGCTGATGCTGGACAGCCGCGCAAACACGTCAATCTGTGATGTGGGAGGGTGAAGAGGGGAGCACATGAGAGGGGGAGCGCATGAGGGGGAGCGTATGAGAGGGGGAGCGCAGGAGAGGGAGAGTGCACGGAGGATGCCCATTTGGAGGTACTCCCTCATTGTCTCACTGATGCTGGCCAGCCGCGCAAACACGTCAATCTGTGGCATGGGATGGCGTATCAGGGGGAGCGCATGAGGGAGGGCCCATGAGGGGGAGCACTTGAGGGGGGAGCCGAGGGAACGAGAGGGACAGGAGTTGATTGGAGCAACGAGTTGGCAGGTAAATGCAGGGAGGGAGCTCAAGCATGGATAGGCATAGAAAACCACATGTTTGGAGGTCCGAGTAGTTGGAAGTGATTCGAAAAACAGTATTGTGGGCATCAGCAAGCACTCAAGGATGTGGGCTTACCCCAGGGTGAGACTGCATGTAGTAGTGAAGCTCGAAAAGGCTGACTGCCCCTTGCTTGCGATCCACTATCTTGCGCACTATGCTCTGCAACTCGTCCTGATCACATGCAGTGGAGACAAGGGGGAGAGTAGGAGTGACAGGGTGAGAGTGGGAGAGACAGGAGAAGAGTAGAATTGAGCAGGGGAGACAGGGGATGGAATGAGCGTCGTCTAGCAAGAAGAAACAGGGCTGACCGGAACCAGCACACAGAGAATTCTTAATCCAAGTACAGCCCATCAGCTCGCATGACTTCACGCAGTCACAAAACCTCAAGGGCTCACCTGGTCAGGCAGCGAGGAGTCATCAGGCACTGCAGCAGCAGCATCAGCATCAGCGGCGGAGGAGCGTTCGAGGACCTGCTGCAGCACGAGGTCGACCTGCTGCAGGATGAACGGCTGCGGTGACTCGTCGATGGGGATCAGCGACAGGTGCCCCTTGATGGCCGGGCCCTTGGCTGCCACCGCCTCTGCTAGGATCTTGCGGAACATGGATAGCGTGCGCTCGTCCGTGGTCACTCTGGTGGAGAGATGAGAATAAGGGGGAACAGGAGGAAGAGGGTTCTTGAGGCGCCTAAAAATCGGCTGCCACCTCCTTTGCCAAGTCCTTGCGGAATATGGACAGCATGCACTCGTCCATGGTCACTCTGATGGGGCAGTGGGGGAGGGGAGGAGGGGAAGGGGGATGTGTCAGACGAGAAGAGCGTAGTCAGACGTGTGGACGGACAGCAGCAGCAAGAGAAGGTGGCTTGAGTGTCGCGTATGAGCGTGGCATGGCACCTGGTTGCATTGTGCTCACATCACATCACATAGTGCTCGCACAGCTGGCTGGCTCACCTCCTCCTGAGCTCGGCGTGGGAGAAGTCGCTGAAGTACTGATGGATGCCAAACAGCAGGCGGTCAAAGTCCATGTCCGCCACGTACCCACTGAAGTTCTGCATGGGTGGAAAGTGAGGGCGGCATGGGTGGAGGAGTCAGGGAGGCTATTTTTGAGTCGACCCAAACAGCAGGCGGTCCAAGTCCATGTCCACCACGTACCCACTGAAGTTCTGCACCCACGGAGCAAAGGTGGTACGGATGGAGAGACGGAGGTATTGGTGATTCATTCGGACAATGTGTCCAGTATGAACGGGAAAATATTATTTTAGGAGGAGAGATGGCAACGATGGAAGAATGCGATGATTCTGGGCAGGATTGAAGGAAAGCAGAAGGCAGCGTGGCACCCTGGCTGACCTTGCACATGCGCAGCAGGCACTTGACGACGAGTGCGGCGAGCGGCGTGCCATCGGGGCCCTTGACGTCCGCAGCGGTGGAGCCCTTGATGGTGTAGGTGGGGCGCAGGATGGTCATGAAGGAGAGGAAGAGCGGCGTGGAGGGCGCGGTGTCCAGGATCTTGAGCAGCAGGATGTTCACGGCGCGGCACAGGTCCGCGGACGAGTCGTCGGGGTTGCGCTGCTTGACGCGCTCGTGCAGCATGAAGATTGTCATGTCCTCCAGCAGCAAGCGTAGGTCATCATCGGGAATCTGCATGCTCAGTGACTTGGTCTCAAACAGCTGCATGGATGGGGTGTGGGGGGGTGGAGAGGGGTTAGAGGGCTCCTCCAGTGCTGCTTGACGCGCTCGTGCAGCATGAAGATGGTCATGTCCTCCAGCAGCAGCCGTAGGTCGTCGTCCGGAATTTGCATGTTCAGTGACTTGGTCTCAAACAGCTGCACGGGGGTTTGGGAGGGGTGAGAAGGTGCAACAGGATGGGTGGGGAGGGGTTAGAGGGCTCATCCAGCAGCAGGCGCAGGTCGTCGTCCTAAATTTGCATGCTCAACGACTTGGTCTCAAACAGCTGTACAAAAGGAGGAGAGCGGGGGAGAGGTGGCAGTGAATGGAGAGGGGGGTGAGTGGGCCTTGGCGATGGGCAAGGCAAAAAGGCACATCGCACACAGCTCCAGGGCTGCTTCCGTCGATGCAGAATTGCAAGGGCAAGCAGAGTGCGGCAGGGTAAGGCAGGGTGAGGAAGGGTGGGGCAGGGTGGGTGGGACAGGGTGGGGCAGGGTGGGGCAGAGTGGGGCAGGGTGGCAAGGACAGGGCGTACCGTGAGCAGCGAGTTGAGGATGTACTTGTAGGTCTTGACCTGTGCGTCGGGAACGGAGCGCACGAAAAACTGCACAAACTGTGCAATTCAGGGAGGAATGGGGCACAGGGAACAAGGCAGAAGGGAATGGGCAGAAGGGAGCGGGGCAGCGGGGAATGGGGCAAAGGGGGAAGGCCAGAAGATCCTTGAGAAACACATCCATTCTCTGATGCTTCCTAAGGTTCAGACTTGTAAGCTCAACATGCATGTCAGGCAACATAAACTGCACTCAATAACACCTACTACCCGAGCAACCACACACATACATAACCGCCCCCTCGCCGTTGCCACACCTGGAAGCACAGCACCTTAGTGTAGCGCGCCCCTCCACCAACCAACAGGTTTTTTAGCCCCTCCACGACCCTTTCAGGCGCCGTACCTGGAAGCGCAGCATCTTGATGTAGCGCGGCATGTGCTCGCGGAACACAGCGAGCACGCGGGGGTCCTCCTCCGTGATCCCCCTTCGCATCTCATGGAACAGGTACTTGAGCCCCTCCACCACCCTCTCCGGCGGCGCTTCACGATCAATGAACAGAATGGCCTCAAAGAACGACTCCGGCCCCGGGTGCGCTGAGTGCGACGAGTGCGCGTAGGCGAGGCTGTCTGTGGCGCGGTGGCGGGTCATGGCCGCCATGTGGGTTGGGGCGGTCACCATAGGCTCTGTTGCTCTGTGGGGCATGCCTGGCGGCATGCCTGGAACCATGCCGGCCCCGTTGCCGTATGCGGGCTGCTGGTAGTGCATGGGCGCTGCTGCTAGTGGCTGGGCCGCTTCTGCCATGTGCATCCTCGTGGCCCTGGGGGAGTGAAACAAAGAACCAGGAAAAGCAGCAACAGTTTCTTTTACCACACCAGAGAGCACGCACCAGGTTGGACGAGGAGGACGACTGGATGGCAGCGACGAAGAGCAGCCAACAGTAACGACAAGCTCGGAAGAAGAAGGTGAATGTAACAGGTGAAGGGGGCATAGCCTTACAATGGCAGGGCTCCGATGGGTACTGGTGCCTCCATGCCTGCTGCCGCTCCTCCTGACATGCGCCTGCCCCTCTGCTGCCCCGGTGTTCCCTCCCTGCGCTTCTCCATCTCTCTCGCCTGCACACGCGTACGCCAAGGCAACGGGGTAGACGGCCACAATGGTGGGGGAGAAGCGCTTGCACGGAAGGCTCGCTGGCATTCGAGCCACGGAGACAGAAGCAGGAAGCAAACTGCAAGTGAAATGTAGCGTTTTTTTGAAATAGATGCAGATGGCGTGGTGGAAGGCAGAAAGCAAGGGCCCTGAAGAAGAGGGAAAGGATTGAAAGAAGGAGTGAGGGAAGGAGGGAGAAAAGCATACCTTCCACTTGAGCTTGTCTTCAATGAGCCCCCTCTGAGCGTCGGTGAGTTTCCCCAGCAGGCGCCAGATGTCATCCCCCAGCACCACGTACACGGACGCCAGCATGCTCAGCGCCGCCTTGCGCAGCTCCGTGTCTCGCTCCGTTGTCAGCGCCGCCACCGTCACCAGCGGTACCCGCGAACTGCCCATCGTCTGCACACATGGTCGGCACATGAGGGAGCATGGGATCATGGGAGCATGGGAAGATTGGAGCATGGGAGCATGAAAACATTGGAGCATGGGAGAATGGGAGCATTGGAGCACGCGGGCATTGGAGCATGGGAGAACAGATGAGAAGGACAGGCGGGCGGGAACAAGCAGCTCACCTCAATGCCGTGTCTCTCCAGCATGGCTTCCATGTGCTCCACACACTCAATGCGAGTGCGGTTGTTCTTGGAGCGCAGCCCCTCCACCACCGCCTGGAACACGCGCGTTGCCGGGAACAACTGCTCACCTCAACAAGCTGCTCACCTTAACACGCAGCTCACCTCAGCAAGCAGCTCACCTCAATGCCGTGTCGCTCCAGCATGGCCTCCATGTGCTCCACGCACTCAATGCGAGTGCGGTTGTTCTTGGAGCGCAGCCCCTCCACCACCGCCTGGAACACCCGCGTTGCCGGGAACACCAGCGGCAGCGACCGCATGAGCTCCCGCATCTTCTCCCTAATGTTGGCTATGTTGTGCCCCGACTGGTGAGACCGGTGGTGGTTCGTGATGCAGGTGGTGGTGGTGATGGGGATGGGGGTAGGGAGAGAGGGAAGGGAGAGAGGGGGAGGGGGGAAGGGGAAAGAATGAGTAGATGCGGCAGACAGAGTAGTCACATACTCATGGGCAGGACATGCGTCTGGACGTTGAGCAATCGAGGGAGGAGAGACTGAGAGCTGAGAGCTTAACCCCTGGACCAGAGGCGCATGCTCAGCATCTGCGTACCTTTTCGACGAGGCAGGGCAGGAGGATGTTGGCCTCGTACTCGGTGAGGATGTAGCCCTCTATGGTGAGCACTTGCACGAGGTCCGTCAGGAAGTCAAGGGCGCGAAGCCCCTCCACATCCTATGTCGAGGGATGTAGCATGTACGCACCTTTTCAACGAGGCAGGGCAGGAGGATGTTGGCCTCGTACTCCGTGAGGATGTAGCCCTCAATGGTGAGCACTTGCACGAGGTCGGTGAGGAAGTCAAGGGCGCGCAGCAGCGACGTGGTGTTGGCCTCCGCTATGCGCAGCACGAACCAGCGCAGCAGCAGATCCAACACCTCCATGAACTCGTGTGGCTGCTGCTCCATGGCCTGGCAATGTGAGGGAGACATGTGGCAGGGAGGCAATGAGAGTACAGGCATACAGAGGACACAACATGAGATAGATGGCCATCGATGTCAGAATGAGAGTTTCAGCATAACCAGAAGGAGCAAGCGAGAGCACTGCACTGCACAACCAGCATCATCCATTGAACGCATGGTGACAGGGATCCGAGACAAGAAGGAAGAACGAGCGTGCCTTGTGGAAGGTGTCGATGACAGCCACGTGCTGCTTGAAGTCTTTGCTGAACATGCGCTGCACCAGATCCTCCCGGAAAATCTTCGCCACGTCCGCCTGCAGCCATGCACATGCACACACACACGTGGAGAGGGGATGCCATGCAACGTGTGTCACATTCAGTGCCATAGAACGGCATCCCATGGGCAGGGCACGGGCATTGGTGGTGAGAGCATCATGGTGAAGCTTGCATGCCAGGCACGTGCAACTCCCTCTCTCCTCGCTTCCACCACTGACTCACCTCCAGCTCCTGCAGCTGCTCTGGTCGGGGGTCCTCGTACTTGACCTTGATGCCACGTGGCGACCGATCCCTCTCCTCCTGCACGCACACAGACCCAGGGAGCCACCCTTCATCAGTTTCAATCATGAACTTCGCATCGCATTCACACAAGGAACGACTCGTGTATCTCCCCGACCAGTTCTGCGATTCACATCCCAATCACGCAAGAGGCAGGGAGTAGCAAGCCCAGCGTACCTTGATGGACTCCCTGAGGTTGAAGAGCGGCTCGTTCTGCAGCGCCGCCTCCTGCAGTGCTGCCTGCATCTGCCGCGCTCCCAGCTTCGATGCCGACGCTGGTGACCGGCCCACCTGCCCCACAGCCATAAGAGTGAACGAGGGCCACAACCAGAAAGACACGAATTATTGACTTCACTTGGGAGGCCACGACAGTGAAAGGGCGTGTACTGGAAGTGAGCAATGGGCGTACCGGTGCGGGGAGGGCGGTTCGGCCCCCAGAACCAGGCGAGGGGGGCCTGGTGCCACGAGATGTGCCTTTGAGGGCCGGACTGATGACAGGCGCCTCCTCCTCGTCCTCCTCCATGCCGTCCGCACTCCCCGCTGACACCCGGTGCTTCTCCGATATCAGCAGCACCGGCGGCTGCGCTGCTGTTGGCAGGTCGTGCTTCGCTGCTTTGCTCACCTGACGCACGAGAGGAGACACCCCAACAGAAACGCACATGACAAACACAGAGAATATCATTAGGGGAAGCACATGATGACGGAAATAAAATCACTTATCAGTTAAGAGCAGCCTTTTACATAAGAAGATGGAATCAAGGCGTGGTGAGGATGAGCAACCAGGCAGCACTCACAGCGTCGCAGCCACAGGCCTTGACGAGCTCCGTGGTGAGGGCTTCAGCTGCCTTGCGGATCTCCTGCGACTTGTCCTGCAGGCCGGCAGCACACGCGCGCAGCAGTGTGATTGCACTGCCGGGTTCGCTCTTGGAGAGCACCTGCTGCCGCAGCATCCACTCGTAGAGCTCCTTGCGCCCATCCGCTGCTATCTTCACGTCCACCATCGCCGGCGCCACCACTGGGATCTGAGCACACAGCAGGCGTGGAAAGAACACAGACTCTTTAGCGCCGAATCTTACAGTGGACATGAGGGATGAGGGGGGCCTTCCCACCTTCTTATAGTGGACATAAGCAAGTTTGAGAGAGGAAGGTGGCGGTGGTTGCATCGCGTACCATTTTGTCGGGGCCCATCGCTCCCAGCCAGGAGTCGAGGGTCTTGACGACTGCCTCCCTGGTCTGGCGCTTGGGGTCACTCAGACACTTGAGCACGTCCGATATGATGCCCTGCGAGGCACAGGAAGGACATAAGGGGGGACACGGATCAGGTTCACAAGAAATATATCCCAGAAAAACCGGAGCTGAGCTTTGGAAACAGCAGAGGCAGTTGGAGAAGCAGGGTGGTGACCTGATGAGCAGAGGGTAGGGGAGGAGCGAGCGACTTACCCGGCTCTGCTTGTCGACTGGTGCGCCCATGGCGTCTGCGAGGTTGGCGATGGTGTTCATGGCGAGGATGATGAGGTTCTTGTTGCTGTCTGACAGCCGCGCCTTTAGTGCCCCAAACACCTCAACTGCACCACGTTCAGCACAGCAAAGGCAGGAGATGATTGATAGCAGGTGGGTATGCTTGATAGTGCATGCAGGAGAGGAGATACGCCATGAAACACTGAGCTTGTTGCGAAAGGTGGGGGCAGGGTGGTGGCTGGGTGGGTGGCTGCACTCACATGTGCCTTCAGGAAGGATGCGGCGATTGGCCTCCTCCACGATGCCATTGACCGCGTCCATGGACTCCTGCCGTACCTGAGAACACAAAGTTGGGAGAAGACATCACATTGAGGATACAAAAGTCAGATACTGTGACCAAGTGCCCACACGGCAACCCAGCATACTCGGCATCACAGAGCCTGTCCTCACCTGACAGGTGAGAGCACCACTGACAGCAATAAATTCCTGCACCAGCACACGCTCACCTTCCAGTTGGAGTTGCCCAGGTTGGCGATGAGGGTGGCTGTGAGCTTCGCACTGATGTCCTCTCGCGGCAGCCCTGCCCCTCCACCCCCGCCCCCTGCTACCTCCCCCTCTGCTGCTGCTGCCTCACCGCCTGCACCGCTTGACGGGCGCTTCACTGTTCTCGTTGGTGCTGCTGATGGCTGTGACAGGCAGGCCATGCAGTGACAGCACGAGGGGCATAAGGTTAGCATATCACAACGAACCGGGGAGAGCAGGGTGCGGGAGAGGGAGAAGGGGAAAACGGGATGAAACAGGTCCAGCTGCTATACAAGGTGGTGGTTTAGCATGGGCAGGTAAGAGAAGATTTGGGAGCAGCCAAGCTGAGGTGGTGGTTTGGCGGAGGCTGTACCTCGTGGGGGTTCTTCTCGAACTCTGTTTCCACTGAGGTCATGAGGGCGGGCTTGAGGTCAGACAGGAAGCCCTTCAGATCTGCAGGGGACCAGCAGGCAAGGCGAACAGACACAACAATCTGTGAGCGGCAGCAGGCTAGCAGCTATGCAGCACAGGGATGTGCGCGGGAACAGGTATACTCGGTGTGGATCATGGATGACCACTGGTCATGCACGCCTTCCACTGCACGCTGCAACGAATTGCAGTGTGGGGAGCAGCTCACCTGGCCCCACGTATTTGTGCATGGCGCCCAGCAGCTTGGTGGCAGCACTTCGGCACGGCGCATTGCTGGAGCCCAGCCCCACGTTCTTCACAAACTCCAACAGCTCCTGCCCAGTGAGAGCACCACAGAGGAATCGCAATCAGATCAGATCCAACACGCCCGCATGCCAAGACAAGGAACAATACGAAAACAAAACAGGCAGCATCCGCTATGTGCCACCCTCTACTGCTTCTGGATAGTGAGCAAGGCAACGCGGCCACCAAAGGATCTAAGGACACACCTTGAGGTTTAGCTGCGCGGTGCCGAAGTCGTCGACGGCAGTGACCATCCATGTGATGCTCTCCGCCAGCACCTTGGGGTTCTTGTGCGCACTCACTATGGGGATGCTCTGCAGGGGATGGAAGGAACACTCGATGTGTTAGCTGCATGCGTGATTACAGTGAGGTCGATGCTGCGCTGTGCATAAGACTTGTGAGTGGGCGAGGGTTTGTACGGGAAAAGAGTCCTCACTCTAGTGAAGATGAACTGAGGGCCGACACATTCTGCGAGAGTGGTGAGGCACGCTGTGGCTTGGATGCGCGTCTTGATGTCTCCAACCCTCTCAATAAGACCTGGTGCAAGGTGCGCACACATGCATGCAGCAGAGTAAGACACAACACGAAGCTGCCTCTCTAAGCTTTTAACAATATGACAGGGAAACGCAGCACGGAGGCTATGCAGCTGGGAAACAGATAGGAGCCTGGCATTCAGGGAAAGTTCCTTCTTAGAGGGCCGTACCTTCGATGCAGAGCACGACGCACTTCTTGGGGAACCTGTCCACCTTGTCAGCCAGGGCTGACACACACTCCAGCATCTTCTGCAACACCTGTTGGCATCGCCACCACACACAGAGCACATCCCCAGGGTCAGCAACTTGGGTGGGAGCTGACGAGCGAATCAGGCGCCAGACAACACAAGGTTGGTGTTTAACTGTAGAACCTATTGAGGCTGACAGTTACCTGGACGTTCTTGTCGGACCAGCCAGGGGTGGTGGAGATGAGGCGCACTATGGTCTCAACGTTGGCCTGTGCGTCTGCCATGCTTGGAACCATCTCCTTGATGCTCGTCATCGCTGCCCACCCACACGTGCCCCACACACATAGGTTGATACACAGGCACAAGCCGACTCATGAGTAAAAATCGAAGTGCATGACCCAATGAACATTGTAACCGCCATAACCGGAAAAATGAAACGGCAAACGGGAGGCTAGCAGCCGAAAAGGTTGTGTTGTGTGCGGCTATGGATGTTAGCAGGGAGGTTGCAGCTCACCCTCGAGGCGCTCCTTCCAGGCGGAGCTCTTGAGGTTGTCCACCATCTCTGGCGGCAGCACTGCCTTGGCTCGCTCCTCCACTGTCTCTGGACTCCATGGCTCCGGCTGCACCCATGGGGGGAGGCGGAGAAAGGGATGCGCTTCAGACAGGAGTCGCTTGCTGATCGCATAGGGCAACAGCGGGAATGAGTTGTAATGCATGCATGGGCCCATGCGATGACATGAGGGTACGACTGTGCACTTAGCACGTTGCACAACACACCTCAATCTCCTCTGGTGGGGCAGCTGCCTGGGCGGGCTTCTTAGCATCGTTGCCAGCCTTCTTGCCTCCAGCAGCCGAGCTGCCCGTCTCCACCTTGGCACCTGTGGCTGACTGCAAAAGGGAAGAGAGAGGACCACACACACATGCGAGCAGCACAGCGAGGCCCAACAGGGTCAGGAGCAGCACAACAAGGCGCCACCCAGAGGAGGCACCCGAAGCACATATACGCATGACACTTCGTACATGGCATTGGATAACGAAGGACAGCAGCATACGGCACAGTGAGGCATAGATATGCATGACAGTTCTCTCCAAGAGGGCGCGGGCCGGGGAAGTTGCATCCATACCGGGCGAGCTCCGGCTTTGCCGCTGAGCAGGCTGGCTGCAGACGCCTTGGCGGGAGGAGGTGCTCTGGACGCCGCCTGGCTGCCCCCAGTGGTCCTGCTGGCCGCGGCTGCACGCATTGACGTGGATGGGGAAGACACAGGGCAGTGGGATGCACACGCATGGGCACAGAGGAGGGGGAATGAGTGGAAGAAAAGTGACAGGGATGGCAGCCGGATGGAAAGAGAAAGCGTAACGTAGCGTGCATGTGCGCAAAATGGGGGAAAAGCGGGGGAAGACTTGTCGGTATGTGGTGCGTGCACAAGCGAGCAGATGGCAAGAGAGTGTGGGGGCAGGGATGTGGGACAGGAAAGGGAGCTGACCTTGAGGTGCGGCATCGACAGTGACGCCAGCGCTGGCAATGACGTCGATGAGCTTCTTCTTGCGCACCTCATCCACCGACTCCAGATGCCTCTCCAATGGCTTCATGCCCGCGCACTGCACCCACCAGAATCAAAGGCAGGGAAAAGCTTGTCAAGTCACATCTTTATCAGAGACATGGATATGTCAGCGCACGTACAGTCAGATTTTGCAAAACATACGCTACATAACACGGTGGAGATAGCTGGAAAGAGCACGGTACCTTTGCAACGTTTGCAAGGGCGTTGAAGCCGGCCTCTCGAACATCCACTGTCCCATCTTGCAGGCTCTGCACGTTTCACCAAGGGTCATGGGGCAGAATGTGGTTAGTGAGTGCACGACGTACAATTGGTCTGAGCCAGCAAAGGTTCACACAAGGTTGCAGTTGAAGCAGTACAGTGTTGTGAGTACGTAGCCTACCTCGACGAGCATGGGGATGAGCTCCTTGTGCACCGCCATGACTTGCGGCCGCTTGCTCGCCTCGATGCACACAGCCACCCACCCCAGCACCTCCGAGCGGACCTGCGGCACCTTGTGCTTCACGGCCGTGGTGATGTCTGCTCGTGAGGGACATGGACATGCGAGGGTTATGGACGTGGGGGTGGACAGTGGGAAGGGTTTTTACCCATGTAGTTGTCATTACCAGTCCGAGGGCACGGATACGGACACGGACATCAACATGCACTGCGTGTGGTGAGTCATCACGACATAAGGCCATACTAAATGCAACATCAGCTTAGAGTGGAAAGAACCTTAGCTTACCCTCGAGTGCGTCAGTCAGCGCCAAGCACCCTGAGACATAGAACGCCTTGAGCGTGTCTCGAATGGCCTGCACCACCGTCGGCTTCTTCTCCTTGTACCTCTCCTGAACAAGACACAAACGGTGCACCGGCGTGAGACAAAGCCAAGCAGTGCAACAATAATCAAAGCGGCAACAAACAATTCTGATCATCCAATAGGAGCGTGAGAGCACCACCTACCAATAAGGCTGGCAGCATGAGTCGTGCTCCAGATGAGAAGTCCTTCCGTAAACCCTTGGCCAGGTTGCCGGCTGCCTGAATGGCCTCCGTGGCGACTGCAATGTTCACATCTGTGGTCAGCTGCACAGCGGGAACAGGACGCACACCACAGGATAAACGTACGCGTCAGTAAAGTGACAAAAGGATTTCGCTAATGGCAAGAAACATGTGGGGAGTGTCAGCAAAAAACTACCTTCTTCAAGCTTCGTTGAATGTCCAGAAAGTCTCCTGGTGCGATGCGAATGGTGCTGGCCAGTTTGGTCAGCTCTGCTATAGCATCGCGCCTCTCTGACCACTTGGTAGCTTTCTGCACAGGGAAGAGGTGAGCAAGCAACGCAAATTGCAGATAAGCACAACGTAGCCATATCCAAACATGCACGGGCCAGAAGTGAGACACAATGTCAGCTAGAATGGAGGGGGACACTCACAATGCCGTCATAGAAGGTCGTTTTGGATAGGGGCGTCAAGATGTCCACAGGGTCCGCCAGGTCGTAGTCGTCAATCACAGGAGGAGCTGCAGCCACACACAAGAGCACGCGTTGCGATAATGAGCACAGAGGTACTAACACCCCCTGAAAGCACGCAATTGTGTTTCATTTAACTGTTCAAACACGCTGTCATCCCTTACCCTCAGGCTCTGCGGCCTTGGAGTCGCCTGTTGGGGCATCCAGCACCTCTGGCTCCTCAATCTCCTTCATCTGCTCCGAACGGATCCTCCTCGTCGGAACAGCACGCCCTTCGACACGCTCGAATTCCGCCTCGAGCTCCGCTTTCTGCGAGGAGAAAGCAGAGCAATAATCATGATAAGCCGTTCACTAAGAACCAAAACGGCTATGAGGTCCGCAAGCCCTGTTGTATCCAGCGCTCACGCACCGTGGCGTCACGGAGCCCTTCGAACAGCAAGCGCTTGACGGTGTCCTTGCCCAGCCAGCGACAGAGCTCAACAGTGAGCCCCTTGGTGCACTGCCGCACCCCCTGGTCCGCGTGGTTGAACAAGCCGGGAAGCATCTTGAACATGCGCTTCGGAGGAACCACGCCTGTTCCAAATTGGCTGTACCACAATGAAAGAAAAACAAGTCAGATGACACTTGATGTTAAAACGCGACGTCAGGGACAAAAATTCCGACGCGAGCGAAGCGGTTAGTAGCGTCACAACCGACGAGAATGCTGACTTCACCTTAGCGCTTGGTACATGGCGTCGATGGCTGGCACTACGGCCTTCGCCACTTTGTGCTTCACCGCTTTCTCCATGCAATCCTGCACGCGGTCGCCAGGTTCCAATCAGGTTGAGATGCATCGTGAAGCTAACCGTACACCGACAGAAATAAACGCATTCTGCTCACCAGGAAAACTTCGACGGCCTCGAGCTCGACCCACAGAAGGAACGAGGTCTGAGCCCTCTCAACTGTCTTAGGTCGACCCGTGAGGCACTTCGTAGCCGTAGCATCGCAGATTTCCTTGGCGAACCTAATCCATTTCAAAAGGCATGCGTCAGGCGAGAGTTGATTCGAGGCTTCACTACAAGCATTGTCGTAGATTCTCACCTCGCAACATCGGCATCTGCTGCCAACTGAAAGGCTATCAATGCATCTAAAGCCTTTTCTTGTGCAGGCGCGTTCGCATCAGACACTGCTTTCTTCAACAAATGACCTGAAACGTGACGGACAATGAATAAGACCTCGTTCGGCAGCTTTACAGTCGAAATCGATACGTGAACGGATGCTAATACGAACCGTATTCTTTAAGCTTGGGGTCTTTCGGATCCTTAATCTTGTTGCAAGAATCTGCGATATCCAAATACACCTCGTTCCTAACCTTCCAGTTCTTATGAGCTATCCTATCTTCTAAAGGGAGCTTCTTCGCCTCCTGCAAAACCTTCTCTTCTTCTGAAGCCATGGTTCGTCTAGAAACAACACGGTTCTACGCAAAAACAATATATGACAGTATCGTAACTAGGTCACGACGCCTAAGACTTGCGAGCTCGGTCAGAGAAGCGTAGCTGTTCAAAATTAGGAGGCTCTAGCTAAAGAGACTAACAGCAGGATATTCCCTAGGATGTGAATGACAGTGAACTGACAACAGCTGCTTGAATTCTGTTTTGTTAGCCCAAGCCAGGAGTCTGGGGGACAGCTGGTGCAAAGCAAACCATTGATGCTGTCCAGAAAAATTCACGCTATGGCCCGTCATGATCGAGGTCAGGTGCCAATAACGAGTGAAAGTGTTAGTTCCAGTTCAGGCGACTCGTGATTGGTGTGGTCTTCCTCTCGGTGACCTCCTCCCGCCACCCGAAGTCAGAAGGTTGGGTGGGTCGCGTGTCAGAGAGCGCTGCGTCACTGAAGGAACACAAAGTGTAATAAAGCGTAACGGATTTTCAGTCGCACGCATATGGAACTCAGTTCGCTTGCACTCGTAAAATAATGCAATAACTTTGCTCGCATTCATAGAATTATGCAATCCATGATTCTAATGATGCGTGTGCTTGTGAAAACATAAGCATTGAAGTAGAGTACTGAACCATTGAATGTTCTGTACAGCAGCTTATGAAGTGCATAATGAGCAATGCCACATCAGCACGACAAACTCGAAGCGGCAGCCCACTCCCGCCAAACATGTCTCACACAATGCTCACGAAACTTGATTTGTACACAAATTGGCATGCATGAGGCCAGCGAAACATCTTTTCTCCACGCCCCTGCAGCCTTTTCGCACAGAAAATTCTGCTGGTTGCACGATGGTCAAACCAGCCCCATGTGGCGCCAGCGAAACATTTGCACGTGATTCGTTTCGTCGGCCGCGTCGCTTGACTTTTGTGGACGTGCCAATGCGATGCTTTTGGCGACGCTCATCGCAAAGCATACTCCCGCATATGATTGTGCATATAGCTGCTTTATCACCCTTGTACTCCCCATTCCGAGCAGGCCATCAAATAGATTCAGTCTTCGCGTGTGATTGCGGTTGCGTGCTTTCATGCGCCTATTCTAGAGAGCCCTATCCAAGGCGAGCCTTGGCTGTAGCGTTCTCGCACCCCTCATCTCGTTTACAGCAATCGAAATAATGGCTTCGCTGCTACGCGTCAGGTGGACTCTTGCCATTGTGTTGCTCGTCGCGGTTGTGGGATTTCCTGCAGCAGTGCTGGGATACGACACGTCGTTCGACCGATACTTTCAGTTCGCGCCGTATTGCAAAGGGCAGTACTACTGCGAGCGCGAGGGCGATGGAACCGTCGCGATTTCCGCCCACTGGAACAAAGTCGGAGGTACATTTGGTGCATTTAACCTCACCTTTGTGTGCGTGTGATCCCCCCCGTTCCCAGGCCGATTTCCATTATGATCGTCATGCCCGTAGTTTCTCGTCGCACTTGCATAATTTTTTTACTGATTTTTGCATGTCGTTGTTGTTAATGTCTTTGCGCGCCAGCCTTTGCCTCGTACGGAATGTATCAGTACGGCATATTCAGCGTGAAGATGAAGATGCCGGCCGGCTACTCCGGCGGCATCATTCCGTGCTTCTACCTCATCTCGGGTGGTAGCCCGGGTTACAAGGACATTCACGACGAGATCGACTTCGAGATCCTGGGCGCCGAGAACCCACGCGACATGATCATCCACACCAACCTCATCACGGGCGGCCAGACCAACCTCGAGCAGGTGCGTTGCGAGTTCCAAACGAGCAGACGAGTCCTGGTTTTCGATGTGATTTCTCGTGATGACGTTTTTTTGCAGCACGCTCTTCCGCATCCTTCAGGGAAATAGGTTCACCTTTCGTGCTTGCATTGTCTCCTTGACCCTAACACCTCCATGTCCTCCTGCCCTGATGCTTTTCTCCCTTTTTCCCCGCAGTTCCGCTTCCCGTTCGACCCGTCGGCGGACTTCCACACGTACACGATCATCTACTCACCGAACTTCATCGTGTGGAGGATCGACAACACGCCCATCCGCGTCACCCTCAAGACCCCCGGCAGACCCTTCCCCTCCGAGCCCGTTCAAGTCAAGGTAAGTCCCTTCCCCGTGCAGCAAACTCTCTGTCTCAAACCACCAGCAGAATAAGCCGTGACTACCAGAATAGGCTATCACCAACAGAATAGTACTCTCCCCGTCCACTTTCCTCAACTTCCCCTCCGCCTCCACATGGCGAATCCGGGCCTAAACAAGCTATTCTTACGCTGTCTTCTTAACCCCTCTACCAAGCAGGCATCCATCTGGGACGCGTCGAGCTGGAGTCCATTAAAGCCCGACTGGAACAAGGGCAAGGTGACGGCCGAATTCAAGGATTTCGACCTGAGCATGGCATGCGCCGTTCCGCCCACGGGCAAGCGCCCCGCGTGCGCGGATGAGACGAACAGGCAGAAGGCGCCGTGGCTGTACAACCTTGGGCCCAGGCAGATTCAGAATTTCAAGAAGTTCAGGAGGAGTTATGTGAAGGCTTCGTATGGCTGGGAGGTGATTCAGTAAGGCGTGGGGAAGGAAATTAAAGGGATTGCTGACTGATGCATCAAACAGAGCAGTCCACGATCAAGTTCAATAGATTTCCCTAGGACGTCGTTTGGTAATAATATATGGGATGTGGTCCCATTGCTGACTCTCTACAGTGTTGCTATACTTGCTATTCACTTTGGCATGGCTGAAGTCAAGAATCGTCTGAGATGGACTGTGCACGATGGCTAGTGGCTGGCACACTCCCATAAAACAGCCATGAACAACTGCATTTCTCTTCCTCATGCATTTTCTTCACATGCCAATGTCCACCCAGAATGTATTGACACAAAGTAGCAATTCCATCAAGTTAGATTCTTGTAAAGCATCGTGAAATTGCAACCAGACACTTGAGCTGCACAGAGTGCACACGTCAATGATGTCCCAACTTTTAGTGGTGTCCCAACTTTGGAACGCCGTTTAACACATGGATAGCTAGATTCTCACAATAGATGCTCTGCTTCTGGTAGATACTATGAGGGATACCATATTATGAGAAGGCAATCCTATAGGTACAGTTTTGGTTTGTGAATTACATTCAATGTTTGAATTGTGTTTCCTATCTCAAATAACCATCTTACAACGATGCTTTCTAAAATAGGTATCCATATGACAAGTTATATCGTAAGAAAACAACCATCTTACAGTGTTATTCACTAAAAGCATGCTTTCTTGAGAGGCATAACAGACGACCAATAGAATCTCTAGAAGGTACCAAAGGAAATTTCAATCACCATGAACCAGTTGGAGCTTGCCGGGGTTGATTCTCCAATACAGTGCGGAAATGTATCGAGCCAGAACCACACCCGATCTACAAGCAGACTGATCCTGACGTCAGGCACTTCACGTGACGGAGATTCATAAACAAGCCCTTCTCGTGGCTCGAACCTCCTGATTGATCCTTGCCACGTCACGAGCTGCTTCTGCTTGAGATTCGTCACGAGCTTTCGGAGCTAGAGATTCCATCGGTGATATCTTAGAGGAGAGCTTTAAAAATGAACCGACCTTAACCGATTCGAGCAGATCGCGGACTACATCGCTTTTTTGCTGCCAAATCTCGCTTTGTCCCCCGAAGAGCAGACCATTGATGTTCTCCTGGGACACCAATTCGGATCACCCTCCCCCGATTCTTGAAATTGCTGACTCACCTCAGCACATCAATCCAATCGAGAGTCGCACCCCCGCGCGCGGCATTTTTCAAGTTTCCCGCGCGCCCTTTCCGTGCCTCCCCTGCTTGGCTCCCCCATTTCCTCCTTCTTTCCCCCCATTCCGCCCATCCCTTCCGCCCCCTCCACCTTGCACCCTGCCTCCCCCCTCCACCCCGCCCGTTGACCACTGCAAGAGTCACCTAGCGCAGCAGATGCCGCTGCAATGCTCGTCGTTTCCTCCCCAATGTGTGGCGCGGGGAGGAGGGAGTGCTGAAATCGTGAGATGTGGAATTCAGAAACAAATCCGCAGAACCACGAGATTCGAATCGCAAGATTAGTTTAGCAGCGCTGCTGCTGCTTGATTCATTTTGCCCAGCGCTGCTGAGAGTGGGGATTGCTGCGATATCTATCAATCACCGCGCGGACTGCTCACTCAACGCGACGCACTGCTCTCGGCGATATGCTTCAGCCGCCTGAAGGTAGATCGTCGCGGTATCGATTCACCGAAGGGAAAATCAGAGCGAGGCATCAGTCTTTGAAGCACGGAAATCCGACCCAGCGACATTTAGTACGGGCCCACAAGGGAGCTTACAGCATAAGAGCAGAAATGATTCCGCGGTCCGCCATGGTTCGATTGACAACTCTACCCCCTTCGCAATTTCGACAGTTGCATGACTGTTCAAGAATTCGAGAACGGCTTTTGTATTTGACCCTTACGTTCAGCACTTCCACTACGACTGCACCTACGTTCTGCACTTTCAGCATCTCCCTTGGCCGTCGCGAAAGTAGCTTTTGCTGTCCTTCCGAGTCGTGTGTTTCCAAAGCAACGCCTTGGCCGTGGCTGTTCAAAGTTGCTCCTCATTCCCACGCCCATCATCTAGCGCGTCCTAGTATTATCCAAGCCGATGAGTCCCAGACCTAGTCCTGACGGAGACCCGCCGCAACCGCGAACGGGCCAGACGTCTCCAATCACTCCCGCGCTCGCCGGCGGATTGAACGCGAGTTCCGATGCATTTTACAATGTCATTTCTTCTAATAGTGGTGCTGCTGCCGGTCCGTCTTGGAGCGCTCCGAGGCGCGCCGACAGGGTGGGGAAAGGCGCCAAAGGCGGGCCGGAGAACGCGCTGCACGGCTTTCGCGGAGTGCGGCAGCGCAGTTGGGGGAAGTGGGTGGCGGAGATCCGCGCGCCGCGCAGCAAGAAGCGCATCTGGCTGGGGTCGTTCGCAGACGCGCGGACTGCTGCGCTGACGTACGACCGCGCAGCGCGGAAATTGTACGGGCCGCGCGCGCAGCTCAACTTCTTCGACGAGGCAGCAGTTTCTGCGCCCATCAGCAGCCACCCTCACGGCGCAAGCTTGCGCGCCGCCGACGCCCGCAGCGGCTTGATCAGCAGCGGAAGCGGCAGCGGCGGGAGTGCTGCGAGCGACAGCGAAGGTGGCGCTTTTGCAGGCGTGATCAGCGGCAGCGTCGGAGGCGGAGAGAGAACGAGCCGCTCCGTCGAAACGCCTGCGCATGTACCGCGCTGCGCGTCGAGCGACGACGCGACGCCTCCGTCACTGGCGAGGTTCGCGTTCACCGGCGGCACGCCGTTTCTAACGCGCGACTCCAACCCAGCGGAGAGCACCGTTAGTGCCGCCATGGCGGCGGCCTCTCGAACCGCGTCGCTCAACGCAGAAACTCTCGCTGCAGCGCGATGTGACTACATCGATGCCCTGCCACTGCCCAGCATGACCTTCCAAGAGATCTTCAACCGCTCGTGTCCGCCGCTCACCGCGCCCGCCGCGGCGTCTACCTCCGCATCCGCGCTCGGCGCGCGCGCCCCGTCAGCGGAGAAGCGCGGCATGTGGCAGGGGCCGGTTGAGTCGTTCCGCGCGCCCGCGGCGAGCAGCGCGGGGCGCGTCGACCCGTCGGCGGAGAGCAGGAAGGCTGAGAGCAGGCAAGCGGAGAGCAGGCAACCGAAGTGCGGGGTGCAGGAGATGGAGGAGGAGTCCGTTGCGTGCTCTGGGTGGAGCAATGGCGGTGGCGTTGCTAATCACAGCATCGTGAATTGGAATCAGAAGAACCAGGATCTTGTCTCGAGTCAGGGCGTTTTTGCTGTAGCAGGAAACCAGGGGGCGGCGAACATGCATTTTCCTCCCTGCCCCGCTGTTTTGCCCGCCCAGCTGAGTCAGCAGCCGGCGTTGACGGTGCGTGGGGGGCTTGTTCCCTACGGCAGCATTTTTGCAAGCCCCCCTGTCATGTCGGTGGGCGGCATGCACGCGCCTGGCATGGCAGTGCCTTGGGGGTGTGGCGTACCAGTGCCGTGGGTGCAGGAGAGAACAGTGGAGCAGCAGGGGGCGATGGTGCAGGCACTGCGGGAGAGCAGGGCGCAGCTGGTGCGCGAGCAGATGGGCAGCATTGGTAGCGCTGTGTCTGCTGGGAATGCTTGGGCTGCTGAGACTGGTGGTGCTGCCGGGACTGCTGGGGCTGCTGGGTATGCTGGTGCAGGGGTGTGGAGTGGTAGGTCCACGGATGGGGCAAATGCGGTGCAGGGTGGGGGAGCAGGCATGGAGCAGGGTGCGGAGCATGGTGAGCTGGACGCAGCAGCAATCGAGCGCATGCTGCAGCTCTCAGAAGCCCTGCTCAGTTCAGAGGACCCCCCTCCTCATGGCCCTCACATCCCCCATGGACACATGGACCCTCCCCCTCATGGTGCCAATGCCCCTCGTGGCAGTGTGGTCACTCACGCCTCTGATGCGGCTCCATTGGAGGAAGCCAGTGCGCTGCTGGCATACGGTGATTACCAGCGTCTGACCACCGGACTGCCTGATGCCATGCCCAGCTCCGAGCCTACTGCCGTGCCCCACTCGCGCTCCCTGCATGTCTCTCTGCCTGGCTCTGTGCCGCACGCTGCTGCTGCTGTTGCTGCTTGTGAGCCTGTGTGCGGGCTTGCTGACCTGGTACCACCTGTGTCCTCCTCCCCCTTGTGCATGGGAGGGGAGCTAACAGTGCCTGGCAGCCACTGCATGCTGCCACCTGCAGTGCACATGGCACCATGTGAGCCGGCAACTTTTGAGTCGACTCAAATGCCACCTGCAGTGTGCATGGCGCCATGTGAGCCGGCATCGAGTGCTGTCAATGCTCTCACCATTGACGTTGCCCGGGAAGACCAGCCGCCGTGCTTTGAGGAACTGCTGTCCCCCATGTCTAGGCTCTGGTAGTGTGTTGGGTGGCAGGCTGTGAGATACGTCCTGTACATATTACTGTACGCCAGTGATTACCGTATGCCAGTGATTACCGAATGCCAGTGATTACCTTATGCCAGTGATTACGTTTATACTACTAGTTGCATGCAGATTCTCTATGAATATTTGCTCCACCCAGTGTCTGAATGGCTAGTGAGGAATGGGGTCGGGAAAGAAAGAACATGTTAGCCTGCATTGGTAACGTACTGCACACCGCACGGTAATACTACCGGACCGGTATGATATGAAGATGCATTTGTACAAAGTACGGTACTGGTTTGGTAGCTGGCTGAAAATCAGGATGTAGACAGCACGTGGTAGAATGTCGTTTGTCCCCAAACAGACCAGCCAGGCCAAATCGCAAAGCATGACATCAGATCAGATCCAAGGAATTGCCAACATTGATTTATCATGCAATGCGGTGGCAGCCATGCTTGCCTTGCCACATCCCTCCACGGTTCCTCTTCTCATCGACCTCCATTTCCATCCAGTGCAGCCATCCAGTGCAGCCATCCAGTGCAGTCATCCAGTGCAGCCATCCAGTGCAGCCATCCAGTGCAGCCATCCAGTGCAGCCATCCAGTGCAGCCATCCAGTGCAGCCATCCAGTGCATGTTAACATATATATTGTGTAGCATGCCAACACATGTGACTGTACACCAATTGTGGTGTACAGTTGGGTTGGGACAACACCCAACTTTGGGTGTAGTCTTGCACTTTGGGGTGCCAATCCACCCAATTGTGGTGGAGCCCCCAAATGCAACCCTCTTGACTTGTGGGTACCTCACTTCCCACAATTGAGGTTACCCCAAGCCAAGTGGGCCTAGGGTTGCCTCACTTCTACAAAGTGTGGGCAACCCAACCCACTTGACCTATGGTTCCCTCACTTCCCCAAGTGAGGTCAACCCAACCTATGGTCACTTTCATCCTTCCCTTCCAACCTTCCCTTCCAACTATGTATGCTAGGTTGTTCCTCTAATCTAATGACTTGTTCAATTTGCTACTTTCACATGGTATAGAGCTACTTGTTCCTAGGCCTTACCTCTCCCTCCCTTCAGTTTTTTTTTTTTTCCCATGGGCCCACCCCACAGCTACAAACCCTTTCCTACGCGTGGCTCAACTAGCCATCACTAGCATACTCTCGCCGCGACCTACGCCGTCGCCGCCGTTCCCCCCCCCTCCCGCCGCGATTACGCCTTCCTCGCCTGCGGATTCCACCGCCGCGAGCGCAACGCCGCTGTCCCCTCCTCCCCCCCGCCGCGACCCCCTGTCGCCGCCTCCCCTTCTCGCCGCCGCGCCTGATTCGGCGCCGCCTGCGCATCCTGCCGCCGCGACGCTTCGTCGCCGCCTGCCCGCTGCCCGTCCCTCCGCCGCGACGTCACGTCGCCGCGTTCCCGCCGCCGCGCCTGCTACGGCGCCGCCTGCGCATCCTGCCGCCGCGACGCCTCGTCGCCGCCTGCCCGTCCCTCCGCCGCGACGTCTCGTCGCCGCGTTCCCGCCGCCGCGCCTGCTTCGGCGCCGCCTGCGCATCCTGCCGCCGCGACGCCTCGTCGCCGCCTGCCCGTCCCTCCGCCGCGACATCTCGTCGCCGCGTTCCCGCCGCCGCGCCTGCTACGGCGCCGCCTGCGCATCCTGCCGCCGCGACACCTCGTCGCCGCCTGCCCGTCCCTCCGCCGCGACGTCTCGTCGCCGCGTTCCTGCCGCCGCGCCTGCTTCGGCGCCGCCTGCGCATCCCGCCGCCGCGACGCCTCGTCGCCGCCTGCCCGTCCCTCCGCCGCGACGTCACGTCGCCGCCTCCCCTTCCCGCCGCCGCGCCTGCTTCGGCGCCGTCTGCCCGTCCCGCCGCCGCGACAGCTCGTCGCCCCCTGCCCGTCCCGCCGCCGCGACCTAACATCGCCGCCTGCGCATTCCGCCGCCGCGACTGCTCGTCGTCACCTCCCCGCCCCCACCCCCCCCCCCCCCCCCCCCCCCCCCCCCGCCGCGATTTCGCATTGCCGCCTCCCCTCCTACCGCCGCACCTGCTTCCGCGTCACCCACGCATCTCGTTGCCCCTTCTGCATCGCCACCCTCCCGCAATTTCCCCCGCCGCAACTGCAACATCGTCGCCCCGCGGTTCCCGTTAACGCCACTGCGCCGCCGCCGCCCTACCGCCGCGACTGCTTCGGCGCCGCCTGCCCATCCTCCACCGCGACCGCGCCATCCCCGCCCACACTTCCTGCCGCCGTGACTGCCCCGTCGCCGCCTGCAGATTCAGCCGCAACTGCACCCTCCCTTCCTCCTCTCCCTACTCCTCTCCCCCCCCCTCCCCCTCCCCCTGCGCCCCTCGTTGCCGCGGCCTGCCTGCCGCCGCCGTCCCTCGTTTCGCCGCCGCGGCCCTTCCGCCGTCGCCTGCGCCCCTCGTCGTCGCGGCCTGCTCGCCGCCGCCGCCCCCGACTTTGCCACCGCCTCCCCTTCCCGCCGCCGCACGTTCGCACAGCCGCCTGCGCCCTTGTCACCGTCGCTCCCTGCACCTTGAACGCCTCTGCCCTCCACCGCTGTCTCCCTCCTTTACCCCCCCCCCCCCCCCCCCCCCTCCCTCCTCCTGCCAGCGGCAGCAGCAGCTGCAGCAGGGGAAGTGCAGCAGCCTCCGCAGCAGCAACTTCACCCTTGGCCGCCGCGGGTCCACCCGCCGTCGCCCATCATGACTGCTACCCCCCCTGCCCCTCTCCCCCCTCCTCACTGGAGCAGTGTTACTCCTCGCCCCTCCCTTCTCAACACTCCGACCCTCCACTCCTCCCCCCCCCCTTATCTCCGCCTGCTCACCCCCTCCCCCCCTCCCCATCTGCGGCGTTTCCAGCAGCTCCAGCATCAGCAGCAGCAGGACTTCCAGCAGCGGCAGCAACCACAATTTCTCCAGCCGCACCCCCCACATCTCCTCCAGCCGCGGCAATCGCAGCAGCAGCAGTTCTTCCAACACCAACAGCAGCCGCAATCTCTCCAGCCTCACCCGCCACAGTTTCTCCATCCCCAGCAGCAGCAGTCCTTCCAGTCGCAGCAGCGGCAGTCCTTCCAGCAGCAGCAGCTGCCACAGTTCCTTCCACCGCAGCAGCAGCAGTCCTTCCTGCAGCAGCAGCAGCCACAGTCTCTCCAGCCGCAGCAGCAGCAGTGCTTCCAGCAGCAGCAGCTGCCACAGTTCCTTCCGCCGCAGCAGCAGCAGTCCTTCCAACAGCAGCGGCAGCCACAGTTTCTTCAGCCGCAGCAGCAGCAGTGCTTCCAGCAGCAGCACCAGCCACAGTTCTCTCCATCCGCAGCAGCAGCAGTGCTTCCAGCAGCAGCAGCCACCACAATCTCTCCAGCCGCAGCAACCGCGGCAGCATCGGCGGTGCTTCCAGCAGCAACAGCAGCCCAATCTCTCCAGCCGCAACCGTCACAGTCTCTCCCACCGCGGCAGCCGCAGCAGCAACAGTACTTACAGCAGCAGCACCCGCCGCTCTCTCCCTCTTCTATCCATGAAACAACTCTCCAGTACTCTGTGTTCCCTCCCCCTCCTTCCCCCCCCACCCTGGACTTTGTCCTTGACAGTGGGGCCACCGAAACCGCACTAAAAGACGCTGGCACCCTCACCCCCCTTCCACTTCCCACCCAGGTTCATGGTGCCGACTCCAGCTTTTCCATCCCCTGCACTCACCTCTCCACCCTTCCTTGCACCGCCTTCCCATCCGGTACAGTCACCGGTCTCCACATCCCTACCCTTCGCAATAACCTCCTCTCCCACCGTGAACTCCAAGGCGTTGGCATTACCGCCATATACCCTGGCTTTGCTTCCTACTGCGATCTCTACCACACCGCCTCTGGTCGTTTCCTCCTGCACATTCCCCTTTGCCCTCGCACTCGCCTTTACACGCTCCGCACACCCCGTCCCTCCTTTTGTCACGTCACCACTCGTGCTGGTACTTCCACCGGTCCCCTTCTCCCTCCCCCTCCCCCTCCTCTTCCCCCTCACCCTCCCCCTCCCCTTCTCCCTCTCCCTCTGATATCCTCCTCCTCTACTCCATCCGCCTCCTCCTCCCCCCCCAACTTTTCCCCCACCCCATCCCCCTCCTCCTCTACTGCCCTCTCCCATCCTGCGGTGCTCCTACATCTCAGACTCGGCCATCCCAACTTCGCCGCACTTCGCTCCACCGTCACCTCTCGCCTCCTTAACAGCCTTCCTCCCACCTTACCTCCCCTCCCCTCCTCCCCTGCTCCCCCATGCCCATCATGCATTCATGGCAAGCTCAAACAGTCCCCCCATCACAGTCACCCCACCTTCGCTCCCGCCCCCATTGACCTTGTTCACATGGATCTCTGGGGCCCTTATCCCATCCGCTCTCGTCAGGGGCACAGGTACATGCTCGTACTCGTCGACGACCACAGTCGGTACTCCACCGTCTTCTTTCTTCACACGAAAGACCAGGTGCCGGCTGTGGTCATCAACTGGGCTGAGCAGTGCCGCAACCACTTCAAACGTCCCATAGGCCGCCTTCACTCTGACGGTGGGGGTGAGTTCATCAATCATACTCTCTCCACTTACTGCAAAACATACGGCATTCAGCAGACCTCCACCCTTCCCCACTCCCCTCAGCAAAACGGCATCGCTGAGAGTCGCATCCGTGAGATCACCAAGATTGCGCGCTGCCTCATTGCTCACGCCTCCACCCCTCCCTCCCTCTGGAGCTATGCTCTCATTCATGCCGCCCTCCTCCTCAATCTCCGCTCCCACCCTCAGCATCCCTCCTCCTCCCCCACAGAACTCTGGTCCAAGGCCAAGCCTGACGCCGCAGGCCTTCGTGTTTGGGGCTGCAAGGCGTTCGTCCTCATTCCACCGGCCGACCGCTCCCGCGCTGCTGGCAAGCTCGCTCCTCGCGCTCTGGAGTGTGTCTACCTTGGGCACAATCGTGATTCCCCTGGCTACCTATTCCTCCACCCTCCCACCAATCGCCTCATCCGCAGCATTGACGTCGTCTTCGACGAGTCCACTCCCTACTACTCCACCCCTCCTCCTGACCCCCTCCCTCCTCCCACTCGCCCCCTCGCTTGGACCGACACCGTCCTCCCGCCTCTTCTCCCTCCAGCGCCTCTCCTCCCACCTGTCGCCGCTCCACTCCCGCCTTCCTCCTCTGCCGACGTCTACAACCCTGCCGCACCCGCCTCCCCCGCTCACTCCACTGCACCCCCTCCCCCCTCTCCCTCCTCCTCTCATTCTCCTCCTTTCCAGCAGCCGGATCAGCAACAGCAGGGGCAGCAGCAGCAGCAGCAGCAGCAGCAGCAGCCGGATCAGCACCAGCAGGGGCAGCAGCAGCACCAGCAGCAGCCGCGGCAGCAGCAGCAGCAGCCGGAGCAACACCAGCAACGGCAGCAGGGGCAACAGCAGCAGCAGCAACGGCAGCCGGGGCAGCAGCAGCAGCAGCAGCCGGAGCAGCAGCAGCAGCAGCAGCCGGGGCAGCCGCAACAGCAGCAACCGGGACAGCAGCAGCAGCAGCAGCAGACACAGCAGCAGCACAGTCCGCAGCAGCCGCAACAACAAGGGCAGCAGCTTCAGCAGCACCAGCAGCAGCAGCGGCGCCGTGCCACTTCCCGCTCCTCCCCCTTCCTCCTCCCTTACATCCATACCCGCTCGGTGGACAAAATCCTTGGGGCTCCTCCTCCTGCCTCCATTCAGCTCCTTGAGGACTCCCATGAGGAGTTCCTCAACATTCGGGAGCACACTCCGTTCCTTGCCTCCCTCTACCTTGACTTCCTGGGCTTTCCTGTCCTTGGCGCCACCACCACCCCCACCATCTTCACTCCCTCCACCTTCCAGGAAGCCATCACCTGCCCTGACGCGGATAAATGGATAGCAGCGATCTTCCTGGAGTGTGAGGCATTCATTCGCAACGACTCCTTTGTCGATGTCCCCCTCCCAGCCGGCGCCAACCTCGTGGACGGGAAATGGGTCTTTCGGGTGAAGCAGCTGCCGGGCGAGGAACCAGTGTACAAGGCCCGCTACTGCGCCAAGGGGTTCACGCAGACTTGGGCTGAGGACTACTGGTTCACCTACGCCCCCACCGCCAAACCACCCACCCTTCGCGCTGCCATGGACATTGGTGCACGTGACGACATGGAAATCGACTCCATGGACGTCTCCAATGCGTTCCTGCAGGGCGACCTGCATGAGCGCATTTTCCTCTGGCGACCCCCCGGGTTCCACGCAGCCTTTCCTGAGAACACTGTCTGGCAACTGCGTCGCCCCGTCTACGGCTTGAAGCAGGCACCGCGTGAGTGGCATGCGAAGCTGGCTGCCACCTTGGGGTCCCTCGGCTTCTCTGCTTCCCACTCCGACGCCAGCCTCTTCATCCGCTCCTCCCCCCGCCGCTTCTTCATTCTGGTATATGTCGACGACATGATCCTGCTCTCTGACACCAAGGCCGACATGGAGCAGGTGAAGCTGTCCCTGCAGCAGCGACTCAAGTGCAAGGACCTTGGCGCCCTCACTCACTACCTCGGCATGACCATCACGCGCAACCGCCCTGCTCGCACAATCACCCTCTCCCAGTCCCATTACATCGGCCAGGTCTTGGAGAAGTTCGACATGGCGCAAGCCAAGCCTGTTTCCACCCCGCTCCCCTTCGGTCACCAACTCGCTCCACCCACCTCCCCCACCTCCTCCCCCCACCCCTATGCCGAGCTCGTTGGGTCCTTGATGTACGCAATGATGTGCACCCGCCCCGACCTCGCCTACCCCATCAGCGTGCTCGCTCGCTTTGTCGGCACCGGTCGTCACTCTGAGGAGCACTGGAAAGCTGCCAAGCGGGTCCTCCGGTACCTTCGCGGGACCAGGGACCTTGCCCTCACCCTCGGCGGCCCTTCCCGTCCCCTTCTCTCGGGCTTCAGTGACTCCTCATGGGCTGACACGCAGCCGGACCGCCGCTCCTCCCAGGGCTACGGCTTCACCCTTGGCAGCGGCCTCATCAGCTGGCGCTCCACCCGCTCCTCCGCCATCTCTCTCTCCACCTGCGAAGCCGAGCCCTACGCTGGCACCATGGCCGCCCAGGAGTCGCGCTGGCTCTGCTTCCTTCTTGCGGAGCTTGGCGCCCCCCAGACGTGCCCCACTCTCTGGTGCGACAACGCCAGCACCATCCATCTCACTCAGGACCCCGTCTATCACGCCCGCTCCAAGCACATCGAACTCCGCTACTTCTTCGTTCGCGAGCTCGTCCAGAAGGGCCTCATTGCCGTTCGCAAGATTGCAACCGAGGCCAACTTGGCCGACATCTTCACTAAGGCCCTCCTTCGCCCCGCGCACTCTGCCTTCCTCCGCCTCATTGGCCTTGCTCGCCCAAGCGTCCCTTGATTCAGGGGTTGTTCTCTTCTTGTGTTAGCATGCTAAGGGGTTGTGTTAACATATATATTGTGTAGCATGCCAACACATGTGACTGTACACCAATTGTGGTGTACAGTTGGGTTGGGACTACACCCAACTTTGGGTGTAGTCTTGCACTTTGGGGTGCCAATCCACCCAATTGTGGTGGAGCCCCCAAATGCAACCCTCTTGACTTGTGGGTACCTCACTTCCCACAATTGAGGTTACCCCAAGCCAAGTGGGCCTAGGGTTGCCTCACTTCTACAAAGTGTGGGCAACCCAACCCACTTGACCTATGGTTCCCTCACTTCCCCAAGTGAGGTCAACCCAACCTATGGTCACTTTCATCCTTCCCTTCCAACCTTCCCTTCCAACTATGTATGCTAGGTTGTTCCTCTAATCTAATGACTTGTTCAATTTGCTACTTTCACAGTGCAGCCATCCAGTGCAGCCATCCAGTGCAGCCATCCAGTGCAGCCATCCAGTGCAGCCATCCAGTGCAGCCATCCAGTGCAGCCATCCAGTGCAGCCATCCAGTGCAGCCATCCAGTGCAGCCATCCAGTGCAGCCATCCAGTGCAGCCATCCAGTGCAGCCATCCAGTGCAGCCATCCAGTGCAGCCGTTCTTAGATGGCATGTTGACATGCCACACCATGCCATGTCACACCATTCCATCCATGCCACACCATGCCATGTCACACCATTCCATCCATGCCACACCATGCCATGTCACACCATTCCATCCATGCCACACCATGCCATGTCACACCATTCCATCCATGCCACACCAAGCCATGTCACACCATTCCATCCATGCCACACCATGCCATGTCACACCATTCCATCCATGCCACACCATGCCATGTCACACCATTCCATCCATGCCACACCATGCCATGTCACACCATTCCATCCATGCCACACCATTCCATGCCACATCATGCCATGCCACAGCAGCAGCAGTCTCGTGGGTGCAGGAGAGAACGATGGTGCAGCAGGGGGCGATGACGCTGGATAGAGTGATGGTGCAGGCGCTGAGGGAGAGCAGGGTGCAGCCGGTGCGCGAACACATGGGTGTAAGTGGTGGCGCTGTTACTGCTGGGACTGCAGTCACTCATGGGAACGCTTGGGCTGCTGTGACTGCTGGGAACGCTTGGGCTTCTGGCAGTGCTGAGATTGCTGGTGCCAGCGGGAACAGTGGAGCAGCAGGGGACGATGGTGCAGGCACTGAGGGAGAGCACGGCGCAGCTGGTGCGCGAGCATGGGTGTCAGTGCTGGTGCCGTCACTCATGGGAACGCTTGGGCTGCTGGGACTGCAGGGACTGCTGGGAAAGCTGGAGCAGGGGTGTGGAGTGGTAGGTGCACGGATGAGGCAGATGCAGTGCATGCATGAGGAGCAGGCATGCAGGAGGAGCAGGCATGGAGCATTGTGTGCTGCATGCAGCAGCCAGTGAAACTACCCCTTACAAGCAACCCCACCTGCCCACCCCAGTCAGAACCTACCCCCCCAAGCAACCCCAACTGCCCACCCCAGTCAGAACCTACCCCCTCAAGCAACCCCACCTGCCCACCCCAGTCAGAACCTACCCCCCCATGCAACCCCACCTGCCCACCCCAGTCAGAACCTACCCCCCCAAACAACCCCACCTGCCCACCCCAGTCAGAACCTACCCCCCCAAGCAACCCCACCTGCCCACCCCAGTCAGAACCTACCCCCCCAAGCAACCCCACCTGCCCACCCCAGTCAGAACCTACCCCCCCAAGCAACCCCACCTGCCCACCCCAGTCAGAACCTACCCCCCCAAGCAACCCCACCTGCCCACCCCAGTCAGAACCTACCCCCCCAAGCAACCCCACCTGCCCACCCCAGTCAGAACCTACCCCCCCAAGCAACCCCACCTGCCCACCCCAGTCAGAACCTACCCCCCCCCCCAAGGAACCCAACCTAGGATACCCACCCCAATCACCCCCTCCTCGCAATCATCAGGCACACTCACAATGCAACCTCATGAGGTAGAACAACCTAATATCAATGAAACCTCTCTTGGCCATCAGGACTGTAGCCCTGACGTTCACCCAAACACCACGGTGAGGTGGAGGTTCAACGTTTGGGAAAAAATGTTTTATGTTAATGCTCAATGTCCACCCCATACCTGGACCACAGCAATGGCCATTGTCACCAACAGCCATGAGGGTCCCACCTTGCCAGCACAAGGAGGAGCATCCAGAACATTCCTTTTCGGAAACAACACGTCTCGAGTGGTTGCTTTTTGAGGTGCAAAGAGAGGAAGCGGAAAAGCGCGAACTGGCACAAGACTCAAATCCACCCCCTGGCGTAGCATGAGCTTGCCTAAACCAGAGCCGGCCGGCTCGGCTCCAGCAGGGCCTATTGTGCTTTAACGCCAAGTTCGTTACTTGAGCACCGAGGGCCGTCGTCGCGCTAGTTCCCCAACCACCCCCGCACAACAAGCCACAAACCACCCAAGGGCGCTGCCCCAAAGGAAGTGAGCTGCATACTACCTCCCATGCTTTACCTGTTACCCACACACACACATACCACCCCATAACACCTTCATAGCAAAAGGAGAACCACACAGACACCCCCTTTCGGAAACAGCACGTCTCGAGTGGATGTATTTTGAGGTGCAGAGAGAGGAAGTGGAAAAGCGCGAACTGGCACAAGACTCAAATCCACCCCCTGGCGTAGCATGAGCTTGCCTAAACCAGAGCCGGCCGGCTCGGCTCCAGCAGGGCCTATTGTGCCTTAACGCCAGGTTCGTTACTTGAGCACCGAGGGCCGTCGTCGCGCTAGTTCCCCAACCAGACCCGCACAACAAGCCACAAACCACCCAAGGGCGCTGCCCTTAGGAAAGTGCACTGTATGATTGCACCCATGCTTTACCTTTACCTTCCCCAAGGCAGTCATAGCACACTTACAACCAGGGCAGCAAGATGGATTAACACGTACAACCGAAAGCAGCAGATGGATTAACACGTACAACCGAATGCAGCAGATGGATTAACACGTACAACCGAATGCAGCAGATGGATTAACACGTACAGCCGAACGCAGCAGATGGATTAACACGTACAACCGAAAGCAGCAGATGGATTAACACGTACAACCGAATGCAGCAGATGGATTAACACGTACAACCGAATGCAGCAGATGGATTAACACGTACAACCGAATGCAGCAGATGGATTAACACGAACAACCGAATGCAAGAGTTGGATTAACACGTACAACCGAATGCAGCAGATGGATTAACAGGTACAACCGAATGCAGCAGATGGATTAACACGAACAACCGAATGCAAGAGTTGGATTAACACGTACAACCGCATGCCGCAGATGGATTAACGCGTACAACCGAATGCAGCAGATGGATTAACACGTACAACCGAATGCAGCAGATGGATTAACAGGTACAACAGAATGCAAGAGTTGGATTAACACGAACAACCGAATGCAAGAGTTGGATTAACACGTACAACCGAATGCAGCAGATGGATTAACACGTACAACCGAATGCAGCAGATGGATTAACACGAACAACCGAATGCAAGAGTTGGATTAACACGTACAACCGCATGCCGCAGATGGATTAACGCGTACAACCGAATGCAGCAGATGGATTAACACGTACAACCGAATGCAGCAGATGGATTAACAGGTACAACAGAATGCAAGAGTTAGATTAACACGTACAGCCGAATGCAGCAGATGGATTAACACGAACAACCGAATGCAGCAGATGGATTAACAGGTACAACCGAATGCAGCAGATGGATTAACACGTACAACCGAATGCAGCAGATGGATTAACACGTACAACCGAATGCAGCAGATGGATTAACACATACAACCGAATGCAGCAGATGGATTAACACGTACAATCGAATGCAGCAGATGGATTAACACGTACAACCGAATGCAGCAGATGGATTAACACGTACAACCGAATGCAGCAGATGGATTAACACGTACAACCGAATGCAGCAGATGGATTAACACGTACAACCGAATGCAGCAGATGGATTAACACGTACAACCGAATGCAGCAGATGGATTAACACGTACAACCGAATGCAGCAGATGGATTAACAGGTACAACCGAATGCAGCAGATGGATTAACAGGTACAACCGAATGCAGCAGATGGATTAACACGTACAACCGAATGCAGCAGATGGATTAACACGTACAACCGAATGCAGCAGATGGATTAACACGTACAACCGAATGCAGCAGATGGATTAACACGTACAATCGAATGCAGCAGATGGATTAACACGTACAACCGAATGCAAGAGTTGGATTAACACGTACAACCGAATGCAGCAGATGGATTAACACGAACAACCGAATGCAGCAGATGGATTAACACGAACAACCGAATGCAGCAGATGGATTAACACGTACAACCGAATGCAGCAGATGGATTAACAGGTACAACCGAATGCAGCTGATGGATTAACACGTACAACCGAATGCAGCAGATGGATTAACACGTACAACCGAATGCAGCAGATGGATTAACACGTACAACCGAATGCAGCAGATGGATTAACACGTACAACCGAATGCAGCAGATGGATTAACACGTACAGCCGAATGCAGCAGATGGATTAACACGAACAACCGAATGCAGCAGATGGATTAACAGGTACAGCCGAATGCAGCAGATGGATTAACAGGTACAACCGAATGCAGCAGATGGATTAACACGAACAACCGAATGCAGCAGATGGATTAACACGTACAACCGAATGCAGCAGATGGATTAACAGGTACAGCCGAATGCAGCAGATGAATTAACAGGTACAACCGAATGCAGCAGATGGATTAACACGTACAACCGAATGCAGCAGATGGATTAACACGTACAGCCGAATGCAGCAGATGGATTAACAGGTACAACCGAATGCAGCAGATGGATTAACACGTACAACCGAATGCAGCAGATGGATTAACACGTACAACCGAATGCAGCAGATGGATTAACACGAACGACCGAATGCAGCAGATGGATTAACACGAACAACCGAATGCAGCAGATGGATTAACACGTACAACCGAATGCAGCAGATGGATTAACAGGTACAACCGAATGCAGCAGATGGATGGATGAACGCGCAGCAGGCAAGCGTACAACGGAATGCAGCAGATGGATTAACACCAGCACTCACACGTACAACTGAATGCAGCAGATGGATGGATGAATGCGCAGCAGGCAAGCGTACAACCGAATGCAGCAGATGGATTAACACCAGCACTCACACGTGTAACTGAATGCAGCAGATGGATGGATGAATGCGCAGCAGGCAAGCGTACAACCGAATGCAGCAGATGGATTAACACCAGCACTCACACGTACAACTGAATGCAGCAGATGGATGGATGAATGCGCAGCAGGCAAGCGTACAACCGAATGCAGCAGATGGATTAACACCAGCACTCACACGTACAACCGAATGCAGCAGATGGATGGATGAATGCGCAGCAGGCAAGCGTACAACCGAATGCGGCAGATGGATTAACACCAGCACTCACACGTACAACCGAATGCAGCAGATGGATGGATGAATGCGCAGCAGGCAAGCGTACAACCGAATGCAGCAGATCGATTAACACCAGCACTCACACGTACAACTGAATGCAGCAGATGGATGGATGAATGCGCAGCAGGCAAGAGTACAACTGAATGTGGCAGATGGATGGATTAACACCAGCAATCACACGTACAACCGAATGCAGCAGATGGATGGATGAATGCGCAGCAGGCAAGCGTACAACCGAATGCAGCAGATGGATTAACACCAGCACTCACACGTACAACCGAATGCAGCAGATGGATGGATGAATGCGCAGCAGGCAAGCGTACAACCGAATGCAGCAGATGGATGGATGAATGCGCAGCAGGCAAGCGTACAACCGAATGCAGCAGATGGATTAACACCAGCACTCACACGTACAACCGAATGCAGCAGATGGATTAACACGTACAGCCGAATGCAGCAGATGGATTAACACGTACAACCGAATGCAGCAGATGGATTAACACGAACAACCGAATGCAGAAAGATGGATTAACACGTACAAACGAATGCAGCAAGATGGATTAACACGTACAACCGAATGCAGCAGATGGATTAACACGTACAGCCGAATGCAGCAGATGGATTAACACGAACAACCGAATGCAGCAGATGGATTAACACGTACAGCCGAATGCAGCAGATGGATTAACACGTACAACCGAATGCAGCAGATGGATTAACAGGTACAACCGAATGCAGCAGATGGATTAACAGGTACAACAGAATGCAAGAGTTGGATTAACACGAACAACCGAATGCAAGAGTTGGATTAACACGTACAACCGAATGCAGCAGATGGATTAACACGTACAACCGAATGCAGCAGATGGATTAACACGAACAACCGAATGCAAGAGTTGGATTAACACGTACAACCGCATGCCGCAGATGGATTAACGCGTACAGCCGAATGCAGCAGATGGATTAACACGTACAGCCGAATGCAGCAGATGGATTAACACGAACAACCGAATGCAGCAGATGGATTAACAGGTACAGCCGAATGCAGCAGATGGATTAACAGGTACAACCGAATGCAGCAGATGGATTAACACGAACAACCGAATGCAGCAGATGGATTAACACGTACAACCGAATGCAGCAGATGGATTAACAGGTACAGCCGAATGCAGCAGATGGAATAACAGGTACAACCGAATGCAGCAGATGGATTAACACGTACAACCGAATGCAGCAGATGGATTAACACGTACAGCCGAATGCAGCAGATGGATTAACAGGTACAACCGAATGCAGCAGATGGATTAACACGTACAACCGAATGCAGCAGATGGATTAACACGAACGACCGAATGCAGCAGATGGATTAACACGAACAACCGAATGCAGCAGATGGATTAACACGTACAACCGAATGCAGCAGATGGATTAACACGTACAACCGAATGCAGCAGATGGATGGATGAACGCGCAGCAGGCAAGCGTACAACGGAATGCAGCAGATGGATTAACACCAGCACTCACACGTACAACTGAATGCAGCAGATGGATGGATGAATGCGCAGCAGGCAAGCGTACAACCGAATGCAGCAGATGGATTAACACCAGCACTCACACGTGTAACTGAATGCAGCAGATGGATGGATGAATGCGCAGCAGGCAAGCGTACAACCGAATGCAGCAGATGGATTAACACCAGCACTCACACGTACAACTGAATGCAGCAGATGGATGGATGAATGCGCAGCAGGCAAGCGTACAACCGAATGCAGCAGATGGATTAACACCAGCACTCACACGTACAACCGAATGCAGCAGATGGATGGATGAATGCGCAGCAGGCAAGCGTACAACCGAATGCGGCAGATGGATTAACACCAGCACTCACACGTACAACCGAATGCAGCAGATGGATGGATGAATGCGCAGCAGGCAAGCGTACAACCGAATGCAGCAGATCGATTAACACCAGCACTCACACGTACAACTGAATGCAGCAGATGGATGGATGAATGCGCAGCAGGCAAGAGTACAACTGAATGTGGCAGATGGATGGATTAACACCAGCAATCACACGTACAACCGAATGCAGCAGATGGATGGATGAATGCGCAGCAGGCAAGCGTACAACCGAATGCAGCAGATGGATTAACACCAGCACTCACACGTACAACCGAATGCAGCAGATGGATGGATGAATGCGCAGCAGGCAAGCGTACAACCGAATGCAGCAGATGGATGGATGAATGCGCAGCAGGCAAGCGTACAACCGAATGCAGCAGATGGATTAACACCAGCACTCACACGTACAACCGAATGCAGCAGATGGATTAACACGTACAGCCGAATGCAGCAGATGGATTAACACGTACAACCGAATGCAGCAGATGGATTAACACGAACAACCGAATGCAGAAAGATGGATTAACACGTACAAACGAATGCAGCAAGATGGATTAACACGTACAACCGAATGCAGCAGATGGATTAACACGTACAGCCGAATGCAGCAGATGGATTAACACGAACAACCGAATGCAGCAGATGGATTAACACGTACAGCCGAATGCAGCAGATGGATTAACACGTACAACCGAATGCAGCAGATGGATTAACAGGTACAACCGAATGCAGCTGATGGATTAACACGTACAACCGAATGCAGCAGATGGATTAACACGTACAACCGAATGCAGCAGATGGATAAACACGAACAACCGAATGCAGCAGATGGATTAACACGTACAGCCGAATGCAGCAGATGGATTCACACGAACAACCGAATGCAGCAGATGGATTAACAGGTACAGCCGAATGCAGCAGATGGATTAACAGGTACAACCGAATGCAGCAGATGGATTAACACGTACAGCCGAATGCAGCAGATGGATTAACAGGTACAACCGAATGCAGCAGATGGATTAACACGTACAACCGAATGCAGCAGATGGATTAACAGGTACAACCGAATGCAGCTGATGGATTAACACGTACAACCGAATGCAGCAGATGGATTAACACGAACGACCGAATGCAGCAGATGGATTAACACGAACAACCGAATGCAGCAGATGGATTAACAGGTACAGCCGAATGCAGCAGATGGATTAACAGGTACAACCGAATGCAGCAGATGGATTAACACGTACAGCCGAATGCAGCAGATGGATTAACAGGTACAACCGAATGCAGCAGATGGATTAACACGTACAACCGAATGCAGCAGATGGATTAACAGGTACAACCGAATGCAGCTGATGGATTAACACGTACAACCGAATGCAGCAGATGGATTAACACGAACGACCGAATGCAGCAGATGGATTAACAGGTACAACCGAATGCAGCAGATGGATGGATGAACGCGCAGCAGGCAAGCGTACAACCGAATGCAGCAGATGGATTAACACCAGCACTCACACGTACAACTGAATGCAGCAGATGGATGGATGAATGCGCAGCAGGCAAGCGTACAACCGAATGCAGCAGATGGATTAACACCAGCACTCACACGTGTAACTGAATGCAGCAGATGGATGGATGAATGCGCAGCAGGCAAGCGTACAACCGAATGCAGCAGATGGATTAACACCAGCACTCACACGTACAACTGAATGCAGCAGATGGATGGATGAATGCGCAGCAGGCAAGCGTACAACCGAATGCAGCAGATGGATTAACACCAGCACTCACACATACGAATGCGGCAGATGGATGGATGAACGCGCATAAGGCAAGCGTACAACCGAATGCAGCAGATAGATTAACACCAGCACTCACAGGTACAACCGAAGCAGATGGATGGATGAATGCGCAGCAGGCAAGCGTACAACCGAATGCGGCAGATGGATGGATGAACGCGCAGAAGGCAAGCGTACAACCGAATGCAGCAGATGGATTAACACCAGCACTCACACGTACAACCGAATGCAGCAGATGGAGGGATGAATGCGCAGCAGGCAAGCGTACAACCGAATGCAGCAGATGGATTAACACCAGCACTCACACGTATAACTGAATGCAGCAGACGGATGGATGAATGCGCAGCAGGCAAGCGTACAACCGAACGCCGCAGATGGATTAACACCAGCACTCACACGTACAACCGAACGCCGCAGATGGATGGATGAATGCGCAGCAGGCAAGCGTACAACCGAATGCGGCAGATGGATTAACACCAGCACTCACACGTACAACTGAATGCGGCAGATGGATGGATGAATGCGCAGCAGGCAAGCGTACAACCGAATGCAGCAGATGGATTAACACCAGCACTTGCACGTAAAACTGAATGCAGCAGATGGATGGATGAATGCGCGGCAGGCAAGCGTACAACCGAATGCAGCAGATGGATTAACACCAGCACTCACACGTACAACCGAATGCGGCAGATGGATGGATGAATGCGCAGCAGGCAAGCGTACAACCGAATGCAGCAAATGGATTAACACCAGCACTCACACGTACAACCGAATGCAGCAGACGGATGGATGAATGCGCAGCAGGCAAGCATACAACCGAATGCAGCAGATGGATTAACACCAGCACTCACACGTACAACTGAATGTAGCAGATGGATGGATGAATGCGCAGCAGGCAAGCGTACAACCGAATGCAGCAGATGGATGGATGAATGCGCAGCAGGCAAGCGTACAACCGAATGCAGCAGATAGATTAACACAAGCACTCATTCGTACAACCGAAAGACGTAGATGGATGGATGAACGCGCAGCAGACAAGCGTACAACCGAATGCAGCAGATGGATTAACACCAGCACTCACACGTACAACCGAAGCAGATGGATGGATGAATGCGCAGCAGGCAAGCGTACAACCGAATGCAGCAGATGGATAAACACCAGCACTCACACGTACAACCGAATGCAGCAGTTGGATGGATGAATGCGCAGCAGGCAAGCGTACAACCGAATGCAGCAGTTGGATGGATGAATGCGCAGCAGGCAAGCGTACAACCGAATGCAGCAGATGGATTAACACCAGCACTCACACGTACAACCGAATGCAGCAGATGGATGGATGAATGCGCAGCAGGCAAGCGTACAACCGAATGCAGCAGATGGATGGATGAATGCGCAGCAGGCAAGCGTACAACCGAATGCAGCAGATGGATTAACACCAGCACTCACACGTACAACTGAATGCGGCAGATGGATGGATGAATGCGCAGCAGGCAAGTGTACAACCGAATGCAGCAGATGGATGGATGAGTGCGCAGCAGGCAAGCGTACAACCGAATGCAGCAGATAGATTAACACAAGCACTCATTCGTACAACCGAAAGACGTAGATGGATGGATGAATGCGCAGCAGGCAAGCGTACAACCGAATGCAGCAGATGGATTAACACCAGCACTTGCACGTACAACCGAATGCAGCAGATGGATGGATGAATGCGCAGCATGCAAGCGTACAACCGAATGCAGCAAATGGATTAACACCAGCACTCAAACGTACAACCGAATGCGGCAGATGGATGGATGAATGCGCAGCAGGCAAGCGTACAACCGAATGCAGCAGATGGATTAACACCAGCACTCACACGTACAACCGAATGCAGCAGATGGATGGATGAATGCGCAGCAGGCAAGCGTACAACCGAATGCAGCAAATGGATTAACACCAGCACTCACACGTACAACCGAATGCAGCAGATGGATGGATGAATGCGCAGCAGGCAAGCGTACAACCGAATGCAGCAGATGGATTAACACCAGCACTTGCACGTACAACCGAATGCAGCAGATGGATGGATGAATGCGCAGCAGGCAAGCGTACAACCGAATGCAGCAAATGGATCAACACCAGCACTCAAACGTACAACCGAATGCGGCAGATGGATGGATGAATGCGCAGTAGGCAAGCGTACAACCGAATGCAGCAAATGGATTAACACCAGCACTCACACGTACAATCGAATGCAGCAGATGGATGGATGAATGCGCAGCAGGCAAGCGTACAACCGAATGCAGCAGATGGATTAACACCAGCACTCACACGTACAACTGAATGCGGCAGATGGATGGATGAATGCGCAGCAGGCAAGCGTACAACCGAATGCAGCAAATGGATTAACACCAGCACTCAAACGTACAACCGAATGCGGCAGATGGATGGATGAACGCGCAGCAGGCAAGCGTACAACCGAATGCAGCAGATGGATGGATGAATGCGCAGCAGGCAAGCGTACAACCGAATGCAGCAGATGGATTAACACAAGCACTCACACGTACAACCGAATGCAGCAGATGGATTAACACCAGCACTCACACGTACAACTGAATGCGACAGATGGATGGATGAATGCGCAGCAGGCAAGCGTACAACCGAATGCATCAGACGGATGGATGAATGCGCAGCAGGCAAGCGTACAACCGAATGCAGCAGATGGATGGATGAATGCGCAGCAGGCAAGCGTACAACCGAATGCAGCAGATGGATTAACACAAGCACTCACACGTACAACCGAATGCAGCAGATGGATGGATGAATGCGCAGCAGGCAAGCGTACAACCGAATGCGGCAGATGGATGGATGAATGCGCAGCAGGCAAGAGTACAACCGAATGCAGCAGATGGATGGATGAATGCGCAGCAGGCAAGAGTACAACCGAATGCAGCAGATGGATGGATGAATGCGCAGCAGGCAAGCGTACAACCGAATGCGGCAGATGGATGGATGAATGCGCAGCAGGCAAGAGTACAACCAAATTCAGCAGATGGATGGATGAATGCGCAGCAGGCAAGCGTACAACCGAATGCAGCAGATGGATGGATGAATGCGCAGCAGGCAAGCGTACAACCGAATGCAGCAGATGGATTAACACAAGCACTCACACGTACAACCGAATGCAGCAGATGGATGGATGAATGCGCAGCAGGCAAGCGTACAACCGAATGCAGCAGATGGATTAACACAAGCACTCACACGTACAACCGAATGCAGCAGATGGATGGATGAATGCGCAGCAGGCGAGCGTACAACCGAATGCGGCAGATGGATGGATGAATGCGCAGCAGGCAAGCGTACAACCGAATGCAGCAGATGGATTAACACCAGATGGATGCACTTGCACGTAAAACTGAATGCAGCAGATGGATTAACACCAGATGGATGCACTTGCACGTAAAACTGAATGCAGCCTTGCATGATCCATGAATAAACGCTCCAGAGCACACCTCAGTAGAGGGAGGCTCTGGCCCATCGGCATCCACACAGGCAGCAGCGGAGGGAGTGGCCTTCCTGTTCCCCTTATCCTTATTCTCCTCCTTCGCCCCCTTGCTCGACTCCTCCCCTGCCGCTGCTGTGTCTGTCGTTGGGGACTTGGCAGTCAAGAGAGCATCAGATGCGGGTTGTAGGCCTGCAGGGGGAGAGAAGGGGGGAGGCAAAGGGAGGTAGGGGATGGTGGCGGGCCTCGCTGTGACGTGCGTGATGCCCGAAAGGAAAACACAACCTTTTTGAATTGACTCACAAGTCACCGCATCAGCTGCTGCATGCCGCCATGCCCGTAAAAAGCGCCTCTAAACGCCTCAACTCTGCTGCCGAACCCATGAACGCTTCAGTCTCGCGAGGCAGGAGTTACCTTGGCAGGAGTGATCCAGCCGCCAGCGCCCTCCTTCCTATCCTTGTCATAAAGCCGCAGCTTCGCCTTGCCCTTGCTCGCTGCACTCGCACTGCCCAGCACCCGCCCCTCCAGCTGCCTCAGCCGCTGCTCAATCTGTTTCTCGATCACACACGAAAGGAAGGGGAGAAAGAGACAGAGGAGAGTCAGTACAATGCACAGACAGGAGCAGATGGCAGCACCAGAAGCGGGCGAACGGTGGGGGCAGAGGAGGGATGACGGGCGAATGGAAGTTGAGCCCAAGGATAAGGATGGCAGCACCAGAAGCACCAGGAGCAGATGGCAGCGCCAGAAGCAGTTGCACTGGAAGAGTGCATGCCATCAATTCCACTAGGTTCCTTCTCCTCCCCTTCCACCCACCTTAGCGCGCCCCTGAGTCTCCACGGTAGGTTCGGTGGCATCACCCCGGGCGTCCAGCGAGTAGCGAGGGAGCTCTTGGGCGCGAGCACGCGGGAGATCCTGCCCTTGGGTGAGCGTGGGGGGCGCGTGGCCGATGAGCTGAGCGCGGCGTGGAAGACCAGACCGTTCTTGGGCGTGTCGTGCTTTGCCTTGAGGGCCTGGGGGGTGAAGTGGGCATGGAAGGTGAAGTGGAAGAGTGGGGAAGAAGAGAGCGGACAGGGGAGGAGAGGGAAGGAAGGGGAGTTTACAGAGGTGAAAGGTGGGGGCAAAGGAGGGATGACGGGCGAATGGTAGTTGAGCCCAAGTACCAGTCCATGAGCACGAGGTGGAAGGCGCCACCTCCATTCCATCCTCCTGCCCACGTGGATGACCACCATTCGCTACAGTGAATGAATGCAATGGAAGGCGGCGTACCTTCTCAGCGCCCAGGATCCGGGGGAGGCGGTGGAAGCGGGGCGCCCAGGATGTGCCCGGGGGGGGCGGGGTGCGTGGCGAGGCTCACGAGTACCGTCAGGTTGGGCACAATGGCCAGCATGCGCGATCGCAGGTAGTCCAAGAGCTGAAGGACGGTGACGGATGGTGGAGGGATGGGGCGGTTCAGTCGGTCAGACGAGGACGGGTGAGAAAGAAGCCACGTATACAGTTGCACTGACGCCGCACTGTGAGTGTGGCAGCACTGTGAGTGTGGCAGCACTGTGAGTGTGGCAGCACTGTGAGTGTGGCAGCACTGTGAGTGTACGTAACCAGCATGGCAGACATTTCAATGCAATGTCATGCTCGCTGACCTCCGTCCCCATGGAGCTTAGACGCCACCCAAACAATCATTGACCTGCATTGACCTCGCGTTGACCTGCGTTGACCAGAGCCTCTCTGACCACTGACCTGGTCACGGAGCGCAAAGGTGTTGGTCGGACTCAGGCCATGCGCGCTGACCTCCGTCCCCATGTCTTGTCATGCGCGCTGACCTCCGTCCCCATGCCTTGCCATGCGCGCTGACCTCCGTCCCCATGTCTTGCCATGCGCGCTGACCTCCGTCCCCATGTCTTGTCATGCGCGCTGACCTCCGTCCCCATGTCTTGCCATGCGCGCTGACCTCCGTCCCCATGTCTTGCCATGCGCGCTGACCTCCGTCCCCATGTCTTGCCATGCGCGCTGACCTCCGTCCCCATGTCTTGCCATGCGCGCTGACCTCCGTCCCCATGTCTTGCCATGCGCGCTGACCTCCGTCCCCATGTCTTGTCATGCGCGCTGACCTCCGTCCCCATGTCTTGCCATGCGCGCTGACCTCCGCCCCCATGCACCTCCATCCCTGATCGCTGACTCCACATCCTCCTCCATCATCTGGGGGGGTGCATGGGTAGAGAGGACGCTTGAGATTGAACAGAAACACACGCATCAACACGGGGAGCAGAGGAGGGCGGGAGTGGAGTGGGCAAGGGAGGGGAGCAAGGATGGGGACCACGCTCACCCCAGAGGATGGCGTTGACGCGGTGAGCCATGAGCTTCACGGCTCTGCAGCTTGTCCGTCACAATCTTGGCGGGCTCGGGGAAATGGCACCCGCACCACTCGCCTTGAGACCCAAGGGCCACCCGTACCGCTCGCCACCCGCACCACTCGCCATCCGTACCGCTCGCCATCCGTACCACTCGCCATCCGTACCGCTCGCCACCCGTACCGCTCGCGCACGCGCATGGCGTACGTCATCCCTCGTTCGTCATCTCATTCGTTGCGCCACACACGTGTTTAAACCCGTTATTGACCTCGCCCCCCGTCGCTACTCCTCCCCCGTCGCTACTCCTCACCCGTCGCTGCGCCTCCCCCGTCGCTGCGCCCCCCCGTCGCTGCGCCTCCCCCGTCGCTGCGCCTCCTCCATTATCTGGGGGGATGCATGGGTAGGGAGGATGAGAGAGGGAGGTTGGGAAGCAATTGTCAGTGGCCATCTCACAACCGAGGAAGCAGCTCCTCTCACAACCGAGGAAGCAGCTCCTCTCACAACCGAGGAAGCAGCTCCTCTCACAACCGAGGAAGCAGCTCCTCTCACAACCGAGGAAGCAGCTCCTCTCACAACCGAGGAAGCACCTCCTCTCACAACCGAGGAAGCAGCTCCTCTCACAACCGAGGAAGCACCTCCTCTCACAACCGAGGAAGCAGCTCCTCTCACAACCGAGGAAGCAGCTCCTCTCACAACCGAGGAAGCAGCTCCTCTCACAACCGAGGAAGCAGCTCCTCTCACAACCGAGGAAGCAGCTCCTCTCACAACCGAGGAAGCAGCTCCTCTCACAACCGAGGAAGCAGCTCCTCTCACAACCGAGGAAGCAGCTCCTCTCACAACCGAGGAAGCAGCTCCTCTCACAACCGAGGAAGCAGCTCCTCTCACAACCGAGGAAGCAGCTCCTCTCACAACCGAGGAAGCAGCTCCTCTCACAACCGCGTCACGCGGTTTTCAGAGGTGAAAGGGAAGGCGCCACCTCCATGCCATCTTCATGCCCACGTGGATGACCACCATTCGCTACAGCGAATGCAATGCAATGGAAGGCGGCGTACCTTCTCAGCGCCCAGGATCTTCCCGGGGGGGGCGGGGTGCGTGGCGAGGCTCATGAGGGAAGGCAACCGGCGCGGGGAAGGATGGGGACCACACTCACCCCGGACAAGTCAAGGTCAGCGCGTGGGGAAGGGAGGGGCCTCCCCCGTTGCTGCGCCTCCAACTCGCCGCGCGTCCCCCGTCCCCGCGCCTTCCCCCTGATCGCGTCTCCCCGTCGTCGCGCGTCCAACTCCCTGATCCACGATTTCGTTCATTCATCGAGATCTACGAACATTGCCTCCTTCAGTCGCAGGCGTTGTCCTAGTCGCTGCCTCCCTTTGCCTCCTTGCTCCTCGCCCTTCGCTCCTCCCTTCGCCCTTACGCCAGTCGCTTACGTCACCGTACGCTCGCTCCGTGATGTCTCGCCCGTTGCTTCGAATCGCCCGTCGCGTCGCGTCTCGCCCGTCGCTTGGCGTCTCGCCCGTCGCTTGGCGTCTCGCCCGTCGCGTCGCGTCTCGCCCGTCGCTTCGCGTCTCGCCCGTCTTGCTACCGCTGCCGCGGATGATCACCGTGGGAGGAGCCTGGTTGTTGCTGGAAGCAGCGCCACCGTCGCGTCTCCCGTCCCGCGCGTCCCGCTGCCGTCGCGCGCGTAGCATCGTCGCGCGTCCCCGTTCAGCTCCCCGTTTAAGCGACGCAAGACGCTTCCTTTCCTTAATCGAGCATTGCTGAGCCGTTCCCCTCCGCAGCCGTTGCATCGTCACTGCCTCCCGTCGTCGCGTGTCGCACTGTCGTCGCGCGTCGCACTGTCGTCGCGCGTCGCACTGCCGTCGCACGTCCCACTGTCGTCGTGCGTCCCTCCCGTCGTGCGAGGGATGAGTCAGATTCTTGCTGGAAAGGTGACAAAGCTGGTCTCACTCGTCGTCTTGGCGTCTCGCCCGTCGCTTGGCGTGTCGCCCGTCTCGCTGGCGCTGCAGTGCGATGATCGCCGTGGGAGGAGCCTGGTTCTCGCTGGAAGCAGCGGCACGGTCGAGCACCGTCGCCGTGACGACGTGGAATCATCCTCACTCTCGCTGCTGGCTCTCCGTGCTCGGACGCAGATTTCGCCGAGACGACAAGAATCGTCGCCGTCGCCGGCCGACTTTGCCTGCGACCGTCGGGAAACCATTGACCGACGAGACTCCACGCGATCGACAAGTAGGTATTCTCTGTACACGGGCCTGCAGTGCTCGCTTCTGCATCCTCTGCTGCATCCGCTGCTCCGACACCCTATGCGTTACCGTTAACGTCAAACGTGTTAGCGCTCAGCGATTCGCTGCTTCCACCGCGACTACATACGATGGCTACCGGCGCAACTTTCTGATGAACGTACGAATAGCCCGTTCTAGTAATGATCTGCTCGCCTGAGAGCTACTCAACATATTCACGAGCCGTACAGCACCGGTAGCCGTCGCCAGTTGATGGATGGTCGCAACTTCCTACAGCTACTGAAGTTTAGCAGGATACAGGAGCTGTCTGATGAGTACTGGAGATTTCGTGAAAGGTTACTAAACTGCAGCCGTTTCAAGACTCATGATTTTACCAGCTAATCCGAGCGACATGGAACAGAGAATAATAACGGGGTCATTCTGGCACCATCGCTCTGTGTTTTATCAAGGATTGCTAACACTGACAGCACAAAGTGCTGCACTCGCTAGGGTTCGCGGAAGCCATGGCTGCGGGGGAAGTGAGCTAACAGGCAGGAAGGAATGCAAATGAGCAGGGAAGGGAGAGGTGCGGCGGAGGTAGAGTCGGAAATCACTCTCACCACACGGCCTCCGCCACTCCTCACCGCTGGGTGGAGTTCGCCGCTGGGCTTGGTCAGAAAATGCGCTTCGTTGCTCATTGGCGAAAACCGAGCCATTCGCCACGTCGGGGAAAGTGCGCGGGCTGGCCGTCCGAAACATTTTGCGAGTGTTACTGGATGGCTTTGACTCTGCCACAGCACAAACGCACTAGGGTTTCTACTTGTGCAGATTGCGGAACCCAACTGAAGCTCGTCCCAACGAAGCCAAGCGCTGAACAGGTTCGGAATCACAACCAGAAAACGGCGGGTAAACAGGCTCGACAGTTTGAAATTGCCTGGCGGCAACAGCTCGGGGAACCGCCTGACACAAAACCAAGGCAAGGTTCATGGATATGTGCGACAGGCGGCTGGGGGAGGTTTTGAGCTCCGCAACTCGGCTGAATTCTCACAAATATTGTGTGATGTCAAACGAATCTCCGTGCGGATACTGAGGAATTATGTAATGCACAAATATAGCTGAATCTGATTGAAACGCGTTCCAGCCAACTAAATCAAAAGGTTCGAGATCAAATAGCAGGAAGTGCTCAAAATCGGCGGGAAACGAGGTTCTGCCAGGAGGCAAACCTATTGGAAGGACCCACCTGACACAAACCCGAAGCAAGGGTTGGTGGTTCGTTTTGTGGCAGTTGATGCTTGGGAAACAGGTTTGCCCTCCTGTGGGCAAAAGTCTCGCTATTGCTACAAGTAAAATATGGCCTAAGGAAGTTTGGCATGAATAAGAGTGTTTTGGCTGCAGTTCTCGATTAATTTAGACCTTACGTCATCCCAAGAATTTAGCATGTATACAGGCTATTTTTTCCGTTTAATAAAAAAAAATTCACAACAGGTGAAAAATCTCAGCTTACTATACATATTTACAATATAGTCATATAAAATGTACCATTTGCTACTAAGTTTCACACATATACTTTTGCGGACAGTATCTTTCCTTTAAAATATTTGGATAGCTCATTCATTTTGTAACTACGATTTCTCTATGCAAACTCATTCTCTCAGCTGATATCCGTTTTATCTGCCATCCCGACGGGGTTGTACTGTAAAGAAGCTGGATAAAACGGGTTACATAGCACTTGGGGTTTCAGATGTTGAGGTCGAGCCTTGCGACGTTCGCAATCCTGTCCACCTCAAAGATTTCTCGACCGGTTCACCCTCGCTATCGAACAGGGCCTTCGTGACGTGACGCTACCATGCAGCTCGGCATCATTGCTGTCCAGCTGGGGTTTGGATTGTCAAGCTAGCAGTCACAACAGAGAAGAGAGTCCACATACCCACCCGTACACATCACCATCCGATCTGCTACCATCACGTGCCCCACATGCTCGCCTCGCCACGCTTCCCTTTCCATAGCAAAAAAAATCTAGGAATGCGAATGCGCGAGTTCCTACGGGCCCTGGTGGGCGCAAACCCACCAGGTCCCTCTCCTGGTGGAAGTCGTTTCCACCAGGACGCGGAGCCGGCGGAAGCTGTCTGCCCGGGGGCAAAAAAACTATTCCTCATCGCGTTCCCCTTTTGCACGAAAGATGACATTGACCCATCAGAGAAGCTGAGAGGCAACCCTGTCTTTGACAGATCAGTCAGTGGGAGCTAGTTCGCAACTCGTAATCCGTGACTCATTCTCATTCCGTGACTCCGCTGCCCTTCGTCCGTCACTCCAAGGTTCGTAATTTGTGTACCCGCGGCTCTTTTTACGTGACACGTGAATCCACGGATCTAAGACTCCACACATCGACTTGACTTGTTTCACTGATAAGAACATCTCGCACTGTCAGAGAAGCGACACGTGACGGCAGCGAGTGACGCGCATCCGGCTGGTAACTTTTCATCAACCTCATGATTACTCACGAACACGTTATCAGTCCGGCTCCCTAGTGTGGTTTAGAATTGTTCTCTTCCTTCTGATTTCGCTCCCCTCCCCTTCCCATCCGCCCTCCCTCCGCTCCCCTCGCCCTCTGTGTGATGCCGTTCATCTGTGCTCCTGCAGCCATCTCCGCATCACTCGTGGTTTCCGTCAATCGATTCATGGATCGTCAAGGCGAAAAGAGGAGGCGTTCCTCCGACGAGTCGCCAGGCGAAACCCTTCGCGAGACAGAGATTCGGCGGATGTTAGAGGGCATGCCGAAGGAGTATCTCGTCTCTCTGCAGCTTGATGCGTGAGTTCCGTGTGTTTTTTTCTTCTTCTTCTTGTTTGCTTGTGTTTTCAAATTACAGCATCTTTCTAGTTGGTTTCTAGATGTAGAGCGCGTGAAGCAGCCAAGAGCTCGGGAGACTTAGTGAGAATAACCGCGTAAAGGTGTGACTTGAATGGATCACCCAACTTACAAACTGCAGTGAAGGGTTTGACAATGACCTGGTAGCAGTGAGGGTTTGAAGGGGGGAGGAGAGGTGTGGGGAGGGTCGAGTGGTTTGAGGTTTGGTGTGCTGATGTGTGGATAATGGAGGGCTTTGGTTGTTGATTCTGTTTTTGTGCGCTGCAACAATTGGTTGGGACGATTCGCTAGGCTCGGCTAAGTCGGTTCCCAAATATGGGTGGTTACCACAGGTGTGATGTGGCAAAGTCTGATTTTAGGTTGGGGTGATTGGCCTAGGCATAGCTGTGAGTGTGATTGGTTTGCTTTCGTCACTTACCAAGCTTACGTGTACATTTGACGCTGTAGTTGAACGGGAATTTTCGTTCTTGGTTTGGTGAACGCGGTCAGTAACACAGTGATGAATCGCATACAAGCGCTCTGAACCACTCTTAATTTCTGGTCCAACCAGCCCACCCGAACGTGTTTGCGGCTAACACCCTCGCGTCTCTTGGATGTAACTGTCACGCGACTTTTCTATTACAGATTTGTCCAGCGAAAATGTGACATTTCCGTCACATTTCCGCTGGGATGTTTTGTACGAGTTCGGGGACTTTTTGTGAGCTTTTTCGTAGAAAAGCCTACGGGAGCCAAATTTTGCGTTGGTTTCTATTCTCTTTGCACCTACGCATGTCTCACTGGTATGTCACGGTCATGTTCTTTTGCATACGTGCGTGGATGTGCCACAGGGCTTTGAAACACTGGGACGTAGCTGAGCGTGTGCTGATCGTTGCGAACACGGACATATCCTATCGCAAGATTTTTGTGTCAGGATTGGGGTCCGAGACTTAGAGGGCGACATTGCTTTCAGTAAGTGTGCCTCCACCAGGTCGGCATAGCGTTGCCCCTTGGACGTTGATTGCGAGATTGTGCTGCTTATCCTTTGTCAGTGCACTTCGGTCGGCCTGCAGTAGGTCCTTGTCATACTGGGGCAATGAGCCCTCACGTGTTCAGGAGTCCTCACAAGGGCAGCGTCGGTATGCAGCATGCTTTGCATGCTGTGGGCGGGCCGCACGATTATAGCCGCTCCCTTTCTTGTGTAGACGCATTGTCTGTCCTCTTTTTTTTTTATGGCTGTTGTTTATTGTAATATGTTGTCCAATGTCTTGCCTTCTTTAACGTGCGGCCAAAGATCGTGCCTGGCGAGGCGTCAAATATCTTATGCACCCATGTGTGTCATTCGCAGCGATTCTCCGAGTATGGAGACGTGGAAGACGCCGTGGTGATCGTGGACCAGGCTGGTCACTCCACGGGATCTGGAGAGATTATCTTCAAGTCAACGCGTTCCGCCTTTAGGGCGCTCCGCGATTCGAACAAGACCATTGGTGTAAGTTTATTGATGCAATTAGTGATTTCGATAATAGTATTGTAGCATTGTTTCGCTGTCTTTGTTGGGAGGATGCTGATGTGCAGAAACATCTGCAGGCCTGCCAGTCAACCCTACCTCTTGTGTTTCAAGTCGATGATTAAAGTACCTTTGGAATTTTTTGTATTGTGCCCTCTGCTTCGAATCAGGGTCGTTCGACTCTCTGGTTTCTCGAAGCATGGAGCTTCTCTAGTTCGAGCAGCGAAAGTGCTTTGCGTAGCATTTACGTCAAGAGCCTGCCATACGGTTGGAATAAGGAGCAGCTCGGGAGTATTTTTTCGATGTATGGGGAGATAGATGACTGTACGATCATCTTAGAACCATCGACGGGAAAATCAAGGTATAGTGGATAGGTCATTTGGCGTTGGCAATTGTTGCTTTCAGCTTCTCCTTTTACCTCATGCATTCTATTCCCACCCTTCAATTTAATTGACTGCCGTGCTTCTGTGTCAAATGTCAATCTCTATGGTTTTTTCTGTTTCCCTTCCGTCCGGTTTCAGAGGGTTCGGATTCGTCACGTATCGAACACTAGATGCGGCATTGAGAGCCGTTTCTGAGCCAAGCAAGCTGATCGGAGTACGTATGATTCTCTGCATTCTTTTTAATCATCGTGCAATACCTTTTCCTGAAATTTTGATATAATAATTTTCTATGTCTTTGTGGGCTCTTTCCTGTACCACAGGGCCGTAAGGTGGACGTGATATTTGCTAATGAGAGGGTTGTTTCTGCCTCGGGCCAGCCACAGGCACCTCATCAACAGCTGCGACAGCCACAGACCCAGCCACAGGGACAGCTGCAGCCACAGGGACAGCTGCAGCCACAGGGACAGCTGCAGCCACAGGGACAGCTGCAGCCACAGGGACAGCTGCAGCCACAGGGACAGCTGCAGCCACAGGGACAGCTGCAGCCACAGGGACAGCTGCAGCCACAGGGACAGCTGCAGCCACAGGGACAGCTGCAGCCACAGGGACAGCTGCAGCCACAGGGACAGCTGCAGCCACAGGGACAGCTGCAGCCACAGGGACAGCTGCAGCCACAGGGACAGCTGCAGCCACAGGGACAGCTGCAGCCACAGGGACAGCTGCAGCCACAGGGACAGCTCCAGCCACAGGGACAGCTGCAGCCACAGGGACAGCTGCAGCCACAGGGACAGCTGCAGCCAAAGGGACAGCTGCAGCCACAGGGACAGCTGCAGCCACAGGGACAGCTGCAGCCACAGGGACAGCTGCAGCCACAGGGACAGCTGCAGCCACAGGGACAGCTGCAGCCACAGGGACAGCTGCAGCCACAGGGACAGCTGCAGCCACAGGGACAGCTGCAGCCAAAGGCACAGGTCCAGCCACAGGGACAGCTTCAGCCGCTGGTGCAGCCACAGGCACAGGTGCCGCCACACGCACAGGTGCCGCCACACGCACAGGTGCCGCCACACGCACAGGTGCCGCCACACGCACAGGTGCCGCCACACGCACAGGTGCCGCCACACGCACAGGTGCCGCCACACGCACAGGTGCCGCCGCAGGCACAGGCACAGCTGCAGGCGCAGGCACAGCTGCAGGCGCAGCTACTATCACAGGCGCAGCCACAGGTAGCAGCAGTTCGCACCAGTGCAGCAGAAAGTTCCGTTTCTCCCTCAGGAGCAGCCGCCACTGCGGCAGGTTCTTCTGGGGGAACTGGAGGCGGTGCACAAGTGGAGTCTCCTGGCGCTCGAAAGAAACATGTTGCTTTTATCACTGGCCTCATATGATTGTCGCTGCTGCAGCTTCGGCAGAAACTCTGTTGTACATACTCCGAATCTGTGGCTAAGGATGTGGGTTGGGCAGGCTGGAATCCAGCAGTGACAAATACGGTACTTTCTGTTGAGCATGGATGTGCAGGTTTGTAGTCTTCAAGTCCCACTGGCACTGCTCTTGCGTTGCTTCATTTCTGGCCACGTTGGCTTGGCCAGCATCCCCTGTATGACTACCATTAGAGTTTCCTGTAGTGTTTGGAAGGATTTGTTTCTTGAAAGAACATAGCAATGGCATGTATTCTTGCTGGAAGCACCGGCGAGTGAGGCAGCATTCATACAAGAGGCGCAGCAAACGTTTGGTTTGGAAGAGGAATGTATTACATCTCATCTCAGGCAGAATAACAGCACAATAGCGTGTCTAGACTAGACTCTTGATTGATTCAAGCAAATGACTGCTTTATGGTACTGCATAAAAGTTTGCATATGAAGTTGCGATTGGTGAATGAGCTGAGACGTAGTGGCCAGGTTCCAATATGTGTTGCTGAGAGAACAGCAAAATGCCAAAATGTCTATCACAATCTGAAGTATTTTGACATGGTCAAAATGTCAATCTAAAGTATTATATGAACAGCAGTCTTGCAGCCGCACATTCATGCACACACACAAAACACAAGGGACATGAATAACACATCACACATGGTGCATGAACCAACCAGTCAGACGCACGCACGTGCAAGTACCAGGCAAGAACACTTGGGTAGGTAACAATAGTATGAATTAAATCGGTAGATCAGAAACGGTTCAGAGCCGTACGCACGCATTTCGGCTGTTTAGGCCTGTTTAGGCCTCTCCTTCCCCAAATCACTCTCTCTGCTCCCCTTCCTCCCTCCCCATTCACTTAGCAGCAACGGTCTCCCATTCACTTAGACCATACAATACCATACCATACCGTACCGTACCGTACCGTACAGTACCGTACCGTACCGTACAGTACCGTACCGTACCGTACCATCCCATACCATACCATGCCATACCGCATTGAGCAATTTGAGACACCTGAAAAGACCAACCCCAAACCATACCGTACCGCATTGAACAGCTTTGAGGCACCTGAAAAGACCTTCCCCACACACCGAACTCCATTAAACAGCTTTGAGGCACCTGAAATGACCTACCCCACACCACACCACACTGAGCACTCACTTGATCTCATCAAACCCTTTTGACTGCATCTGCCCCATAGCATCTGCCCCATAGCATCTGCCCCATAGCATCTGCCCCATAGCATCTGCCCCATAGCATCTGCCCCATAGCATCTACCCCATAGCATCTGCCCCATAGCATCTGCCCCATAGCATCTGCCCCATAGCATCTGCCCCATAGCATCTGCCCCATAGCATCTGCCCCATACCGCACAAAGCACTCACTTGCTCACTTCCTCTCTCACTCCAACCATCTACGCCTTGCCCAATCGCTCCTCCTAATCTTCCTTCCTCGCTGCAATGAGCCAGCTCGTCTAGAGCTGCTATGCGCCCTGACTGCTCACACGTTTGGTGATGGGGGGAAGGAGTGGCAGCGGGACGAGTGCACATGCCCAAAGCCCGCTAACGTGTCCATACCATGTCCAGTGGAACTAGTGCTTCAGGACACGAGCAAGTACCATAGAACAACCATTTTTCAATGAAACCTCTCTTGGCCATCAAGACTGCTGCCTTGATGTTCACCCAAACACCACGGTGAGGTGGAGGTTCGTCGTTCGGGAAAAAATGTGTAATGATTAACACTCAATGTCCACCCCATAACTGGACCACAGCAATGGCCATTGTCACCAACAGCCATGAGGGTCCCACCTTGCCAGCACAAGGAGGAGCATCCAGAACACTCCCTTTCGGAAACAACACGTCTCGAGTGGATGTATTTTGAGGTGCAAAGAGCGGAAGCGGAAAAGCGCGAACTGGCACAAGACTCAAATCCACCCCCTGGCGTAGCATGAGCTTGCCTAAACCAGAGCCGGCCGGCTCGGCTCCAGCAGGGCCTATTGTGCCTTCACGCCAGGTTCGTTACTTGAGCACCGAGGGCCGTCGTCGCGCTAGTTCCCCAACCAGACCCGCACAACAAGCCACAAACCACCCAAGGGCGCTGCCCCTAAGGAAGTGAGCTGCACACTACCTCCCATGCTTTACCTGTTACCCACACACACACATACCAACCCATAACACCTTCATAGCAAAAGGAGAAACACACAAACACCCCCTTTCGGAAACAACACGTCTCGAGTGGATGTATTTTGAGGTGCAAAGAGAGGAAGTGGAAAAGCGCGAACTGGCACAAGACTCAAATCCACCCCCTGGCGTAGCATGAGCTTGCCAAAACCAGAGCCGGCCGGCTCGGCTCCAGCAGGGCCTATTGTGCTTTAACGCCAGGTTCGTTACTTGAGCACCGAGGGCCGTCGCCGCGCTAGTTCCCCAACCAGACCCGCACAACAAGCCACAAACCACCCAAGGGCGCTGCCCTTAGGAAAGTGCACTGTATGATTGCACCCATGCTTTACCTTTACCTTCCCCAAGGCAGTCATAGCACACTTACAACCAGGGCAGCAAGATGGATTAACACGTACAACCGAAAGCAGCAGATGGATTAACACATACAACCCAATGCAGCAGATGGATTAACAGGTACAACAGAATGCAAGAGTTGGATTAACACGTACAACCGCATGCCGCAGATGGATTAACGCGTACAACCGAATGCAGCAGATGGATAAACACGCACAACCGAATGCAGCATATGGATTAACACGCACAACCGAATGCAGCAGATGGATTAACACGAACAACCGAATGCAGTATATGGATTAACACGCACAACCGAATGCAGCAGTTGGATTAACACGTACAACCGAATGCAGCATATGGATTAACACGCACAACCGAATGCAGCAGATGGATTAACAGGTACAACCGAATGCAGCAGATGGATTAACAGGTACAACCGAATGCAGCAGATGGATTAACAGGTACAACCGAATGCAGCAGATGGATGGATGAACGCGCAGCAGGCAAGCGTACAACCGAATGCAGCAGATGGATTAACACCAGCACTCACACGTACAACCGAATGCAGCAGATGGATGGATGAATGCGCAGCAGGCAAGCGTACAACCGAATGTAGCAGATGGATTAACACAAGCACTCACACGTACAACCGAATGCAGCAGATGGATGGATGAATGCGCAGCAGGCAAGCGTACAACCGAATGCAGCAAATGGATTAACACCAGCACTCAAACGTACAACCGAATGCATCAGATGGATGGATGAATGCGCAGCAGGCAAGCGTACAACCGAATGCAGCAGATGGATTAACACCAGCACTCACACGTACAACCGAATGCAGCAGATGGATGGATGAATGCGCAGCAGGCAAGCGTACAACCGAATGCAGCAGATGGATTAACACCAGCACTCACACGTACAACCGAATGCAGCAGATGGATGGATGAACGCGCATAAGGCAAGCGTACAACCGAATGCAGCAGATAGATTAACACCAGCACTCACAGGTACAACCGAAGCAGATGGATGGATGAATGCGCAGCAGGCAAGCGTACAACCGAATGCGGCAGATGGATGGATGAACGAGCAGAAGGCAAGCGTACAACCGAATGCAGCAGATGGATTAACACCAGCACTCACACGTACAACCGAATGCAGCAGATGGAGGGATGAATGCGCAGCAGGCAAGCGTACAACCGAATGCAGCAGATGGATTAACACCAGCACTCACACGTATAATTGAATGCAGCAGATGGATGGATGAATGCGCAGCAGGCAAGCGTACAACCGAATGCAGCAGACGGATGGATGAATGCGCAGCAGTCAAGCGTACAACCGAATGCAGCAGATGGATTAACACCAGCACTCACACGTACAACCGAATGCGGCAGATGGATGGATGAATGCGCAGCAGGCAAGCGTACAACCGAATGCAGCAGATGGATGGATGAATGCGCAGCAGGCAAGCGTACAACCGAATGCAGCAGACGGATGGATGAATGCGCAGCAGGCAAGCGTACAACCGAATGCAGCAGATGGATTAAACACCAGCACTCACACGTACAACCGAATGCGGCAGATGGATGGATGAATGCGCAGCAGGCAAGCGTACAACCGAATGCAGCAGATGGATGGATGAATGCGCAGCAGGCAAGCGTACAACCGAATGCAGCAGATGGATTAACACCAGCACTCACACGTACAACTGAATGCAGCAGATGGATGGATGAATGCGCAGCAGGCAAGCGTACAACCGAATGCAGCAGATGGATTAACACCAGCACTCACACGTACAACCGAATGCAGCAGATGGATGGATGAATGCGCAGCAGGCAAGCGTACAACCGAATGCAGCAGATGGATTAACACCAGCACTCACACGTACAACTGAATGCAGCAGATGGATGGATGAATGCGCAGCTGGCAAGCGTACAACCGAATGCAGCAGATGGATTAACACCAGCACTCACACGTACAACTGAATGCAGCAGATGGATGGATGAATGCGCAGCAGGCAAGCGTACAACCGAATGCAGCAGATGGATTAACACAAGCACTCACACGTACAACTGAATGCAGCAGACGGATGGATGAATGCGCAGCAGGCAAGCGTACAACCGAATGCAGCAGATGGATTAACACCAGCACTCACACGTACAACCGAATGCAGCAGATGGATGGATGAATGCGCAGCAGGCAAGCGTACAAGCGACCAGCACTCACACGTATAACCGAATGCAGCAGATCGATGGATGAATGCGCAGCAGGCAAGCGTACAACCGAATGCAGCAGATGGATTAACACCAGCACTCACACGTACAACCGAATGCGGCAGATGGATGGATGAATGCGCAGCAGGCAAGCGTACAACCGAATGCAGCAGATGGATGGATGATTGCGCAGCAGGCAAGCGTACAACCGAATGCATCAGATGGGTGGATGAATGCGCAGCAGGCAAGCGTAGAACCGAATGCAGCAAATGGATTAACACTAGCACTTGCACGTACAACCGAATGCAGCAGATGGATGAATGCGCAGCAGGCAAGCGTACAACCGACCAGCACTCACACGTACAACCGAATGCATCAGATGGGTGGATGAATGCGCAGCAGGCAAGCGTACAACCGAATGCAGCAGATGGATTAACACCAGCACTCACACGTACAACCGAATGCAGCAGATGGATGGATGAATGCGCAGCAGGCAAGCGTACAACCGAATGCAGCAGATGGATGGATGAATGCGCAGCAGGCAAGCGTACAACCGAATGCAGCAGATGGATTAACACCAGCACTCACACGTACAACCGAATGCAGCAGATGGATGGATGAATGCGCAGCAGGCAAGCGTACAACCGAATGCAGCAGATGGATTAACACCAGCACTCACACGTACAACTGAATGCAGCAGACGGATGGATGAATGCGCAGCAGGCAAGCGTACAACCGAATGCAGCAGATGGATTAACACCAGCACTCACACGTACAACTGAATGCAGCAGACGGATGGATGGATGCGCAGCAGGCAAGCGTACAACCGAATGCAGCAGATGGATTAACACCAGCACTCACACGTACAACTGAATGCAGCAGACGGATGCATGAATGCGCAGCAGGCAAGCGTACAACCGAATGCAGCAGATGGATTAACACCAGCACTCACACGTACAACCGAATGCAGCAGATGGATGGATGAATGCGCAGCAGGCAAGCGTACAACCGAATGCAGCAGATGGATTAACACCAGCACTCACACGTACAACCGAATGCAGCAGATGGATGGATGAATGCGCAGCAGGCAAGCGTACAACCGAATGCAGCAGATGGATTAACACAAGCACTCACACGTACAACTGAATGCAGCAGACGGATGGATGAATGCGCAGCAGGCAAGCGTACAACCGAATGCAGCAGATGGATTAACACCAGCACTCACACGTACAACCGAATGCAGCAGATGGATGGATGAATGCGCAGCAGGCAAGCGTACAACCGACCAGCACTCACACGTACAACCGAGTGCAGCAGATCGATGGATGAATGCGCAGCAGGCAAGCGTACAACCGAATGCAGCAGATGGATTAACACCAGCACTCACACGTACAACCGAATGCGGCAGATGGATGGATGAATGCGCAGCAGGCAAGCGTACAACCGAATGCAGCAGATGGATGGATGATTGCGCAGCAGGCAAGCGTACAACCGAATGCATCAGATGGGTGGATGAATGCGCAGCAGGCAAGCGTAGAACCGAATGCAGCAAATGGATTAACACTAGCACTTGCATGTACAACCGAATGCAGCAGATGGATGAATGCGCAGCAGGCAAGCGTACAACCGACCAGCACTCACACGTACAACCGAATGCATCAGATGGGTGGATGAATGCGCAGCAGGCAAGCGTACAACCGAATGCAGCAGATGGATTAACACCAGCACTCACACGTACAACCGAATGCAGCAGATGGATGGATGAATGCGCAGCAGGCAAGCGTACAACCGAATGCAGCAGATGGATGGATGAATGCGCAGCAGGCAAGCGTACAACCGAATGCAGCAGATGGATTAACACCAGCACTCATACATACAACCGAATGCAGCAGATGGATGGATGAATGCGCAGCAGGCAAGCGTACAACCGAATGCAGCAGATGGATGGATGAATGCACAGCAGGCAAGCGTACAACCGAATGCAGCAGATGGATTAACACCAGCACTCACACGTACAACCGAATGCAGCAGACGGATGGATGAATGCGCAGCAGGCAAGCGTACAACCGAATGCAGCAGATAGATGGATGAATGCGCAGCAGGCAAGCGTACAACCGAATGCAGCAGATGGATTAACACCAGCACTTACACGTACAACCGAATGCAGCAGATGGATGGATGAATGCGCAGCAGGCAAGCGTACAACCGAATGCAGCAGATGGATTAACACCAGCACTCACACGTACAACCGAATGCAGCAGATGGATGGATGAATGCGCAGCAGGCAAGCGTACAACCGAATGCAGCAAATGGATTAACACCAGCACTCACACGTACAACCGAATGCAGCAGATGGATGGATGAATGCGCAGCAGGCAAGCGTACAACCGAATGCAGCAGATGGATTAACACCAGCACTCACACGTACAACCGAATGCAGCAGATGGATGGATGAATGCGCAGCAGGCAAGCGTACAACCGAATGCAGCAGATGGATTAACACCAGCACTCACACGTACAACCGAATGCAGCAGATGGATGGATGAATGCGCAGCAGGCAAGCGTACAACCGAATGCAGCAGATGGATTAACACCAGCACTCACACGTACAACTGAATGCGGCAGATGGATGGATGAATGCGCAGCAGGCAAGTGTACAACCGAATGCAGCAGATGGATGGATGAATGCGCAGCAGGCAAGCGTACAACCGAATGCAGCAGATGGATTAACACAAGCACTCACACGTACAACCGAATGCAGCAGACGGATGGATGAATGCGCAGCAGGCAAGCGTACAACCGAATGCAGCAGATGGATTAACACCAGCACTCACACGTACAACCGAATGCAGCAGATGGATGGATGAATGCGCAGCAGGCAAGCGTACAACCGAATGCAGCAGATGGATTAACACCAGCACTCACACGTACAACTGAATGCAGCAGATGGATGGATGAATGCGCAGCAGGCAAGCGTACAACCGAATGCAGCAGATGGATTAACACCAGCACTCACACGTACAACTGAATGCATCAGATGGATGGATGAATGCGCAGCAGGCAAGCGTACAACCGAATGCAGCAGATGGATTAACACCAGCACTCACAAGTACAACCGAATGCAGCAGTTGGATGGATGAATGCGCAGCAGGCAAGCGTACAACCAAATGCAGCAGATGGATTAACACCAGCACTCACACGTACAACCGAATGCAGCAGATGGATGGATGAATGCGCAGCAGGCAAGCGTACAACCGAATGCAGCAAATGGATTAACACCAGCACTCACACGTACAACCGAATGCAGCAGATGGATGGATGAATGCGCAGCAGGCAAGCGTACAACCGAATGCAGCAGATGGATTAACACCAGCACTCACACGTACAACCGAATGCAGCAGATGGATGGATGAATGCGCAGCAGGCAAGCGTACAACCGAATGCAGCAAATGGATTAACACCAGCACTCACACGTACAACCGAATGCAGCAGATGGATGGATGAATGCGCAGCAGGCAAGCGTACAACCGAATGCAGCAGATGGATTAACACCAGCACTCACACGTACAACCGAATGCAGCAGATGGATGGATGAATGCGCAGCAGGCAAGCGTAGAACCGAATGCAGCAGATGGATTAACACCAGCACTCACACGTACAACCGAATGCAGCAGATGGATGGATGAATGCGCAGCAGGCAAGTGTACAACCGAATGCAGCAGATGGATTAACACCAGCACTCACACGTACAACCGAATGCAGCAGATGGATGGATGAATGCGCAGCAGGCAAGCGTAGAACCGAATGCAGCAGATGGATTAACACCAGCACTCACACGTACAACCGAATGCAGCAGATGGATGGATGAATGCGCAGCAGGCAAGTGTACAACCGAATGCAGCAGATGGGTTAACACCAGCACTCACACGTACAACCGAATGCAGCAGATGGATGGATGAATGCGCAGCAGGCAAGCGTAGAACCGAATGCAGCAGATGGATTAACACCAGCACTCACACGTACAACCGAATGCAGCAGATGGATGGATGAATGCGCAGCAGGCAAGCGTACAACCGAATTCAGCAAATGGATTAACACCAGCACTCAAACGTACAACCGAATGCAGCAGACGGATGGATGAATGCGCAGCAGGCAAGCGTACAACCGAATGCAGCAGATGGATTAACACCAGCACTCACACGTACAACTGAATGTAGCAGATGGATGGATGAATGCGCAGCAGGCAAGCGTACAACCGAATGCAGCAGATGGATGGATGAATGCGCAGCAGGCAAGCGTACAACCGAATGCAGCAGATAGATTAACACAAGCACTCATTCGTACAACCGAAAGACGTAGATGGATGGATGAACGCGCAGCAGACAAGCGTACAACCGAATGCAGCAGATGGATTAACACCAGCACTCACACGTACAACCGAATGCAGCAGATGGATGGATGAATGCGCAGCAGGCAAGCGTACAACCGAATTCAGCAAAATGGATTAACACCAGCACTCACACGTACAACCGAATGCAGCAGATGGATGGATGAATGCGCAGCAGGCAAGTGTACAACCGAATGCAGCAGATGGATTAACACCAGCACTCACACGTACAACCGAATGCAGCAGATGGATGGATGAATGCGCAGCAGGCAAGCGTAGAACCGAATGCAGCAGATGGATTAACACCAGCACTCACACATACAACCGAATGCAGCAGATGGATGGATGAATGCGCAGCAGGCAAGTGTACAACCGAATGCAGCAGATGGGTTAACACCAGCACTCACACGTACAACCGAATGCAGCAGATGGATGGATGAATGCGCAGCAGGCAAGCGTACAACCGAATGCAGCAGATGGATTAACACCAGCACTCACACGTACAACCGAATGCAGCAGATGGATGGATGAATGCGCAGCAGGCAAGCGTACAACCGAATGCAGCAGATGGATTAACACCAGCACTCACACGTACAACCGAATGCAGCAGATGGATGGATGAATGCGCAGCAGGCAAGCGTACAACCGAATGCAGCAAATGGATTAACACCAGCACTCACACGTACAACCGAATGCAGCAGATGGATGGATGAATGCGCAGCAGGCAAGCGTACAACCGAATGCAGCAGATGGATTAACACCAGCACTCACACGTACAACCGAATGCAGCAGATGGATGGATGAATGCGCAGCAGGCAAGCGTACAACCGAATGCAGCAGATGGATTAACACCAGCACTCACACGTACAACCGAATGCAGCAGATGGATGGATGAATGCGCAGCAGGCAAGTGTACAACCGAATGCAGCAGATGGATTAACACCAGCACTCACACGTACAACCGAATGCAGCAGATGGATGGATGAATGCGCAGCAGGCAAGCGTAGAACCGAATGCAGCAGATGGATTAACACCAGCACTCACACGTACAACCGAATGCAGCAGATGGATGGATGAATGCGCAGCAGGCAAGTGTACAACCGAATGCAGCAGATGGGTTAACACCAGCACTCACACGTACAACCGAATGCAGCAGATGGATGGATGAATGCGCAGCAGGCAAGCGTAGAACCGAATGCAGCAGATGGATTAACACCAGCACTCACACGTACAACCGAATGCAACAGATGGATGGATGAATGCGCAGCAGGCAAGCGTACAACCGAATTCAGCAAATGGATTAACACCAGCACTCAAACGTACAACCGAATGCAGCAGACGGATGGATGAATGCGCAGCAGGCAAGCGTACAACCGAATGCAGCAGATGGATTAACACCAGCACTCACACGTACAACTGAATGTAGCAGATGGATGGATGAATGCGCAGCAGGCAAGCGTACAACTGAATGCAGCAGATGGATGGATGAATGCGCAGCAGGCAAGCGTACAACCGAATGCAGCAGATAGATTAACACAAGCACTCATTCGTACAACCGAAAGACGTAGATGGATGGATGAACGCGCAGCAGACAAGCGTACAACCGAATGCAGCAGATGGATTAACACCAGCACTCACACGCACAACCGAATGCAGCAGATGGATGGATGAATGCGCAGCAGGCAAGCGTACAACCGAATTCAGCAAAATGGATTAACACCAGCACTCAAACGTACAACCGAATGCAGCAGACGGATGGATGAATGCGCAGCAGGCAAGCGTACAACCGAATGCAGCAGATGGATTAACACCAGCACTCACACGTACAACTGAATGTAGCAGATGGATGGATGAATGCGCAGCAGGCAAGCGTACAACCGAATGCAGCATATGGATGGATGAATGCGCAGCAGGCAAGCGTACAACCGAATGCAGCAGATAGATTAACACAAGCACTCATTCGTACAACCGAAAGACGTAGATGGATGGATGAACGCGCAGCAGACAAGCGTACAACCGAATGCAGCAGATGGATTAACACCAGCACTCACACGTACAACCGAAGCAGATGGATGGATGAATGCGCAGCAGGCAAGCGTACAACCGAATGCAGCAGATGGATTAACACCAGCACTCACACGTACAACTGAATGTAGCAGATGGATGGATGAATGCGCAGCAGGCAAGCGTACAACCGAATGCAGCATATGGATGGATGAATGCGCAGCAGGCAAGCGTACAACCGAATGCAGCAGATAGATTAACACAAGCACTCATTCGTACAACCGAAAGACGTAGATGGATGGATGAACGAGCAGCAGACTAGCGTACAACCGAATGCAGCAGATGGATTAACACCAGCACTCACACGTACAACCGAATGCAGCAGATGGATGGATGAATGCGCAGCAGGCAAGCGTACAACCGAATTCAGCAAATGGATTAACACCAGCACTCAAACGTACAACCGAATGCAGCAGACGGATGGATGAATGCGCAGCAGGCAAGCGTACAACCGAATGCAGCAGATGGATTAACACCAGCACTCACACGTACAACTGAATGTAGCAGATGGATGGATGAATGCGCAGCAGGCAAGCGTACAACCGAATGCAGCATATGGATGGATGAATGCGCAGCAGGCAAGCGTACAACCGAATGCAGCAGATAGATTAACACAAGCACTCATTCGTACAACCGAAAGACGTAGATGGATGGATGAACGCGCAGCAGACAAGCGTACAACCGAATGCAGCAGATGGATTAACACCAGCACTCACACGTACAACTGAAGCAGATGGATGGATGAATGCGCAGCAGGCAAGCGTACAACCGAATGCAGCAAATGGATTAACACCAGCACTCACACGTACAACCGAATGCAGCAGATGGATTAACACCAGCACTCACACGTACAACCGAATGCAGCAGATGGATGGATGAATGCGCAGCAGGCAAGCGTACAACCGAATGCAGCAAATGGATTAACACCAGCACTCACACGTACAACCGAATGCAGCAGATGGATGGATGAATGCGCAGCAGACAAGCGTACAACCGAATGCAGCAGATGGATTAACACCAGCACTCACACGTACAACCGAATGCGGCAGATGGATGGATGAATGCGCAGCAGGCAAGCGTACAACCGAATGCTGCAAATGGATTAACACCAGCACTCAAACGTACAACCGAATGCAGCAGACGGATGGATGAATGCGCAGCAGGCAAGCGTACAACCGAATGCAGCAGATGGATTAACACCAGCACTCACACGTACAACCGAATGCAGCAGATGGATGGATGAATGCGCAGCAGGCAAGCGTACAACCGAATGCAGCAGATGGATGGATGAATGCGCAGCAGGCAAGCGTACAACCGAATGCAGCAGATAGATTAACACAAGCACTCATTCGTACAACCGAAAGACGTAGATGGATGGATGAACGCGCAGCAGACAAGCGTACAACCGAATGCAGCAGATGGATTAACACCAGCACTCACACGTACAACTGAATGCATCAGATGGATGGATGAATGCGCAGCAGGCAAGCGTACAACCGAATGCAGCAAATGGATTAACACCAGCACTCACACGTACAACCGAATGCAGCAGATGGATTAACACCAGCCCTCACACGTACAACCGAAGCAGATGGATGGATGAATGCGCAGCAGGCAAGCGTACAACCGAATGCAGCAGATGGATTAACACCAGCACTCACACGTACAACTGAATGCATCAGATGGATGGATGAATGCGCAGCAGGCAAGCGTACAACCGAATGCAGCAGATGGATTAACACCAGCACTCACACGTACAACCGAATGCAGCAGATGGATGGATGAATGCGCAGCAGGCAAGCGTACAACCGAATGCAGCAGATGGATGGATGAATGCGCAGCAGGCAAGCGTACAACCGAATGCAGCAGATGGATTAACACCAGCACTCACACGTACAACCGAATGCAGCAGATGGATGGATGAATGCGCAGCAGGCAAGCGTACAACCGAATGCAGCAGATGGATGGATGAATGCGCAGCAGGCAAGCGTACAACCGAATGCAGCAGATAGATTAACACAAGCACTCATTCGTACAACTGAATGCATCAGATGGATGGATGAATGCGCAGCAGGCAAGCGTACAACCGAATGCAGCAAATGGATTAACACCAGCACTCACACGTACAACCGAATGCAGCAGATGGATTAACACCAGCACTCACACGTACAACCGAATGCAGCAGATGGATGGATGAATGCGCAGCAGGCAAGCGTACAACCGAATGCAGCAGATGGATTAACACCAGCACTCACACGTACATCCGAGCAGCAGATGGATGGTCCAGGAATCAACGCTCCAGAGCACACCTCAGTAGAGGGAGCAGCAGCACGGGTAGCAGCAGCAACAGCAGCAGTGGAGGAGGGAGTGGCCTCCTATCCGCAGCAGCCTTGCATGATCCAGGAATCAACGCTCCAGAGCACACCTCAGTAGAGGGAGGCTCTGCCCCATCGGCATCCACACAGGCAGCAGCGGAGGGAGTGGCCTTCCTGTTCCCCTTATCCTCCTTCTCCTCCTTCGCCCCCTTGCCCAACTCCTCCCCTGCCGCTGCTGTGTCTGTCGCTGGGGACTTGGCAGTCAAGAGAGCATCAGATGCGGGTTGTAGGCCTGCAGGGGGAGAGAAGGGGGGAGGCAAAGGGAGGTAGGGGATGGTGAGCGATGTGAAGCGGGCCTCGCTGTGACGTGCGTGATGCCCGAAAGGAAAACACAACCTTTTTGAATTGACTCACAAGTCACCGCATCAGCTGCTGCATGCCGCCATGCCCGTAAAAAGCGCCTCTAAACGCCTCAACTCTGCTGCCGAACCCATGAACGCTTCAGTCTCGCGAGGCAGGAGTTACCTTGGCAGGAGTGATCCAGCCGCCAGCCGCAGCTTCGCCTTGCCCTTGCTCGCTGCACTCGCACTGCCCAGCACCCGCCCCTCCAGCTGCCTCAGCCGCTGCTCAATCTGTTTCTCGATCACACACGAAAGGAAGGGGAGAAAGAGACAGAGGAGAGTCAGTACAATGCACAGACAGGAGCAGATGGCAGCACCAGAAGCGGGCGAACGGTGGGGGCAGAGGAGGGATGACGGGCGAATGGAAGTTGAGCCCAAGGATAAGGATGGCAGCACCAGAAGCACCAGGAACAGATGGCAGCGCCAGAAGCAGTTGCACTGGAAGAGTGCATGCCATCAATTCCACTAGGTTCCTTCTCCTCCCCTTCCACCCACCTTAGCGCGCCCCTGAGTCTCCTCGGTAGGTTCGGTGGCATCACCCCGGGCGTCCAGCGAGTAGCGAGGGAGCTCTTGGGCGCGAGCACGCGGGAGATCCTGCCGTTGGGTGAGCGTGGGGGGCGCGTGGCCGATGAGCTGAGCGCGGCGTGGAAGACCAGGCCGTTCTTGGGCGAGTCGTGCTTTGCCTTGAGGGCCTGGGGGGTGAAGTGGGCATGGAAGGTGAAGTGGAAGAGTGGGGAAGAAGAGAGCGGACAGGGGAGGAGAGGGAAGGAAGGGGAGTTTTCAGAGGTGAAAGGAGGGGGCAAAGGAGGGATGACGGGCGAATGGTAGTTGAGCCCAAGTACCAGTCCATCAGCACGAAGTGGAAGGCGCCACCTCCATTCCATCCTCCTGCCCACGTGGATGACCACCATTCGCTACAGTGAATGAATGCAATGGAAGGCGGCGTACCTTCTCAGCGCCCAGGATCCGGGGGAGGCGGGGTGCGTGGCGAGGCTCATGAGGGAAGGCAACCGGCATGGGCGATGACGCGCGCGCCCACCACCTCGCCCACCACCGTGGCCGATGGGCTATGACCAGCGCACCCACGAGCGCACCCACGAGCGCGCCCACGAGGGTCATGAGGGAACCGTCAGGTTGGGCGCTTTGGCCAGCATGCGCGATCGCAGGCAGCGGAGGAGCTGCGCGCCTGGAGGGGAAGGGCCAGCAGACTCTGAGAGGGCCATCACCTGGAAGGAAGGGGAAGGAAGGTCCAAGGATGGTGGGGGGGGATGGGGCGTTTCAGTCGGCCAGACGAAGATGGGTGAGATAGGAGATCGAACTCACGTATACAGTTGCACTAACGCCGCACTGTGAGTGTGCGTTACCAGCATGGCAGACATTTCGACGCATTGCCCCTGTGTTCATCGAAACGTGTTACCCACCCACCTGGTCGCAGAGCGCAGTGATGCTGGTCAGACTCATGTCATGCTCGCTGACCTCCGTCCCCATGGAGCTTAGACGCCACCCAAACCAGCATTGACCTGCATTGACCTCGCGTTGACCTGCGTTGACCAGAGCCTCTCTGACCACTGACCTGGTCGCGGAGCGCAATGATGTTGGTCGCTGGCCTCCGCCCCAATGGAATCACCGCTGCACCCTTCCTTGCCGGCTGCACATCCTGCTCCAATATCTGGGGGGATGGATGGGCAGGGAGGATGAGAACGGGAGGTTGGAAAGCGGCTGTCAGTGACGACCTCACAAACGAGCAAGCAGCTCGTCAACGGAGAGCAGAAGAGGGAAAAACACGCCTCGACGCGGGCGGGAGTGGAGTGGGCAAGGGAGGGGAGCAAGGATGAGGACCACACTCACCCCGGACAAGTCAAGGTCAGCGGCGTTGTCGCGGTGAGCCATGAGCTCGACGGCTCTGGCGTACTGCATGCAGTCCGAGCCCTGGCGATCTTGGCGCACGCGAATGGCGTACTGCAGTGCAGGTGGTCCGATCAGCAGCGTACTGCAGTGCATGTGGTTTGTGACGATCTTGGCTTGGCGGGCTCGGGTAAACGCGGTGAGCCATGAGCTTCACGGCTCCGGCCCTCGTCGCGCCTCCCCCCTCGTCGCCCCTCCACCGTCGCCGCGCTTCCCCGTCGCCACGCGTATCCCCTCGTTGCGCCTCCCCCGTCGCCGCGCGTCCCCCCTCGCCGCGCGTCCCCCCTCGCCGCGCGTCCCCCCTCGCCGCGCCTCCCCCCTCGACGCGCATCCCCCCTCGCCGCGCCTCCGCCCTCGTCGCTTGTCTCCCCTTAGTCGCTGCCTCCCGTTGCCTCCATGTTCCACGCCCTTCGCTCCTCCCTTCGCCCTTACGCCAGTCCCTCACGTAAACGGACGCTCGCTCCGTGATGTCTCGCCCGTCGCAGGTGGTTCGATCAGCGGCGTACTGCATGTGGTCCGATCAGCGGCGTACTGCAGTGCAGGTGGTCCGAGCCTTGGCGGGCGCGGGGAGACGCCACCCGCACCACTCGCGCACGCGAATGGCGCACGTCGTCCCTCGTATGCGTGCTCGGGTTGCAGGGACGACGTTCATCGTCTCATTCCGCACACGTCGTTGCGCCACGCGCGTGTTTACTCCGTCCCATTTCGTGTCAGATTGGCCTTGTCATTCACCTCGTCCCACCGTCGTCGCGTGACCCTCCGTCGTCCCTCGTCCCCCCTCGTCGCGCGTCCACCGTCGCCGCGCTTTCCCCGTCGCCACGCGTATCCCCTTGTCGCGCCTCCCCCCTCGTCGCGCCTCCACCGTCGCCGCGCGTATCACCTCGTCGCGCCTCTCCCCTCGTCGCAAGATTCCAATCGTCGCGCCTCCCTTGTCGCCGCGCGTCCCCCCTCGCCGCGCCTCCCCCTTGTCGCGCCTCCCCCCTCGCCGCGCCTCACCCCTTGTCGGGCCTCCCCCCTCGACGCGCATACTCCCTCGCCGCGCCTCCGCCCTCGTCGCTTGTCCCTCACGTCAACGGACGCTCGCTCCGTGATGTCTCGCCCGTCCCATAGCGTCTCGCCCGTCGCATGGCGTCTCGCCCGTCGCATGGCGTCTCGCCCGTCGCATGGCGTCTCGCCCGTCGCTTGGCATCTTGCACGTCGCTTGGCGCCTCGCCCGTCGCTTGGCGTGTCGCCCATGGCTTGGCGTGTCGCCGTCGCTTGGCGTGTCGCCCGTCGCTTCGCGTCTCGCCAGTCTTGCTCGCGCTGCCGTGCGATAATTCCGCGTGTCCCTCGTCGCGCGCCTCCCGTCTCCACTCGCCTACCATCCTCGCGCGTACCACTGGCGTCGAGCGTCCACGTCGTCCCCCCGTTCAGCTCCCCGTAGTGCGGCTACAAATGATGGCTATAGTCGCAACTACTCTTCGTAGGAGTAATCCGTGCAGATAATGACTTTCTGTCGCACAGCTACTCAACGTGTACACGATTCGTGTGGCACTGATAGTCTGAGGCAGTTCGCGAATGCTCGCCTTAACTTCCACAAGAGCTGCTGGAGTCTAGCTGGATGCAGCAACTATACGTACTAAAGATCACGTGAAAAGTTACTAAAACTGGAACCATTTCAACACTCGTAAGGTTGCCAGCAAGTTCGAGCGATCTGGAGCACCGTATGATAACGTGGTGAATAACGTGGTGAATCTTACACTATCCCGCTGCGTGATCATAACACAATCAGAAGGAACTAGAAATTTGGAGGAAGCCATGGAGGCGAGGTGAGCAAGTGAGGTAAGAGGCAGATATGAAACCCTAAACTTTTTGCCCGGGCTCTGATCGAAGCTCACTCCAAGCAAGTCCAAACCAGAAGCGTGCAGGTTCGGAATCAAACCCAGGCTGTGTTACGAAATCGGAGGGAAAACAGGCTCGGCAGTTCAAAGTTGCCAAGCGGCGACAAGATTTGGCGAGCCGCCTGACACAACCCCGAAATTGGTTTGTCCTCGCTCAAGCAAAGATTCGCTGTTGCGGAAATTTATGATTTTGCAAGTCCTGCTAAAATATGTCCAGTACATGACGAATTTGGCCTTTTTGAAGCATTACGATATGAATGACTTCTGTACATCATGTAATCATGCCTTTCCTAGGAATACTTGATAGCCATAACTCAGAAATATCACCGAATATTGTAACGATGAACATTACATTGGGCTGCATGAATTCAGATCATACCGAAATGATCGATAGAGATTTTGTGGAAATAGTTGTTTCTTTTGCATAGCTCTGTAAGAAGTATGTGTTGCATAACTCATAACACATAGCGTCATCTGTTACATTTTCGCTTTCTCTGATTTGTATTCACATCTCGTAGGGACTTCGCCAGGTTCCTTCGCGACGCTAGCATGTAGCGTGACAGCATTGCTGTCCTGTCCAGGCCATCACACCCCACGCAGTCGCGTCGCAATCCTAGCATCTAGTTCTAGCGTCACTCTCTGCTGAAGTCGCCAAGCAAGCACTCGACCCTCTCTCGTATATACAGTTCCACGCAATTCGCGTCGCGAGGCTAGGCAGGATTGATGTGCATCTAGAACCCTAGAAGGCCTTCACTCGACCCCATTAGTATTCACCCACGCAGAGACCCGATCTGCTAGCGTCGAGGACACTTCCAGCAGAGAATCTTCCAGATGCTACCAACCCGATCTGCTAATCTGATCCGTGACTCGGCAATCTGTGACTTCTCGGTTCTGAGATTCCGCAAATCTGTGAATCCACCCTGCTACTCCGCGAATTTGTGATTCCACGTTGCGATTCCGCGAATCCGAGACTCCACCGCTGATATTCCGCGGATCTACGACTCCGCGCGTCTCCGCTGTTCTTCTCAGAAGGCACGACCCTTGGCGGCAGCGACTGACGTTCTCCCGTCTGGTAACAAGAGTTTCACAGTATTACTCACAAACTCGTCAGATATGACGTTCCGCTCAGATATGTTCCTCTTCCATCTTAGTATTCCCCGCTCTCGCCCCCCTTTTCCCTACAGCCCTCCTTCCCCAACCCTGACTATTATCAGTACATATTTGTTCCTGCAAACTACTCACAGACGCGTCAGCACTCTGATTGCATAGCGCCATCTGTAATTCAATATTATTCACTTCCAATCCTCTCAGATCTGTTCTACTGCCATCTGATTCATTTTCCCCCTCTCCTCTCCCTTTCCCCTCTCGTCCTCCCCCCCTGCTCTTTGTGCAACGCCCTTCTATGTGTGCTTGCAGCATCTCTACACCCGGCCCCTCTTTGTCGCGTGATTGACATGACGGTGATAAGAGGAAGCGTACCACCGACGATTCAAAGGGCGAACCCTTCTACGAGACGGAGATGCGCCGCATGTTCGAGGTCATGCCAAAGGAGCAGCTCATCGATCTGCACCTTGAGGCGTAACTTCCATCCATTATATTTCTGTTTGTTATTGTTTTTCAAATCTCAAATCATGCTTGCTCTGTTACACGTGTTCATGAGAGATCATGTTTGTCCTCTCTCATATGTGCGTGGATGTGGCTACAGATGTTGTACATACAGGCCTGTGACTGAGACAGCGTTGACCAATATGGACACCAACGTATCCAACCGCACGCTTTTTGTGTCCGGCTTTTCGAACGAGACCCAGAAGGCAACATTGTTTTCAGTAAGTGCACTGAACTCTCACCTAGTCCCTTTGGATTGATTCATGGCAATATTTTAACAACGAGGTGAGTTTTAGCAAGCATAGTGTAAGCATCCTACTCTCATTGTGGATCTATGTTGTCTAGGGTAGCTCCATCGTGGGCGCCAGCACGGCGAAGCAGTGGCGTGGGGCTGTTGTAGGGCGTGCAGTGGCGTGGGGCTGTTGTAGGGCGTGCAGTGGCGTGGGGCTGTTGTAGGGCGTGCAGTGGCGTGGGGCTGTTGTAGGGCGTGCAGTGGCGTGGGGCTGTTGTAGGGCGTGCAGTGGCGTGGGGCTGTTGTAGGGCGTGCAGTGGCGTGGGGCTGTTGTAGGGCGTGCAGTGGCGTGGGGCTGTTGTAGGGCGTGCAGTGGCGTGGGGCTGTTGTAGGGCGTGCAGTGGCGTGGGGCTGTTGTAGGGCGTGCAGTGGCGTGGGGCTGTTGTAGGGCGTGCAGTGGCGTGGGGCTGTTGTAGGGCGTGCAGTGGCGTGGGGCTGTTGTAGGGCGTGCAGTGGCGTGGGGCTGTTGTAGGGCGTGCAGTGGCGTGGGGCTGTTGTAGGGCGTGCAGTGGCGTGGGGCTGTTGTAGGGCGTGCAGTGGAGTGGGGCTGTTGTAGGGCGTGCAGTGGCGTGGGGCTGTTGTAGGGCGTGCAGTGGCGTGGGGCTGTTGTAGGGCGTGCAGTGGCGTGGGGCTGTTGTAGGGCGTGCAGTGGCGTGGGGCTGTTGTAGGGCGTGCAGTGGCGTGGGGCTGTTGTAGGGCGTGCAGTGGCGTGGGGCTGTTGTAGGGCGTGCAGTGGTGTGAAAACCGTTTTTCATTCCACTGGAAGGTGAGCCAGACATCTCTAAGCGAAACAGGCAGGTTTGAGCCTAAGTCAGCGCTTTCAACTGCTTAGTGAAGGTGCAGACTCGTAGGTCGTGAAAAGGGTTCGGAAGAGACGTTAGCCCCATCACGATCATTTAACTGCGGTAAGTAGGTTCAGCGGAGTGGTATGGGTAGGGTATGACACTCGTCAGCAGCAGCAGTGAATCAAGATGGGGGTAAGATCATTGCTACGAGTCTCGATGCGGTCACTTTAGTATGGGACTGGAGCTGCCATGCAGCTTAAGCTACTCTGCACTAATAGGTACGCCAGATGGGAGTAGGCTTATTGCTGCCAACGTGTTGGACACTGTCACTTTTTGTCATGTTGCGGGTGAGTCTCATTGATGCGAGTCCTCTGGGGATGAAGGCTGTTGCACCCGTACTGGTTCGTTGCTCTTAAAACCCGTGGGTCAAGAAGGCCGAATTTGGTTCATCCTTCCTAGTGTTGGTTGGATGTCCCAAAAGCGCCTGTGATTTTCCCGAGTTTCAACACCTCCCCCAACAACTTCGACACTCCTATTGGCTCGCGGGCAATTTCTGTTCTCACTCCCAACCAACCTTCCTAAGCTTGAATATCTTGGCCTGCGGGTTTTAAAGGTCATATCGTTGGTGTATGTCATACATTATACCGAAGCTGTCGCCACGGCTTGCAACGGGGCGTGCATTGCACGGCATCAACAAGTAGGAAGGGTCCATGGGTCGCTACTCCCGTCTAATAATGAGGGTGGAGGGGTAGCAGAGCCCTTTATATACCCGTGGCAGAGGTAGTAGGCAGAGGCAAAGGGCAAATGTAAGAGGTTGTTCTGTCAGAATCCCAACCACTAGACCATTGGGATAAAAGGGCTTATTAAGTAGCGGGTCAGTGCGCCCATAACCCCCCAGGCCAACATGCCTGTAACCCTTCCCTAGGATCAATCGGGGATCACCAGTGGACCTCTGACACCCCCCCGCACTGGGAAGCCCGAAGTGCACACACTGGGATTCGAACCCGAGACCTTCGCTCTGATACCATGTCAGAATCCCAACCACTAGACCATTGGGATAAAATGGCTTATTAAGTAGCGGGTCAGTGCACCCATAACCCCCCAGGCCAACATGCCTGTAACCCTTCCCTAGGATCAATCGAGGATCACCAGTGGACCTCTGACATGTTCCTCTCTGTCTCTCTTGATCTTTTGAGCGTCTAAAACTTTGACAACCGGAAGGTTGTACTCTTTCTTGATGGCATCGTTCCAAGCTCTCTGGTTCATTGGTAAGTTCATTTATTGTCGCATGTTCGTGATATATGTGCTTGAATGAGTCGCAGAGGTTTTCTGAGTATGGAGATGTTGAGAACATTACGATCGACAAGGACGAGGTGACCGGACAGTCAATGGGATCTGGATACATCACATTCAGTTCGACGATGGCTGCCTTCAAGGCGCTCCACGACCCAAACAAGACGGTCAATGTAAGTGTGTTACTGCAGCCATGATTTCGTGAACGGTATTTGTTGTTTTGGTTTCTTTTTATGTCGCGAGTATGCTAATGTGCGCAGGGATCGGCAATCCTGCCAACCGATCCCATATCTTGTCTTTTAATGTTGATAAAACGATGCACTTTTGAAAGCCTCTGTTCTTATGCTCTTGATTCTAAACCAGGGTCGTTCGACTGACTTTTCTCTCACTGCATGGAGCTTGCCGACGGCGTCATCTGCCACGACTGGTTCAATCATCGACAAATCTTTGCATAGGATTTACGTCTCGCACCTGCCGTTCGAATGGAATGAGGAGCAGCTTGAAAGACATTTTTCACAGTATGGGAAGGTGGGGGAGCACGCGATCATAGTTGATCTATCGACGGGAAAATCAAAGTAAGTGTAGGAACTCTGATTGTCATGAACATGTTCGGTTGTTTGCGGCATTTGGTGTTTGCGAGATTTTTTTTCAAGCTTCTGTTTTAACATCACACATTCTCTTGTTTCCCTTCAGTTTAGTGAAATTATTGGACTTATGTGTAAAATGTCAATTGCATTGGGTTCTTTATTTCCTTTCCGCCCATTTTCAGAGGGTATGGCTTCGTCACATTTCAAACAAAAGAGGGGGCAGCGAGCGCCGTTGCTGCGCCAAGCACTACGATTGCAGTAAGTATTCATTCTCAGCATTTCAATTTGTTAATAGTGCATTATTTGTTCTTTAAAACAAAATCAATATTGTCACTGCTTTATGCCCTCTGTATCCTTCCCTGCCTTGAATTGTGCATTACAGGGTCGTACATTGAGAGTGAGGATCGGTAATCCGAGGGCTGCTCGTGTCCAGCCGCCTCCACGGCAGCGGTCACAGCTGCTGCCACAGCCGCAGTCACAGCCGCAGTCACAGCCGCAGTCACAGCTAGCAGCAGGTTCCAGTGCACCAGGACAACGTGCCTCTTCTCCCTTAGGAGCAGCTGCTGCCACTGCTGCAAGTTCTTCTGGGGAAACGGGGGGCAGTGCACAGGGGAAGCTTCGTGTTGCTCCAAAGAAATTTGGTGTTGATCTTTTCACTGGCATCATATGATTTGCTGCTGCTACCACTTCGACAGAAATTCTGTAGTTATCCGGATGTGTGTTTGAATGTTGGTGGGATGGGACAGCTGCTATTGTCAGCATGCATTTGTATAGGATGTACTCATGAATTCTTGCAAACACTCTGCTGTTGGTTCATCCCTAGCTGCTTGAATCTTGTCATGTGCATTTTCCATACTGGTGGCACATGGCGGTGATGCTGGCTTGGCCAGCCTTTCCTGAAAACAAGTTGGTTGAGTTAGCTGTTATTTTCTTGTACGGTAATCAGACACAACACAACCAATCAACTATGTGTACACACGCAAGCATACACGCACGCCCTCCTGCCCTTACGCTCGCATGCACACATGCATGCCAACGCAGAAACTACTACCGCATCGTGTTGTCGTAGATATAAGCGTACCTTTGCTTCTAATACTCATAATCGAGCAAACTGTAAAAGCATAGTAAGGAGAATTCATTTTTTTTTTCTCCGCGCCCCTGCTAAGCGCGTACATGATTGTTCCCGCCAACAGTCCTCAACAGTACACCGTTACCTCTCGCCTCAACTACTGCTTCCGCCACTGTTCACGACGCGACCCAACCAGGGCTAATTTTTTGTTCTTGCCAACCCTTACGATCAGTGTTGCACATGTTCAAAACCCTGATTATCAGTGTGACCCCTTGTGGGAAAACTGATTCATCAGGGTTTCTGCTTAGTTTGAATATTCAACCCTGAGGCATCAGTGTACAATGTTCTCGAACCCTGCTGAAATTGTCATTAACAGAGCACACAATAACAAATTTACAGTTTCGACAGTTGGCAATCGGGAATCCCGGGTTACGGGGTAGGGGGGTAAGGGGAAGGGGGAAGGGGTGGGGGGGGGGCGGGGGGTGGCTGGTACTCGCTTCAGAGTAAAACTCGCTAAGAGGATAGGCAACACTGAAGCGACAGTGTGCCTTATTCGTAAACCCTGGCACATCAGGGAAAATCAAGGTCCCAAAAAAATTACCCTACGGCATCAGTGTTACACCCAAAAACCACCCTGATAATCAGGGTATCAGGGTGATTTACCCTGATAAATTAGGGCCTGGACCCAACCTCACGGCTTGGTTGGTAATCCGCGCTACGGACCTTCGCTTTCGACAATTCCCAACCTCGGCGACAGGCCCGTCGCGCACGCGCACCCCAATTTCACGCATTACCGTTACCATTGTAGCTTCGCTATATATTCTTCGCTCATGCCTTCGCTCATTGTACTGCTTTGCTTCGATAGTACAATTCTCGCTCGCTCGCTCAATTGCACTCGTATTCAGAGCGTACGATCTCTTCTCGGACCGCACCCGCACATTCGCTTCCCCACCATCTCAAATTTTTGGGGGGGGGAGACGTCTCTCAGCGTTCAGGCACCGCCGCTCGAAGTGCTCTCTTGCAACCACGCACGGCCACGACTGAGGCTCTCGCTGAGCTTGCTTGCCGAATTCAATATCGCCACGTTGACGCAAGCGCATCTCGACCGTCTCGTGCGCCAACTGGAAGATTCGAACGCGACTCCGACCGTCGGACTCGAGATTGCGGCGCTCACGGCATAACGCGACTCTGCCCGCCATCAATCGACAGCGAATGCACCCGCACCAGCACCTGCAAATGCAACTGCGCAATCGGATGAGCCGATTGTTATTTCATCCGGCACACCGTCACAGCACGACAGCCTGGGACAGCGCTCAGGCGCAGCCAGTGATGGCGCTGCCCAGTCAAAGCCTGGCATGGAGAAAAACAGGGCCGCACCAAACACGAATGGGCCTCGCGAAGCCCGTCGTCACGTCGAATTCGCAACAACAATCGGCAACGACGACGTCGGCGCACCAATGCCGCTCAAGCCGCAGCGCCCGCCCTGCTTCGATCCTGGCCAACGCGGAGGTCCGACGGTTCAATCGTGGATCCTGTTGTTTACGCTATTTACGTCACGCCGGACGTGGCTTCTATTTTGGCGCATCAGAGACTGCGTACTTGGCGGCAGCTCGGGTCGGTTCAAGACTACACCAGCAGTTTTCTCGCTCTGCGCGAGCAAGTCGGCGACCTGCACGAGGCGGAGCGGGTGGACCGTTACGTCGGAGTGCTGAAGCCGGACATTTCGCACGAGATTATGCTTCGCGGACTAAATAATTTCAACGAAATCCTCGCGCTCGCCGAGAATATTGATATCTTTCGCCGACCGAGACCGCTACGGACATTGCCCTCGAGGACCGATCGAGGACGCTGTCAACGAGGTAACGGAATGATGAATGACTTTAGAAATGACAAAGACAAGGAAGATATAGCAAACCCTGGTCAACCCTAGCCAACCCTAAACATAAGTGTACACCACCTAGACTAGCAAATACAAACCATAACGATTATAGTTTGACACACCCCCATAGTCTAGGTGACGGTAGTTCTGTGGAAAGCAACATACCGTCTAAGAGCAAGGGTCACTGGACCAGTCAGCAAGAGCAAACAATGGTCACAAGACCAGTTCAGAAGAGCAAAACAAAGCTCGGGGTGGACCTCAAAATCACCACGCATTCCGAGAACAAACAAGAGGCCACAAGGCCAGTTCACATGCAATGACAAAGCAAATATAGAAGATGCAAGAGTACAAGATATGCATGACAAAAGCAAGAAGCCACAAGGCCTGTCCACAAGTACAAATATATTATATATAATGAGATGCAAGAGTACAAGACAGAGCATCTCTGGTGCTCACAAGGCGGCAACACCTTGGTGAAGATATCTACAGTGTTGGACTCAGAGACCACACGTCGCACGAGTGCCTGACCACGATGCTGCAACTCTCGCAGAAGGAGGTAACGAAGCTGGATGTGCTTCGCCTTCCCAACCAGTCTAGGCTCCTCGCACAACAGGATAGCAGACTTGTTTTCGGCGAACAAGACTGGGGGAGAGCGAGGCCGCTCACCGAGGTCGGTGTTGAGGAAAGACAGCCAGCGAAGCTCCTGGGCGGCCATGGCCGCAGCGTACACATCTGCTTCACAGCTGGAACTAGAGACGGACCACGCCCGATTCGACCTCCACGAAATTGCTCCGGTGCCAAGGCTGAAGCAGTAACCCTGTGTAAACCGCAGCGACTCTGCGTCCGAGATTCCTGTAAGTGTAACTGGCTGCTTCCCTCCAAGGACAAGTGCATGATGTACTCGCCACATACTTCGCCACCCTTTTAGCAGCGTACCAGTGGGAAAGTCGGTGTCTTCTATGCGCAACAAAGCGCGCAAGGACGCTAAGAGGGTAAGCTAGGTCTGGGCGAGTACAGGTCATCAGGTACATGAGACAAACCACCAGCTCAGGATATGGACCACTGAACTCGAATGGCTCGTCCGAAGGTGGAGCCGTGAGCCCATGATCCACAGCAAGAGGGGTGGGCTGTACCTTGGAGAACGGGAAGCGAAACTACGTGAGGATTTGCTCGATCATATGCGACTGCGTCAACGTAATAATGCGAGCGGCACTGTCCCTGGTGATCTGCGGGATAATGTAGCGCTGCAGCTCACCAAGGTCAGTGCAAGTGTGTCTCCTCTGCAGTTCCTCCTTCGCGGAGGCAATGCGTGTCGGTTGGGAGTGGCAAAGACCAGGTCGTCAACATAGACCAAAACAAAGAACGGGGTCAAGCCACGGCGGACGAACAATGACGGGTCGGCAGACGACGGAAAGAAGTAAAGCGCTACAAGAGTCGTATGTAGCGTGTCGTGCCACTCGCGGGGGGCCTGACGCAGGCCGTAGACCGGTCGACGCAGCTGCCACTGGGTCCTAGGAGGGAAAGAGCCAGTGAAGCCAGGCGGACGACGTAGCCAGATCTGCTTGTGCAGGCTCCCTTGTAGGAACGCGCTGTGGAGAAGTCCAAGGAGTGCAACTCGTGGTCGCGCTGAGCTGCTATATGCAGCAACACCCGAAGAGTGGTCATCTTCGGGGTGGGAGCGAAGGTTTGGAAGAAGTCTACCCCCTCTCGCCAACTGAAGCATCTCGCCACGTTATACGCCTTGAACACTGGTGGTGATCCAGGCGGCCGCTTCACCTTGTAGAGCCACATGCCACTGACAACGTTCGCCCGGTGGCGGAACGACGTCGACTTAGGTGCCTGTGGACCTATAAGATGCCATCTTGGCCTCCCAGTTGCTATCGAGTACGAGGCTCAAGGTCCCGACACCGCCTCAGCGTGTGTGCGAGAGATCGGGATGTCAAGAGCGTCTGAATTCTTCTCAAGGGCAAGCAGCATGGCACAGAGATGAGAAACAGCGGCCGCAAGGAAACCAAGCTCGAACTTCTTGTCCTCGAGGACCTCCAGGGGAAAGACAGGAGCACCCCAGAATACGGAGAACGAGCAGGGCCACTCACCAGGTGAGCGGCGTAGTCAACGCGGTGGGAAGAGGCAAAGCCAGCGACAGGGGTGCAGTAGGGTGAGTGACCAACGCAGACAAAACACGGGAGACGACAGGTCGGGAGGCACGGAGGTAGTCGGACAACGGGTCGTGAAGCACAGTGAAAGACGACTCAGGAGGTTGTGGAAGGACTGAAGGAGGTGGAACACGAGAGCGGAGAACAAGGTGAAACGGGACGTCTGCACGGTGGCGGAACCGACGGGGCTCCGGAGACACAGCACGATTGAGCGGAGAACGACGAGTCCACTTGGACGAGGAAAGGGATTGGACAGGGGGAACAGGAGGGGACGGTAGGGGACCACGAACCCCCTGCATATAGGTGTTGGGTCGGGCAGGTCGCGCAGTCGCAGTCGCTGCTGCTCCGCCTCCTCTGGCGTCTGTTGCGACGGTACCTGCCCCTGCTGCTGCTCCTATGGCTCCTCCTCTGCCCTCTCTTGCTGCGGCTGCAGCTGCACCCGCTGCGGCGACCGGGACTCTTGCGCTACCCTCTCCTGCTACGGCAGTGACTCCTCCTCTACTCTCTCCTGCTGTGTTTGTAACTGTACCTGCTGCTTCGAGCGGGACTCCTGCTCTACCCTCTCCTGGTGTGGCCGTGACTCCTCCTCTACTCTCTCCTGCCGCGACTGCAACTGCACCCGCTGCTGCACTCGTGACTCCTCCTCTACTCTCTCCTGCTGCGGCTGCAACTGCACCTACTGCTGCAGTCGTGACCCCTCCTCTGCTCTCTCTTGTGCTGCTGCTGTGGCTCCTCCTCTACCCTCTCCTGCCGCTGCGACTTAGACTGCTCCTGCTCCTGCTCCTCCTGCTGCTACTGCTGCTGCTGCTCCTACTGCTGCTGCTGCTGCTGTGCCCTCTGAAACCGCTCATGCTCCTCCCTCTCCAACCGGAGGAGACGCTGCTCATGGGTCAGGAAACGTACAGTGCGCGGTGTAGGCTCCAGAGTGCCAGTGCATCCAGCTCCAGCACCCCCACAACCAGCACCTCCACCACCGACACCCCCGGGGTCTCCAGTACCTACCGCAGAAACACCCCCAGGCTCCGCAACAACCGGCCGCAGAGAAGAACGAGGAGGGAACTGCGGAACCGACGGGAAGCCAGGGGGTGACGCGGAGCTAGGCCGCCGAGTCGAGGCTGCCGTGTCCTCCACGGGAGTGACCTTCACGCCAACACCCCCTGCACCCCCAGAACTGACACCACTAGCTCCAGCAGCCCCAGCACCCTCACCATCCACAACTGCACCTCCCGCACCCCCAGACACGACAGGGACTGGATGCTGCGGGGGGGACGGATGCGGAGTGATGGGGCAGGACGCGAGGGGGGGGGAGGGGGGAGGGGGGGGGGGGGGGGGGGGGGGGGCGCTACCGGGGCGACAGGGGGGGGCTCAAGGGTGAGGAACAGCGGGGGGGAAAAGACCTCAGTACCTTGGTGGGGCCGACTCCTGTAGTAACAGACAGACTCGTCGAACATTACGTCATGGGAACTGAAGAACTCATAGGTGAGTGGGTCTTAGAACACCCAGCCGGCGGTGTCCAAAGGGAAGCCAAGAAAGGCACAGGTACGAGTGCGCGGAGACAACTTGTTCGCGCTAGGGGCGCGAACGTGAGCCAGAGAACCCCACACGCGGAAGTCAGCTGCTACGCCCGGAGAACCTGTTCAAAGGGAGACCGGGTCACCCGTGGACGTGCGTCACTATGCCACAGGTTCAGCTAGTGCGCGGCGTATCGGACTGCCTGAGGCCACAGGAACTGGGGGGCACCGACATGACACATGGAGGTCTGGCCAACCTCCATGACCAGGCCAATGCGTCGCTCGGCTACCCCGTTCTGCTGCGGCGAGGCTGGTAGCGTGTAAGACTGAATGATCCCTCGACCCTGACAGAACGTCTCTAGGCGAGTGGAAAAAAAACTTACCACCACGGTCCGAGTGCAGGCGGAGCCCACAAAGGGCCTGGGCGAAAACCCTCGCTAGTAGCCACGGCTCGAGGACGGTAGGCACGCCGACCTTCCGTCGGAAAGGGAAAACTGTGGTGTAGCGGGAGTAGTCGTCCACCACAACAGGAAGTAGCGCTCCTGACGTGGGCCAAGGACCGGGGAGGGGCCCCAGACGTCCAAGTGCAGGGTCTGGAAGGGAGTCGTGGTGGGGGGGAACGAGGAGGAGTGAGGGACAGCGCGCTGCCGACCCTCGACGCAATGAGTGCACGGCGGCGCAGGCGAGCGAGGAAGCGGGGCAAGCGACCGTGGAAGGCCTGAGACCAGACGCTGACGCACCATCCTACTGAGATGTGGGAACGACGGTGACCTAAACGGTGGTCCCAGAGGACCGACGGGTGGGTGAGTGACCGGCAGTCGCACGACACAGCAGCTACCTGACCTGACCTGACCTAACCTGACTCAGCGTGGTGGAACCCAGTGTGCAGCGAGTACAGGCCAGAGCCCAGCTCCCTATGGAAAGTGGCCAGAGGCCCCCTATTGGCACCGACTGTGCATGCGGCAACAGGCTCGTCCACTTGGGAAGGAGTGACTACGCCTAGGTCGTGGAGGTGACTGACACCCACAAGGTTCCTGGAGAAGCTGGGGGTGTAGTAACTTGTGAGAAACCGAGAGGGAGGCGCCGGACACGGGAGAGTGGTGGTGTTGTGGGTAACTACAGGTCCCTCGGAGGGGTCAGCCAAGGCGACAGTGGTGTGAGGTCAGTACAGTCGCGAAAGAAGCAGCTGGACGCTCCAGAGTCTAGGCTGAAGGAAAGCTGTGCAGTCTGTGAGGTCGTACTCGAGTCAGCAACAAAGACTGGTGCTAGACTAGTGGTAGCTGCAGCTACTGCACAAAGACGCTGAGAGGCGGCTGGGCTGGAGACAACACACGCACCAAGACTGGAAACACATGTCTCTGCTCGTGCAGTCGGGAAAGGTCCGAGACTAGGTACTTGAGACTTAACTGGTGCAGCAGTGCGTTGGCGAAGACGTGAGGGCCAGTGCGGTGTAATAGCGTGGGGACCAAAACGCTAACGGTGGAGGTTGTCGAGGCGACGGTAGCAGCGGGACGCAGAGTGGTCAGGACTCCGGCAGGTGGTGCCAGCACCTGGGCCAGTCGGGATCCGGTACCCGCAGGGACCGACGTCGCGCCCACTACTGGCTGAGCCGCTGCTGCGGCCGGTACTCCTAGGACCCGCAGGTCCCCACTGCCGGGAGTGCTGTAGCTGCTGTCGCTGTGGCTGAACCTGCTGCTGCTGCAGAACTCTAGCACACGCCATGGTAGGCACTAGAGACGGCCGAGCTCGGTAGGGAGCGGCTAGGAGCGGTTGCTGGCTACAGCCTATGCTGCTGCTGGATCTGCTGGGGGCAACCTATGCTGCTGCTGGTGCAGATGGGGGCAGCCAATGCTGTTGCTGGTTCTGTTGGGGGCAGCCTATGCTGCTGCTGGTCCTGCTGGGAGCGGTTCTGGACGGTCTTGGGCAGTCCTGGACGGTTCTGGGCGGTCCTGGATGGTCCTGGGCGGCTAGGAGCGCTTCTGGACGGTCCTGGGCGGTCCTGGACGAATCTGGACGGTCCAGGGCGGTCCTGGGCGGTTTTGGACGGTTCTGGACGGTCCTGGGCGGTCCTGAACGATCATGGGCGGTTCTGGACGGTTCTGGACGGTCTTGGGCGGTCCTGGGCGGTCCTGGACGGTCCTGGGCGGTTCTGGACAGTTGTGGACGGTCCTGGGCGGTCCTGTGCGGTTCTGGGCGGTTCTGGTCGGTCCTGGACGGTCCTGGGCGGTTCTGGGCAGTTCTGGGCGGTTCTGGGTAATTCTGGGCGGTTCTGAACGGTCCTGGGTGGTTATGGACGGTCCTGGGCGGTCCTGAAGGGCTGGTCGCAGCCGAAGTTGGCAGACTGCAGGGCGTACGGGGAGGGGACGAGACGGGGCTGGCGGACAGGGCCGGCGGACGGGGCTGGTGGACGGGCCTGGCGACGAGGCTGGCGACGGGGCTGGCGACGGGGCTGGCGGACGGGGACGCGACGGGGTTGGCGAATGGGGGCGCTACGGGCCGGCGTACGGAGCTGGCTGATTGCAGGGCGGCGGGGAGGGGACGCGACGGGTAGGGGAACGGGAGGCGAAGGGGAGGGGACGCGACGGGGAGGCGACGAAGAGGGGACGCGACGGGGAGGCGACGGAGAGGGAATGCGACGGGGAGGCGACGGGGACGGGACGCGATGGGGAGGCGACGGGGAGGGGACTCGACGGGGAGGCGACGGGGAAGGGACGCGACATGAAGGCGACGGGGAAGGGACGCGACAAGGAGGCGACGCACGGGAAGGGATGCGGGGCGACGGGCTATGGGGTGGGGGGGGGGGGGTGGGGGGGGAAGGGGGGGGGAACGCCCTTTAACGCGCGATTCGAAGGGCCCGCGGTGGCCTTCCTAGGTCGCGACGCGAAGGGACTCGCGGGGGTCCTTCTAGCACGCAATTCGGTGGCCCGCAGGGGCCTTCCTAGGTTGCGACGTGAGGGGACCCGCGGGGGTCCTTCTAGATCGCGATTCGGGGGGATCGCGAGGGCTTCTAGCTCGCGATTCGGGGGGGACCCGCGGAGGGCCTTCCTAGGACTTGACGTGGGGGACTCGCGGGGCTCTCTCTCTCTAGCGCGCGATTCGACGTGGGGGCCTGGCGCTAAGGGGTGACGGGGCACTACGGGTAACGCATTATTAACGGACGAGCGCGGGGCGGTTGGCCCATGAGAATCGAACTGCTATACCATGTCAATGAGGTAACGGGACGATGAATGACTAGAAGTGACAAAGAAAAGGAACCCTAGTCAACCCTAGCCAACCCTAAACATAAGTGTACACCACCTAGACTAGCAAGTACAAACTTATAACAACTATGGTTTGACACACGCTACCGTACACGCCGTTGCGGCAAACGCAGCTGCTGCGCGGTTCAAGGGGCGCTGCTTTGCTTGCAATAGGCCGGGCCATCGCAAGAGTGAGTGTCTAGAGGAGTTGAGGCGCCGCGGAGCAGAGCAAGGGAGGTAGTCTCAGAGGCAGGGAAACGCCAGCAGTGAGTAGCAATTGGGCCAACTACTGTCGAGACAACCTGCTCGCCCAGCCAAACCGACCCTCACCGAGTCACAATACAGATTCAAGCCATCGATCCCGCCTCGGACGAATAAGGAGGGTACAGCGACGGATTGAACAAATACTGATATACGGGAAAATTCAGGAGACGGCAGTCAAGATTTTTATAGACGGAGGAGCAAGTCACAGCTTAAGTCAATACCGCGACCGCACGGAAACTGCAACTGACACTTATACGTTGCTTACCTGAGATCGACGCACGCGTAGTTGACGGCACACTGCTGGCCATACGGGAAAAGGTGGAGAGAGTGAAGATTCGCTGCGGGGAAACTTTTGATTTACACAGGAAATGCTCCCGACGACACTGGATGGGCACGACATTTTACTCGGACGGGAGTGGCTGCAACGCTACAACCCACGAATTGACTGGACGACGGGTAGCTGCGGCGTGCGAAGTAGCGGTAACTGGGTCGAGCTACCTCGCTAGCAGTTGCCCGAGTCTTCAACGGTTCACGTCAACGCCATCACGATGAAACGGGCTGTCAACACTGGAGCTGACGTGTACACGGTGGATATAGTGTTGGTAGGAGAAACAGAGCAGCTGAGTGATTTTCAGAAACTGCTGGCAGCAGTACCGCCCGAACTACAGGAACTGTTGATACGGTACCCGGGGATTTTTTCGGACGACTTACCGGAGGAACTGCCACCTCAGCAAGCAAACGATCACCGAATAGAGTTATGACCGGGGGCACAACCAACAATACAGCGACAGTTCGGACTAACACAACCCGAGCTCGACGAACTGAGGAAGCAGTTAGATTACCTGTTCGAGAAAAAAATTCATTCGGCCAGGCTCGTCACCGTTCTCCGCACCTATACTATTCACACCGAAAAAAACGGAGGGTTTCGCATGTGCATCGACTACAGAGCACTGAACAGGGTAATTATTAAGTCGCCGACGAACTTATAAATTAACTGCGAGCAGCACGGATCTTTTCGAAAATTAGCTTACGGGAAAATTACCATCAGATCTGGGTCAAACCATCGAGCTGCGCCAAGACGAGATGCAGGACTAGGTACAAGTCATTCTAGTACACCGTGATGCCATTCGGGCTGACCAACACACCGGTGACATTTCAGATGATCATGCACGAGGCGTTTAGACTGCTTTTAGATATATGGTGATAGTTTACCTCGATAACATCCTCGTCTACAGTCGCGATAAGCAGCAGCATTTAGCAGATCTGGAAGCAATATTTAGAGTTTTAGACGAGCACCGCCTACTGACCAAGGGTTCCAAGTGCGAGTTTTTTCAGGACAGGCTAGATTTTTTTGGGCACGTTATTTTGGAGGCTGTGTTGAGATCGAACCAAAGAAGCTGGACAGGGTCAAAGCATGGCAACCTCCGACAAATATCACGGAGCTGCGGAGTTTTTTGGGGTTCGTAATGTATGTGCGTCGGTTAGTCCCCAACATGGCGTGGTTAACAACCCCACTGACGGATCTGCTACGAAAGGGGGTCGTTTTTAAGTAAGGGGAGAAAGAGCATGCTGCCTTCTCTGCCCTAAAAAATATCTCTGTTCACCACACGTATTCCGCATCGCCGACCCACACCGCCCATTCGAGGTAGTTACAGCCCATCACATACGAGTCACGAAAACTGCATCCGCCCGAGAACAATTACCCGATACACGACCGCGAAATGCTCGCGATCGTAGATGCGTTCAAAGTGTGGCGTTGTTACTTGACCGGCGGAGACGTGACAGTACGTCACAGCCCCACCTCAACCCACGACAGATCCGCTGGCTTGACTTACTCGAGTCAAAATTCCACTACACTACCACCTACAAAAAAGGGGCATCTAGCATTGTCGACGCACTGACCCAACAGCCTAGATACACGCTGTTACAATCCCAAGTGGGACTTAGCGAAGGATCGCTCAGGGTTGATCGCAGGGTAATGTTGCAGCGGAAGTTTGAATCTCAGGTCAGAGTGAATGTAAATGACTGAGTGAATAATAGCATGCATACATCGAGTTTATATAAGAATACAGGGGAATACGAAAAGACCTAGACTAGCCATGTACTCTAAGGGGTACATTCCCTTATTACAGCAAATTCAAACCGTGCGGCGCGGGAACCTGTTTTGAACCTGTTCCCGCTCTTTTCATTTCAAATGTTTCTGCCTGCATCGGTCTTGGTCAGGCGGTTGCTGCGTCGCTTCGACTCTTCTGACTTCTCGACTTCGTACTCGGTAGAGTCGGCTCCTGCAGCATACAGGAATGCCTTCTCATAAAACTTCATATCGTAACACTCCCCTTCATTCCTGGGCGCAGGAGGAGCTGACTCGCTTGACCACTCCGGTGAGGTCAGAGCAGTGATTGTACTGCTGACGTGGCAGGCGCTTGGTGAGAAAGTCTGCCGCCATCTCAGTAGTCGGGCAGTAGGCGAGGTCAACCTTTCCTTGGTCAATTTCGTCCTTGACGAAAAAGTACCGAAGCGCGATGTGCTTCGTGCGGTTCACGAAACCTGGCTTGTTCGCGATCCTGAAGGCACTCTGGTTGTCGCAGTGAAGGCGAAAGGTAGGCGAGGTTGGAATTTTTGCTTCCTGTAGCCGCTCTTGCAGGTACAGGCCTTCGTGAACTGCTGCTGTCGCGGCGATGTATTCTGCTTCGGCCGATGACAGGGCAACCAGCTCCTGCTTCTGCGAGTTCCAGGAGATTGGCCCAGTTGGTTCCAGGCGAAAAACGAAGCCGGTTCAGGATCAGCTGCATGGTCTGCATCCACGTAGCCGTTGAGGTTGAAGGAGGTCATCGTTGTGAAATAAGAACGAGAATGTTTGAACTATGAATGAAGTGAGTACATATGGGAAACCCTAATTGGGTTGTACCCCTTATGGGATACCCCACTATAGCCTACACAACAGCATAAGCTATATAATGTTCTGACACACCCCCATAGGCAAAGTGGGGGAGAACAAGGGGTCACAAGACCAGTCAAGCAAAGCAGAGCAAGCTCAGGGTGGATCACAAAGTCACCACACAGTCCGAGCACAACGACAAGGCCACAAGGCCAGTTCACATGCAGGAGTACACATATATATATAGAGCTAGACAAGCAAGAGCAGGTATATATATGTAACAGTACAAGCAAGGTCAAGAAGAGAGCAAGTGAGGCAAGACAGGTACAAGACCCAGCTGGGTGCAGAAGCGCTGATGGTCACAAGGCGCAAGTGCCTTGGTGAACACATCAGCAGTGTTGGCCGCAGAGGCCACGTAAGCAAGTCGCAACTGACCACGCTGCTGCAGCTCACGAGCAAGAAAGTAACGGAGAGCAATGTGCTTCGTTCTGTGCTCCAAGCGCTGCTCTCGACACAAGGCCAGCATGGCCTTGTTGTCTACGTACAGCACTGGAGGAGAACGAGGCGGCTCTCCAAGGTCAGTCAGCAGGTAGGTGAGCCAGCGAAGCTCCTGTGCAGCCATGGCCCCGGCGTAGATCTCAGCCTCACAACTGGAGCCGAGAACAGAGGACGAGCGAGTAGCCCGCCACGAGACAGAGCCGGAACCAAGACTGAAGGTGTAACCCTGCGACGACCGCTGCGTAGCCTGGTCGTCAGCCCAAGAAGCGTCCGCGTGCCCAGTGAGGACCACTGGACTCCGCCCTCCAAGCACTAGCCCCATGCCCGACGTACTGCACAAGTAGCGCAACACCCTCTTCGCTGCAGCCATGTGCTCTGGTCGGTGTCTCCCAGGAGCAACATAGCGTGCAAGAATGCTAAGAGGGTATGCAAGGTCAGGTCGTGTGCAGGTCATCAGGTACATGAGGCAGCCAACAAGCTCTGGGTACGGGCCACTCGACTCTACGGACTCATCCGAAGGCAGAGCTGAGAGCGAGTGGCGAGTAGACAGAGGAGTGGCCTGAGGCGAGGAGTACGTGAAGCCGAAGCGCTGAAGGACCTGCTGCACCATGTGTGACTGAGTCAAGGTAATGGTGCGGTGTGCTCTGTCCCGAGTGATCTGCAAGCCAAGGTAGCTGCGCAGTTCACCCAGGTCTGTGCACGTGTGTCTCTTCTGCAGCTCGGACTTCACGTAGGCTAGTCCAGCCGTGTCAGCTGTGGCAAAGACCAAGTCGTCGACGTACACGAGGACGTAGAACGGCGGCAGAGAAGTGTCGGTGCGCAGAAACAACGACGGGTCAGCAGTAGAGGGAGCAAACCCAAGAGCCGCAAGCGTAGTCCTCAGTGTGTCGTGCCACTCACGCGGTGCCTGGCGGAGACCGTAGACTGGCCGTCGGAGGCTCCACTGGGTGCCAGGAGGGAAAGTCCCAGTGAAGCCAGGTGGACGGCGCAGCCAGATCTCCTCGTGCAGGCTACCCTGCAAGAAAGCAGTACTGAAGTCAAGAGAGTGGAGCTCGTAGTCGCGCTGAGCGGCTATGTGCAGCAGCACCCGAAGAGTGGTCATCTTCGGGGTGGGAGAGAAGGTCTGAAAGTAGTCAACTCCCTGCCGCTGACTGAAGCCACGAGCGACGTACCGCGCCTTGAAGACAGGTGGAGAGCCCGGCGGCCGCTTCACCCTGAAGATCCACATGCCACTGACGATGTTCGCCCCAGGAGGGGGAACCGCGTCAACGTAGGTGCCTGTGGACTTCCAGGACGCCATCTCTGCATCCATAGCTGCCTGCCACTGAGAGGAGTAGGGACCCTCTACGGCCTCCGCGTAAGAGCGCGGAGTCGGGATGTCTAGTGCATCCGGGTCTCCCTCAGGGGCAAGTAGTACGGACGCGAGATGAGGTGAAGCAGCAGCCAGACACCGGAATTCCTCCTGCCTGTCCTCAAGGACGTCCGTGCCAAGAGCACACTCACCCCCGACGGACGGAGGACAGACAGACGCAGACTCAGCAACAAGACCGGCAGCGTAGTCTAGACGACAGCGAGCAGCAAAGTCGACAAGCTCAGCAACAAGCGCAGACGCAGCAGTGGACTCAAAAGAGGGGTCAGTGACGACAGTAGCAAGGAGACGTGTGACAGCAGGACTGGCAGCACGAAGAGAGTCCGACTCCGGGTCAGGAAGAGCAGGAAGAGAGGACTCAGGAGGAGAAGGCAAAGGGGCACGCAGAGGAGCAGTGGACGGACGCAGAGACATCCGGTGCGTGCCAGGGACAGGAGGAGGACGCTGACGCGAACCACGACCACTAGTGCGAGCAGCACGGACAGGCGACGCAGGGCGAGACGCAGGCTCACGACGCTCAGCAAGACCTCCAGTAGGACCAGTGTAGGGAGAAGGAGCGGGCAGTGGGGAGGCCGGCTGTAACTGTAACTGTGACAGGATAGGCTGTGGACACTCTAAGGGAGGAGGAGGACCAGTAGAAGGCGGGAGACCAAGAACCTGCTGAAGGAGCGGAACGAAGTACGGCCTAGGCCGCGCGGCGACTCCAGACACAGCAGGGACAGCACCAGTACCCCCAGCGGTAGCACCAGCGCCAGTAGCACCTCCAGCTCCAGGACCTCCAGCAGCACCAGTAGCACCCCCAGCAGGACCGTCAGCAGTAGCCTCAGCTCCAACACCCTCAGCAGCTCCAGCTCCAGCACCTCCGGGACCCGCGGCACCAGCACCCTTAGCAGCCGAAGAACCTCCAGCCCCAGCAGCACGCCTCCAGCGCCTGGCAAACCACTCGCGCAGCTCCTGTGGAGAGAGGGGCTCCCGCCGAGGCGAAGCAACCGGAGAAACGCCAGGTCCCGCACCGCCAGACGGCACAAGGGGAGGTCCAGTGGCCGCAGGCTCAGCAGCTCCAGGCTCAGCAGCTCCAGACGCAGCACCCCCTGGCTCAGCACCCCCAGACTCCGCACCCCCAGGCTCAGCACCCCCAGTCGCAGCACCCCCAGGCTCAGCACTCCCAGACTCCGCACCCCCAGGCTCAGCACCCCCAGTCGCAGTACCCCCAGGCTCAGCACCCCCAGACTCAGCACCCTCAGGCTCAGCACCCGCAGCAGGACCAGAGTCACCAGCAACCTCGACCGGCTCGACTGCGTCTACCTGGGACACACCTGAAGGGGCAGGACCCTGAGGGGGAAGGGGGTCTACCGGGGGGGGACCTGGCACAAGGAAGTGCGGTGGCGGGGGGAGGGAAGGAGTGCGGTAGGGGAAGAGGCGGTAGAAGGGGACTGACTCGTCGAACGTGACGTCCTGGGAGGACAGAACACGCCGAGAGGAGGGGTGGTAGAACTGCCACCCTGGAGCGTCAGGGGGGAAGCCGAGGAAGACACAGGGAGCAGCACGAGGGGACAGCTTGTCCGCAGACAAGTCGCGGACAAACGCCCGAGATCCCCAGACACGGAACGCAGACGCATCGCCGACCTTCCCCGTCCACAGCAGAGCTGGGGAGGTCTCCGGCCGGGAGACCCTGGGGTGAAGGTTGATCTGATGCGCCGCGTACCGAACCGCAAACGGCCACAGAAAATGGGGGGCAGCCGCATGCATCATGGACGTACGAGCGACGTCCATGACCATGCCAATGCGGCGCTCAGCAATCCCATTTTGCTGTGGAGAGTCCGGAAGCGTAAAGGTCTGGCGGATGCCTCGTGCACGACAGTAGGCTCGCAGAAGGCCAGAGGAGAACTCTCCACCTCGGTCAGAGTGCAGACGCAGAACCGGAAAGTCCGAGCCGAAGCTCCTCCTGAGCTGGAGACGAGCTGCGCGGATCCAGTCGATCAACACCTCAGTGACATCACCCTTGCTGCGCAAGGGGAAGACTGTGGTGTAACGCGAGTAGTCGTCAACCACCAGCAGGAAGTAGCGCTCGTGACCCTGCCCACGGACGCGGGCGGGGCCCCACACGTCCATGTGAAGCGTCTGCAGTGGAGCCTCTGTCGGGGGGAACTGGGAGGAGTGAGGGGCAGCCCGGAGCCGCCCCTCGACACAGGGGACACAAGAAGGTCCGGGTCCCGAAAGAAGGGGAGGGAGAGACCGGGGAAGACCAGAGACAAGGACACGGGAAGCCATGCCCCGAAGACGAAGCAAGGAGGGGTGGCCAAGACGGTGGTGCCACAGGAGAGTCTCGTGAGACAAGCGGCGACACGAGCAGGGGGCAGACTCAGGACCAGACCTGGACGCAGCAGCAAACACCTGACCCGACGCAGCTACCTGGCCAGACGCAGGGACAGGAGGAGACGCAGTGGTCAGTGTGTAGAGACTCGACCCCGGCCGACGCGAGAACGTGGCCAGGTGTCGGCCTGTGCGGGCGTCCGAGCAGTGGGTCACCCGCTGACTCGCAGGAGTAAACTGGTGAACCCCCGCATCTTGGAGGTCAGCACCACTCACCAAGTTCGTCGAGAACGAGGGGAGGTACAGACCAGACAAGGTGCCCGAGGGGGCAGCCGGACACGGGAGGACAGTGGAGAAGTGAGAGAGGACTGGACCCCCAGTGGGGTCAGCCAGGGAAACTGCAACCGGCCGGCCAAGCGGCGTGAGTGTGGTGCGGTCTCGAAAGAAGGAGCGAGAAGCCCCTGAGTCAAGCGTGAAGGTGAGGGAGGCCGAAGCCGACGCAGTACCTGAGAGCGCAGCCTCACCAGTACCTGAGAGTGCAGACGCACTGGCACCTAGAGCAGCAGCCTCAGAAGTACCTAGCGTAGCAGTACCAATGCCCGGGTCGGGCGGGAAACACCGGTAACAGTCACCCTCCTCACTAATAGTCACAGCATACATGGCAGCAAGGATAGCATCAAAGTCAAGATGAAAGATAGCTACGCCAGCCCTAGACAGCTCTCCCCAACGGGGAATCTCACTGGCCTCGGGGAACTGCTGACGCCAAGCGTCCGTCAGGCGGCCAAAGCAGCGCTGAGTGGGGTGCGCACCCCCACACTGCTCACCCGCGCGGTCACCGGAACGAAGGACGTAGGTGCACGGACCAAAACCCCCACCCCGCTGACGCTGCGTGTACCACTCACGGAGCTGCTGGGGCGGGGGGATGTCCCGCGAACGCTGCTGCTGCTGCTGCTGCTGCTGCTGCTGACGCTGGCCACCACTAGGGCCGCTACGCTGCGGGGCACCACCCCGACCAGCTCCACCCCCTCCGCCACCGCTGCCTCCACCTCCACCACCACCGCTGCCTCCGCTCCCACCGATGCCGCCACCACCGCCTCCTCCTCCGCTGCTGCCACCGCCACCACCGCCCCCGCCACCACTCCAACCGTCACCCCCACTCCCTCCTCCGCCTCCACCGCCTCCTCTACCGCCCCCGCCAGCTCCACCCGCGCCCTTGCCCCCCTTGCCCCTGCCAGGGCGGCGTCTCCCGCTAGGGGCAGACGCCGCGCAGACCGACTCAAGACCAAGCAGGTCGGCAGCAGCAGCAGAGGCAACAGAGGGCAGCAGGGGGGAAGGAGAGCACCCCTCAAAGATGGGGGTGCGAGGGTCACCACGAGAGGCTCCTACAGCGACGATGCTCTTCTCCGCCGCCAGGAGGGACTTCTCGAGGAGGTCGACAGTGAGAGTGGTGGGACAGACCGAGAGGTAGTGGTCCCTGACTACGCGAAGGGAGTCAGGGAGGCGTGTGACTATGTAATAGAGAGTGATGTACATGGGGGGGGGGTTCTTGGCGCAGAACTCAGCAGGAAGGGCGGCGCGGGTAGCGAGTGTCACTAGTGCGGAGGTGCGTAATGAGGTCAGCGACAGTGGGAAAGGCAAGTAAGGTCAGGAAAGAGGTACGGTAGCATGAGGCGGCTCAGGGCAGCAGTGGCAGGGGAAGAGTAGCGCGCAACTACAGCGTCGTACAAGGTCTGAGCACTCTTGTACTGACTAAAGTGCGCGCGCTCAGTGGTAGGCAGGTGGCGACGCACAGCAAGACGTGCAGCAGCATCGCGGGTGGCCCACTGAGAGCGAACAGTGGGGTCAGCATCAGTAGCAGGGGCAGGAGAGGCGCCAGAGGTGAGGTCAAAGAGGGAAAGACCGTCCGCCCTATCGCACTGTAAGAACAGCTGCAGGTCGTCGACCCAGACCTCAAAGTCAATGGCTCGACCCTCAGCGTCAAAAGCGAGGACACTAGGGGTAGCCATGACGACGACAGACGAGCAGTGCAAGCAGTAGGGGAAGGGCACGCAGTGACAGTGGGGCTGTGCTCACCGGACAGGGCAGGTCGGGCGGCTCGGCAGTAGGGCGGCTCGGCTGCTCAGCGGCTCGGCGGCAGGGCGGCTCGGCTGCTGGGCGGCTCGGCTGTTGGGCGGCTCGGCGGCAGTGCGGCTCGGCTCCCGGGCGGCTCGGCGGCAGGGCGGCTCGGCGGCAGGGCGGCTCGGCTCCCGGGCGGCTCGGCGGCAGGGCGGCTCGGCTCCCGGCGGTTCTGCTGCTAGGCGGCTCCCGCAGGTAGGGCGGCGGTAGGGCCGCAGGTAGGGCGGCGGGCGGGCCGTAGGTAGGGCGGCGGGGGGGGGGCCGTAGGTAGGGCAGCGGGCTTGCCGCAGGTAGGGTGGCGGGCGGGCCGCAGGCAGGGCGGCGGTAGGGCCGCAAGTAGGGCGGCGGGCGGGCCGCAGTTAGGGCGGCGGGCGGGCCGCAGGTAGGGCGGCTGGCGGGCCGCAGGTAGGGCAGCGGGCGGGCCGCGACGTGAGGGCGGCGGGGCCGCTGTAGTGGGGCGGCGGGGCCGCTTAGCAGAGGGCGGCGGGGCCGCGTGAGCAGGGCGGCGGGGCCGCGTGAGCAGGGCGGCGGGGCCGCGAAGCAGAGGGCGGGCGGGCCGCGACGTGAGGGCGGCTGGGCCGCTGTAGCAGGGCGGCGGGGCCGCTTAGCAGAGGGCGGCGGGGCCGCGTGAGCAGGGCGGCGGGGCCGCGAAGCAGAGGGCGGCTGGGCCGCGCGAGCAGGGCGGCGGGGCCGCGAAGGAAGGGCGGCGGGGCCGCGTTAGTAGGGCGGCGAGGCCGCGAAGGAAGGGCGGCAGGGCCGCTTGAGCAGAGTGGCGGGGCCGCGAAGGGAGGGCGGCGGGGCCGCGAGGGGCGACACGGAGGGTCGCTAAAAAAAAAAAGGAAAACGCGCCTCGGGGCGCGCTTCGGTGGGCCCTAGAAGCAGTCCCTAGGAGGGGACCTGCTCTGATTCCATGTGAAATAAGAACGAGAATGTTTGAACTATGAATGAAGTGAGTACATATGGGAAACCCTAATTGGGTTGTACCCCTTATGGGATACCCCACTATTAAAATACTAGCGTGAGTTTGGCTTAGGAGCCATAGTTTAGGAGCCTTGGTAGTTAAGTTCGAGGGTGAGGAGAGTGTCGAGAAAGTTGTGGAAGGAGAATGAGGGTTTCACTATAGGTTCAAGGGTACAAATATGAAAGAAGTGAAGCAAGGTGCACCACCTAACAAGCAAGGTAACTACACTAAGTCTACATTGCAGGCAGTTATAAAGTGATGTATACAATAACATTCTGACACCCACTATAGCCTACACAACAGCATAAGCTATATAATGTTCTGACAGTCGTCAGCGTGGAGTAGGAGAGCCCAATGTCAGGTGTGGAGATGAAGTGTTGCAGGGCGCGTTTCAGGTCCAACTGGTTCTCAGCTACTGGCTTGCGAGAATACTGCGCCAGTTGGCTAGCGATGTACGAAAGGTCGGGTCGGCATGTGACAGAGGCGAACAACAGACAACCCAGTTGCTGCGTGGAGGGATGCCAAGTAAGTAAAAAGAAATTGTGGAAAGACACGAGTAGTCATGGAGCAGCTAGTGTCAACAAGCCAAATTTGTCGGCGAGATGTTTTGGAATATTGTAAGGAAAATCATGATTCCCGCCAACAGACCCCAACAGTGCACCGTTACCACTCGCGACATTCGCCTGGACAACTGTTCCCGCCACTGTTCACGCCCGGACCCAACCCGACGGTTCGGTTGGTTACCCGCGCTCCGGACCTCCGCCTCAACATTTCCCAACCTCGGCGCTAGGCTTGAGCGCACCCCAGTTTCAGACATTACCGTTACCCCGCTAGCTTTGCTATATATTATTCGCTCATGCCTTCGCTCAATGTACTGTTTGTTGGAAACAAGTACATTGAATAATCACGAGATTATTTCCGCTACTATCTATTGTACTCGCGAAGGGACACCCCATTATAATACGACAAGAATATTATTACTCGGAACAATTGATTGTTAATATTATCATTAATATTAGACTGTGTATATACTTTTGCTTTATTATTACTTAATTTTATTCACTTCAACATATGACTAAAAAAGCTTTGCTCAAAGTAAATGTTTGTGCACAGACAAACTTTATCTCAACAACTTCACACGCTCATATCGAATCAAATGTTCTTCGAAAGATCTCTAACCCGCAGATGAAGCGTAATATTATCGTCTGTCAGCTCATCTATGACAGCGGACAATGTTTCCACCCGCTCTTTGAGTTTCCGAACGTTCTGCAATATAAGATAACAAGCCAATGAGCGCTGCCGATAACAAGAGTGCGGTTGTCAAAGCAGCAAGAAAACAAAACTATTGACGGTTGAAACGTACCGATTCCCGAGCATCATAACTAAGCACGCCAGAGCCTCCCAAGATCATGAGAAGACTATCGAATGCTCCCTGTCGGAGCTGAGAAGAGAACAGCGGGAAGTGTGTGTGCAAGAAGTGTGCGTGCAAGAAACAATTAATGAGCAAAGAGAAGGGGGTGCCGAAGGTCCGAGGATGAAGATGATGGGGGCCAAGGGAAGAGCAAATGGAAGGGGATGCTGAAAATCCAGGGAGAAAGACGATGGGGGAGAGCAAAGGAAAGGGGTGCGGAAGGTTCAGGGAAGAAGATGATGGGGGGAGCGGAGAGAGCAAAGAGAAGGGGGGGTTGAGGGTCCAAGGAGGAAGATGCTCGGGTAATGAGCAGATAGGGTGCATAGGGAAAGTGAGAGGGGTGTTGTGGGTACAATAAAGGGTTGTTGTAAGGGCAGAACAGAGAATGTTTTAGGGGTAACAATGTTACAATAAAAGACTTACATGATCCTCAAATCGATAACGATCTTCTGTACTCCCGTCCTTTACTGTTATTGAAAACGTGCGCTGCCCAAGATGAAGTAGAGAGATGTCTGAAATCCGAATGCTGCCAATGTTGTCTCGAACAGCATCAATCGGAACTGACGGATCCTCTTCAAGAATAAAAATCTGACAAGAGGAATGTTGTCAGTACAAAGAGTACGCATAATGAAGATGCATATATTGAGGCACTCACATATTTCTTGTTAATAGCCAGCACAAGACCCATGGCCACTGAAATCATCTCAGTGGACTGAGCCACAAGATTGACACGGAAGATTGTGACTAGGCTCCACAACAAGTCCTTCACTTCCTCCAAGAATTGTGTTTTTGCATCTTCAGCCAAGAATACATCCTGCGTTTTTCGTGCATACATGTATATGGTTAAGCTCTGAAAGGAAGGGAAGACAAAGAGAAGAAATCATGGTACTTACTGTGCATTCGTATTGGATAATCGGATCTTCGCTCCACTTCCTGGTGTTTCGATGAATTGATGGCACAAAGTTGATCACTTCCCTCAAACATTCCTCAACACTTGGCATCATCACACCAAAGTGCGCAAGAAGTTGCAAACCAGCCAATTTCCGAATCAATTCGACCGGAACATACTCTCCAGATTTGAGGTACTGGCGTTGAGCCTGCAAAAAAGGAATAACCAAGGAAGAGTTATTACAAGTGCATGATGTTGATCCATAAGCAAAAAAGAAGTAACAGCAAAAGACCTACCTGCAAATATGCGTACTCGATGAAGCTTTTGCCGTAGATTTTTTCACCCTTGGGAAACTCTTTTTTGCTGAACACAATTATGAAAGAATTTCCAGGCGCCTTCTTCGCTCGAAATTCCTGACTTTGCACAAGGTCCGCAACATACCGCCAGTTGCTTATCCAACTGTACTGCGGCGCATCCACATTTCCCTCCATTTCACAGAAGCCAAACGTTGCATGATTCTGTAGATCTATACGTTCCGCCACAGCCTGTTTGGTGTTAGGTAATAAGGAAGGGCAACGAACATAGAAAAGGGGCAAATGAAGTATAAAAAATCAAGTAGATGTATAAAACAACATGAAGTTATGGTCGTTGTCTCCTTGGAACGTAGTGATGAAGCTTGTTACATATGACAAATTAAGCTTGTTCAACTTACAGATCTTAGATCATCAAACGTCGAGTAGAAATGGTAGCGTAGGGATTGTTGAGTTCCATCGAGGAGGTGAACCGTCACATTCTGTGGATCCTCCGAAACTGACTTTTTAACTTCGGCTGCTGAAGGTAAAAAATCTCGGCCGCCGCACATATCCACTCTCATCAACACTTCCCACACCGTGCGCGAATCTTTCTTCAACTTATCGTTGCTCGTGGAATGGAATATTTCTTGGAGAATTTGTCTTATGGGGGAAAAATCCGAAGGAGAAGCGGTGAGACAAAAGGATAGCAGCATGCATCCTTTCAGCATGTGCTCATCACCTTCGAAAGATCGAATCATTCTTAACACCAAATCATATGGATCCGGCAAGCATCGTTCCCTCATCATCTTCAAGATCGAAGATAATGCCTGTGCTCGCACTTCAACGTCATTCTCCTTGAACCATGCTTGCACATATGTCTCAAACTGAGCACGGACATCCAAAACCTGCCAAAGGTAATGATTAGATGGTGATTGCAAGAGATGAAAAGAGGCAATAACAAAGGAAGATCGAAAAGGTACAAACACATTTTTTACCATAAACTATGGTTGATTGAACATGACAACACATACCATTGAAGATGTCGCCATTCTTCAGCCGACAAGAAGATAGTTGTTTATGATCGCGCTGGCTAAATTCGACTTCAACGCAGGGTGCTAATGCCCTGGAGGCGCTACTCGAAAACGGGCAGGCCGCTTGCGAGTTCTAACGATTTCTTGTTCGTCACAAAACGATCCCCCTACGTCGCGGCGTCCTAAAAAAACTTTGATCGCTTAGAGAGCTCTTACATTGCCAAAGGCGGGACGAGAATGCACACGTGACGAGAATGCTGAGGATGGGTGGGCGCGTGGGCTCTCGTATCTGAGTTTCTGGATCAAGACCTCCCTTGTCTATGCTATGTGAGGTTAGACTTTTAAGTCACATTTGGTGCTTGAACTGAACAGACCTGCGTTCACGTTTCGTGAATCAGCAAGCGGGCTTTTCTTGCATGTGGGTGAGTGGCGTTGCCAACAAGTCCCTCAAGGGGCGGGTGAATCGGGCGGGTGAATCGCGCGCTGGGAGATACGAGGGTCATCCAAGTAAAGTCGCCATATGTGGTTAGTGGCGTTGCCAATACGTCCCTCAAGGGGCGGGTGAATCGGGCGGGTGAATCGCGCGCTGGGAGATACGAGGGTCATCCAAGTGGAGTCGCCAGCCAACAAGTCCCGTAAGGGGTGGGGTGAATCGGGCAGGTGAATTGGGCGGGTGAATCGGTGTGGTCAATGTCCCGTAAGGGGTGGGTGAATCGGGCGGGTGAACTGTGTTGAATTGCGTGTGAATCAGTGTGGTCAATGTCGATTGATGTGACGTGCTTACTCAGGTTCAAACCTAGTGAGTCAATGGTGACGTGGTTATGTGACGCTTGCAACCAATCAATCTAAACAAAAGACTACTGCCAGTTACGCCAGTTACGGGTGTGCCTAGGCGTAATTCCATTGGCTGCGATTCTGAATAGCGTTCGCATATGGCACACGAAACGTAGTGTCGAATTGCTCACGTTGAAATTTGGAATGCTTGGTCATTCAAAAGTACAGGACACATGATACTTGTTTGACTAACCCAAGGTTCCGTACAGTTCGCCAGCTTCGTCAACGTCGCAGCTAGCAAAACTGTGCTTACAAATTTCTCAAATGTTACACGCTGACAGTTGACGTCGGTCTTTCGGTACCATTGGTTATCCTAAACTGCATTGACTTTTGACGTCGGTCAGTATTCGTTACGATTAGTTCATTATCACTGCAACGATAAGCTGGGTGCAACTGGCTGGCCCCAAATAAAGGCGTGCAGACTTTCTGTCGCGCGCAGGTCAAATTCGAACGCAGGGGTTGGGCGTCGTGTGGACATATATTGGCAGAGCGACACTGCCGCAGGTCCCCAGCAACAGATTGCTAACCAACTCGTTATTAAAGCCTGGTTAGTAACTAATCCGACCAGATATGGTTAGACGGAACTTGGGAGTCTGAAACTATGCAGTTTAGATCGCGGAACGTGATGGTTCCTGCATACAAAACCCCGAACGTGGTGGAACCTGCGATCAATACGAAGGCAAAATATCTGGAGTCGTGAAAAACTCATGAACCGATAAAAAAAAAACCCGGAGCAAATCGGGCGGTGGCACAACAGCGTGTCAGCTCCGTATGCTCACGTACTGAAGCCCAAGGAGATAGACGGTTGGCAGCAGCAAGTGATAGGTGCAACGCTACTGAAACTTCACCGCGGAACGAACAAAGCGGCCAGTCCAGCAACCCGACCTCGCAGCACTCCGTCGTCGCACATTTCCCCACCTGCGATTCGCACGAAAATTAGCAAAACATAATAATATAGCGAGATCGCAACTGCATTCAGAATTGAAGTCTTTTTAAGTAGCTTCAGTAAGGCAAAATGCATAAACACTTGGCTGCCCAGCTCTATGAGCCTCGCGTACTACGAGATATCCTCATGAAATGATCTGTTGTCAAAGCGACTGCCCCAGCGACAGCTTCCCATCGCTAGGCGTGCGGAGGTTAGTCACGGTGATGTGGACATTAACTACAGGGGTGGGAGGTTGGGAGGGCAGGGTGGAAGTCGGAGGGGAGTAAATTCGTAGATATGCCTTCGCGAGTAGGTTATAATACGTAAGATCAGAAAGGACCCGAAGTGTAGGGACCGGGAGCGCAAGCAGGCTTCAGATATTGGTAGCTGATTGCAAGTTATTGGCGACGGCGAAATGTTAAAAAACGGAGCGCCTGGAAAGAGGTACATAGAGCGCGTGAGGGGGCCAGATACATCTGGAAATAGAGCGTTCAGAGGATCGAGGAGTATGACTTGGAAGGAACTGGGTGGCAGAGCATTTGTACGGCGGGGTGGGGGGTGGGTGGAGGGGGGTGAGGGTGAGGGGTTGAGAGTGGTTTGAGGCTCCATGTGCTGATGTGTGAGTGGATAGATAAGGGAGGCTGGTGTACGTAGATTCTGATTTTATGGGCTGCAGTGATTGGTTCGAACAATATGAAGTGTGCTAATTAAGTTCGGTTGAGTGAGAGTCATTGACGTGGAGCATCTTTGTCCAGACGAAGTTCTGGGCCACACGTGGATTGGTTGGTACACCCATAATGTTCGCTTTCAAACAACTTCGTGTCACTTTGCTTACGTGTACATTTCATGATCGATAACAACGACCCTCGTTACTAGACAAACAGGCCTCGATCTAACAACTCGTAATCCGCTGGATATCGACACATGCCAAGTGTAGTGCACGCGCGGCTCGCACGAGAGGCTTCGCAAAGACAGGACTAATATTTACTTCTTCTGGCAAAATTCGAATAGCGACATCTAACGACATAAGAATAGTCGCACGATCCAGCGATCGCGACTCGAGCCACGGGAGTACACGGCAAGAGCACGAGTCTTGGAATGGCACGAGTTGGTCATAGGCGAGCGGGATTCGAAATGACGGCGGATGATTATTCGAATTTGGACTGCAACTGATATTCCGCGCGTGCTCCCGTCGCGCAGGCGTGGAGTGCAGTCAGGTCGAAATCGCGCAGTGCGGTTTGATCCCGCATCAGGCGGACTGGAGATGAGTGACGGGGAGGCTTTTGAAGAGAGGGCGGGTGGAAACAGAAGGATTGGGGGGAGGAATTTCCACGTTCGTTTCCCCGTTCCGCTACTCGTTCCGCTGCTCGTTCCGCTGCTGGTTCCGCTGCTCGTACCGCTGCTCGTACCGCTGCTCGTACCGCTGCCCGTTCCGCTGCAAGTTCCGCTGCAGATTTCCGCTGCTCATTCCGCCGGTTCACGTAAGCGAAACGAAAGGGGGGAGGGGAGCAGAGTAGTGAAGGGCGGAAGGGGATCGGAGGTGATTGGGTAGCGTGGAGAGAATTGGGGACAACGAGGACTCCTCGTGGGAATGGCAGCTCATCGTGGGATTCAAGGGCCTCGAAGGCCATCCGAGGATGCAGCAGGCAACTCAAGCATCGCTTTTCAGGAATGTGCAGAGCAGGAGAGCGACGACGAGGAGGAGGAGGTGTAACGTGTTCATGTTGGCACGGGTGGAGGCGGTGCGAGCGACTGCTCTGCTTTAAGTGATTAGTGACATTGCATGCCCATGCATGCAGGGCCACTTCCGCCTGCATGCAAGCTCTCATTCGCTCATGGTCTCCATGTGTGTACATGATGGCGGCGGTGCGGCTGCTCAGTTCCAGGTGAGTGGCATCCCATTCCCCCTGCGTGCCATGCCATTGGCCCTGCATGATGCTTTTTCCAATGCATTCAATGCAATTCCCACCTTCCTTTGTACGCCAGCGTGACCTTTACATGCAACATTTTTTCCTCCCATCCTGTAATTCTCTTAAGCTGGCATGCTGCCATGACTCTGCTTTGATGCCCTACGCTTGTGCCTCTGTCTGGGCGGCTGTGTATGGCCGGTTCTGTCCTGCTGGGGCAGGCAGTGGTCGGAGGCGCAGCTGCGGTAGAAGCTGGCAGCCAACTTGACCCATCCAGAGCGGGTTCGGGACTTGGCCAGGAGAGTGGGAATAATGCTGCCACGTGGCAGCATGCCACTGGAGCAGGTTGATGCTGCCGCAGATGCTGTCATGAACTACAAGAAGCAGCTGTGAGTTTCACCATAGCCAAGCTACACTGTTTTCTCGTCATTGTGCCACACCATTCGTAAGGTTCCGTGCCACACTATGTGTGCTCTGGATGGTGTGTCACGTGTGTGTGTTCCTTTTGACATGTGCTCATCTTTTCATCATTTCGCCCTCCTTTCGCTCTGCCCGTGCCTGTCATCACCCTCAGCGGCTTGTGAATGAAAGAGAGTTACGCCGAGTCCAGCTCGCCCCACAATGGTGACTTTACTTCAGTGCTCCCATCTTGAGCATGGTCAGTGTACATTTTAGTGGACGTTTCTGTCGCCTGCTCATGACGGCCGGCACTTGTGTGACTGTCTCCCTTGAACTTTTTGGAGTAATGGTACAGGAGCTCAAGAAGAGTGGCGTCAGTGCCAGCGACGTTGATGCAGCTGTGGAGTCCTTTTACTTTGAACTGTGCGAGTGAAGGCAGCTTTGAGAGCTGCAATCATGGTAATGCTGATTTGGAAGATTTGGATTATGAAGGTGCAAACCAAGATGGACTTAGCAAAGAGGCATGGTTTGACTGAAAACACCTGGAAGGTGTGGAACAGAGGCGAAAGGTTCCTTGGAGAAGAGAAAGCAACGTTTAGTGGGCTGGCTACAAAGAAGGGGTTACAGCTGGCAGCAGATCTGGGATTTTGTTGAGAAATGCACTAGCGACAACGTGCATACCGGTATCCAGAGTCCATAGATTGTACATTTGCTTGTTTTTCATAAAAGTATCGAGCTTTTAATGACACCCAGGCCCTCAGATATCAGCGTAAAACACGCTGATTAGGCTGATTTTGTAGCTGTGATTTTCGTTTTCCCTGAAATTTCAGTATATCCTTTATGTTTGCACTGATTTTTCAGTTTAACGTATAGGAATACCCTGACGAATTAGTGTATAGGTGTACCAGTTACACTGAAGCATCAGTATAGTGTACCGAGTCACACTGATTCGGACTTACCAAAATGGGTAAAGTACTGAGTGGGTGCGCGTGCATGAGGCTATCCCCGCCAAACACTTCAGTACATCTCTCACACGGGAATTGAACACGTGACCTTTCAGGTAACAAAGCGAAACCTTAGACAGCTGCGCCAGCACTACTGGCCGTTAATCTCAAGTACATAGATATAATAAAAAGAAGCCGATCCTGATTCTCACGCACCAACTTTTCCTTTCCAACATAGGAGCATAAGAGGGCAGGTCTACTTGCCTACTGCACCAAAGCCCAACCTCTCTGCTTTCACGCATCACCGTATGCATGCTAGCAGAGGGGCCTAGGGTTTCAGAGCTGCTCCATCATTGCACATCCGCCGGCATTGTTTCCATGCGCCCCCATCTCCCCACCAACAGTGGAACGTACGAGGGCAGAGCTGCTCCTTCAATGCACTTCCGCATATTCCGGCTAGCACGCACCCCCTTCTTTCTACCCACAGTGGAGCATAAGAGGGCAGAGCTATCCCATCCCAGCACCAACCATATTGCGCTCTATTATGCTATCACGCTCTACCCTTTCCCTTCCGACAGAAGATCATAGGATGGCATGGATTCTCCGTCACCCCACCTCAGCTACCCCTGCTATCACGCACCAACCTTGCATTTCCAACACTGAAGCATTCCACATCCATGTTGTTCCATGTTCCTCTACCCAACAGCCACCAGGTCCACCACAGGTGGAGGCCGTGTCGGAAATCACAACCGCGCTCCATGACAATGAGGACGAAGAGGAGGATGAAGAGGAGAAACATCCGTTCGAACAAATAATGGGGAAGTGGAAACAGCACAATATATCTCTTGGGAAACATATGCGGATCCCGATGGCGCTCATGCGGTGTGGATTAACGGCACTTCGAGGAGGAGTGCACGTCGCAAGTGCAAACGACGTGCTGTATGTGCTAGCCTCCGAGGCTAGTGAGGCAGTGGTGACCATGATTAATGCTGCCGCCAAGTCAGGTACGAGGAGGTGTGTTGGAGTACGCGCTTGAAATGTGGGATGTGTCGCAACTAATCTTTACAACTAGTACACGCATTGAAAATTTGAACAAATAGGAGACGAAAATTGATTTAGGGTTATAACATTGCACCCCAAACTCTACAGTCCAAACAGACTCAATAACCCTTATACACCTCTGTGCATCGATGCCAGTCCAGGTATTCATGGAGATGTTGCGCTCATAACTGCGAAATTGCAACTCGACGCACAAGATAGGGCTTTCTGTAGCATGATCAAGGGGGATGATGCCACTGTAAAAGAGGTGCTCGAAAGGAACGCCAACCCCATGCAAAGTTACGAGTTCAACATACCAACATACACAAAGAATGCTAAAGGTCATCTGGAGCCCGATAAGGGTTTTGGGCATGGTGGAAAGAGAAAAGGGATCGAGTACGTCGCGATGAAGCGCGCTGGTAAGAGTATTGTGCTTCGCCAGTTAGTTGATGACACGACAGTTTGGTCAGCTCCTAAAACATCCCTAATAAATAACCATTGTCTACATGACCGTTTTGATCCCTAATGCAGCTCAAGCGGGACTAGGCGGAGCATCAACGGAACAGGGTGGCGATGTTGTACCCCCACCAAACGAGCTTCCCGTTGTAGGCGATGGGTTGAGGGTGAGCGAGAGCATGGAGGACGGGCCTGGAGACGCAGGAGGTGGTGATTTTGGACCACATGGGGTTGCAAACTCCAGTGGGAACGACAAGGCGGCTGAGTTGTGTGCGGCGGACCACACAGATATGCAAAACAGGTATGTGGGTGAGAGTATTTGGAGCTGCAATTGAGAGGGGGGGGTGGGTGAGCAGGAAATGGGGGAAGCAACTCGTGGATCCACGTGTGAGAGGGACCGATGGATGGGGACATAAACAATTAGAGGTGTTTGAGGGGGTAAGTTTTGCGAATAGAGGGACGGGGGATGGTAAAAGGACGCTTGGGGGCAGAACCCCAAACGTCATCGTCGCACACTTTCATCGCTACCCTGTGTTGTGTCTACCCGCTTTATGGCTTTACAGACCGCTGCCCAACACGTCGGACGCTCCACCAAAAACACAGTCACGAACATTCCTTGCACCAAAGCCCAAAGATTTCCCAAACGGATTGGTATGTTCGCTCGACCCTCGACTTCTTGTGCGCTTCTTCACAACCATCAACTTATGCTGCAGTGCGACTAAAGATTGCACAGGGAAGATGAGGCTTTCGTCGTGGAGACGAGTCTGGGCCTGTCTTTGTCTGGAATGGGTTTGTGATACCTGCGGCAAGGTGTTACAATTCTGGACCACGAAGCGCGGCCGCACAACAGGGAAAAATACTACCAAAGGGCCACAACCATCCCTCTTGCTTCCCAAGTACCTCGCCTCATTTGGGTTAGAGGGCATTGGGTTTCAGCAGTTTTGGGAGGTGACACGGACCCTCGGTATCCCAAGTTTGAGCAAAGAGACTTTCTATAGGTACATGAGAGGTCCTTTGGGATTGTGGGCCGCAATTGAGAAGAAAGCAGAAAGCTCAATGGCGGCGGTTCGAACAGAGATGAGCAAAATACCGATTCCTTTTGAATGGGTATGCGTGGATGGACGCTTTTCACAATCACGAGAGGCAGACTGGTGCACAGTTTCATTCATTGACCCCATCACTCGTAAAATCATGTTCACCGCGACGAAGTGGAATCTAAGGTGAAGGTTTCCTCAACTGCGCTGGAGGGAGTCGCTTTCGAGTTCGGACTCAAGCAGCTAGGGGAAATGGGATGCGACGTGAAAGGCATAATTTCTGACGATGGTAGTTCATTTAAGAATGGCATCCACGGGTCACGGATTGCACACCAAAAGGATGTGTGGCATAAGGTAAGAGCATTGTTGAAGAAATTCATCGCGTTATTGATAGATGCACGGCGACCGCCGATGAAAGTAGCAAAAGCAACGTGCACAGGGGACCTTTGGTTATGTACTAGAGCGACCCTCTGGGCATGGTTGGAGAAGCATGGCGGAGGGGACGGGGACTTGAATTTGAATTAACCGAAGCCCGCAATCATTGAATTAGTGTGTGCGCGGCTCAACACCTTCAAATACGACCCAAACGCAACTCCAACGTCTCCGTGGCTTTACCCGGATTTGCGCAAGGTACTGCTGATGAAGGAGAGCTTGACAGGGTGTCAAGCTAGTTTAGCCAAGCGCCAGAAAACAAGGGAGGATGGGGTTGGCCAATCTGGGCATATAGTTGCTCATGCAGCTGCAGATGATGAGGACGATGCTGATGCTACAGGGGCACCACAGGACATCATCGATGTTCAGTGCCGGGATTTGACGCACATCCAACACGTGGTGTTCCGACGTCAGGGGTAGCTGACTACGTGCGGATTACGACCGAGTCATTAATGAGTGGAGAGGGAGTGGAGGGGGCTACTGTCTTCGGAGAGGCGTTGGAGGGGGCTACTGAAGTGGGAGAGGAGACCGAGGGGGCTACTGAAGTGGGAGAGGAGACCGAAGGGGCTACTGAAGTTGGAGAGGTGATGGAGGGCGCTACTGAAGTTGGAGATTGCCGTGTTGAAGGTGAGAGGCTAAAGCTCATTATGACATGGATTGGTGAATGAATGTGAGGAGTGGGGATCGAAACTCATCATGCGATGGATGGTTGAGGGAGAAAGATGCATTGGGGCTGAATCAAGTCGTGCAACGGATGGGTGAGTGGGGAAGAGGCATGATGGTTGTATGGATTGGTACGAGAATGCGTGAATGGGTGTGTGGGAATGCACAAATTGTTGCTGAAATATGACATGCAACGGACGGGTGGGTAGATGCGAGGTTTGGGGGCTGATTCACGCCATGAGGTGGACTGGTGAATGGGAGAGAGGCTAGGGGGCTGAGACACGGCCCAACTTACTCTTACATTTTCTTACCGGTCCATGTTGGCAGAGATGGAGGAGGGGTCAGCCATCCTCGTGGACCAACTCGCACAAGACGGGCTATCTAACAAAGGGCGTTGGACAGAGAGGGGGAGTAGGAAGCAGAAGCGGGGTGGCGAGGCAGAAGGTGATGACGCAGAGTACACGGAAGTGACACTGGCTCAAAGGTGGGGTACACACTTCAACCATGCCATGTTGAAGTGTGCTACGATGGCAAAGAATGGACGAAGACCTACAGCCACTAGGGTTGCGCAGGAACTTGCAGGTTCAGCGGACCATTGGGCAGGGGATCACAGCAATTGTGGGCATGGGGATGAGGTACCCAGATGTGTGGCAGAGAGATGGGGACCGGAGAGTGCCGTTTATAAGCGAGGTTCAGCGGCACATTTGGCACTCAAAAAATGGTTGGCTGAACACTGCAGTTCGAAAGAAATGGAGGCTTACGCGATGGGGGCGAGTAACTGGGTTAACGAATCTTTCCATTCCCTTGTGATCAAGTACGCCCCAAAGCGTATAAGATTTCAGGGGAGTATGGAGGCAAGAATCGGCCTTTCGGTCTTGCACTGGAACCGAACTGTGTCGCGCTTGGTGCGGGTCATCAAGACTCGTGTCCGAAAGACAACCAGGGTACGGCATGGCAGCAAGGAGCGGATTATGGAAGCCATGGACTGGAGCTGGTTGGACAAGCTCATGTCAGAATGGCGAGATGTAGGGTTGGAGCCTGAGGATGTAATCCTACCGGCGGCGCGACTGGATGATGATGAACAGTCGAACGAGATTCTAGATGATGCAGCCCCTCCTACGCCGGTGCCCGGTCCCACAGCCCCACCAGCACAGGGGGCAGCAGATTCATTCCCTACCGACCTGTCGCGGCCACAGCCACCGTCCACTCCTGCCGCAAGGATCACCCCCACCAATGACGTGACCACACCTGCCACCCCCCCCACCACCCCATTCATCTTTACCTCGATTGGTGACATCACGCCAACCAGCTGGGCCGCTCGACGACGGAGGACGAGATCTAATCCTCATCGAGCATCCGCGTGCAGGCCGCTTTTCCGTATGTACCAAATCAACACGCACATCCTTGGTGGTGGCTTATGGATAATTGTTACTGTTGAGTAAATTGTGTCCTTGTTATAATGTTTCATTCCCACCGTACTTTCAGGGAACATCACAAACCTTAGATGATGCGGCAGGGGAAAAGACAAGTGTGCGTGCGTCAGGCAAACGGCAGAGACAGATATCTGTACTGTAAGTGATACTGATGGCAATTCTGGTTTGTAACTGCATAAGCAGATGGTTGCATGTGTTACTAGTTGGTCTAGACCATGGGTGCTTGGCCATAGGTACACAACAAACACCCTCCCACCCTCCACACCCTCCCCTTTAATTTCCTGATTCACACTGTTTTTCCCACACATGCCGTCAGCCTTCAAGACTACCATCACAACGTAGGCGCCTCTCATCGCACCAAGAAGGAGAAAGTACCACGTTTGGTAAGATATGACCCCATCATTGAATACAAAACGGCTCTCACCTCATTGTCAGCATTGCCAGCTCCACGTCGATTGTGCCATGCCCACCATCGGTCTGCATGTTTATGTATTGTTTGCCGCATATTGCCCGGTTGATGGTAGTTATGTGTGACGCTCATTTTTTCATGTGTCTACACCAAAGAGGGCCCGCTTGTGCTCCTTCAACATCCTCCTCACCCTCGCAATATGCGCCTCTGTGCGGCGAGTAGGTGGACCTGGAGTCCATCCTCTGCACCTCACCCACCATATTGTTCTCCATCGATAGGACATCTCTACACTAAATCCTTGGTCAACACATGTTTGTCCCTCCCCTCCTCCTCCCGACTTCTTACCTTTTCGCTTTCCATACTGCAGGTGCGACGAGGTCCATCCTATGCCCCAAGCGATTCTGGTTTGTCTCTTGGGAAGTAAATATGCGGGGGCAAATTGGTTGGTCAGATACTAATTACGTACCCATTGTCGCCTAACTTTGAACGTTACCCTAGCATCGGATTTGCATATACCTAAGTCCCATACACGTGGATGCACTTTCGAAGTTGTGTTCGACAACCATAACGGTGCCACACGTGACCGATGTTTCCAATATTGTTAGAATAAAAAAACCCCTATATGTTCTGACCTTAGCATTGTGGTTGCATATTGCATTGTCCCATTTTCTAATGCACCCACAGGTCGATGTTGGGCCTGAAAGGTGCACAAACTTGTGGTCGACAATCATAACGGTGACAATGTTCACCGATTTTCATATTGATGTGTGTGTCAAAAACCCCTAGTCCAGGAATTTCGTATTGGAACACAGCAAAGTGTGTACTAATTCACAAGTCATCCTCTCCTCTTCATGCTACTCATGTCATCCTCACTTCTTCCTGCTACCCATGTCATCTTCTCTTCTCTAGCCCAACGAATCACCACTAGCCCAACAAATCACCACTAGCCCAACGACTCACCACAAGCCTAACGACTCACCACAAGCCCAACGACTCACCACAAGCGCAACGACTCACCACAACCCCAACTACCCACCACAAGCGCAACGACTCACCACAAGACCAACAACTCACCACAAGCATAACGTCCCACCACAAGCGCAACGACTCACCACAACCCCAATGACTCACCACGAGCCCAACGAGACACCTGCTCCGCAACGACTCACCACAAGCATAACGACTCACCACAAGCCCGACGACCCACCACAAACCCAACCACTCACCACGAGCCCGACGACCCACAGCAAGGCCCACGACTCACCACAAGCGCAACAACTCACCACAAGCCCAACGAGACACCACAAGCCCGACGACCCACCACAAGCCCCACGACTCACCACAAGCGCAACGACTCACCACAAGCCCAACGAGACACCACAAGCCCGACGACCCACCACAAGCGCAACGACTCACCACAAGCCCAACGACTCACCACAAGCCCAACGAAACACCACAAGCCCGACGACCCACCACAAGCGCAACGACTCACCACAAGAACAACGACCCACCACAAGCCCCACGACTCACCACAAGCGCAACGACTCACCACAAGCCCAACGAGACACCACAACCCCAACAACTCACCACACGCGCAACGACTCACCACAAGCATAACGACCCACCACAAGCGCAACGACTCACCACAACCCCAACCACTCACCACGAGCCCGACGACCCACCACAAGCCCCACGACTCACCACAAGCGCAACGACTCACCACAAGTCCAACGAGACACCACAAGCCCGACGACCCACCACAAGCCCAACGACTCACCACAACCCCAACGACTCACCACAAGCGCAACGACTCACCACAAGCATAACGACCCACCACAAGCGCAACGACTCACCACAACCCCAACCAATCACCACGAGCCCAACGACCCACCACAAGCCCCACGACTCACCACAAGCGCAACGAATCACCACAAGCTCAACGAGACACCACAAGCCCGACGACCCACCACAAGCCCCACGACTCACCACAAGCCCAACCACTCACCACGTGCCCGACGACCCACCACAAGCCCCACGACTCACCACAAGCGCAACGACTCACCACAAGCCCAACGAAACACCACAAGCCCGACGACCCACCACATGCGCAACGACTCACCACAAGCCCAACGACCCACCACAAGCCCCACGACTCACCACAAGCGCAACGACTCACCACAAGCCCAACGAGACACCACAAACCAACAACTCACCACAAGCGTACCGACTCACCACAAGCATAACGACCCACCACAAGCGCAACGACTCACCATTACCCCAACCACTCACCACGAGCCCGACGAATCACCACAAGCCCAACGACTCACCACAAGCGCAACGACTCACCACAAGCCCGACTACCCACCACAAGCGCAACGACTTACCACAACCATAACGACCCACCACAAGCGCAACGACCCACCACAAGCGCAACGGCTCACCACAACCCCAACAACTCTCAACGAGCCCAACAAATCACCACAAGCCCAACGACCCACCACGTGCGCAACGACTCAACACAAGCCGCACGACTCACCACAAGCCTCCCGACTCACCACAAGCGGAACGACTCACCACAAGCCCAACGATACACTACAAGCCCGACGACTCACCACAAGCCCCACGACTCACCACAAGCGCAACGACTCACCACAACCCCAACCACTCACCACGTGCCCGACGACCCACCACAAGCCCCACGACTCACCACAAGCGCAACGACTCACCACAAGCCCAACGAAACACCACAAGCCCGACGACCCACCACATGCGCAACGACTCACCACAAGCCCAACGACCCACCACAAGCCCCACGACTCACCACAAGCGCAACGACTCACCACAAGCCCAACGAGACACCACAAACCAACAACTCATCACAAGCGCACCGACTCACCACAAGCATAACGACCCACCACAAGCGCAACGACTCACCACAACCCCAACCACTCACCACGAGCCCGACGAATCACCACAAGCTTAACGACTCACCAAAAGTGCAACGACTCACCACAAGCCCCACGACTCACCACAGGCCCGACTACCCACCACAAGCGCAACGACTTACCACAACCATAACGACCCACCACAAGCGCAACGACCCACCACAAGCGCAACGACCCACCACAAGCGCAACGACCCACCACAAGCGCAACGACCCACCACAAGCGCAACGGCTCACCACAACCCCAACAACTCACAACGAGCCCAACAAATCACCACAAGCCCAACGACCCACCACGTGCGCAACGACTCAACACAAGCCGCACGACTCACCACAAGCCTCCCGACTCACCACAAGCGGAACGACTCACCACAAGCCCAACGATACACTACAAGCCCGACGACTCACCACAAGCCCCACGACTCACCACAAGCGCAACGACTCACCACAACTGCAACGACTCACCACAACTTCAACAAATCACCATAAGCCCAACGACTCACCACGAGCCCCACGACTCACCACAAGCGCAACGACTCACCACAAGCCCAACGAGACACCACAACCCCAACAACTCACCACACGCGCAACGACTCACCACAAGCATAACGACCCACCACAAGCGCAACGACTCACCACAACCCCAACCACTCACCACGAGCCCGACGACCCACCACAAGCCCCACGACTCACCACAAGCGCAACGACTCACCACAAGTCCAACGAGACACCACAAGCCCGACGACCCACCACAAGCCCAACGACTCACCACAACCCCAACGACTCACCACAAGCGCAACGACTCACCACAAGCATAACGACCCACCACAAGCGCAACGATTCACCACAACCCCAACCAATCACCACGAGCCCGACGACCCACCACAAGCCCCACGACTCACCACAAGCGCAACGACTCACCACAAGCCCAACGAGACACCACAAGCCCGACGACCCACCACAAGCCCCACGACTCACCACAAGCGCAACGACTCACCACAACCCCAACCACTCACCACGTGCCCGACGACCCACCACAAGCCCCACGACTCACCACACGCGCAACGACTCACCACAAGCCCAACGAAACACCACAAGCCCGACGACCCACCACAAGCGCAACGACTCACCACAAGCCCAACGGCCCACCACAAGCCCCACGACTCACCACAAGCGCAACGACTCACCACAAGCCCAACGAGACACCACAAACCAACAACTCACCACAAGCGTACCGACTCACCACAAGCATAACGACCCACCACAAGCGCAACGACTCACCATTACCCCAACCACTCACCACGAGCCCGACGAATCACCACAAGCCCAACGACTCACCACAAGCGCAACGACTCACCACAAGCCCGACTACCCACCACAAGCGCAACGACTTACCACAACCATAACGACCCACCACAAGCGCAACGACCCACCACAAGCGCAACGGCTCACCACAACCCCAACAACTCTCAACGAGCCCAACAAATCACCACAAGCCCAACGACCCACCACGTGCGCAACGACTCAACACAAGCCGCACGACTCACCACAAGCCTCCCGACTCACCACAAGCGGAACGACTCACCACAAGCCCAACGATACACTACAAGCCCGACGACTCACCACAAGCCCCACGACTCACCACAAGCGCAACGACTCACCACAACCCCAACCACTCACCACGTGCCCGACGACCCACCACAAGCCCCACGACTCACCACAAGCGCAACGACTCACCACAAGCCCAACGAAACACCACAAGCCCGACGACCCACCACATGCGCAACGACTCACCACAAGCCCAACGACCCACCACAAGCCCCACGACTCACCACAAGCGCAACGACTCACCACAAGCCCAACGAGACACCACAAACCAACAACTCATCACAAGCGCACCGACTCACCACAAGCATAACGACCCACCACAAGCGCAACGACTCACCACAACCCCAACCACTCACCACGAGCCCGACGAATCACCACAAGCTTAACGACTCACCAAAAGTGCAACGACTCACCACAAGCCCCACGACTCACCACAGGCCCGACTACCCACCACAAGCGCAACGACTTACCACAACCATAACGACCCACCACAAGCGCAACGACCCACCACAAGCGCAACGACCCACCACAAGCGCAACGACCCACCACAAGCGCAACGACCCACCACAAGCGCAACGGCTCACCACAACCCCAACAACTCACAACGAGCCCAACAAATCACCACAAGCCCAACGACCCACCACGTGCGCAACGACTCAACACAAGCCGCACGACTCACCACAAGCCTCCCGACTCACCACAAGCGGAACGACTCACCACAAGCCCAACGATACACTACAAGCCCGACGACTCACCACAAGCCCCACGACTCACCACAAGCGCAACGACTCACCACAACTGCAACGACTCACCACAACTTCAACAAATCACCATAAGCCCAACGACTCACCACGAGCCCCACGACTCACCACAAGCGCAACGACTCACCACAAGCCCAACGAGACACCACAACCCCAACAACTCACCACACGCGCAACGACTCACCACAAGCATAACGACCCACCACAAGCGCAACGACTCACCACAACCCCAACCACTCACCACGAGCCCGACGACCCACCACAAGCCCCACGACTCACCACAAGCGCAACGACTCACCACAAGTCCAACGAGACACCACAAGCCCGACGACCCACCACAAGCCCAACGACTCACCACAACCCCAACGACTCACCACAAGCGCAACGACTCACCACAAGCATAACGACCCACCACAAGCGCAACGATTCACCACAACCCCAACCAATCACCACGAGCCCGACGACCCACCACAAGCCCCACGACTCACCACAAGCGCAACGACTCACCACAAGCCCAACGAGACACCACAAGCCCGACGACCCACCACAAGCCCCACGACTCACCACAAGCGCAACGACTCACCACAACCCCAACCACTCACCACGTGCCCGACGACCCACCACAAGCCCCACGACTCACCACACGCGCAACGACTCACCACAAGCCCAACGAAACACCACAAGCCCGACGACCCACCACAAGCGCAACGACTCACCACAAGCCCAACGGCCCACCACAAGCCCCACGACTCACCACAAGCGCAACGACTCACCACAAGCCCAACGAGACACCACAAACCAACAACTCACCACAAGCGTACCGACTCACCACAAGCATAACGACCCACCACAAGCGCAACGACTCACCATTACCCCAACCACTCACCACGAGCCCGACGAATCACCACAAGCCCAACGACTCACCACAAGCGCAACGACTCACCACAAGCCCGACTACCCACCACAAGCGCAACGACTTACCACAACCATAACGACCCACCACAAGCGCAACGACCCACCACAAGCGCAACGGCTCACCACAACCCCAACAACTCTCAACGAGCCCAACAAATCACCACAAGCCCAACGACCCACCACGTGCGCAACGACTCAACACAAGCCGCACGACTCACCACAAGCCTCCCGACTCACCACAAGCGGAACGACTCACCACAAGCCCAACGATACACTACAAGCCCGACGACTCACCACAAGCCCCACGACTCACCACAAGCGCAACGACTCACCACAACCCCAACCACTCACCACGTGCCCGACGACCCACCACAAGCCCCACGACTCACCACAAGCGCAACGACTCACCACAAGCCCAACGAAACACCACAAGCCCGACGACCCACCACATGCGCAACGACTCACCACAAGCCCAACGACCCACCACAAGCCCCACGACTCACCACAAGCGCAACGACTCACCACAAGCCCAACGAGACACCACAAACCAACAACTCATCACAAGCGCACCGACTCACCACAAGCATAACGACCCACCACAAGCGCAACGACTCACCACAACCCCAACCACTCACCACGAGCCCGACGAATCACCACAAGCTTAACGACTCACCACAAGTGCAACGACTCACCACAAGCCCCACGACTCACCACAGGCCCGACTACCCACCACAAGCGCAACGACTTACCACAACCATAACGACCCACCACAAGCGCAACGACCCACCACAAGCGCAACGACCCACCACAAGCGCAACGACCCACCACAAGCGCAACGACCCATCACAAGCGCAACGGCTCACCACAACCCCAACAACTCACAACGAGCCCAACAAATCACCACAAGCCCAACGACCCACCACGTGCGCAACGACTCAACACAAGCCGCACGACTCACCACAAGCCTCCCGACTCACCACAAGCGGAACGACTCACCACAAGCCCAACGATACACTACAAGCCCGACGACTCACCACAAGCCCCACGACTCACCACAAGCGCAACGACTCACCACAACTGCAACGACTCACCACAACTTCAACAAATCACCATAAGCCCAACGACTCACCACGAGCCCCACGACTCACCACAAGCGCAACGACTCACCACAAGCCCAACGAGACACCACAACCCCAACAACTCACCACACGCGCAACGACTCACCACAAGCATAACGACCCACCACAAGCGCAACGACTCACCACAACCCCAACCACTCACCACGAGCCCGACGACCCACCACAAGCCCCACGACTCACCACAAGCGCAACGACTCACCACAAGTCCAACGAGACACCACAAGCCCGACGACCCACCACAAGCCCAACGACTCACCACAACCCCAACGACTCACCACAAGCGCAACGACTCACCACAAGCATAACGACCCACCACAAGCGCAACGATTCACCACAACCCCAACCAATCACCACGAGCCCGACGACCCACCACAAGCCCCACGACTCACCACAAGCGCAACGACTCACCACAAGCCCAACGAGACACCACAAGCCCGACGACCCACCACAAGCCCCACGACTCACCACAAGCGCAACGACTCACCACAACCCCAACCACTCACCACGTGCCCGACGACCCACCACAAGCCCCACGACTCACCACACGCGCAACGACTCACCACAAGCCCAACGAAACACCACAAGCCCGACGACCCACCACAAGCGCAACGACTCACCACAAGCCCAACGACCCACCACAAGCCCCACGACTCACCACAAGCGCAACGACTCACCACAAGCCCAACGAGACACCACAAACCAACAACTCACCACAAGCGTACCGACTCACCACAAGCATAACGACCCACCACAAGCGCAACGACTCACCATTACCCCAACCACTCACCACGAGCCCGACGAATCACCACAAGCCCAACGACTCACCACAAGCGCAACGACTCACCACAAGCCCGACTACCCACCACAAGCGCAACGACTTACCACAACCATAACGACCCACCACAAGCGCAACGACCCACCACAAGCGCAACGGCTCACCACAACCCCAACAACTCTCAACGAGCCCAACAAATCACCACAAGCCCAACGACCCACCACGTGCGCAACGACTCAACACAAGCCGCACGACTCACCACAAGCCTCCCGACTCACCACAAGCGGAACGACTCACCACAAGCCCAACGATACACTGCAAGCCCGACGACTCACCACAAGCCCCACGACTCACCACAAGCGCAACGACTCACCACAACCCCAACCACTCACCACGTGCCCGACGACCCACCACAAGCCCCACGACTCACCACAAGCGCAGCGACTCACCACAAGCCCAACGAAACACCACAAGCCCGACGACCCACCACATGCGCAACGACTCACCACAAGCCCAACGACCCACCACAAGCCCCACGACTCACCACAAGCGCAACGACTCACCACAAGCCCAACGAGACACCACAAACCAACAACTCATCACAAGCGCACCGACTCACCACAAGCATAACGACCCACCACAAGCGCAACGACTCACCACAACCCCAACCACTCACCACGAGCCCGACGAATCACCACAAGCTTAACGACTCACCACAAGTGCAACGACTCACCACAAGCCCCACGACTCACCACAGGCCCGACTACCCACCACAAGCGCAACGACTTACCACAACCATAACGACCCACCACAAGCGCAACGACCCACCACAAGCGCAACGACCCACCACAAGCGCAACGACCCACCACAAGCGCAACGACCCATCACAAGCGCAACGGCTCACCACAACCCCAACAACTCACAACGAGCCCAACAAATCACCACAAGCCCAACGACCCACCACGTGCGCAACGACTCAACACAAGCCGCACGACTCACCACAAGCCTCCCGACTCACCACAAGCGGAACGACTCACCACAAGCCCAACGATACACTACAAGCCCGACGACTCACCACAAGCCCCACGACTCACCACAAGCGCAACGACTCACCACAACTGCAACGACTCACCACAACTTCAACAAATCACCATAAGCCCAACGACTCACCACGAGCCCCACGACTCACCACAAGCGCAACGACTCACCACAAGCCCAACGAGACACCACAACCCCAACAACTCACCACACGCGCAACGACTCACCACAAGCATAACGACCCACCACAAGCGCAACGACTCACCACAACCCCAACCACTCACCACGAGCCCGACGACCCACCACAAGCCCCACGACTCACCACAAGCGCAACGACTCACCACAAGTCCAACGAGACACCACAAGCCCGACGACCCACCACAAGCCCAACGACTCACCACAACCCCAACGACTCACCACAAGCGCAACGACTCACCACAAGCATAACGACCCACCACAAGCGCAACGATTCACCACAACCCCAACCAATCACCACGAGCCCGACGACCCACCACAAGCCCCACGACTCACCACAAGCGCAACGACTCACCACAAGCCCAACGAGACACCACAAGCCCGACGACCCACCACAAGCCCCACGACTCACCACAAGCGCAACGACTCACCACAACCCCAACCACTCACCACGTGCCCGACGACCCACCACAAGCCCCACGACTCACCACACGCGCAACGACTCACCACAAGCCCAACGAAACACCACAAGCCCGACGACCCACCACAAGCGCAACGACTCACCACAAGCCCAACGACCCACCACAAGCCCCACGACTCACCACAAGCGCAACGACTCACCACAAGCCCAACGAGACACCACAAACCAACAACTCACCACAAGCGCACCGACTCACCACAAGCATAACGACCCACCACAAGCGCAACGACTCACCACAACCCCAACCACTCACCACGAGCCCGACGAATCACCACAAGCCCAACGACTCACCACAAGCGCAACGACTCACCACAAGCCCCACGACTCACCACAGGCCCAACTACCCACCACAAGCGCAACGACTTACCATAACCATAACGACCCACCACAAGCGCAACGACCCATCACAAGCGCAACGGCTCACCACAACCCCAACAACTCACAACGAGCCCAATAAATCACCACAAGCCCAACGACCCACCACGTGCGCAACGACTCAACACAAGCCGCACGACTCACCACAAGCCTCCCGACTCACCACAAGCGGAACGACTCACCACAAGCCCAACGATACACTACAAGCCCGACGACTCACCACAAGCCCCACGACTCACCACAAGCGCAACGACTCACCACAACTGCAACGACTCACCACAACTCCAACAAATCACCATAAGCCCAACGACTCACCACGAGCCCCACGACTCACCACAAGCGCAACGACTCACCACAAGCCCAACGAGACACCACAACCCCAACAACTAACCACACGCGCAACGACTCACCACAAGCATAACGACCCACCACAAGCGCAACGACTCACCACAACCCCAACCACTCACCACGAGCCCGACGACCCACCACAAGCTTCACGACTTACCACAAGCCCCACGACTCACCACAAGCGCAACGACTCACCACAAGCTCAACGAGACACCACAAGCCCCAAGACTCACCACAAGTCCCACGACTCACCACAAGCGCAACGACTCACCACAAGCCCAACGAGACACCACAAGCCCGACGACCCACCACAAGCCCCACGACTCACCACAAGCGCAACGACTCACCACAACCCCAACCACTCACCACGTGCCCGACGACCCACCACAAGCCCCACGACTCACCACACGCGCAACGACTAACCACAAGCCCAACGAAACACCACAAGCCCGACGACCCACCACAAGCGCAACGACTCACCACAAGCCCAACGACCCACCACAAGCCCCACGACTCACCACAAGCGCAACGACTCACCACAAGCCCAACGAGACACCACAAACCAACAACTCACCACAAGCGCACCGACTCACCACAAGCATAACGACCCACCACAAGCGCAACGACTCACCACAACCCCAACCACTCACCACGAGCCCGACGAGCGCAACGACTCACCACAAGCCCCACGACTCACCACAAGCCCGACTACCCACCACAAGCGCAACGACTAACCACAACCATAACGACCCACCACAAGCGCAACGACCCACCACAAGCGCAACGGCTCACCACAACCCCAACAACTCACAACGAGCCCAACAAATCACCACAAGCCCAACGACCCACCACGTCCGCAACGACTCAACACAAGCCGCACGACTCACCACAAGCCTCCGACTCACCACAAGCGGAACGACTCACCACAACCCCAACCACTCACCACGAGCCCGACGACTCACCACAAGCCCCACGACTCACCACAAGCGCAACGACTCACCACAACTGCAACAACTCACCACAACTCCAACAAATCACCATAAGCCCAACGACTCACCACGAGCCCCACGACTCACCACAAGCGCAACGACTCACCACAAGCCCAACGAGACACCACAACCCCAACAACTAACCACACGCGCAACGACTCACCACAAGCATAACGACCCACCACAAGCGCAACGACTCACCACAACCCCAACCACTCACCACGAGCCCGACGACCCACCACAAGCCCCACGACTCACCACAAGCGCAACGACTCACCACAAGCTCAACGAGACACCACAAGCCCGACGACCCACCACAAGCCCCACGACTCACCACAAGTGCAACGACTCACCACAACCCCAACCACTCACCACGTGCCCGACGACCCACCACAAGCCCCACGACTCACCACACGCGCAACGACTCACCACAAGCCCAACGAAACACCACAAGCCCGATGACCCACCACAAGCGCAACGACTCACCACAAGCCCAACGACCCACCACAAGCCCCACGACTCACCACAAGCGCAACGACTCACCACAAGCCCAACGAGACACCACAAACCAACAACTCACCACAAGCGTACCGACTCACCACAAGCATAACGACCCACCACAAGCGCAACGACTCACCACAACCCCAACCACTCACCACGAGCCCGACGAATCACCACAAGCCCAACGACTCACCACAAGCGCAACGACTCACCACAAGCCCCACGACTCACCACAAGCCCGACTACCCACCACAAGCGCAACGACTTACCACAACCATAACGACCCACCACAAGCGCAACGACCCACCACAAGCGCAACGGCTCACCACAACCCCAACAACTCACAACGAGCCCAACAAATCACCACAAGCCCAACGACCCACCACGTGCGCAACGACTCAACACAAGCCGCACGACTCACCACAAGCCTCCCGACTCACCACAAGCGGAACGACTCACCACAAGCCCAACGAGACACTACAAGCCCGACGACTCACCACAAGCCCCACGACTCACCACAAGCGCAACGACTCACCACAACTGCAACAACTCACCACAACTCCAACAAATCACCATAAGCCCAACGACTCACCACGAGCCCAGCGAGCGGTCATGACTTCGCTCTCCCGCGTTCGATGTTGGCCCCGTTGAACACAGGGTTATCCCCAACCAACCTTTGGATCCATGACCCAATTTCACCCTTCTAGGCCCACGAATGTTAAGGCCGATTCTCGGCTCGAAAGGCGCACAAACGTAGGTTGCAAGACCATAAAAGTGCCCATGCGGCAGTTGCCATAAATAGCAATTGAAAACCCGTAGTTGGTAAAATTGTATGGGACCATAGCATTTACACGGCCCGTACTCTACTGCAATTTGATGCTCATTGTCGGGACGACAGAGAAAGAACCGTATGTTGCAAAATATAACAAAAGCGGTGTACAGTAGAGCATGACTTTGGGCTGAACTATAAGTATTTGATGCCGGTGTATCCACCAATGCGCCCGAGAAGTATACCCCCACTCTCCCCACCGTCCGCTCAATCTTAATCACTCGAAATCGTAGAGTTGACTACTGGGGCACCAATGCAATACCCGCAAAAGTCTTTGCAGTGAAGTCTATCTCATCCGGAACCTCCCAGGAAGCGATGAACCACGCGACCTCCTCCGTGTCACAGTTCAGGTACCCTTCGTCGCTGGTCTCAGGATATAGTGACCCTATCGTCACATATACAATCCATGGCAACCGAACTTGGTCACCTAGATGGTCACCTAGTAGCTCCGAAAGCTCTAGGTAACACCTAAACCTATGGTGTTTAGGCAGAATGGCCTCCCCTTCACAAGACTCAGGGGTGTTGGCCCCACAGCAAATTCTTATGATGTTCTCAACCGTCTGGCCATTCTTGCTGAGATGTTCCTGACTATCGTATGGTAACTCTAGGAGGTTTGCACCCCACTGTTCCAGCACCTCATATTGCTTCCGAAACGCAGTGGCAAAATGACTCAAAGTCCAGCAAAACGTTGAAACGTGCCGAATGGGCGGCTTTCTCGTGGGTCGGTATGTGCGCCTGACTCGTTGCGCAGCCCTTTGGCCTGCCATAATTTGCACAGCCGTTTCGTTAGGGCCTGCGTTGTGGCCGCTTATGTCTTTCCCCCTATTACTCCCCTCGTCATCATCTTCACATAACGCATTAGCCGGGCCCAATCCCCCCCGGCGCCGCTTTTGCCATAGGCGTTCACTGAAAGGCAACAACAAAATTGATGTGGACAGGTGGTCAGTGTTAAACAAACAAAGATGACGGTTACACAATGACATTCGTCAGTCCACGCTACACACCTGGGTGTGAAACGACGTCGTGGTGGAGGACGCATACCGTGAGCAATGCCACTTGCTAAGGTGTTGAGTGCCTTATTGTTGAGGGGAGTAAGCGAAAAGCAGAGATGAACAGGCAAGAGAGGCACGGAGTTCGGAAGCGACCAACTTCAAAGAGCACGGCTGAGGCTTAAGGCGAGTGGGAAAGGTGGAGGGAATGTGAGGCAGGGAGCAAGGTAGGATGGAAACGGGGGAAGGAGCAAGGTAGGTCACGCACGCGGCAGGTGGATTGAGATCGTGGGTGAGGTGCATAGGAAAAGGGGAGCCAAGGAGGTTCAAGGACCTTACGAGACATATGGACTGGTAGCGATAAGCGCCTGGTAAGAGAATTGGAGAATGTTATGGAGGAGCTCGTGCCAAGAAGAAATGGGAGAGAGAGGAATCGTAGGGAGTCTAGAAAGGGGTGGATGTGCGATTGGAAGGGTATGGTGCATTGAGGAAAGGTAATAGGGCTTGGTGTAAAGTGAAGGGATGCGTAAGCCTCAGGATAATGGGAGGATGGTGCAAAAGCAGGAGATTGGTAGGGGAGTGGTGGGGGAAATAAGGGGAGAGGAAAGAGAGGGTGGGGAACGGAAGAAAGGTGTTACGGATGGGCCGGGAAGTGAAGGAAGGGATGCATGCATGAGGGGGAGAGAATGGAAGCGTGAGATGAGGGAACTAAGGAGTGTGGAATAAAAAACCCAGCGGCATGAGGGGGAGGGAATGGCAACGAGCGGGGGAGGGAATGGCAGCGTGTGGGGGTGGGAAGGGAAGGGAAGGGGACAAAGGGAAGGATAGGGAACTCGAAGCAAGGGAAGGCACTGGAACGGACATGTTGTGAGGGCATGGCAGGGTAAGCAGGGAATGGGCCGGGAAGGGATAGGCGTGGAAGGGTTGGCTGAATGTAAGGAAGTATTGGGTTACGGATTGGAAAGGATAGGAGTGGATGAACACTAGATGCATAGGGAACGGAAGGGGAGGGAGAGGAAAGGATGGGAAGGAGACGAAGGATAGGAAAGGGCAGCAGAAGAAACGGAAGGGAAAGGAAGGGAAGGAGACATAATGAAGGTAAGGGCACCCGAAGCAAGGGAAGGGAATGGGAATCATAGGATGGGAAGGGAATGGCAAGGTAAGCAGAGGATGGAGGAGGAAGGGATAGTAACGGAGGGGGAGTGAAGGGGTGGGAAAGCGGGGAAAGGGCATGGCTATGAATGGTATGGAAGGGAAGGGAAGAGAAAAGCGAGAAGGGAAGGAGACTGGTTCGGGGATGGATGGGGGAGGATGAGCACAACCGAAAAGGGAACGGAAGGGGAGGGGGGGCCACGGCTGAGGGGGATGGAACTGAAGCGTGAGGGGAGGAGGGAGGAAAAAAGCGTGCATAGGAGGGACATGAAGCGTGAGGGGAAGGAATGGAAGCTTGAGGGGTAAGGAATGGAAGCGTGAGGGTGAAGGAATGGAAGCGTGAGGGGAAGGGGATGAAAGCGGGAGGGGGAGGGAATGGAAAGGTGAGGGGGAGGGAGTGGATACGTGATGGGGAGGGATTGGAAGCGAGAAAGAGGGGGAGGAGATGGCAGCGTGCAGGGGAGGGAATGCGAGCGTGAAGGGGGGGGAGGGGAGATGGCAGCGTGCAGGGGAGGGAATGGGGGAAGGGGAGGGGGGGGAGTGAAACCGTGGAGGAAGGGGTGTGGAACCGTGGGGGAGGGGGAGTGAAACCGTGGTGGAAGGGGGGTGGAACCGTGGGGGAGGGTGAGTGAAACCGTGGTGGAAGGGGTGTGGAACCGTGTGGGAGGGGGAGTGAAACCGTGGTGGAAGGGTTGTGGAACCGTGGGGGAGGGTGAGTGAAACTGTGGTGGAAGGGGTGTGGAACCGTGGGGGAGGGGGAGTGAGACTGTGGTGGAAGGGGTGTGGAACCGTGTGGGAGGGGGAGTGAAACCGCGGTGGAAGGGGTGTGAAAGGGTGGGGGATGGGGAGTGGAAGCGTGGGGGAAGGGGAGTATTCCCGTGGGGGAATGGGAGTGACACCGTGCGCGGAAGGGGATTGCAGCGTGCGAGAAAGGGTGTGCTAGCGTGGGGGAAGGAGAGCGGAAGCGTGGGAGAAATGGAGTGCTAGCATGGAGGAAGGGGTGTGGAAGAGTGGGTGCGCGGGGAGTGGAACCATGGGGGAATGGGAGAGGAGGCGCAGAGGAAGGGGTGGGTACGCGTTGTGCGGGGGAACGGTAGATTCTAGCGTGGCATTCGCCTGACGGTAGTCAGGGCAGCGCTGGCGAAAACAGAGCTATGTAAGGCCCTGTAATAAGGACAGAGCAGGGGGAGGAAGCTTAAGGCTGACGCACCTTGCGTAGGAATGTGGATTCCGTGGGCTATGTGGGTGTGTTTTCGGTGACACTGCGTCTCGCCTGGTGTTCGGCGTGATGAGCCCATAGGGTGCCGGTATGCGTGGAGCAGGTGGGGAGAGGGCAAAACGAGGGGACAAAGAGGGGGAGTAGTGAGGAAGGAGCGGGAGTGGAAATGAGCAGGAACAGACGAGGAAACGACGGATTGTGAGGGGTGGTATGGTGGATCCGTCGCGGCCGAAATGCGGGGGATGGCGCAACCCTTTGCTTTAGTGGCCCAAATCTGAGCAGTCACCACTGGGTAACATAGTTGGTCCTGAAACAGGGTGGTGGGAGGAGAAGGTGGTATCATATAGGGGAAGGAAGTTGTTGGCGTAATTTTGTCTTTCGGCCCCCAGATGTGAGCCCAACCTCTTGAGCACCGGCACTGGCCCTGCGCGGGATGGGGAAGGAAGGATCTGTTGGCCCCATTCATGATCATTCATACCGATCCGCCCTTGGTTGTGTACTCCTGAGCTAAGGCGCGGCTGGAGGAAGGGGAGGTGCAAGGCACGGGAAGTCCCCGTTCTCGTTGGAGGAGAGGGCGCGTGAGCGACGGGAAGGGAGGGCGCGTGGGGGACGCGAAGGGAGGGCAGTGTGCGAGGGGAAGAGTCGAGGGCGCGTGGGCGAAGGGGAGGGAGGGAGCGTGGGCGAGGGGGAGGGAAGGCGCGTGGGCGGGGGGGAAGAGAGGGAGCGTGGGCGACGGGAAGGGAGGGCGCGTGAGGGGGGGAAGGGAGGGCGCGTGGGCCTGTATGTGCCATCACGCTAGTCGTGTTGGTGACATTATCCCGGTGAACCATCACGGGTACAATCCGTGGTTCCTCTTGACGAGGACGACCTAATTTCCGTTCGTGGCTCACCATGCCTCATTTCAAAGACGTTGAAGACTACAGCATACCGATGGGCTGTCGGGCGATCGTCACCATTAGCTAACTTGAAAATAGGGTCTAGTTCGTGTAGCGCGCTCACCTTAGTCGTTCTGGCAGCGCTACACTTGTAAAGCCGCCTATGCCAAGTCCTGTGTCTAGACTAGGTCGAGGTGGTCGTGGGTGTTTTTGTGTATGGCGCACCATGCAGTGGCTCTGTGATCGAGACTCGGTGAGTGTTGGATGTGTGTGCGAATGCCTGGTCGCATGTGTTGAAGTGTACAACGGTCGCGAAGTTGGGGTGGTTTTGTTGCCGAAATGTGGCTAGTACACGAAATTCGTCAACCCCCCAACCCAAAAGTCAGTTTTGTGAACCAATCTCGTGCGAGATGTCCGGCTTCAGTCCGCCGACGTAACGGTCCACCCGCTCCGCCTCGTGCATGTAGCCAACTTGCTCACACACAGCGATAAAACTGCTGGTGTAGTCTTGAACCGACCAGAACTGCCGCCAGTACGCACTTTCTGACGCGCCGAAATTGAAGCCGCGATCGGCTCGAAGCGCGCCCGATGCCCCGCACACCACGCATCCCATGTGCTGTACTGGGCGGTCTCGCAGAACAAACTCCATGTGACGGCTGGACCCATGGGCCCTTCCTCTTGTGACGACGGCTCGTAGGCGCGTGGCGACGTCACGATGACTCGCCACCAGTCCATGGCGGGGCCCCGTAGCAGCGAAACGGCGTATCGTATCTTCGCTACGTCCGACTCGACGTAATTCGCGTCGAACAAGACATTCGTCGTGAAGACCCACGATTGAACTGTCGGACCTCCACCCTGGCTAGGATCGAAGTAGGGCGGGCGCTGCAACGATGTCGTTGTTGCTGACCGTTGTTGCGAATTCGACATGACGACGAACTTCACGAGGCGCATTCATGGTCGGTGCAGCCCTGTTCCTCCCCATGTCACGCATTGATTGGGCGGCGCCATCACTGGTTGCGCCTGAGCGCTGTCCCACGCTGTCGTGTTGTTACTGTGTGCCGGATGAAATGACAATTGGCTCATCCGATTGCGCGGATGTATTTGCGGTTGTCGGTGCTGGTGCAGGTGCGTTCGCTGCTGATTGCTGGCGGGCGGAGTCGCGTTCCGCCGAGAGCGCCGTAATTTTGAGTGTCGAATCTTCAAGTTGGCGCACGAGACGGTCGAGCTGCTCCTGTGTCAATGTTGCGATGCTGAATTCGGCCATGGCGGGGGTGTCGGGCAAGCTCAGTGAGAGCCTCAGTCGTGGTCGTGCGTGCTTTCGAGAGAGCATTACGAGCGGCGGTGCTTGGTCGCTGAGAGGCATTTACCCCCTCCAAAAACTGAGATAGTGGGAAAGCGAAGGTGGGGGTGCGGTCCGAGAAGAGATCGTAGGCTCTGAATACCAAGTGTTACGAGTGCAATGGAGTGAGCGAGCGAGAATTGCACTATCGAAGCAAAACAGTACATTGAGCGAAGGCATGAGCGAAGAATATATAGCAAAGCTAGCGGTGTAACGGTAATGTGTGAAAATGGGGTGCGCTACGGGCCTAGCACCGAGGTTGGGAAATGTTGAGGCGGAGGTCCGGAGCGCGAATAACCAACCGAACCGTTGGGTTGGGTCGGGGCGTGAATAGTGGCGGGGACAGTTGTTGAGGCGAATGTCGCGAGTGGTAACGGTGCACTGTTGGGGTCTGTTGGCGGGAATCATGATGTACGCGTTGAGGAGGGATGCGAAGTAAGGAAAATGGATTTTCCGTACAATATTCCAAAACATCTCGCCAACAAATTTGGTGTGTTGACACAAGCTGCTCCATGACTACTCGTATCATCCCGCAATTTCGGATGACACAAATCGCGGATGAGACGAACTCAGAAATACGCCCTTAGTAAAGGATAGCAACAAAGAAGGAGATTTTGTACAGGTAAGTTTGAGGCAAGAATTAAAAGGGGGAGATACTATAAATATGGTCCTAGACTCGTACCTTTTTGGTAATGTAAATGTTCACTAACAGGGCCATTTCGTCAAATTATCACTCAGAGGGTATCAATATACGCTCACAAGAATAATCACGAGATTATTTCCGCTACTATCTATTGTACTCGCGAAGGTACACCCCATTATAATACGACAAGAATATTATTACTCGAACAATTGATTGTTAATATTATTATTAATATTATACTGTGTATATACTTTTGCTTTATTATTACTTAATTTTATTCACTTCAACATATGACTAAAAAAGCTTTGCTCAATGTAAATGTTTGTGCACAGACAAACTTTATCTCAACTTCTTCACACGCTCATATCCAATCAAATGTTCTTCGAAAGATCTCTAACCCGCAGATGAAGCGTAATATTATCGTCTGTCAGCTCATCTATGACAGTGGACAATGTTTCCACCCGCTCTTCGAGTTTCCGAACGTTCTGCAATATAAGAAAACAAGCCAATGAGCGCTGCCGATAACAAGAGTGTGGTTGTCAAAGCAGCAAGAAAACAAAACTACTGACGGTTGAAACGTACCGATTCTCGAGCATCATAACTAAGCACGCCAGAGCCTCCCAAGATCATGAGAAGACTATCGAATGCTCCCTGTCGGAGCTGAGAAGAGAACAGCGGGAAGTGTGTGTGCAAGAAGTGTGCGTGCAAGAAACAATTAATGAGCAAAGAGAAGGGGGTGCCGAAGGTCCGAGGATGAAGATGATGGGGGCCAAGGGAAGAGCAAATGGAAGGGGATGCTGAAAATCCAGGGAGAAAGACGATGGGGGAGAGCAAAGGAAAGGGGTGCGGAAGGTTCAGGGAAGAAGATGATGGGGGGAGCGGAGAGAGCAAAGAGAAGGGGGGGTTGAGGGTCCAAGGAGGAAGATGCTCGGGTAATGAGCAGATAGGGTGCATAGGGAAAGTGAGAGGGGTGTTGTGGGTACAATAAAGGGTTGTTGTAAGGGCAGAACAGAGAATGTTTTAGGGGTAACAATGTTACAATAAAAGACTTACATGATCCTCAAATCGATAACGATCTTCTGTACTCCCGTCCTTTACTGTTATTGAAAACGTGCGCTGCCCAAGATGAAGTAGAGAGATGTCTGAAATCCGAATGCTGCCAATGTTGTCTCGAACAGCATCAATCGGAACTGACGGATCCTCTTCAAGAATAAAAATCTGACAAGAGGAATGTTGTCAGTACAAAGTGTACGCATAATGAAGATGCATATATTGAGGCACTCACATATTTCTTGTTAATAGCCAGCACAAGACCCATGGCCACTGAAATCATCTCAGTGGACTGAGCCACAAGATTGACACGGAAGATTGTGACTAGGCTCCACAACAAGTCCTTCACTTCCTCCAAGAATTGTGTTTTTGCATCTTCAGCCAAGAATACATCCTGCGTTTTTCGTGCATACATGTATATGGTTAAGCTCTGAAAGGAAGGGAAGACAAAGAGAAGAAATCATGGTACTTACTGTGCATTCGTATTGGATAATCGGATCTTCGCTCCACTTCCTGGTGTTTCGATGAATTGATGGCACAAAGTTGATCACTTCCCTCAAACATTCCTCAACACTTGGCATCATCACACCAAAGTGCGCAAGAAGTTGCAAACCAGCCAATTTCCGAATCAATTCGACCGGAACATACTCTCCAGATTTGAGGTACTGGCGTTGAGCCTGCAAAAAAGGAATAACCAAGGAAGAGTTATTACAGGTGCATGATGTTGATCCATAAGCAAAAAAGAAGTAACAGCAAAAGACCTACCTGCAAATATGCGTACTCGATGAAGCTTTTGCCGTAGATTTTTTCACCCTTGGGAAACTCTTTTTTGCTGAACACAATTATGAAAGAATTTCCAGGCGCCTTCTTCGCTCGAAATTACTGACTTTGCACAAGGTCCGCAACATACCGCCAGTTGCTTATCCAACTGTACTGCGGCGCATCCACATTTCCCTCCATTTCACAGAAGCCAAACGTTGCATGATTCTGTAGATCTATACGTTCCGCCACAGCCTGTTTGGTGTTAGGTAATAAGGAAGGGCAACGAACATAGAAAAGGGGCAAATGAAGTATAAAAAATCAAGTAGATGTATAAAACAACATGAAGTTATGGTCGTTGTCTCCTTGGAACGTAGTGATGAAGCTTGTTACATATGACAAATTAAGCTTGTTCAACTTACAGATCTTAGATCATCAAACGTCGAGTAGAAATGGTAGCGTAGGGATTGTTGAGTTCCATCGAGGAGGTGAACCGTCACATTCTGTGGATCCTCCGAAACTGACTTTTTAACTTCGGCTGCTGAAGGTAAAAAATCTCGGCCGCCGCACATATCCACTCTCATCAACACTTCCCACACCGTGCGCGAATCTTTCTTCAACTTATCGTTGCTCGTGGAATGGAATATTTCTTGGAGAATTTGTCTTATGGGGGAAAAATCCGAAGGAGAAGCGGTGAGACAAAAGGATAGCAGCATGCATCCTTTCAGCATGTGCTCATCACCTTCGAAAGATCGAATCATTCTTAACACCAAATCATATGGATCCGGCAAGCATCGTTCCCTCATCATCTTCAAGATCGAAGATAATGCCTGTGCTCGCACTTCAACGTCATTCTCCTTGAACCATGCTTGCACATATGTCTCAAACTGAGCACGGACATCCAAAACCTGCCAAAGGTAATGATTAGATGGTGATTGCAAGAGATGAAAAGAGGCAATGACAAAGGAAGATCGAAAAGGTACAAACACATTTTTTACCATAAACTATGGTTGATTGAACATGACAACACATACCATTGAAGATGTCGCCATTCTTCAGCCGACAAGAAGATAGTTGTTTATGATCGCGCTGGCTAAATTCGACTTCAACGCAGGGTGCTAATGCCCTGGAGGCGCTACTCGAAAACGGGCAGGCCGCTTGCGAGTTCTAACGATTTCTTGTTCGTCACAAAACGATCCCCCTACGTCGCGGCGTCCTAAAAAAACTTTGATCGCTTAGAGAGCTCTTACATTGCCAAAGGCGGGACGAGAATGCACACGTGACGAGAATGCTGAGGATGGGTGGGCGCGTGGGCTCTCGTATCTGAGTTTCTGGATCAAGACCTCCCTTGTCTATGCTATGTGAGGTTAGACTTTTAAGTCACATTTGGTGCTTGAACTGAACAGACCTGCGTTCACGTTTCGTGAATCAGCAAGCGGGCTTTTCTTGCATGTGGGTGAGTGGCGTTGCCAACAAGTCCCTCAAGGGGCGGGTGAATCGGGCGGGTGAATCGCGCGCTGGGAGATACGAGGGTCATCCAAGTAAAGTCGCCATATGTGGTTAGTGGCGTTGCCAATACGTCCCTCAAGGGGCGGGTGAATCGGGCGGGTGAATCGCGCGCTGGGAGATACGAGGGTCATCCAAGTGGAGTCGCCAGCCAACAAGTCCCGTAAGGGGTGGGGTGAATCGGGCAGGTGAATTGGGCGGGTGAATCGGTGTGGTCAATGTCCCGTAAGGGGTGGGTGAATCGGGCGGGTGAACTGTGTTGAATTGCGTGTGAATCAGTGTGGTCAATGTCGATTGATGTGACGTGCTTACTCAGGTTCAAACCTAGTGAGTCAATGGTGACGTGGTTATGTGACGCTTGCAACCAATCAATCTAAACAAAAGACTACTGCCAGTTACGCCAGTTACGGGTGTGCCTAGGCGTAATTCCATTGGCTGCGATTCTGAATAGCGTTCGCATATGGCACACGAAACGTAGTGTCGAATTGCTCACGTTGAAATTTGGAATGCTTGGTCATTCAAAAGTACAGGACACATGATACTTGTTTGACTAACCCAAGGTTCCGTACAGTTCGCCAGCTTCGTCAACGTCGCAGCTAGCAAAACTGTGCTTACAAATTTCTCAAATGTTACACGCTGACAGTTGACGTCGGTCTTTCGGTACCATTGGTTATCCTAAACTGCATTGACTTTTTATAAGCTTATTTTGTTAGGTGCGAATTGACGAAACCTTAGCGAAATGCAAAAACCAGTTAAAAGCCAGAGAACAAGGCAAAGTTGGGTGCGCCAAACGAGCATCATCTGTAGTTCATTATCACTGCAACTGATCGAGGTGCTTATAAGCTGGGTGCAACTGGCTGGCCCCAAATTAAGGCGTGCAGACTTTCTGTCGCGCGCAGGTCAATTCGAACGCAGGGGTTGGGCGTCGTGTGGACATATATTGGCAGAGCAACACTGCCGCAGGTCCCCAGCAACAGATTGCTAACCAACTCGTAATTAAAGCCTGGTTAGTAACTAATCCGACCAGATATGGTTAGACGGAACTTGGGAGTCTGAAACTATGCAGTTTAGATCGCGGAACGTGATGGTTCCTGCATACAAAACCCCGAACGTGGTGGAACCTGCGATCAATACGAAGGCAAAATATCTGGAGTCGTGAAAAACTCATGAACCGATAAAAAAAACCCGGAGCAAATCGGGCGATGGCACAACAGCGTGTCAGCTCCGTATGCTCACGTACTGAAGCCCAAGGAGATACACGGTTGGCAGCAGCAAGTGATAGGTGCAACGCTACTGAAACTTCACCGCGGAACGAACAAAGCGGCCAGTCCAGCAACCCGACCTCGCAGCACTCCGTCGTCGCACATTTCCCCACCTGCGATTCGCACGAAAATTAGCAAAACATAATAATATAGCGAGATCGCAACTGCATTCAGAATTGAAGTCTTTTTAAAGCTGCAGTATACATTTGAAAGGTTGGGTTCAAAAACTTTTGAGATTTGAAAAGTTGCCTCAAAGCTGTGAGGCACACAATATAAACCCTAAACCCGGCTGACAAATGTATACTGCAGCTTTAAGTAGCTTCAGTAAGGCAAAATGCATAAACACTTGGCTGCCCAGCTCTATGAGCCTCGCGTACTACGAGATATCCTCATGAAATGATCTGTTGTCAAAGCGACTGCCCCAGCGACAGCTTCCCATCGCTAGGCGTGCGGAGGTTAGTCACGGTGATGTGGACATTAACTACAGGGGTGGGAGGTTGGGAGGGCAGGGTGGAAGTCGGAGGGGAGTAAATTCGTAGATATGCCTTCGCGAGTAGGTTACAATACGTAAGATCAGAAAGGACCCGAAGTGTAGGGACCGGGAGCGCAAGCAGGCTTCAGATATTGGTAGCTGATTGCAAGTTATTGGCGACGGCGAAATGTTAAAAAACGGAGCGCCTGGAAAGAGGTACATAGAGCGCGTGAGGGGGCCAGATACATCTGGAAATAGAGCGTTCAGAGGATCGAGGAGTATGACTTGGAAGGAACTGGGTGGCAGAGCATTTGTACGGCGGGGTGGGGGGTGGGTGGAGGGGGGTGAGGGTGAGGGGTTGAGAGTGGTTTGAGGCACCATGTGCTGATGTGTGAGTGGATAGATAAGGGAGGCTGGTGTACGTAGATTCTGATTTTATGGGCTGCAGTGATTGGTTCGAACAATATGAAGTGAGGTTCGCTTACGTTCGGTTGAGTGAGAGTCATTGACGTGGAGCATCTTTGTCCAGACGAAGTTCTGGGCCACACGTGGATTGGTTGGTACACCCATAATGTTCGCTTTCGAACCCAACCTGTTTGCGTCTAACAACTTCGCGTCACTTTCCTTACATGTACATTTCATGATCGATAACAACGACCCTCGTTACTAGACAAACAGGCCTCGATCTAACAACTCGTAATCCGCTGGATATCGACACATGCCAAGTGTAGTGCACGCGCGGCTCGCACGAGAGGCTTCGCAAAGACAGGACTAATATTTACTTCTTCTGGCAAAATTCGAATAGCGACATCTAACGACAAAAGAATAGTCGCACGATCCAGCGATCGCGACTCGAGCCACGGGAGTACACGGCAAGAGCACGAGTCTTGGAAATGGCAAAGGCGAGCGGGATTCGAAATGACGGCGGATGATTATTCGAATTTGGACTGCAACTGATATTCCGCGCGAGCTCCCGTCGCGCAGGCGTGGAGTGCAGTCAGGTCGAAATCGCGCAGTGCGGTTTGATCCCGCATCAGGCGGACTGGAGATGAGTGACGGGGAGGCTTTTGAAGAGAGGGCGGGTGGAAACAGAAGGATTGGGGGGAGGAATTTCCACGTTCGCTTCCCCGTTCCGCTACTCGTTCCGCTGCTCGTTCCGCTGCTGGTTCCGCTGCTCGTACCGCTGCTCGTACCGCTGCCCGTTCCGCTGCAAGTTCCGCTGCAGATTTCCGCTGCTCATTCCGCCGGTTCACGTAAGCGAAACGAAAGGGGGGAGGGGAGCAGAGTAGTGAAGGGCGGAAGGGGATCGGAGGTGATTGGGTAGCGTGGAGAGAATTGGGGACAACGAGGACTCCTCGTGGGAATGGCAGCTCATCGTGGGATTCAAGGGCCTCGAAGGCCATCCGAGGATGCAGCAGGCAACTCAAGCATCGCTTTTCAGGAATGTGCAGAGCAGGAGAGCGACGAGGAGGAGGAGGAGGTGTGACGTGTTCATGTTGGCACGGGTGGAGGCGGTGCGAGCGACTGCTCTGCTTTAAGTGATTAGTGACATTGCATGCCCATGCATGCAGGGCCACTTCCGCCTGCATGCAAGCTCTCATTCGCTCATGGTCTCCATGTGTGTACATGATGGCGGCGGTGCGGCTGCTCAGTTCCAGGTGAGTGGCATCCCATTCCCCCTGCGTGCCATGCCATTGGCCCTGCATGATGCTTTTTCCAATGCATTCAATGCTATCCCCACCTTCCTTTGCACGCCAGCGTGACCTTTACATGCAACATTTTTTCCTCCCATCCTGTAATTTTGAAGCTGGCAAGCTGCCATGACCTTTACACTTGTTCCCTTGTCTGGGCGGCTCTGTTTGGGCGGCTCTGTGCGGGTGGGGCAGGCAGTGGTCGGAGGCGCAGCTGCGGCAGAAGCTGGCAGCCAACTTGACCCAGCCAGAGCGGGCCCGGGGTCTGGCCAGGAGAGCGGGAACAGGGCAGCCACGTGGCAGCATGCCACAGGAGGACCTGTGAGTCTCAGCACCGCCAGGATGGACTGAGCGGAAGCATCTGAGAACAAGGAGGACCCTGGGGAAGGTCAAACAACGTACCGTCCAAGCTGGAAAGGACAGGTGGACGAGAGACGAAGGCGTGGATCAGCGACAAAGCCAGGGTGACAGCGTGACAGCGAAATGCGGTAAGTAGGATCCGCCAGGAGGAGCGCTGTGATTGGGAAAGCGCTGCTTGATTCTCTGAACTGGACAAGAGTGATGCTGTGATGCCACCATATTTGCTGCACCAGCGGCAAGATTTATCTGCACTCCCATAGGTCTCATAAGAGCTGATGGGCTACAGCGCAAGCAGGGTTGAGAGGGTCGAAGTCACAGGAGGCGCTCCATTCATGTATAACGTACAAGTAAAATTTCAGCAAAAGTAGCTTCCAAAATTCTACATCAACGTAAAACAGCAATAAATATTGTAGGAGCCTACATATCACCTTCATCACGGGCGAACACCGTGCAACTGTCGAACCCTCGTTAGTACGCCACCGGGTCTCCCGCTCGTTAGTAGGCGAACCCTTCTAAATAGTCAAACGCGTTTTTTCCCCAGAGGTGCTGTGCGCCGTGCGCAGTGTGGTAAGTCATTTGGCCGGAAGAGTCAATGGGGGGGGGGGGCGTGCGGCAAGTCTCAGACTTCAAGTGAATTTCTTTCTCGGTCCGTTTCCTCTGATGCTTCTGACGCACCCTTCTGTGTGATTGCTCCTGTCTTGTGTGCGCTTCGCTGCGAGGGTCAACACCGCAGGATCGACGGGAGGACGGGAGAAGGGCGGAGAATAGTCGGGTGAGTGAAGGGCGGAAGGAGGATGGCAGAGGGGGAAACGGCAGTGGCATGGGTGCTCAGCGTCACTCAGAGGGGAGTACAGGTACTCGTATGGGTAATCGTATCTTCTTCCATGCATACATGAATTCGGCATGTGCACTCCCATGAGCACACCCGCACACATGCGTTCATGCATGCACACATGGTTACATGCGCTTCGCTGCTGCGAGGACCAACACCTCCGGAGCAGCGGCAGGACAGGAGAAGGGCGGAAGGAGGATGGCGGAGGGGCGAACGGCAGTGGCAGGGGTGCTCAGCATCACTCAGAGGGGAGTACAGGCACTCGTATGGGTGAGCGTATCTTCTTCCATGCATACATGCATGCGAGCATGTGTATCCCCAGGACCACATCCGCACACATGCGTTCATGCATGCATGCACAGATGCGTGCATGCACACACATACATGCGTATCCCCTCAGCTCAGGTGTCCCCTCAGGTAACAGTTCAGGTATCCTCTCAGGTACGCCCTCAGGTAACCCCTGAGGTAACAGTTCAGGTACCCTCTCAGGTGCGCCCTCAGGAAACCCCTCAGGAATGATTTGGGCTAAAAGCATATCATTTCGTTTGCCCTTCCCTCGTGCATTTCATTTTTGCCATCGTATATGCCCTTAAAATCTTCTACTTCCGTGCTTTCCGCCATTGCTCTTGCCTTGCTTAAGATTCCGAGAACGTTACCCTCTCAACATAACCTCTTCGCTCCCCTTTTGTCCCTTTCTCCTTCCCATCACGCAACAGGCATGGTCGTAGTAACAGCATCAGCCTGCATATAGTACCACTACAGGGAAGGAGGGGAGGAGGCAAGGAGAAGGAGGAAAGAAGGAAGCTGGGAAGTAGGGACTGATGGAAAGGGAGAAACTGGTAAGGATAGAAGGGAGAATGAAATGTTTGCTTAATAACGAACAGGGTAAGTGTTATTTCCCATCCTAGCCATGTTGTGCCATGTCCTTTTTGCTGGTTACCCTCTGTTTCCAGGTTACTCCTTCCCACACCCAGTGCCCCTCTCTGCTGCTCTCTGCTACCCTATGTTACTCCCTGCTTCTCCCTGCAAATCTATGCTGATCGCTGGTATTCTGAGTCATGTTCCTGCTTAATATCAGCTGGGTTTTCCTTGTTCCTCTGCTCTCTCCCGCCCGTTGTTTCCTACCCAGCTTCAGCCTTCCCCACTTCTAGTATAATCCCTCTTTGTAGCACTACGCCACTGACGTCCAGTCCTCGCCACTGACGTCCAGTCCTTACCACTGACGTCCCATACTCCCTGCGTCCCCTTCTACTTTTCACAGGCCATGGAGAGAAGCAACCGCATCAGCAATACCATAGCAGCAGTAGCACTAGTAGCATGTATGATCTGTGCACGAAGTAGCACCCATTTGTGCACACACTTATGCAATCACATCACATGCATGTGTACTTGTTGAACGCAGCTATCAAATTAAAGATTTGTAGTACAAGTATACTAGCGTTACAAAATCCATCCAGTGCAGACGCTGATCCTGACAAAATCAGACAGCAAGGATCAAATGATAAGATCTTGCTATTTTCCCTACTCAGATTTTCCAGCTCTCTAGAACTGATTTTCCTCCATTTGAAAGCTTGCCAAACAGCTCTTCGTTTATCAGCTCCACTTGCCTCCAGCGCTTGCCAGCCTGTCACACCATGCCACATTATGAGACACCACCATGCAATGCCACATCATGACACACCATGCCATACCACACCATCCATGCCACATCATCACATGCCGAGGCCATGGCACCAAACAATAGGGGATGCCACTCCATCCCATGCCACAGCACGACATGCCAAACCGTTTGATCCCATGCTAACATGGCACAGACAAAACAATGGAATGGCGTTTCCCACTCTGCAATGCCATACCATGACATGCCACAGCATGCCCTCCTGAGACCTGCAAATACATCAAACACCATCGTACAGAGATATCACACAGCAGCATGGCACACAGCATCATGCCACACACAACATGCCACACAGTACACCCAAGGGGTTTCTGCCATTTTTCCCCTCAATCACCCACCCAAAGGGTTCCAGCCCCATTCCCTCAATCACCCACCCAAGGAGGAGCCCCCAAAGTCAAAAGCTACTCCCTCAGAGTCCAAGTTAGCAAACCTTCCCAACCACAGTCCAAACGTGCCCGCCCAAAGTCTTACGACCCAGCCGGGCCTTCAACAGACCCATACGACTCACCATCCTAGTGGCAAGCTCGGGCCTGTTATGCTGCCATTGCAGTTGCAGGCACTCAGCTGGTGCTGCTGCAAACTCGTGCTTCAGCGGATGGTGGGCTGCTGCTGCTCTCTAAATGTACGACACTTGCGGCACGTTGCAGCATGTCTGTGGAAGGACATTGTGACACTCACAAGCTGGAAAGACGCAACGCAGAACACAGGGAAAGGATGCAATGAAGAAAACGAGGCGACATGATGCAACGCAGAAAACGAGGCGAAAGGATGCAGCGCAGAAAACGAGGCGAAAGGATGCAACGCAGAAAACGAGGCGAAAGGATGCAACGCAAGGAGGCGAAAGGATGCAATGCTGAAAAAGAGGCGAAAGGATGCACAGAAAAAAGCAGACAGCACATGCAGTATTGAGGGGGCAGTAGGGGTTAGGACTACACAGTGGAAGGTTATACAAGCAGGCGGAAGGGGGGGGAAAGTGGGTAGATAAACCTGGAAACACGGTTACATAACAAGGCAATGAATACAGGTGCAGCAGAAGGATGGTGGATGGTGAGTGCGTCACCACGTGTGGCCGGCTGATCCGTTCTGTCGCCTTCGTTAGGAACGCCCACACGCTCACGCACACACACTCCACATGCCAGCTCCCCTCTCCTTTCGCCCTGTGACAAGCGAAGGGGATGGGGAGAGATGTAAGCACGGTAAGACGATGCAACAAGCTGGATTTGGTGATGACCTCTCGCCCATATCTCCCCATCAATAATAGCAGCAACAGAAAGAATCAAACAACGTATCGGCAGCAGCGGAAAGCACGGTCCAACTGAGCAGCAAAAACAAAAAGCAACTCACCGGCAGCAGCAAGAAGCACAGTGCAACTCAGCAGCAATTGGAAAGCAGAGTGCGACTCATTGACCCATCATGACCTAGATTATGGGTTGATGTACATGTGAGGCATGATTTTGCTTAACTGTAGAGTCTAAAGATTATGCGACATTTGGATTTTGCGAGGTCGATAGGGAGTGTGGTTACACCACGCTATATCTGAATCAGCCATTGGCGATTCGTGGAGGACGTTGTGCAGTGGCAAGCATCCCTTGCTAGAAAAACACTCGAACAAACACATTTCGGGTGCTGCTCTTTCTCGAGATGTTTGCCACTACACATCATCCCCACGAAGCGCCAGTGGCTGATTCAAATATAACGTGGCGCGACTGCATTCCTTTCGACCTCACAAAATGCAAACGTCGCACGAGCTTTAGATCTAACAGTTTAGCGAAATCATGTTTCACGTGTAAATCAAACTACTTATCCAAGTAACACATAAAAGCAGCCTGAGCTGAAATACATAAGAGTGTGATAATGACGTACCGGTAGTAAGGGGCGCTCAGTTGGGCCGCATTACCCCTCCAAAGAGGTCGGGGGGGGCGAGTCTCCTATCCTGGGAGATGTGACATGCGGTCGATGAGACCGAAGTTCCTGTTTCGATAGACTACAGAAAGATGAGACATTCAGACTAAAGAGAGGTGTTGCATGCGGTCGATGAACCGAAGCTGTCGAATGAACCGAAGCTCCATGAGTTATATGGTGGCCTCAACCTATGCTCCCTGCGGTTGCATCATACGGTTTGTTGAACCTATTTTCGTGGCGGTTGCGTCATACTGTCGGTGGAACTTACCCTTGCGGTTGCGGCTAGTCTCGGTTGAACCTCCTCGCGGTTGCGTCATAGTCGGTTGAAGCTATGCTCCTTCCTTGCGGTTGTTTGCGACAGAGTCAGAGTCATGGACCCCCTTGGAAGTTACGAAGGGCTGACCTGTCATGTCCAACAGGCTGCCTAGGAGTTCGCGAAGCTGTGAGATTTGCGAGTGTCGCACATCGGCCAATTTGCGCCAATGCAGCTCGTCTATATGCGCCAATGTGTTCCCGTTTGTGGCACACGAAGCTCAAACATTTTGACGATCGTTACAACGTCGACGGGAAATTGAGTTGATTCCGTGAGTCTATGCAAGGGCTTGAGCTCTCAACCCATTAGGATCAAACTATGACCTTGCTACGCCCGAGGCTACGACCGAGTTTTTCCGCACGCCCGAGGCTACGACCTTGCTGGATCCTTGGTTTGCGAGAGCAGTGGAGCTGCTGCCACAGTCGGTCAGGCAGGAGATGCCACCCCTAGCCTTATGCACCGCTGACCCCCCTGTGCTGCTTTTCCCCACACAACACCGTCGCCTAGCGGTTGAGAGTCTGCAGACTCTTCGGGGTATGGCCCACGACGACGCCACCATGGCCCGTTTGACATCCCTTCAGGGCCCGGGGGCAGGGGCGTGGGTCTCCGCCGTCCCTTCGCACGAAGAGGCTACCTTCACCGCAGCCGAGTGGAGCATCTGTGCGTCCATGCGCCTAGGCCTCCCCATACAGCAGCTGATAGTCGCCGGCAAGTGCGCGTGTGGGTTTGAGTTTGCTGATCCCTCTGACCCGCATCATGCCCTTCGCTGCAAGTACCAGTACGCACCTTCTCGTGTTCACGACGCGGTTAAGTTTGTGGTGGCGAAGATAGCTAAAGGGGCGGGTGGGGTCGTGACCATGGAAGACGACACGTTGCTGCCAGGGAAGAGGGTGGATGTGGCGGTGCGGAGACTGAGGGAGGGGGAGGAGCATGCGCTGGAGGTTAGTGTGGTGGACCCTATCTCGTTGTCCGCGCAGCACCATGGACAGATTGGTCGCAAGGTGGGTTTTGCCGCTAGAGAGAGGGAAAAGCGGAAGGCGGCGGACTACAAATTGCTTCTGCAGCGACATAGGGGAGTGCAGTTTACACCTCTCATTGCTGAGACATGGGGTTGCCTGGGGGGGAGTTTTGGGCGGTGGCTTAAGAAACAGGGCGACGCGCAGATTGAGGTAGCGAAGACGAAAGGGGCGGCGAGAGCTACGGGGAAAGGTTTCTCGGCTTACTTGCTTGGATCACTTAAAGCGGCCATAGGTGTGGCTTTGCAGCGGGCTCAGGCGCGTGTGATCTTGTTGCGCGCGGCGTCGATGATGAGAGGCCCAGAGGCTGTTTCGGTGGAGCGGGCGGATTTTGAGGAGGAGATGGGATGGGATGCTCCGTGGGCGGATGCGCCCTATTTGGTGGACATGCGGGTTTAGAGGGTGGGTTTAGGTGAGGGGGGTGGGGGGTTTGGTTAGATGGGGCGTATTGTTGGGGTGTCTCGTTGGGGTGTCTCGTTGGGGTGTCTCGTTGGGGGTATCTCGTTGGGGTGTCTTTTGGGGTTCCTTATGTGCTGTTCTACTGGGGTGTTCTTGAGGCTGCGTTTTCCGTTTTTCTTTCATTTAAAACTGAAAAAGATGTAACTGACAATACCGTATAAGATGCATTATCAATGAAAAAAAAAAAATCAAACTATATTTATATTGTCTCCCACCGGACCAGATATAATCTCCCCTGGGCAGGCCCCTAGATTGGTTTTGGGGTAGGCTGGAAAATCAGAGTTCACTCACAGATTTACGCTGAAAATCAGCCAAAAATGCCATATTTCCTTTAAAACCCACTAGAAAATCACCAAGTTTTTTGGGGAAAAGGCTGACAAATCAGCCTTGGAGTCTATGTACAAAACAAACACGCCCCTCCAAAGAAGACACAAAACAGTGTCCTGACGTGACTAAGCTCATTAGCCATGACTCGTGCACATCAGGGGAACTCCACTTCAAATCTCCACAAGTTCTTTCTGCGTGTGTGAGCCCATGGTGCGAACAATGCGGTAGGATGTCCTTCTATTACCCCGACAGGACATTTCCCTAACCTTGAAGGTACGACGTACGACAAAATCGGAGACCTGTCTAGTTTAATCATACCGTCCTAAGAAGTTCATTGTCATCGTTCAGGGGCATGTGGAATGATCTCGAAGCATCCGTCACGCTGGCACAGTGTGATCGTAGCAAGCTCGTGCAGCTGGCGATTCCTAGATACTAGGAAAGGAAGCTCCTCCCTGGTTCTCGTCTCGTGAAATCGGCACGCAGGCGTGAGCTGGACAGTTCTGTACGACAGAGCACGCGCCGTTCTTGAAAGAATTTTATCGCATGCGACATCTGACGGTACAGCAAGAGTCGCCCGATCCAGCGATCGCGACACGAGCCACGACTGTCCACGGCAAGAGCGAGCGACTTGGGAATGGCAACAGCAGCAGCGCCGGTGGCAGATGCAGGCGGGATTCAAATCGACGGTGGGGGATGAGGAGAACTTGGAGCACGGAATCGCGACCGTCATTCCTCGCGGGCTCTCGTCGCGCAAGGAGGGAGTGTGGTCGGGTCGAAGGCGAACAGAGCGATTTGATCCCGCATCAGGCGGACTGGAGATGAGTGACGGGGGCATTTGGAGGTGATAGTAACGATTGTGAGAGAAGGAACGGGCGTGCAGACGACGAATCTGGCGCGGGAAGTGAGGGAGAGTGGGGACAGAAGGAACAGAGAGTAAATGCTCCCCGTTCGCCTCCTCGTTCCGCTGCACATTCCGCCATCTCACAGGAGCGAAATGAAAGGGGAGAGGGGAGCAGAGGAGTCAAGGGCGGAGGGGGATCGGAGGTGATTGGGCAGAGAGGGAGGGAATGGGGACAGCGAGGAGGGGGACTGCAGCAGCGCGAGGGTGCAGCTGCGCAGCGCGGAATCCAAGGGCCAGGAAGGCCTAAGGAGGATGCAGTGGGTGACTCAAGTGTCACCTTCCGGGAAGGTGCAGAGCAGGAGAGCGAGGAGGAGGAGGAGAAGGAGGTGTTCAAGAGTGGACGCTCAGCTTCAAGTGAGTGACTGCCCCCACACACAGTGCCACTTCCTCCTTCCCTTATGCTACCACTCCATCGTAGTCTCTACAGGTGTAGAAGATGGCACGGGTGGAGGTGGTGCGACTGCTGAGCTTTAAGTGAGTGGCTTTCCATTTCCTCTGCATAAAATGCCATTGCCCCTGCAGGAATTTTCATGCATGCGATGCCGTTCCACCGTCCTTCATCCCACGTTGCCCTTACATGCAACCATCCCATCCCATACTTTCCGACCTGGCATGGTCCCATACACTGGGATTTTAGGCTGCTCCCCCGCCCTGGGACCTCATGGTGAGTCACATTTGATTCAGGCGCTTCAAACAACAATGCCGTGGAACCTCATGGCGGTCATATGTGCTCTAGGCGTCTTCAGTTCCTCATCGTGTTTGTGAAGCCCTTTGCTTCATGGCCTGATGTGCCATCCGCTCCCCTGCTCTGGACTCATGGTCGGTCCCCTGTGCTGTGTCCACCACCCACCCACCACCTGCCATCCCTCTCTGCTCCTCCCCGCCCATCCCCGTCAGAGCGAGGAGCTGGTGAGGATGGAGGCGGCGTACAGTGAGTGTGCGCTCTTTACCCAACCCTACCCTGTACCCACCCCCACCGCCCCTGCACTCCCTCCCCACGCCACTCCTGTACCCCCACCGCCCCTGCACTCCCTCCCCACGCCACTCCTGTACCCCCACCGCCCCTGCACTCCCTCCCCACGCCACTCCTGTACCCCCACCGCCCCTGCACTCCCTCCCCACGCCACTCCTGTACCCCCACCGCCCCTGCACTCCCTCCCCACGCCACTCCTGTACCCCCACCGCCCCTGCACTCCCTCCCCACGCCACTCCTGTACCCCCACCGCCCCTGCACTCCCTCCCCACGCCACTCCTGTACCCCCACCGCCCCTGTGTACCCCCACCAACAATGCAACCCACCCTTACCCTCCCCCTCAGAGCGAGGAGCTGGTGAGCGTGGAGGCGTACAGTGAGTGGGCGCTCACAGGATCTACCAGGCTTGAGTGCCCTGTGGAGATTGTGAAATGCTAATTTCCTCACGAACCCACCAGCCACACCCACCACTTGCGGCCTGCCACCCCCATCCATACGCTCCCCCTTTCAGAGCGAGGAGCTGGTGAGCATGGAAGCATACAGCGAGTGGGCGCTATTTGCCCTGCTCACCTGCCCTGTGGTCATGATGACATTCTCCGTACCCACTCACCCCCACCACCCCACCATCTGCACCCCCACCCCTTTCATTTCATTAAAGCAAGGAGTTGGTGAGCATGGAAGCATGCAGTGAGTGGGCGCTATTCGCCCTGCTCACATGCCCTGTGGAGATGGTCAAAGGCACGCGCGATGCTGCTGCTCTAATCAAGGTGAGATGCGACGAGATGAAATGAGCTGAGATGAGATGCAACGAGTGTGTGCTGTGCCGCGCATGCCGACGAGCAACAGTGGGTGTTGGGGGCACAGATAGGGAAGAGATGATCTCTCACCTCCCTTTTACTAGTTCATTCCCTTGCCCCGTTTTCGACTGCAGACCCTGCTTCGCTCGCGCGCCATACTCCCTCTCTTTAGAACGAGGTGCTGTGTGTGCATGCAGAGGCGCAGCAGTTGCGGGGGGGGGGGGGGGCGCAGACGGGGAAGGGGGAAAAGCAAGCGCAATCACCTTCTCCTCTGTATACCTTTCTTCTCCTGTCCCTCCCCCCATCCGTTAGAGACCCTTCTCCACACGAGGGCTATCGTACCTCTGTTCGGAGTCGAGGTGCTGTGGTTGCATGCAGAGGTGCAGCAGTGGGCGGTGGGGCGCATGGGGGAGGGGGAGAAGCCGGACAAGGCAGCAGCGAGGCACAGAGCACAGGGAGCAGAGGAGGAGTATCAGCGCCAACGATTGGTTGGGTGAGGTGAGTTGTGCCAACTTGTGATAAGTACGGTTTACCAATTGGGTCTGCATACGATGTAACTGCAATGTATGCATGTACACTGCATCCCTTCCTCCTAATTTTCGGCCCCCTCCTTAGCACTCACTTAGCGTTGCTGTCTGATGGCCCAGCCCGTCCGTGTTTGTTTCTTCTCTCCCTCTCTCACCCGTCCCCCTTGACTACCAGCGACCTAGTCAGTGGCACTGGCATGCACACATGATTGCAGCGAATGGCACCCTACCTTCCTACACTACACTTCCCCCGACCAAAAAAGGCCTGGTAGATTCTGTGTGATGGCGCCAACCTCCCTGTGCTTCCTCCCTCGTTCCCCTGACCAACAGGGACCTAGTCAGTGGCACAGGTATGCACGCGTGTCTGCAACGAATGGCAGACGCGCACAGGAGGAGGCGCTTTCTGCTGGGCCACGAGGGCAGGCGCCTGCTGCTGAGGCTGGCGGACGAGCCCTTGCTGCTGCCGCCCATGCTGCAACTGGTGCTGGCCGTGCTCGCCCTGCTGCGAGCTGAGGTGCACTGGGCCATCCTCCACACCTCCTGCCTCGCCCAGTCTGCTCCTGTCACGGTAAGCCAGAAGCTATTTTGCACTTTCTGGTGTTTCCTGCTGCTCTCTCTACTGCTGTCTGCTCGTCCTGCCGCGAGCTGAGGTGCACTGAGCCATCCTGCTGACGACCGCCATGTTCCCTGCCACACCCTGCCTCCCTCCCTGCAGAGACCAGAAGCAGACTCGGTGGTATGCTTATCGACACCATGCTCCACCATGTGCCTCGTATTTGCCGGCTCTGTGTGGGCGGCTCCGTGTAGGCGCACTGTCTTGGCGCCTCTGTCTGGGCGCCTCTGTCTGGGCGCCTCTGGCTGGGCAGCTCTGGGTGGGTCTGTGTGGGCGCCTCTTTGTGCGCGGCTCTGTCCTGCTGGGGCAGGCAGTGGTCGGAGGCGCAACTGCGGCAGAAGCTGACAGCCAGCCTGACCCAGCCAGAGCGGGCCCAGGGTTTGGCCAGGAGAGCGGGAACAAGGCTGCCACATGGCAGCATGCCAGTGGAGCATGCGGATGCTGCCGTTGGTGCTGCCATCAACTACATGAAGCTGCTGTTAGTCTCACCATTGCCAGGCTACACTGTTGTCTCGTCATTGTGCCACACTTTTCGTAAGGTCTCCATGCCACACTATGTGTGATTTACTAGGTGGCACAGGGAAGCATCACATGGTGGCTTGGTGCATAGCATGTCATGGCAGGCGTTTAAAATTTTCATTATTTATTGCAATCCACATGATAGTAAAATTTTAAATTTACTATACCATAGTAGCATTTTATGAACCAAAACTGTTTTATGACGTTTACTTTATTTCTTGTACAAGTGTGAGTACCATCAGATGTGTGTATGAGCGTGGCGTCAAAAGAAGTCGCTAGTTTTTTCGTCAAGCTTGACGGTTCGAACGACGGTTCGCGTCAGAAGTCGCTGGTTTTTCGTCAAGCTCTATGCAACGTCGTACGTGTCGCTGTCGTGCGACGCCACCTGCGGCTCTCCGAAAACACGACGCCACCTGGGCGGTGTTCTGTTGCCCATCGATGGTTGGGCAGACAGCACAGCACCGCATCAAGCTGTGCGACAGGAGGCTCGGGGCGCATCAATTTGGTGCAGTGCGGAGCGGAGGGGTCCGCACCAAGTGGTGCGGCAACAGAACAGGGTCCAGCCAACTTCCTCGCTGGGGCTTGCATGCAATCAGGGTCATTGAGTTAGCAGTTTGAAGCAGTTTGTGCGAAATGTAACCACCACATCTGCGAGCTCTGGGAGTTGATTCGCGAGGTGTCTGAACAAATTGCTGGTCTCCTCGAAGAGCTCGCGAAGCGGTTTGTAGCTACTTCGTCAACAATTGGGGTTTTCAACTCATTCAGCCACGCCCTGTCTGAAACTCCCTCTCAATCGTGGGCAACAACACCCAACAAGGGTCTGCTAGCTTTGCCCAGGCTAACTCTGCATGGCCGCCACGTCTCATTTCTCGTAAAATGCGTAAGCCCCGTGACAGCGTGATGGGTGCGCTGGCGACAGAACCCCGCTGGGGAAACCACAGACGTTTTTCTGTTAGAGGGAAAGGGACTTCAGAACCTAACGAAGAGCTTGGAGAGAAAGCTTTCTTGATCCGCGCTTGGCCTACTCTATTTTCTTGATCCGCGACTTTTGGGATACAACTCTCGATCCGCGACTCCGCGGTAAGCTTTCTGTCTTGTCCTATTTTATCCCGGATCTGCCCCCCTCCCATATTTTCGGTTCCTCTCCATCTCCCTCATCCGTCCTGCTAAGCTCTTTCCCCATCTTTCCTGCACTCCCCCTCCCCCTCCCTGTCCTCCCGCGCTGCAGCCGTCTCTGCACTTTTCGTGTTATGGATCAAAGCGATAAGGGGAAGAGAATCCTTGAAGAGTCTTCAGGCAAAGTACTTAACGAAACGGAGGTGATGAGGAGGATGATGATGATGCCGAGAAAGGATCTCGAACCTTTGATCCTGAACTGGTAAGTTGTAACCGATCATTTCATGTCCGCATCCTATTCTTTCTAGGTGCGACATCACCGGGTTCGCAGGACTATGCATATCTCACTTATACATGTGGCAATCGTGCATCTCGCACTGTTTCGTCGTGAATGTGAAATTCAGAATTGCATTTTCTCACTCATGTCTGAATGTAACCACAGGGCTATGAAGGATGCGAGTTTGTGGGAGGCATTGCTGGCCGAAGCCGACAAAAAAATTGCCAATCGCAAGCTCGTCTTGCTCAATTTGCCTCCAGAGATTTCATCCGCAATGTTGCTCGAAGTAAGTGGGGATGTCTTGGTGGTGCCGTTTCGAGCTACAAACCATTTATACTAAGGTTAAATCGCTGCGCTTTTTGGTAAGCTCGGTTGTGAGCTCGTCGTTCTGAAAATTTGTAAAACTGGGAGAACACATGTTGGAACGCCTAATTTGTGTTCACATTTGTTTCGTTTGCAGAAGTTTTCTGAGTACGGAGAAATAGAGGAGTGCTCGGTCAACATGAATGAAGCAGGCGGTCGGCCCATGGTTTGCGGGCTTATTATTTTCAAGTCAACCACGTCTGTCTGCATGGCTCTTCACGAGCCACGGAAGATAATTGGTGTGAGTGGCGTAGAAAGGTCATGCAGCCAATCATTTTGTTATCGATGTTTGTAATCTCGAGTTTCTAACTTCATGTTGAGGCCACGCTGCCGTGTGTAAACAATGGCGTGCGTATCGTTCGATAGCATCATCCATAGTCCCTGGTTCTTCGAAATCAAAAATGTCTTTGTTTCTTCTCTCTCCATGCCCTCCATGTGCTCCTCTCGAATCAGGGCTATGCTTTCAGGTGTGTTCGTGATCCATCGGGTTCCGTTACGGCCTTGTGTGACGTTATTGGTGCTATTCCTGGTGGAAGTGGTTAATGCTCTCGAGAAAGCCGTCCAAGTGGTTAAGCACTAAACAATTGTAGTTTGCCATTTACCATGATGGTTTTCATTCTGCCTTGTTTGTGCCAAAGAATCTGGTAGCAAACACGTTTCAGTGCCTCTTTTGGTGATTCGTTTTCCATCTTAATGCATTGTTTGAAATACACAGTTCCTGGCATTCATGACATTAACATTGCAAATCGTTATACCCAGTGACACGATCGGGTATGTTGGCCATAGAAGGCACCGAACATGAGAGGAATCACAGAAGGCAAACTTTTGTAGTGTGTACGTTATTAGAGAACTTCTCGTGATTCCGCGCACCGAAGGTTTTTCTAGTAGACTCGACGGATCTGAGAGTTAGTTTGTTAGTCTCTATCGACGACGGTGACGACGGAGGCTCTTCAAACGGAAAACGGCTTGGTCCTCGCGGCGCGCATTCGTTGAGGTTCGTTGACCGTACAAAGTGGCAGACATGACCTGCAACAAGATCATACTTTTCGAAAGAATCCGCTGAATCACAGATTCGACTACCGTAATTTATCGTCCTAGTGCCTTTACCGTGCTGATTCGCTCCTCTTGTCCTCCTCGTCCCGTCTCGTCTCTCCCTTCCTTCTGTCGCATCGTCGCAGCATCAAGCCATTCCTCCATCACCCGGCCCCCGCAGCTCTTCCTCTCCACCGCATCCGCACGCCCACCGCGTCGCCAGCGCACGCGCAACCCCAATGGGCAACACGGCGGAGCAGCAGGCGGCGTTCGCGGCGTTCGACTTCGCGGGAAGCGCGGCGTGGCGGGACTATTTCAACAACCTCACCATCCCGCCGGATCGAGCCAACGACCCCGCCGTCCTCCGCCGCTACCGGCAAAAGTTCTTCCGCCAGTGCGTAGATCCCGACTTCCAAGTCGACCCCCTGCAGCCCGCCGCTTCCCCCGCCTCCGCCACCCCCCCCGCCTCGTCCGCCTATGCCGCGCCTTCGTCCGCCTCCACTGCGCCCCGACCCACAGCCGCGGGCCGAGCCTCGGCAGCAGGGACAGGGGACAGTGGGGCCACGGGGAGAACTGGCAGCAGCAGAACCGGCGGTAACACCGGCGGTAACACGGGCGGTAACGCCGGTGGTAACGCGCGCATGGGTCTGCAGACATACACCTTCGTGGCGCACGCGTGGGTGGTAACCATGGCGCTGGTCGCGCTCTTCCCGCTGTGCCCGCGCGCGCTGCTCGTGCGCGCCTTCCGCCTCGCCCTGTTCGGCGGGCTCGTCGCGTCCGCCCTCTCCATCCTGCAGCGCCACGGCCGCCCCGCCGCGCTCTCCCTCCCCGCGCTCAAATCCTGGCTGCAAACCCTCCTAACCGGACCCCACCTCCTCACACTCATGCACTGCTCCGTCTTCCTCCCATCCCCGCACCCCATCGCGCTTGTCCTCCTGCCCCTCGCCGCGCGCTCCCTCCTCCCACTCACCACGCACCTCCAGCAGAACTTCAGCCAAGCAAGCCTCTACCGTTCCTACCTCTCAAAACCCTGCGAGTGGGTAGCAGCAAACCGACAACAAGTAGAGCTCTTCACAGCCAATACAGAAGTCATGCTGGGGCCGTTACTAGCCTTCTACCTGCTGACTCCGCAGCGCAGCTTCTTCCAGGTGTTTCTGTACTGGCAGCTGCTCAAGATGCGGTTTCACGCGCCGGCATCGGCGTGGTATCACCGGCAGATCTGGGGGCATTTGGAGGCGACTGTGCTGCCGCATGTGCAGCAGTATGTGCCTATGCTGATGACGCCCATCGGGTATGTGCAGCGATGGTTCCAGAGTATGGGCAGGGCTTGATGTGATGGGAGACGAGGGAGGGGGAGGAGTGGAGGGAAGGGGAGGGGAGGAGGAAGCATCGGCGTGGTATCACTGGCAGATCTGGGGGCATCTGGAGACGGCTGTGCTGCCGCATGTGCAGCGGTACGTGCCGGTGCTGATGACTCCCATTGGGTATGTGCAGCGATGGTTCCAATCCATGGGGAGGGCTTGATGTGATGGGAGAAGGGGGCGGGGGAGGGGAGTGGAGGAAGCATCAGTGCTGCGGCATGTGCAGCTGCACGCGCCGGCATCGGCGTGGTATCACCGGCAGATCTGGGGGCATCTGGAGACGGCTGTGCTGCCGCATTTGCAGCAGTATGTTCCGATGCTGCTGACGCCCATTGGGTATGTGCAGCGGTGGTTCCAATCCATGGGGAGGGCGTGAAGAGGGCGGGAGAAAGGGAGGAGGGAGGAGGGGAGGAGGGGAGGAGGAGGCGACGGTGCTGCGGCACGTGCAGCAGTATGTGCCGATGCTGCTGACGCCCACCGGGTATGTGCAGAGGTGGTTTCAGTCCATGGGGCGGGCTTGATGCGATGGGAGGAGGGGAAGGGGAGGAGGAGGAGAGGACGGAAGGAGAAGGGAAGGAGGTGGAAAAGAGGGGAGGAAGCGACGGTGCTGCCGCATGTGCAGCGGACATGTATGGTCTGACTCTGGTGGACGGGTTGGAAGAGAGTTGGGAGGGATTCGTTCTGCTTGGACACGAGTGCTGGTCATACAGCTGCATTGGGTGGTTGGCGAGGCATATGGCTTGCCTTGCCTGCCAGGCTTGCAGTGCTGTGGAAGTGGTTTTGCCTTGCCTAGGTGTGTCCACTCATGATGTAGCAGCAGAGGGTACCCGTGCCACAGCAATTCTGTGAGTCTTGCTAAAGCGTGTGTGTTTCATTGTTGCCTGCCTCACATGATCCTGTGGGTTTTCACCTAGTTTGGACTTGCAGCTGTTTCGATTCCATATTCTCGCACAACTGAATGTAGGAAGGGACACAATGCAATAGCCAGCAATGCAACACATCCTATTTCACTGAGGCCAGCACAGAGGCAGGGTGAGCCTGACAATATTGCATGACCAGTCAAAACTCTCTAACAGCACAGAGCAAAGCAAACCCTAGACGCCAGAACGGCATCACGCAGCAGCATTGGAATCAGCCGCTGCTTCTGCGTCACCATCAGCTGCTTCTGGGGGTGGCGGGGCCTGGTCCTCCTGCACAGTGCACCAGTGTCACATGTGCATCGCGAGGGGAGCAAGGCAGCACGAGAGCCACACGTAAGATGAGATACAGACTAGGGCAAGGGGCAGATGTATCAGCATGGTGCAAAGCATGGGGTAAGGACGAGAAGCCACGGCAGGGGTCAGGTTGGGATTTGAAATTTCTCAAAAAGCAACTACGTAACAAGCAGGGAGGCTGTGTGTGAGCCAAGGACGCCCAGCAAGGAGTCACCTTGCGGAGGGCTTACCTCGGCAAGGGGCTCCTCCACATAATCGTTATCAAATGCGTCCGATGGCACCTCGTACAGCCTGCACGGGGCATGGGAGTCGAGCGTGCGGAGAGGGAATGAGGGAGCAAAATGCGGTGAGTGAATTAAATCAAGACGTCAGGGTGACATCAGACGGGTTTACCAGGAAAAACAAGGGGGTCTAGGGTAAGAACTTACCCATGTGAGGGCTTACCTGGGGGAGAGCTCACCTGAGGAATGGCTTGTTGGGGTCCTTGACAATGAGGTACTTGCCATCCTTGATGGGGGAAGCGAGGGAAAGGCTTACCTACCTGGGAAGGGTGTACCTGAGGAAAAAGTTTACCTGAGGAAGGGCTTGTTGGGGTCCTTTACGATGAGGTACTTGCCATCCTCGAGCTTCATACACATGTCCACTATGTGCTGTTGAGAGGTGGGGGCAGGGGGAGAGGGAAAGCGAGGAAGAAGAGGTTGGAAGGGTTTTGATTGACACAAAGGGATGGGTGGGGATAGGAGGAAAAGGGTACTTGACGATTAGGTACTTGCTATTGATGGTGCGGGGGAGGGGAGAGAGGGGAGCGTGGTTGACACGACAAGAAATGGGTGAAGCAGGAAGCGATAGGTGAGACAAAGCAGAGGTCAGGCACATGTGTGCTATGTGCGGGTGGAAGGATGGGAGGATGGGAGGATGGGAGGATGGGAGGATGGGAGGATGGGAGGATGGGAGGATGGGAGGATGGGAGGATGGGAGGATGGGAGGATGGGAGGATGGGAGGATGGGAGGATGGGAGGATGGGAGGATGGGAGGATGGGAGGATGGGAGGATGGGAGGATGGAGGATGGGAGGATGGGAGGATGGGAGGATGGGAGGATGGGAGGATGGGAGGATGGGAGGATGGGAGGATGGGAGGATGGGAGGATGGGAGGATGGGAGGATGGGAGGATGGGAGGATGGGAGGATGGGAGGATGGGAGGATGGGAGGATGGGAGAGGATGGGAGGATTGGAGGGATGGGAGGATGGAGGATGGATGGAGGAGAGGAATGGGAGGATGGGAGGATGGGAGGATGGGAGGAGTGGGAGGATGGGAGGATGGGAGGATGGGAGGATGGGAGGATGGAGGGAGGGATGGGAGGATGAGGAGGGGAGGATGGGAGGATGGGAGGATGGGAGGATGGGAGGATGGGAGGATGGGAGGATGGGAGGATGGAGGGATGGGAGGATGGGAGGATGGGAGGATGGGAGGATGGGAGGATGGGAATGGGAGGATGGGAGGATGGGAGGATGGAGGAATGGGAGGGATGGGAGGATGGGAGGATGGGAGGATGTGAGGGTGGGAGGATGGGAGGATGTGAGGGATGGGACAGGATGGGAGGATGGGAGGATGGGAGGATGGGAGGATGGGAGGATGGGGAGGATGGGAGGATGGGAGGATGGGAGATGGGAGGATGGGAGGATGGGAGGATGGGAGGATGGGAGGCCGATGGGAGGATTGGGAGGATGGAGGATGGGAGGATGGGAGGATGGGGGATGGGAGGATGGGAGGTGAATGGGAGGATGGGAGGATGGGAGGATGGGAGGATGGGAGGATGGGAGGATGGGAGGATGGGAGGATGGGAGGATGGGAGGATGGGAGGATGGGAGGATGGGAGGATGGGAGGATGGGAGGATGGGAGGATGGGAGGATGGGAGGATGGGAGGATGGGAGGATGGGAGGATGGGAGGATGGGAGGATGGGAGGATGGGAGGATGGGAGGATGGGAGGATGGGAGGATGGGAGGATGGGAGGATGGGAGGATGGGAGGATGGGAGGATGGGGATGGAGGATGGGAGGATGGGAGGATGGGAGGATGGGAGGATGGGAGGATGGGAGGATGGGAGGATGGGAGGATGGGAGGATGGGAGGATGGGAGGATGGGAGGATGGGAGGATGGGAGGATGGGAGGATGGGAGGATGGGAGGATGGGAGGATGGGAGGATGGGAGGATGGGAGGATGGGAGGATGGGAGGATGGGAGGATGGGAGGATGGGAGGATGGGAGGAGGGCGTTGAAGAACGGAGGTGGAGCATGAGGCAGATCCCGACGTGCACGCACACCACCCATGCATCTGCTGGCGGTGCATGCTCATGCCATTGACACCCCTTCACAATGCCCTGCATGCCCCCCCATGCTCCCCATTGCCCCCCATGCCCCCCATGCCCCATGCCCCCCATGCCCTCCACGCCCCCCCATGCCCCCCACGCCCCCCCACGCCCCCCCATACCCCACATGCCCCCCATGCCCCACATGCCCCACATGCCCCACATGCCCCACATGTCTTTATGCCCCCCACACATGCCCCCCATGCACACAACGCACCTTGACGATGCCCCACATGTTGGCGGAGGAGAGCGTTATCTGCATCGCCAGCTCCCGGGGCTTGTACGCCTGGGGAGAGGAGGGGAGGGAGGGGCGGAGAGGGGTGGGGAGGGGAGGGGATGGAGCGGAGAAGAAGAGAAGGGTGGGAAGGGTGAGGAGGGGGGAGAAAGTGGGGGTAAGGAGGGAAACGTGTGGGAAGGGAGGGAACGGAAGGAAGGGATAGAGCAGAGAAGGGGAGAGATGGCGGGTGGACGAGTAGAGGGGCAGGGCCGTGGGATGGGACCGTGAGGGAGAAAACGGAGTGCATGGTCAAAACGGAAAGAAACGCCCACTTTCCTTTGCAACCGCGTTGACCAGCATTGACCTGCACTGACCAGCGTTGAGCGGCACTGACCTGCACTGCGAGAATGGTGTGCTTGAGGTTGTTCTTGGGGAACACTCGCGACACGTACCCCAGCTTCATCTGCTCTCCCCAGCAGCGAGCAAGCGAAAGGAGAGGGAGGAGGAGGAGGAGGGGGGAGAAGTGGGGGTGGAAGTGGGGGGCGGGAGGGGGGGAGAAGACAGGATGTAGGGAAGTGAGCTTGCCTGGGTTACACTCGCAACATAACATGCACCCACAGCTTCATTGGCAAAGGCGGGAGGCGAGGAGCGTGGGCAGAGGCAGCACCAAGGCAATGATTGCAAGGAGAGAGAGACAAGGGAACCAGACTCCCAGCCACCTGCCCGTTATAAGCACGCCCTCCCCCGCACGCCACCCTTCCCCGCACGCCACCCTCCCCCGCACGCCACCCTCCCCCGCACGCCACCCTTCCCCGCACGCCACCCTCCCCCGCACGCCACCCTCCCCCGCACGCCACCCTCCCCCGCACGCCACCCTCCCCCGCACGCCACCCTCCCCCGCACGCCACCCTCCCCCGCACGCCACCCTCCCCCGCACGCCACCCTCCCCCGCACGCCACCCTCCCCCGCACGCCACCCTCCCCCGCACGCCACCCTCCCCCGCACGCCACCCTCCCCCGCACGCCACCCTCCCCCGCACGCCACCCTCCCCCGCACGCCACCCTCCCCCGCACGCCACCCTCCCCCGCACGCCACCCTCCCCCGCACGCCACCCTCCCCCGCACGCCACCCTTCCCCGGCAAGTCACCCTTCCCTTGCTCAACGCCCACTGCACTGCCCTCCCCCCCCAAGCGCACCAGATCGGCCCCTGCGAGCAGCGCTTGAGCCGTCCACTTGGCAAGCTTGTTGCTGTTGTTCTTCAGCTCCGTTGCTAGGACCTGGCAATGGAGGGAAGGGGGCAGCATGGCAGCACCGCAAACACACACACACACACACACGCACACACACACACACACACACACACACACGCACACACACACACACACACACACACACACACATGGGCGCATCAAGAAGTGCATGAGTCATTTGAGTCGATGCAAGAGCCACCTTGGGCCGTCCACTTGGCGAGCTTGTTGCTGTTGTTCTTCAGCTCCGTTGCCAGCACCTGAACGAGAAGGGGGGAAAGGGGCAGCATGGCGTTACACTCATTAACACACATGCACGCAGGTGAAAGCATCAGCGTAGCCAGAAGGACCAGTCAAGTCCCAGTGCAATTGATTCAACAGCTCCTCTGTCAGCACGGCAACGGGACAGGAGGAGAGGGCGAGGTGTGTGTGTGTGTGTGTGTGTGTGTGTGTGTGTGTGTGTGTGTGTGTGTGTGTGTGTGTGTGTGTGTGCGAATCAAGCGCAAAGGAGCATGTTCTGCTTCTCCTTGCGCATTTCCAATAACTCACCGCGCCGCGCTGGTTGTCGATCTTGGCGCGCCAGTCCACGCCCATGACCTTGGGGTCAAACTCGTTGAGCGCGTTCACAGTGGCGAGCATCTAGGACCCACCCAATGCACTTGACTTGACTTAGCCGTGAATGGAAGGAAGAGAGTGCGAGACTCACCGCGCCTCTCTGGTTGTCGATCTTGGCGCGCCAGTCCACCCCCGTGACCTTGGGGTCAAACTCGTTGAGTGCGTTCACCGTCGCCAGCATCTAAGACCCACCCAATGCACCTGACTTGACTTAGCCGTGAAGCAGAGAGCTGACTCACCGCGCCCCTTTGATTGTCGATCTTGGCGCGCCAGTCGACGCCCGTGACCTTGGGGTCAAACTCGTTGAGCGCATTCACCGTCGCCAGCATCTAAGACCCACCCAATGCACTCGACTTGACTTAGCCGTGAAGCAGAGAGCTGACTCACCGCGCCCCTTTGATTGTCGATCTTGGCGCGCCAGTCGACGCCCGTGACCTTGGGGTCAAACTCGTTGAGCGCATTCACCGTCGCCAGCATCTAAGACCCACCCAATGCACTCGACTTGACTTAGCCGTGAAGCAGAGAGCTGACTCACCGCGCCCCTTTGATTGTCGATCTTGGCGCGCCAGTCGACGCCCGTGACCTTGGGGTCAAACTCGTTGAGCGAATTCACCGTCGCCAGCATCTAAGACCCACCCAATGCACTCGACTTGACTTAGCCGTGAAGCAGAGAGCTGACTCACCGCGCCCCTTTGATTGTCGATCTTGGCGCGCCAGTCGACGCCCGTGACCTTGGGGTCAAACTCGTTGAGCGCATTCACCGTCGCCAGCATCTAAGACCCACCCAATGCACTCGACTTGACTTAGCCGTGAAGCAGAGAGCTGACTCACCGCGCCCCTTTGATTGTCGATCTTGGCGCGCCAGTCCACGCCCGTGACCTTGGGGTCAAACTCGTTCAGCGCATTCACAGTTGCCAGCATCTCCTGCCCCCGCATGTCCAACACCGCGTCTAGCTCACAGCGCACCACCAACGGCATGTCCTGCAGCGGGACAAGGGACAGAGAGACATGGGAGCAGCGTGCACAGGGCAGGCATGAGCAAAGTGTTTGCTCCCCGTTCACTGTGGCGAGCATCTCCTGCCCCAGCATGTCCACCACCGCGTCTAACTCGCATCGCACCACCAGAGGCATGTCCTGCAGGGGAGCGGAGGGGAGCAGGCAGGGGGGTGTGAGAGGCAAGGATTATGCATATGTGTGTGCGCGTGTGGTGCAAGTAAAAGCATCTCCTGCCCCCTCATGTCCACCACTGCGTCTAGCTCACAGCGCACCACCAATGGCATGTCCTGCAGGGGCGAGAGAGGGGTCACAGCACATAGCACAGCAGCAACGAATCAGCTGCACGCTTCAAGGCTCAGACCCAACACTCCAGTGTCTAGCCGCTCCCCCTATCTTCACTCTCCCCTCCTAACCCCCACTCCTCTCAGCATGCACTCACCCCATCCAGCATCCACTTGCGGTAGCGGTACGCCACTAATGCCACCTCCTCGCCCTCCATTTCCCCCACCTCAACCCCCCGCGCCCCAGCATGTGGCCACTCACCCCTTCCAACACCCAGTCACCCCACTCAACCGCTCATCACTCACCCCGTCCAGCATCCACTTGCGGTAGCGGTACGCCACAGACGCCACCTCCTCACCCTCCATCCCACCCACCTCAACCCCACCCCCGCCCCACCCCCGCCCCAGCGTGTGGCCATCCACCCCTTCCAACACCCAGTCACCCCACTCAACCGCTCATCACTCACCCCGTCCAGCATCCACTTGCGGTAGCGGTACGCCACAGACGCCACCTCCTCACCCTCCATCCCACCCGCCTCAGCACCCACTCACCCCGTCCAGCATCCACTTGCGGTAGCGGTACGCCACGGACGCCACCTCCTCGCCCTCCGCTGCAAACGGATTCGCCTCCGCGAACTGGCGCTTCGCTCCCTTCTGCTCCCACGCACAGACACCACACACGCACATGCACATACACGCAGAAGCACACACAGACACAGACACGCGGGAGATGGGGCAGCAGGGAAGGCGGGCACACAAGTGTGACGATCCGTTTCTCAAACCTAAAAATGACAAATCTGGCTCGCATTTAAAGAGGTAACCACCTCCTTGACCAGGCATTCACAACACCCACCGTCCCCATCGACCTCACCTGGTGCTCACCCCACTGACTCACCTTCTTGACGATCTGCTGGGAGAAGTTCTGGTTGATAAACGTGACCTCCTGGCTGAGCGCACCACGTGCCCGTAACCATGCTTGCTTCACAGCACCCAGTGAACTTCTAGTGCACCCACTCACCCCACCTTGTGCCCAGTGCGTGCGTTAACCTTACCTTGTTGACGATCTGCTGGGAGAAGTTCTGGTTGATGAACGTCGCCTCCTGGCTGAACTGAACCCACCACGTGCCCATAACCATGCTTCTGTGCACCCAGTGAGTTCCCAGTGAACCCAGTGATCCCACCTTGAGCCCACTGCAACCACTCCACTGCACCCACCTTGTTGACGATCTGCTGGGAGAAGTTCTGGTTGATGAACGTCGCCTCCTGGCTGAGCGACGCTATGCCGTTGATGCTGTCCTCTGCCGCTGGCTCGATGCCCGTTGCTGTCTCGTTCACCTGCAGGGGCGCGTGACAAGGGTGGTGGGGGGTGGGGCAGGAAAGGGAAGTAGGGTGGCAGGATCGATATGATGACGTTGATGCTGCCCTCTGCCGCTGGCTCGATGCCCGTTGCTGTCTCGTTAACCTGCAGGGGCGCGTGACAAGGGGGGCAGGGAGGCTTGCTAGGGATGCTGCTGACCTCTGTCCTCAGCTGCAGGCATGCGGGCAAACGCGCAGACTACCACACAGCACTCACCGTGAGCAAGTCAAATGACGAGTCCCGCTGGTCGAAGAACAGCTTCCCGCCGCTCTTGTGCACGACCACGTCCCACGAGTACACGGAGCGCGGCGCGCACATGAGCGTGGAGAGGATGGCGTCCGTGGCAAAGACCGCGGGCGCGTCTCCGCCCTCCGCCGCCAGCCGCTTCACCACGGGGTCGTCGCTCGTCGTCACCTTGTGGAACTGGCGCGTTTCACACCTCTCCAACGGCCGCTCCGACTGCAGTGAGTAAAGGGGTTGAGGAGGAGGGAAGGGGGGACGGGGGAGGGCTTTTGAGGCGCCTCAAAAGTCGCCTCTCCAACGGCCGCTCCGACTACAGTGAGTAAAGGGAGAGAGGGAAGGGGGGACGGGGGAGGGGAAGGAGAGGGGAAGGGAAAAGTGGGGAGGGAAGAGGGAAGGGGGGTGTGGAGGTGACGTGGAGTGGTGGGGAGGGGATGGGAGAAAGGAAGCGAGGGGAAGAAGGGAGGATTCGAACAAGGGGCAAGAGCATCAACGGCCATACCTTGGGGTTGACTCGGTCAACGGCCATACCTTAAGGTTGACTCGGTCAACGGCCATACCTTGGGGTTGACTCGGTCAAACGTCTTGTCGTAATACTCGAGCGCGCCACACGTCGTACTGCAACAGAAGAGTAGGGACGTGAGGCGTTGAGGGGGCCGTGTGAGAGAAAGGGACGATAATCCACAGGGAGGAGGAATAGGAGAGGGGAGGGGAGGGGAGGGGAGGGGAGGGGAGGGGAGGGGAGGGGAGAGGAGGGAAGGAAGAGAAAGGGAGAAGAGAGCGAAGGAGCAGTTGAGGAAGGAAGGGAAAGTACTGCAATGGTAGGGCGAAAAAACAAGTTAACTACCTCATTCTTCACACTCTCCCTCCCTATCTCTCTTTCTCTCTCCCTCCCTCCTTCCCTGCCCCCTCCCCATCCCCCTCCCTCCCTCCTTCCCTCCCTCCCTCCGTCCCTCCCTCCCTCCCTCCTTCTCCCCCTCTCCCCCTCCCCTTCTCCCTCTCTCATACTCACACGTCCTGCGGCTCCCCCGCGTTGAAAGACAGCTTCGAGAGAGCGGAGAGCGGGATCTGTTCGAGCACCACCCACTCGGGCCGGATGTCCACGGAGCTGTTGTACGTCGCGCGCTCTCTCTCTGCCCCCCCTCCCCTCACCCTTTTTCAAACTCCTCCAACCCCCCCCCTCTCTCATACTCACACGTCCTGGGGCTCCCCCGCGTTGAAGGAGAGTTTCGAGAGAGCGGAGAGCGGGATTTGTTCGAGCACCACCCACTCGGGGCGGATGTCGACGGAGCTGTTGTACGTGGCGCGCTGCGCGTTGCGGTCGTAGTACGGGTTCCACTGCCCGCGCTTCTGCTGCTGCATGCGCTGCTGCCGCTGCCGCTCCCTGTCCGCGCCCGCGCCGCTGTCGCGCCCGTCGCGCTTCCCCTCCTCCCCGCGCCGGTTCTGGAACCGATTCTGAGGGAGCGGCGGAACGCGGACGGGTGGGAAACATTGGGGCAGCGCAGAGGAACGGAGAATGAAGTGGAAATCGAAGCGGCCAGCGAGGAGAGAAGAATAAGTGAGATAAAAACGGAGGTCACAAACGCGGCGAGTGAGAAGAATTGGATTGGAAATAAAAGGTGGAAATGGATCAAGGAGCGGAAGAAGAAAATGAGGCTTAAGAGCGGGGGTGGTGGGGGGTTGGGAGGTGGGGAAGGGGGGATGATGGGGGAGAGAAAGGGGAGAGGGGGGGGGGGGGGGGGGAGGGGGGGTGCGGAAAGGGCGGGCGAACCTGGAAGAAGCGGCGGGGCCCGTAGCGAGGCTTCTGCACGGGCTTGGTGTCCACCAGTTGAAACGAGTCCTGCAATGATGACGTGGACGACCGGGGTGACGTGGATGGTGACAATGACGTGGACGATTAGGATTGGTGATGACGGGATGGACGGGTGCGGGAGAGAAACGAAGGAGGAATTGAGCAGTCGATAAGAGGCAGGCGAAACGCGGCGAGCAGCTTGATACCATGCGAGAGCCAATAGCTCGAATAGGCGGGGGATGCAGAGAGGTGAGACGAGCGCTACGCGACAACGGAGGCCACCCACCTCATCCTGGTCCTGGAAGAAGGAGAAGGCGGCATTCACCCCGCCCGCCCCGCCCTGGCGATCGCGATCGTAGCGACCTGCGAAATCGGCGAAATAAAGCGACGGATTTGCGAAGGAGTGACAGGAGCGAGAGAGACGGACGAGATGAGAACTCGGTAAACGACCCCTCGATATACGATAACTGAGTGACAGGTGGGACCTCGAGAGGCGATGCCTGCAGCAGAAACAGCGGGATCAAAAGACTCGCTAAACCCTCGCTGAATGGGATCGGCCCCTACCCACTGGCAGCGGCATGACTGCCGCAAACAATCTGAGCGTTACAGCCGGAGGCTCCACTAATTCCACGTAACGCGATCGAAACGGATAAACCTAGCAGAGAGCAAGGGATCAGAAGCGCGAAACCGCGGTGCACGGCACGCGGCACGAGACGTACGGTATCCTTGGGAGGTCCAGTCCGCTGCGCGGCCGACGCGGTCGCCCTTATTGAACGGCGCGTACGGGACGTCTTTAAACTGCTCGGGGAGAGTGGTGGGTCCCCAGCCGTCGGGGTTATCGGAGAGCACTGGCACGGGGAAATGGGCCTCGCGCACGGGCGCCATGGCGTTCAATCAAACCGCGATTTGATCACCAGGAGACTGTATCGCTAGTAATCTGTCCGTTATTCGGTACAGACACGGTGTTACGAGCCGCGTGATCCCAGGAATTTGTGTGGCTGAGGGCAGTGAAACCCTAGAAACAACTGTGCCAGCAAATCGCTGGTCTAGCAGAAAGAGAAGGGAGAAGATAGGCGTGTGTGAGAAGAAGAGATCGAAGGGGTGCGCACGGGAATCTCGATGTCCCCGCTAACAGCTGCGATGATTCTCAGACATAAAGGTCAACAGAGGATGTTCCATATTTACAATGTTAAAATATTTTGTACCTGCCACTTCTATCTCTTATAAACCAAACAATCCCATCCTACGACGAACTTTTTGGTCGCAACTTCTAGCGAATCAACAGATTGTGTTTCGGCCGAGAAGATATTTGGACGAATCTATGGAAAATAACAGAAATTTCTTCCACGTATCGAGCATGAAACTCGTCAACACTCTCCGTCTCGGGCAAACAGGGGCTTCCCAACCACAATCAATAGCTCCCTGCACGTCGAGAAACAAACAGAGTCAGAATACGAATTAAAATATACTTCCTTGCATCAGCTAGACAAGCCGTTGCCATACCTGCGGAAGGGCATTGGCATGTGCCATACCCCCCTCATAAACGGGACGCCGATACGCCAATAGCGATTCACCACAGCCCAGAACTGGAGCAGCCAGAGTGGATCGTGCTTGAACAACTGCAGCATCATGACAAATGGAAGCACAAAAAGGAGGTGCAAGGCAAATAAGAAAGGAGAAACAGAAAGGTGAGCAGCATTGAAAGGAACAAACAGCGGAACCACCCTATCCAGCCAGTATGTAAGTACGCAGTGGAAGGCATGTTGCTGCTTTTAACAGAATGCACACGCATGAGCATGGGGCGAGGAGTAGCACTGAACCCCACCTTTACTTTTGAGTCGACTCAAAATTCAACTATTTTAACTGGATGCCCACGCATGAGCATGGGCTGGGAGTTGCACTGACCTGGGTTTCATTGAAGCAGTACATGGGAACCACCCCCACCTTCTCCTCCACTGCTATGCGCGCAAACCCACGCCTGATGTACACACGCCATGCCATACCATGCCATACCATGACATGCCATGCCATGCCATGCCATGCCATGCCATGCCATGCCATGCCAGCAATGCACAAGTCACAACATGGGTAAGGTACAAATTCAGGCAATGGCCATCACCATGGGATTCAGCGCCACTAACATTGCCCACTATACACTATAGTGACGAAGCCAACGCACGCGAACGCAAGCGAACGCAAGTCAACGCAAGTCAAGGCGAGTCAAAGCGATGCACTCACCGCCTCATGAGGTAGAGCACGTCCGTGTGAGGGTTGGTGCCCAGACACACCTCCCTGATGCCGCCCACCACTATGCCCACCTGCCACCCACGCATGCAGGGCCGTGGGCAGGAGGATGGAGGGTTGTTTGGGGGTAACTGCGGTGAAGGGGACATACTGAGGCTCATCACTACGTTCCTGCCACTGTGTTTAGTCGCACCTGGTTACCACAGCTGCGCGTAAATTAATACTGCAGTCTGGGTTACTACACCCAGAGTAAAAAACCGCATAGTACTACACACCGCAGGGTGACTACACTCACATGGTCGCCGTGCCTGAGCTTGTCAATGATGCTGCCTCTGCTAGCGGGGATGGCTCCAGCCATATAAAGCATGGAGCGAATGACTGGCACCTCGAAGAAGGTGCTGTTGGCCGCCCCGAACAGCTCGCCTGGAAGGGACGTATGGGAATGTGAGGGGGTGTGGGAGGGGAGAACAATGAGGGAGGTGCGGACCCCATCCCATGCGCCCACACATGCCTTATCTGGAACAAATGTCTCTTTTTCTTTCTCTTTTTTCTTGTTTTGCACTGACCATAAGTCAGCCAAGGTACCCCACGAGCAGGTCCTATGGGGGCACGACTACTTGTGTAATACCATGCCATGCATGTACCTACCTGCAGACCTACATGGGGCCAAATACAACCATGTCATGTGCCCAGCAGACCTACCGTGCGGGCAGAATGTGTCCTTCCAGAGGTGAGCCGTCTGCGTGAGCATGCTGCTGCTGTAGAACATGCGCCCGTGGGGATGCGCCGTGAACAGGTACCCGCCACGTGGCACCTGCTGAGCTGGCACGATGACACGCACGCGTGTCATGTAGTGCGCCATTGCCTCGTATAGGAACTGCAGGAGCGGGAGAGAGAAAGAAAAGAGGGGAGGGGAGAGGGGAAGGGGGAGATGGGGAGAGGGAAGAGAGGAGAGGGGGAGGCAGGGAAGCGCGGGCAGCACATATCGGGGGAGAAACATCGGGAGAGGGAAGGGGGTGGGGAGGAGTGCGCGGACAGGAAAATTGTTAGGGTGATTTTGACATCACACAGAGATGTTAAGACTTGTGAATTTAGTGCTTAAGACAAACATCGAAGCTGCTTACAGTGAGTTTCTTGCGCCAGGCAGAGTTGTAGTAGAGGGGAATGAGGCGGAGGAAGAGCAGCAGCAGCACCACCGCCACTGCGCCCTGCCAACCGTACGCCCTGCCACGTCACACCAGAGATGAAACGCCGCATGAGCATGCGTACGCAGCAGATGACATGGTCAAATGAGCAGACATTTACACGAACGAACGATGGAGCGAAGTTATTGTGGTGTGCTGAGTCAGCACTTGCTGAGTTAGCAAGCGTTTATTGTTTGTTAAGAGTTTGACTGGTTCGACCAGAGTTATCTGGTTCTGGCAGAGCTGACTAGAAGTGGAAACCTCAACCAGAGTTGACCTTATTGACTGCACATAACAAGATTGGACTTATGTTCCAGCTTTTTTACCAGAGACATGTCAAATTGACCAGGGTTGACCTTGTTGACCCCGTTGACTCACCTGTACCCGTAGAAGCAGGCCAGCGTGGCGAGCGTGCAGGGGAGGGGCGTGTACGGCAGCATGTGATAGACGAACACGATGGCCGCGTGCCACGCGCTCATTCGTCCACGTGGCACCAGGTCGCGCATCTCCATCCCTTCGGCTGCCAGGCGACGTCGCACAGTCGCCTCGTCGTCGTCCGCTGTGTACGCGTCGGGATGCTTCTGTCGCGCGTTATAGTCACCACCGCCACTATCAGCTTTCTCCCGCGCGTTATAGTCACCATCATCTTGTCCCGCCCCATGCGCGCAAGCCTCGTGATGCGCGCGCCGACGAATGAAAGACGCGGTTGAAAGGCTCTCGGGTATGACCTCGGCGGCACCGGCGGCGGCGGTGGCCGCGGTAGAGGCGGAGGGGGAGGTGACGGTGGGGGAGGAGAGGAGGGAGGAGGGGTCAAGGGGCGAGTCGGGAACTGCGCTCAGGAATGGTAGCCTGAACGCGCTGTGGCGAGAGGTCCACGTGTCTTTCTCCTTGTGTTCGCCGCCTCCGCCGCCACCGCCACTGCTGCTGTTACTGAAGCAGACTGAAGCGGCTGCTGCCATTTCGGTCTCAACCACTCGTCGCATTAATCGTTCGTCGCAAGACTTGCTCGTCGCTCTGGTCGCTCGCCGCACTACTCCGCTCGTCGCACTAGTCGCTCGCACAACCTCTTGAAAGTCCCCGAATCTGATGCACTACCTCTGGCTATCACCCAACCTAATATCACTGGACCTTTCGCGTGCCCAAGAAACAAGCGAACGCCGTCGAACGCATCTGGCCGCGGGATGGCTACTATTCTCGTCTTGAACGCACCCAACCTACTGTCTTCACACATCGCACAGGGCAAAGAAACGAGTCCAATGCAGGAAGAGGGAGGGAGCGCAGTTCAGCGCTTGCTCGTACCAGCAGCCGCAGCGATTGGAGGCTCTGGCGGCGAGAGGAGAATCCCGCGCCGCTCCAAGGAGGCAAAGCAGCGCCGTGGATGCCTGCGATGCGATGCCACTACCACCTGTGGCGAAAGGAAAGGAAAGAGTCGTTGGAATTTCAACAGCGCAGACATTTTTGCTGGTGCGTCACGTGATGGTGCGCTGTGTGGGTGTGCACATGCCCGGGCTGGATGTCATGTGCTTGCATGGCGATGGTGCGAAACACGTCAGCACACGGCTGCCAGTGGCAGTAAGAGCAATAAGCGAAAGAAAAGTTGCGAGTTTTCGCATAGCAGGGCTACACAGACGGTTGTTACGCTTTCGCCACCCACGTATCAATTATAATTTGATTTGATTCCGATTTCACTAGGGCTGTCATTGAGGGAGAACCATAATGAATTTCCATCAACATGGAAAGAATCAGACAACGCAGTAATGATATTCATTAACATTATAATAAGTCCTACTGAGCAACTGACACCTTCCGCTTCACCTTACGCTTTGTCGTGCGAGCTGCACCTCCCGTCCCTTGCACCTTCTCCGCCCCCTCTGAACTTACTGCACCCACCTCTGCGCCACTCTCCGCCCCTCCTGCAGCCGCAGCCTTGGTCACTCTCCTAGCAGCACTCTTTTTCTTAGGCTGTGCTTCCTCTGATTTCTTGCCGAAGGGCAGTGATTGCAGGAACGAGTTAGTCTTGGAGCCGGCACCGGAGGAGCGGGACGGGCGGCGGTACGCCTGCTGCTCTGCCTTGGCCTGTTGCTGCGCCTCGCCGTCCATCCCCAGCCACATCAGACGAGACGGCTCGCCCAATAGAACGTTGCCACACCTGCAGGATAATGAATCGTACGACACAAGGGAGGAGAACCGCTCAGTTGACCCACAGGCATGACAACGCTCTACCTGCCCACAGATTGGCTGCCCGCGAACCGAACCCCATGTGGAGCCCCACAGCACCATGCATAACCCCACCACAACAGCCCCATCTGCATTTCAGGTTCCCCGTGCATGTGTAACCACCAACCAGCATGTCCGCATGTAATGCCTCATGCAACCCAAGACCCCCATCCACCCACCTGAGCGCAGTGGTGCCGAGGACAGCAACGGGGATGTGGTTGAAGTGCTGCTGCAACATGCGGTCGAGTCCGTACAGCAGCTGGTAGCGCAGGTTGCCTGACAGCCCTGTGTGCGCCCCGTACGCCGCTGCACTCGTGCTGGCGGATGGCACCACCACTGACGGCCGATACCCCTCCTTGCTGCACAGCGGAGAAAGGGGAACGGGGAGAGCGGAGGGGAAAGGCGGGGATTGGGAAATGGGGGAGAGGAGAGAGGAGGGTATGAGGGCGTGTGGGTGGGAGGAGATGAGGTTGAAAAGTGGGAGTGGAGGGTGGCTCAGATGGTAGAGAGACTGGGAGGAGGCCGCAGAAGCAACGGGGAAAACGGGACTGCAGGAGCAGCAGGCAGAAGCTCAGGATTGTGCACACAGCGAGCAGAGAGAGGGAAGGAGGTGCCAGGCTTACCCCTTGGAGACAGCTGAGAGGATGGCGTTGGAGGCAAGGCCCCCCAGGGCGCCAACCGTGGACCCCACGAGGCTGAGCTTGGCAGCGTTGAAAAAGAAGCTGCCGGCGCGGGCGGGCAGGCTTCCCCACTTGTACCAGACCAGACCAGGCTTACCCCGACCTACCAGGCTTACCCCTTGGAAACGGCCGAGAGGATGGCGTTGGAGGCGAGGCCCCCCAGGGCGCCGACCGTGGAGCCGACGAGGCTGAGCTTGGCAGCATTGAAGAAGAAGCTGCCGGCGCGGGCGGGCAGGTTGAACTCGCGCAGGGGGTAGCTCTTGTCGAACATGTTGTTTGGCAGCTTCTGTAGCGCCATCTGCCACTCTGACGTGGCCGTGGAGCCGTACGAGCGCGTGGGGGACAGCGACCACACCACCGCCGCGTTGCACAGAGAGAGCGTCAGCACGTTGGTCAACGCCAGCCCCCACTCGTCCTTCAGTCTGGAGGGGGGGAATGAATGTGGGGGGGAGAGGAGGGAGGGGGAAGGTCAGGGAGATTGCACAGTGTTTTAATCCAAATCTAATGGGAATGCGGGGGATGAATGTGGCTTAGGATTGCACGGCTCGGCCGATTGTGGAGACTGGACCTTTCGCTTGGGTAAATCGGATTCCCTCACTCGAAAATCAATCTCCCCCACTCTCCAGTTTGCGTTCCGTGACGCTCACCTGTCGCCGCGTTGCTTGACCTCCCACCACGCGGACGTGCCGACTGTGACGGCCTGCTCCAGCAGCAGCTTGTAGATGAACGCTGGATCCGCCATCATGCTGGCAGGGGGGGGGGGGGGGGGGGAGGGGGGGGGGGATGCGGGAGGAGAGAACGCGGCGAGAAGGTGGGGGGAAGGGAATGCTGAGACGGCAGGGATAGGAAGTGCCGATGGTGACGGCCTGCTCCAGCAGCAGCTTGTAGATGAACGCTGGATCCGCCATCATGCTGTTGGGGGGGGGCGGGCGGGAGGAGAGAACGCGGCGAGAAGGTGGGGGAAAGGGAACGCTGAGACGGCAGGGATAGGAAGTGCCGATGGTGACGGCCTGCTCCAGCAGCAGCTTGTAGATGAACGCCGGATCCGCCATCATGCTGGCAGAAGGGAAGAGGCAGGGGGGCCGGCGGGCGCAAGGGGGTTTGGAGGGAATGGGGAAAGAGGCGGGCGGGGAAGGGAACGTTGAGAACAAGACAGACAGGGAGGCCTGCTCATGCAACAGCTTGCAGGTGAACGCCGGACCCCGTCCACACACCAATTACCCACAGGCCCCCACTTCCCCTTTCGCCCTTCTCCACCCCTCTTTCCCTTTCCTTCGTTTTCTCCAGTCCAAAACGGAACCGCTCACCACGAGACGAGGTCGCGCGGCGACAGCGGGCAGGAAACGGAAGCAGATCGGAGCAAGAATGACTGGACGGGATATGACGGCAGGGGATGGGATCATGACCGGACTCGGAACTCACCGGCCGACGAATGCGCGCGAGACCTCGGCGGGGGTAGCGCGGGAGACGATGCGCGCGATGGTGGGGCGCGCGTCGATTGACATGAATCGCGCGATCTGCGCCGAGCTCACCAGACCCTGATCGGGGCGGAAGAGGGGGAGCAGGGAGACAACAGCTGGAGATCAGCGGGGAGCAGCGAAAGGCGCAGACTTTTGCGTCCGAAGACACGACCACACGATCTTGCTGCTGCTGAGATCACCAGGCTTTAGTGGAAATTGTGAGCAAACGCGGAGGCAAGAAAAGTTACGTGAGAGGTGCCGGGTAATACTGGTGGTGACGCGGCGTGAGGGGTGGGGACGGGCGAGGGGAGCGAGTAGCAGGTGCGCGACCTAGAAACCAACGGCGGAATTTGAGAAGCAGGGATTTGGAAACATGACCTAGAGCAAATTCACACCCTGTTTCCCGACCCTTCCTCCCACTGCCCGCGCAAACCCTTTTCCCAAGTCCGCGCCCGCTTCAACACCCGTTCATCTCGGCAAATCTTCACCACAAGCAGCAAAATATCTTACCATTTCAACGGCTCGTCTGATGCCGGCGGGAAGGTCCGCCATGGATCGGAACCACTCCTGCAGCACTGCCTCGACCGAGGCCCTGTCGAACACCTGCCGGGTCATGCGGATCACGCACACAGAGCAGACAGCGGGCAGAGAAGGCAGAACAGACAGCCAGACAAAAAACAATATAATTCGTGAATTGGAGATGCTTGGCGGCTAAGTTTCGCGACCACAGAGCCCCTGCCGAATACTCGTCGGGCAGAGATTAGGCAAGGCAGATAAGACAGAGCATACAAAAACGGCAGGCTGCTTTCGAAAAGCCTCAGAATCAAGTTGCGAAAACAACCAGGAATGCCGCCAATGAACAACATAAATGGCGGCAACAATGTTAATGGAGACATGCGGCTAACTAACCTCGGAGATGATCGCTCTACGAATGAAACCGTCGTCGTCACCATCGTCGCCGTCGTCCTCGCCGAAGTAGTCGTCATCGTCGCCACCATCGTCGCCGCCGTCGCCTCCGCCGTGCGCTCCACCCTTACCGACGTTACCACCTCCACCGCCAAGGTCAATCTGATCGCATACCACAGAAACGCACAACACCGACCACACAGATATCAATCAGCACGCCAGTCAGCAGAAGTCACAGAAACAGACTCGAAACCCTAGATAGATAGGTAAAGAGGGGGACACAGCTACAAGAAGCACAGCATAGAGAATGAGAATTTGGAGTTGCAAGGTGCACATGTGGAGAAGAGTCGTCTTAGTGGCAGTCGACTGTCCAGCTGCTTATGTGTCGACTCGAAACAGTCTACCAATTTCTGCAATTCCAAGGTGTACCTGCGGGGTGGTCTTGGTGGCCGAGAACGAGAGGTCGAGCTTGGACTTCTCGAGCGTGGCTCCACCGCCGCCGAAAGCGCCGTAGCCTTTCTTCATCATCGGTACCATCATCCGACCCGACGGCACCGGCGGAAAGTCGTCCGACGATCCCTGCTGCCCCTGATCCTGCTCGCCCGCCAGCCCGGGCCCGCCCGCTACCACTCTAAGACCCCGCTTCTCCGCGGGAAACGCGCCGGGGACGCATAGGGAGCCTGAGGATGCGGAGGTGGCAGTGAGCTTGGCTTTCGGGAAGGAATCGCAGCCGGAGAGGAATTTGACGGAGGATAGTTGGGATGGGACGCATGGCTCGTGGGAGTGCAGGCCGGTGGTGCGCTGCGCGATGGGCTTGCTCAGCGACGCGTGCGCGTGCGTGTGGAGGAGAGCTACTGACGTTGTGGTGGCCATCGCGGGCTGATTCACCAAGCAGCAGTTTTCCTTTCGGTAAGCTGGTAACGATTCGCGAGAAAAAAGAACTTGAACTGGCTGACTTATCGAACAGATACTAAGCCGAGTTCAGAGACACGTGAAGCTTGCTTGCCCTAACTGGACTTCAGCAGGCTGAAGCGAAGGGGAGTAAGAAATGAGGAGGGGGGTGGGTAAAAAGGAGAGCAGCTCTCTTGTTCTGCTTGAGGCACGCTTGACCCCTCAGCCTTCTACGTTTCACTTCCAGAGGGTAGGGAGCGTTTCTTTCGTTTTCTGTGCGGTGCAGTCGTGTTGATTTCTTCTGTGCACGGTAATCGGTAGGGATTCCCGTGAAAGAACGGACACGAACACGACAGCTTGTGGTGGATGGGTTCCCCTCGGTTTGGTAAAGGCAAGGGAAAAGGGAAAATGCTGGGACAGAAAAAGTTGTATTGTCGGGCAGAAGAAGATGTGGATTCTGTGACGACACGATAGGCGGTGTGGGTTCAGGAACAAGGTGGCCTATTTCAATTGATCTGCTGATTTTTCTAGGGCTTTCTATGAGCTACCCGAAGCAGCTTTCGGTGGAAAATATGTTGGGCTGCACCATCCACTTTCTGTGGTGTCGGCGACGCCTGCCCCCACTTCTGGGATTGCCGCACTGGCTTGCACAGGCTAAAAGGTGCCACGTTGGAACAGCGTGCAGACGTGGAGATTGCAGGATGAAAACCTTCGTTATTGACGGTTGTGTTGTGGAATAATAAACAATGTGGATCAGCGGTTTACCAGACGTCGCATAATCTTAAAATATTGAACCTCTGGGAAAACACATGTACAGTTTTGATAACTCTGAATGGTTACGGAAAATTATGGCGATACATTATCATATTCAAAACATGTTAAAAATAGTTCGGCCATCAGTTTTTGTGCTGACAGAGTTGTTAGGGTGCCGCAAAAATGCCTGACGCGTTATCCTGGAATCGGTCATTTTTGCACCAGCTTACCATACCCTATACACTTTGCTGTCAAATCAGTAAGTGTTAAAGGGTGTGCACTAACGATGCTCCCAATGGAAAGAGGACCCTTGCTTTAACACCAGGGGCAGTACGTCCCTGAGAGATAGCTCTCAGGGTGAATTCTCAGGAAAATTTCCTAGCTCAGGGTAAGCTCTCAACAGAAGACTAGCTGTACTTTCATCAGCCCAAATAGAATCATCAGCACAAATAAAGGCAAGCATTCAGCAACATCAGCATACGTAAAAAGCTGACTGCAGATCCACCAACTGCAGAAATAAGTTTGTTTTTCCAGCCATGTGAAATGTTGGGTGTGTCTCTGTGCCTGAGAAGCGAGAGCTACATGTTTGTTTTCATTATCACGTACAACACGTATAAGCAAATCATCTAGCTGCCCTCTAGTACCTGTAGTGGGCAGGCTTGTAAGGGCCCTCCACAGGCACATTAATGTACTCAGCCTGGGCAGGGCTCAGCTTGGTGAGCACAGCCCCCAGCTTGGGCAAGTGCAGTGCAGCGACCTTCTCATCCAGGTGCTTGGGCAGCACGTACACCTCCTTCTTGTACTTGCCCGAGTACTTCTCCTTCCACAGCTCAATCTGGGCAATCACCTGGTTCGTGAACGAGCACGACATCACGAAGCTGGGGTGGCCAGTGGCGCATCCCAGGTTCATCAGGCGACCCTCAGCCAGAATGATGATGCCACGGTTGGTCTCAGGGAACACCCAGCGGTCCGTCTGGGGCTTAACGGTCACCTTCTTGGCGCCAGGGTAGCTCTCCAGGCCGGCCATGTCGATTTCATTGTCGAAGTGACCGATGTTGCAAACAATGGCGTTGTTCTTCATCTTCACCATGTCAGCGACCATGATGATGTCCTTGTTACCAGTGGTGGTAACGAAGATGTCAGTGTCGCCAACCACATTCGCCAGGGTGTTCACGGCGAATCCCTCCATGGCAGCCTGGAGAGCGCAGATGGGGTCGACCTCCGTGACTGTAACGCGGGCACCAGCGGCCTTGAGAGCAGCGGCGCAGCCCTTGCCGACGTCACCGTATCCGCACACGAGAGCGGTCTTGCCGGCGATCATGACGTCAGTAGCCCTCATGAGACCGTCGGGCAGGGAGTGACGGCAACCGTACAGGTTGTCGAACTGCAGGGGACGACGAATTGGACAGAACAGGAAATTCGTTACCACGTGATCAGCTGAGAGTTACGAAGTGTTGGCTCCACAAGGGCTTATGGGTTCGTTTGAAACGCTGTCTCTACGTTCAGGCTCAAAAAATTCAGGCGGTTGCAAATGAACAGAATTTAGATCCAAAACCCATGCATACAATTCAGGTTTATGAAAGTACCTTGCTCTTGGTGACAGAGTCGTTGACGTTGATGGCGGGGAAGAGCAGCGAGCCGTTGATCTGCATCTGGTACAGCCTCTTGACGCCGGTGGTGGTCTCCTCCGACACACCCATGATGCGCTTCGCCATGTCGCGGTACTTGGTGGGCGTCTCCTTGAGCGAGTCGCGGATGATGGTGAGCACGATCTGGAACTCGGGGTTCGTCGTCGACTCGGGGTCGGGGACGGCGCCCGACTTCTCGAACTCAATCTCGGCCTTCACACCCTGCAAGCGCAATGTCAACATGCACATGTTAGAAGATGCTCACCGCAAGATCGTCAACGTGTTTACGTTTACTAGGGGTATATTTCATATGTTACAGGATAACGAGAAAGCCCAATTTTCTGGCAAGTTTACCTCGTGGATCAGGAGAGTGGCGTCGCCACCGTCGTCAACGATGAGATCGGGGCCGCTGCCGACGCCCCAGTCGAGGCAGCGCTCAGTGCACCACCAGTACTCCAGCAGGGTCTCGCCCTTCCAGGCGAACACGGCGGCTGAATCGCGGGCAATGACGGCTGCAGCGTGGTCCTGGGTGGAGAAGATGTTGCACGAGCACCATCTCACCTCCGCGCCGAGCGCGGTGAGGGTCTCAACGAGGACGGCAGTCTGCAGAGGAAAAAAGAACCCGAAAGAACATTGTCAGATTCCAATGTTCATTGCTTTCAATGAGACCGCAGGCGTTGATGCACGAAGGAGGATATAAACAAACCAGTCCAAAACGTTCGGCGACAAAGGGCAAAATCGAGAATTTCAACACACCTGAACCGTCATGTGGAGGGATCCACTGATCTTAGCTCCCTTGAATGGCTGGGAAGGGCCGAACTCCTCGCGGCAGGCGACGAGGCCAGGCATCTCGACCTCGGCGAGATCGAGCTCCATGCGGCCGAAATCAGCCAAAGACATGTCCTTGACCTTGTACTCGCGGCCGGAGGCCGTCTTCTCCACGGTAAGATCGGTAGTAGCCATAGTGGCAAAGCTTCTGTTCTAGAAGCACGAGAAAAATGTCTCCGAGAGGACTGAGTAGATCGGAGAGACGAGAGAAAGGAGAAGCCTCGACTTCAGAAAATTGAAGCATGAATCTGAATGGTTGACAGAAGCTCGGTGATGTTTATTGCTGAATTTTGTTGAGGGAATTCAGGGATTCAGAGGATGCGCGGAGTGACTCAGGATTCACGGGAAGCCAAGGTTCAGGGGGGGAGTTGAGTGATCGAAGCGTGAGGTTTGTGGTTCGGAAGGAGGGAAACAGGTTTGGTTTGGGAGGGAAACCGTGGCGGGGGTCAGTTGATCTCAATGAAACTATAACAGCCGTTGGATGTGAGTTGTGCGACTGCATCGCACTGTCAAGGAAATGCTGGTGGCTCACGCAAACCTCGAGGGAATCTGCCACGCGTTTCGTGCTGGCTCGACAACCCCTAGGGTTCCCCTTGTGACAGCAGCGCAGTTTGAGCTTCGTCGTCAAGAGGTCTGGTCTGGCCTCCCACGCTGACGGGTTACCCAAATTGAAGTCCACGTGTCCTCCAAGCCCGTGGGATGACGGTCGCCACGCGGCGTTTTGCGACGTTCATTACAAAGCACTCAACTGTCAACCACAATACCTTGTCAAGAAAGAAATCACAAGCACGAATAACCTCATCATTTCTTTTGCATACAATTTACAACCTTCCAGGTCTGCTGCCAGCTATAGCCCCGCCGTTGCAACCAACCCACTAGGCGTTGCTTTTGCTTCTCCAAGGGGACATTTTCACCTCTGTCCCACACTTTTGAGACTTTAGCAGTTAATATAAGCCATGCCTCTTTGCTGAGTCCAGCTTGACTTGCATCTTCATAACCATCATCTTCCAAATCCTCACCAACATCACCACTGCTATCAATACTGTCCTCACTTGAACTGCTTAGAGTGTAGACGGAATCCACAGCTGCATTAATATCACTGGCGCTCACCCCTCTCCTTTTAAGCTCCTGTAATGTCAAAATAAGTGCAAGCCAACAATCACACAAGAGTTTACTTGTATCAGCAGCCAGACACAAGCAGGAGACAATGTTGTATATTACAAGCACATGTAAGGACCGTGCAGCATGCACCACTACACACAATGCCAGACCAGCCAGCAACGATACACAAAGGGAAGCTCACCATTCTGAGGCGAGCTGGACCCCATGCCAGCTGCTTGAACCTCCCTCGGGCGAAAGCCTCCGCGTACTCCTTGTCATTCACGAAGCCGCTGAGGGTGATGACAGGCACGGGCAGAGCGAAATGGGGAGTCTAGCGCAGTTATACGACATCGAAGGAATGGAGAGAACACGACACACACCATCACGCACACCATCCACAGCACAAATAGTCTGGCACAGAGACTTTCAATGACAAAGAATCACATAGTTTATAGCATAGCATTGTTGAGACTCACAGCTTCTTCATGTAGTTTATGGCAGAACTAACCGCAGCATCAGCCTGCTCCAGTGCCATGCTGCCACGTGGCAGGCTTGTTCCTGCTCTCCTGGCCAAACCCCGGGCCCGCTCTGGCTGGGTCAAGTTGGCTGTCAGTTTCTGCCGTAGCTGCGCCTCCGACCACTGCCTGCCCCAGCAGGACAGAGCCGCACAGAGCCGCACACATAGAGGCGCCCAGACAAAGGCACAAGCATAAGTCAACAGAAGCAGATTCATACCAGCTTGGGGAGTATGGGATGGGATGGACAAATGTTGCATATGGTTTTGCGCTAAAAGATACACGCCAGGCCACGTTGGTGTATGAAGGAAGGTCGAAATGGCGTGGAAATGGTAGTGCATGCAGGGGCAATGGGATGTCTCTCACTTGAAGCTGAGCAGTCGCACCGCCTCCACCCGTGCCTTCTCCTCCTCCTCGTCGCTCTCCTGCTCTGCACCTTCCTGAAAAGTGATGCTTGAGTCGCCTGCTTCGTCCTCGGATGGCTTCCGAGGCCTTTGAATCGCGCGCTGTGCTGCTGCACCCTCCTGCTGCCGCAGCCCTCCTCCTCGTTGTGCCCCTTCCCCCCCTCTCTGTCCAATAATCCCCAATCCCCCTCCGCCCTTCTCTCTTCTCCTCCCCTCCCCGTTCCGCCCCTGTGTGTTGGCGAAATGTACAGCAGAACGAGGAGGCGAACTTCTCCGTTCTTTCTGTCTCCATCCACCCTCTCTTCCCGCGCCAGAGTCGTCGTCTGAAAGCCCTTCCCTTCTGTCACCTTCGCTATTATCACCTCCGGATGCCTCCCCGCCATTCATCTCCAGTCCGCCTGATGCGGGATCGAACCGCACTGCTCGCCGTCGACCCGACTGCACTCCACGCCCGCGCGACGGGAGCCCGCGAGGAATAACGGTTGCGATTCCAAGCTCCAAGTTCTCCTCATTCTCCGCCGTCGATTCGACTCCCGCCTGCATCTGCCACCGGCGCTGCTGCTGCTGCCATTCCCAGGAATCGCGCTCTTGCCGTGTACTCTCGTGGCTCGTGTCGCGATCGCTGGATCGTACGACTCTCTTTCTGTCATCAGATGTCGCATTGCATAATCCTCTCCTGCGGACCGCGCGCGCACTGTAGTTAACATCTGCCGAGATCCAGCGGATTACGCGTGTTAGGGCGAGGCCTGCTTGCCTACCAACGAGAGGGAAACACCCGGGCGTGTTGAGGAAGAAACGTTTTTGTCTACTAACGAGCGGGAGACAAGGTGGCGTACTAACGAGGGTTCGCCAGTTGCAAGGGCTTCCTCTAATGCAACGATGCCACCGTGACATGTCTGCTGCTTCGAGATGCGCTTCGCCGGACTCAAAGTATGTCGTACATCGTACTTTCAGCGGTGACAGGAATTACATAGTACTTAAGTGCAGCCGACCACAACGCACGTAGACGGAATCTGCAGCACGTCGTATCTTCAACAGTATGTACAAGAATTGAATAACAGCACACAGCAACGCTGTAGGACCTCGCACCGTGCGCTCACACACCTGAAAAGGCTAGATGTAGAGGGAGGAGCAGGAGCCCTGGAGAATGATGGAAATCGAGCTCCCAAAAGAATCGATGCGACGAGGCTGCGGTACAGTAGCCGCGACGCTCCTAGTTTACATATTTCTTTTTTATGCAGGCTCCCTCGCTATACGTACAGCATGCACACATTCATGACTATAATGGGCTGTATATGGTTCTATGCAGGCTTATAAGCTGCCTTTTGCTATCCAGGAGACATCTTCCAGATTGGAATGTTGTAGCAAGCGGATGTAGGGTTGGGTCTGCGTGCGCACCTGTCATTTTAGTTGGGAGGGCTTTGTCTCTCTGGCTGGTTGAAAAAGTTCCATAGATTGGACATGCATTTTAACTTTGATAATCATTCCTGCTTCTGTTGCGACACAGCCTTATTTTGGCTGTGCCTGGTAGGTCTCTCTCACGTTGGTTGTGTGTCGCGTACGTCTCTTTGTTGGGATGATCCTTTTGCCTCGTGTGGTTGGGTACCTTACCATACCTCACCATACCTTTATTATACCGTGCATTACCTTACATTACCTTACCATACCGCAGCATCCCTTTCTATGCTTTACAAGGAATGCACTAGCTATGTATCCCTTGCTACTACTGCTACATCTTTTATTGCTGATGCTGTTGCCTCGAGATGACCTACGAAGGGAAGATGGGGCAGTAGTGAGGAGGACGGATATCACAGGGGCAGATTACACAGGGGAATGGATTCCTTAGCCGGGGAGATAGCGAGGGCAAAAGATGCAAGCAAGAAACGCAGCTGAACGTCAGAAGCAGCAGAAACATGAATCAATAGTGAAGAGCAGCGAAGAGCACAGAGGAGCAGAGAGGAGCAGGAAGGGGCAGAGAGCAGCAGAGATGGGCACTGCACTTGGGGGTAGGAGGGAGTAATCTGGAAACAAGGGCAATAAAAAAAAAGAACATGGCACAACAGGGCCGTGAGGAAAAAGAACACTCACTCTGTCGATTCCAAGCAATCCTTTCAACCTCGTTTCTAACGTCGCTTTTCCCAATCTTTTCCTGCGTCCCTGCTTTCCTCCTTCCCTTCTTCCTTCATTCCCTCCGTGCATCCTCCTGTCCTCCCCTCCTGTCCACTAGTGGTGCTGTTGCTACAACCACTCCACTCCTGTTGCGTGATGGAGGTGAGAAGGGGAGAGAAGCAAATATGGTAATACGTTGAGAGGGCACGTACTCAGAAGCAAAGATGGTATGGCTAAAACAGCGAAGGATGGCAATAAAAATGATAATGCAGCTGAAACCCCCCGCACTCCCTTCACAACTGAGGATAGAAATGGAAGTGGCAAGAGGTGGGGGTGTCAAAGGGAAGTGAAGGGGAAGGGATGGAACTCAAACTCACCTGCTGCAGCTGAAACTCCAGATGCTCTGCCTTGCACTGCCCGTTGTTGCTTCTGCTGCCATCGCTGCTTCAGTCCTGCTGCAGGAAAGCAGCTGCAAGCAAGCAGGGTGCAAGTAAGCAGGGTGCAGGCAAGCAGGGTGCAAGTAAGCAGGGTGCAGGTAAGCAGGGTGCAGGTAAGCAGGGTGCAGCGAAGAAAGCTGCAGCAAGGAAACGGACAAAGGGGGGGTTGGGCAGGAAGGGGTAGGGGGGGTCATTACTGCAGCAGAGAGAGTCAAGCCAGAAGAGAACCAGAGAAGCGATGGAGGGGAATGGAGTTTACCACTTGGACTTGAAACCTTGAGATTATCTTGGGGGGCGAATGGGGCTCACTACTTGTGGGGCACGAACCCCCAGCAGATGCTCTCCCTGTGCCAGGTGACGGCCGTGCTGCACGCCAGTGCTGGCACTCTGATGGATGGGGGAGCGGGACGTGGGAAGGCAGAGGAAAGGAGACAGGAAGAAAAGGTGGGGGTGCAACGCAGGTCATTAGTGCAAGCAGAGTAAACTCACGAAGAAATAAACATGCAGAGACCAAAGGCACAAAGAGAGGGAACAAATGAATTGGTAGAACTCAAGGCCAAGTCTTACCTGAGAAATTACCTGAGGTCGCACCTGATAGGGCACCTGGTCTGTTACCTGAGGGACACCTGAGCGGGTATGCATGTGCGTGAATGTGTGCATGCACGCATCCGTGTGTGCATGCATGAACACATGTGTGCGGGTGTGGTCATGGGATACACATGCCGGGGTGCATGCTTGCATGCAAGGGCAAGGATACACTCACCCATGCGAGTGTCTGTTCTCCCCTCTGAGTGGCACTGAGCACCCATGCCACTGCCGTTTCCCCCTCCGCCCTTTCCCCCAACCTCCCTCCGCCCTTTCCCCCAACCTCCCTCCGCCCTTTCCCCAAACCTCCCTCCGCCCACCCTCCACCCACAGTCCGCCTCCTCCCCCCAACTCCCACAAGCCCGCAGGCGATCATGTTGGACTCAAGTCAGCGCACCCAAGACAGGAGCGCACACACGACAAGAGGAAACACACAGGAGAGTGCGTTAGAAGCAGCAGAAAAAGAGGACTGAGAAGAAATCAACTTCACGTCGAAGACTTGCCGCACGGCGACCTAGACTCTTCTGTCCCCCCAATAGACCGCCTAATAACTTACCGTACTGCTCCAAGCCATGTGGTGAGCATCCTCACAGCACCATCTCCCACAGCACCTGTCCGAGAAGCACCATCCCTTGGAATGATTGTTGCTGTGTCCTTGGGCCTCAGTGCAGGAGGCACACAACAGCACCACAGCAGCGAACACAGCACAGGAACGAGAACAGAGGAGAGTGCGTCAGAATCAGCAGCGAAACGGACTCGAAAGAAACAGAAATCAATATGAAGACTTGCCGCGCGGCGACCTAGACTCTTCTGACCCCCCCTCCGATAGAGTAGGCCAGCCACTTACAATACTGCCATGGTGAGCCATGTGGTGCGAATCCTCCCTCGCACAGCACCTCCCTTAGAAGCACCATCCCTCGGCATGACTGTTGCTGTGTCCTTGGGCCTCAGCGCAGGAGGCACCGGCACCACAGCAGCCAACACAGCACCGACACGAGCACAGAGGAGAGTGCGTCAGGCGCTGCATTGGAAAAGGACTCGAAAGAGCCAAAAATCTGATTCTAAGACATGCCACGCGGCGACCTAGACACTTCTGCCCCCCCAATAGACCCGCCCAAGGACTTACCGTACTGTTATGGTGAGTGATGTACTGAGCCATGTGGTGCAGATCCTCTCTCGCACATCACCTCTCTTGAAATGACTGTTGCTGTGTCCTTGGACCTGACCTCAGTGCGGGAGGCACCAGCTCAACAGCAGCGAACACAGCACAGAAACGAGCAGAGAAAAAAGTGCATCAGAAGATGACGCGGAAACACACTGGAAAAAAAGGCAGAATTTGATCTTAAGACTTGCCGCGCGGCGACCTAGACTCTTATGTCCCACCCAATAGACCAGCCCAGCGACTTACCGTACTGCCATGGCGAGCCATGTGGTGCGAGTCCTCTCTCGCGAAGCACCTCTCTGAGAAGCACCACCCCTTGGCATGACTGTTGCTGTGTCCTTGGGCCTCAGTGCAGGAGGCACCGGCACCACAGCAGCGAACACAGCACAGACGCAAGCAAAGAGGAGACTGCATCAGAAGCTGCAACGGAAAAAAGAACTCGGAAGAAACGGAAATTGCGTTTAAGACTTGCCGCGTGGCGACCTAGACACTACTGCCCCCCCGGATAGACCAGCCCAGTGACTTACCGTACTGCCATGGCGAGCCATGTGGTGCGGATGCTCATTCACACAGCACCTTTCCAGGAAGCACCATTTTGTGGCACGACTGTTGCTGTGCGAGGCACCGGCACCGCTGCAGCGAACACAGCACAGACACGCGCAGAGAGGAGAGAAAGGAGCACCAGAAGAAGCAGTGGAATAGGACTCGAAAGAAACCGAAATCGACTCTAAGACTTGCCGCGCGGCGACATAGACACTGCGCTACCCCCTGATGGATCTGGTCAAGAACTTACTGTGCTGTACTGGTCGTTTTGCTCCCGTCCCTCCGGGCAGTTGTTGCTGCTGCTGCTTCTGCTGCTCAAAGGTCTCCTCTCCTGGGCCATCCCACACACAGAAGTCTCGAACCAGAGAAGCCGACACAGCAGAAAACATAGACGAGAACACGTCAGATGCAACAGAGGAAATAGACTTGAAAGAAACAGAAGCTGAATTAAGACACTTGCCGCGCGGCGACCTAGACACTTCTGCCCCCCCGATAGACCAGCCCAGTGACTTACTGTACTGCCATGGTGAGCCAGAACCTGAGACGGCTCAGAAGGCGGGTCCCTACTGAAGACGCACAGCGCCTCCTGAAGACGCACCGCCCATGGGTAAGCCTGTGCGCATGTCGATGCCTCTCAATCACGAAGTCGCAGCAGAGAACACAGCACAGAAAACGAGCACAGAGGAGAGTGTGCGTGAGAAGCAGCAGTGGAAACAGACTCGGAAAAGAACGAATTCAGGTCTGAGACTTGCCGCACGGCGACCTAGACCGCTATGATTCCCCCCAATAGACTCGGCCAATTTACTCACCGTGCTGCCATGGCGAGGCAGGTTCCAAGACGCCTCAGCAGGAATGCCACGCTTTGGCCGGAAGCGTCCCTGGGCCTCTCAGTCACGGAGCCCCTCCAACCACAGCAGCGAACACAGCACAGGAACAAGCACACAAGAAAGTGTCAAAAGGATGAAAAGTAAACGGCTCGAAGGAAACGAAATTTGAATTGACGACTTGCCGCGCGGCGACTTAGACTGTTTTTTGGCGCCCCCCCGCTTGTACTCCATACGTACGCACCTTTGCATGCCGTTATGATGTCGGTCCCTCGCGCTGCTGATTCGCCCGCTCCTGCTCCTGCTGCTTATGCTCCGATAAGGCGCTGCGACTGCACCTCCCGTGCTCCATCCCTCCTCCCTCCCTCCACAGACAGAGCGCACACGAGCAGAGACGGCAGGAGAGTGCAAAGATGCGTCAGAGCTGCACGGAAACAAGGACGACGGGAAGCAGGAAAAGCTGACGACGCAAGACACCTACGCGGCGGACTCCTACGTCCTACGCGCCCACCCCTCTTGCCCTGCACGTACACGCACCTTCGCGTGCCGCTCTGGCGTTGTCAGCGTGCTTCGAATCGAATCCGCTCTGCTGACGTCAGCGTGCTTCGAATCCGCATACCACCCAGCGGGCTGAAACCGCGTCGCCGCTCTCTCACACGCTGCTGCACTCAGGTCGATCGTTCACCCTTCTGCTGCCACTGTCGAGCCACCTTCGATTCCTTGCACGTGTTGCTCTGCGTTTCGCCGTGCTGTATACTTGGCGGTCATTTCTCGCACCTCGCGAACGGCAGCGAAACCAGTGAAACATAATGAACGGTAGAGAAATTCGTCGGCGAACGGCGGGAGCTGTGCGGAAGACAGCGATAATCCACCAACGGCAGCAGTTGTGCGAAAAGTAGCGACACTCGGAAGGCGGATCCCAGTGGGACGCACCGCACATAGGCAAGCCTGCGAGCATGTCAATGCCTCTCAATGAAGGAGGCGCAGCAGAGAACACGGAAGAGAACACAGCACAGAAACGACCACACAGGAGAGTGTGTCAGAAAAAGCAGCGGAAACAGACTAAAAAAAAAACGAATTCAGGTCTGAGACTTGCCGCACGGCGACCTAGACTGCTATGCTCCCCCCCGATAGACTCGGCAAATTTACTCACCATGCTGCCATAATTAGGCAGATTCCGAGACGCGTCAGCAGTCGGATGGTTACTGGCAGAGCCCCTCCTTGGGATACGATGCACCGCCACGCCTTGGCAGGACTGATGACTCGTCCGTGTGCCTCTCAGTCAAGGAGCCCCCCCAACCACAGCAGCAAACACAGCACAGGAACACGCACACAAGAAAGTGTCTCAGAATCCGAAAAGGAAACGGACTCGAAGAAAAATCAGAATTGATTCTAAGACTTGCCGCGCGGCGACCTAGACTGTTTTTGCGCCCCCCCACTTGCTCCCCGTACGTACGCACCCTTACGTTCCGCGATGATGTCTGTCTTCCGCGCCGCTGATTCGCCCGCTCTTGCTCCTGCTGGCGCTGCGACTGCCTGCCGTGCTCCATCCCTCGTCCCTACCTCCACACACACACACAGAGCACACGAGCAGAGACACCAGGAGAGGGTAAAGATGCGTCAGAGCAGCGCGGAAACAAGGACGTCGGGAAGCAGGAAAAGCTGACGACGCAAGACACCTAAGCGGCGGACTCCTACGTCCTACGCGCCCACCCCTCTTGCCCTGCACGTACACGCACCTTCGCATGGCGCTTCGCTGCCGTTCAAAATCGCCCAAATTCCGTCAATGTAATTCGAGTCCGCTCTGCTGTCGTCAGCGGGCTTCGAATCCGCGTGCATTCAAACACCACCGCTCCAGCCGATACCACCCAGCTTCAACCCGCAGCTGACACCCGCTGCTACGAACGGCAGCGACACGTGGCGAACGGCAGCAGCTTTGTGAAAGGCAGATACTTCGCGAACGGCAGCAGGTGTGCGAAAGGCAAGGATACTTGGTGAACGGCACCGAAAGTCGGCAAGTACCAGTAGAATCCAGCAAATGGCAGAGAAACTTGGCGAACGCCATGTGCAAACTTGGCGAACGGCAGCGAAACTTGGCGAAGGGCAGAGAAACACGGCAACGAACTCGGCGAACTCCAGCGACATCTAGCGAAGGGCAGACAAGCTCTGCAAACGACGGAGAACGCTGACGACAGGTGACATCGGCGAAACGAAACAGCTGGATGAAAGATCGCGTGCACAGCCGGTAGTGAGCAGCGCGTTAGCACGACGCCAAAGGAAAGGTCCAGCAAGTGACCAGATCGCAATTCCGTCAGGAGGTTAAAGACAACATTATGAACGTTGCAACCTAAAAACGCTTATCAAGGTCGCTAGTCTATCTTACGTCTTTGACCGCGTAATCAGGTCGATGGTCCATCTTCCATCTTAGAACCGCGCACAATGTCGCTAATACCTTCCGCTTATCCTACGACGATTGCTATCTTGTCTTCCGTAGGACCGCATTCTGTATCCGTATCAAGGCTCAATCTCGAACCAGAATAGACGAGTCGCGACGCAAACTAGAATGTCAGGTGGAGCGTAGTAGAAGAGTCGAATGTCCTAGATAAGGCGGAAGGAAGCATTCCTACCGGAAAATCCGCGTGCTATCGTCACTCCAGGCGGATTAATCTCTATCAGTTGAAGAGGAGCTGGACAACTGGAAACCAGGCCGACAATGGGAAGCAGTGAGAGTCTGGAAAGAGGACGACCTGTGTCGGCTGGGAAGGAAAGTTGTGTTTGTGGAGCAGCCAAGAGAATTGTCTGCTGGGCTTGGTGTCGAAAACGGCACCTCTGACACCTTGGGACGAAAATTGGCGGCAAAATCGAGGCGCCAAGTAGTGGGCCCTGGGCGAGAATGAAAGCAGTGAATGAAGGAGTACAGAACATTGTCATCCTAAAAACACTATATATGTACGCACTAGGTATCTATATCCATGATGCTCCAGAATGTATGCACGCAAATATTCGTAATTTCCAAAATTCGGTAAGATTATAAAAAGAAACAAATATCAGACGTATGGGCAAATAGCAGGGTTCCTCGAACAGATCCCATAACACATCACAAAGCATTAATTCAAAATACTATAGTTTATGGTTGATATGAATAAAAACTAAAGGTTCGTTTTATTGTATGACGGGCTTCATTGTCTTTCAATTCAAGTTATGGAGGGGTGCAAATTTATTTATAGTTTAGGTGCAAAGTAGTTTGTTACATGGATGGACCATCTTTTGTGACTTCCACCCTCTCAACAGCTTTGCTCCATTGCGTTGTAGCTGATCGGCTCTTATGAGGTCAAGGCGAATTCAGAGGAATCTTGCCGCTGGTGCAGCGAATATGGTGGCATCGCTGCACCGCTTTACTCAAGTTCAGAGAATCAAGCAAAGCTTGCCAATCACAGCGCGTCTCGTGGCGGATCCTACGTACCGCATTCCAGTCGTGCTGTCACCGTGGTTTCATCGCGGATTCACGCCTTCGTCTATCATCCACATGTCCTTTCCAGCACAGTTATTTGACCATCCCCAGATGTTTTCGTTCCTTCATCCTTTCTGACACATCAGCGGAAGAGCTGGAATTAATCGGTGAGATCACCTTTGACCCAAGGCGCGGAGGCATTACGTGGACCTTCGAAAAGAGGTTGGGAAACAGTACCTTGTGGGATTCGAATTCTATGATCAGGCTTTGATAACGAATGACTGAGGCAACGTATCGTGCCGCCTTTTGCTGCGTCGTCTACGAGTTCAGGGAAACGGACTGTTCAGCCAACTATTCAGGTACAGTGAAGCGGTTGAACACCGTTGATGCTCCGGCAAAGCATCTGATCCTTCAATTTCCCCTTTCCCTGCGTCCACAGGATGGTCAGTAAGAATCTTTCGCAACAGTGCACTGCACACAGTACCAGAAGCACCAACGAGTTGTTTCAGAAGCATATTGGAAGGAAACAAATCACAGGATGTCGTGTAGTCCAGAAGCAATGGATGGAGGCACGGAGCGTCCTGTGCTGTCCTGGCTTATCGTCTGATCACTTTCGGCGATCCCAGTCACCTGCTTGGCACGGTGATGCTGCTGCTGTGCTCCCGCATTTCCCTACCTCTTGAGGGCTTTCCTGAGAGTCTTAGCTCGGAAGCTAAAGCTCTCGATTCTCGTGCAGGATTCATGCATCTGAGGCACGCTGGGTCTGCACGCACCCCTCAAACTGTGAATTTCTGCGGTCCCTCCATTCAGAATTGTGAAACCTGAAAGTTCTTTAGCCGCTTGCACACTTGCCGTCTTCTGAGGGAAACAGACGCAGCATCAGCGATCTCCTCCTCTCCTGCTGTGCCAGCTTTCTGTTCCTCAACGCATCGCTCTCACAAAGGGTGCGGCTTTTATTGTTCTAATCAGCAGCACCGTGCAGTGGCACAAAGGGGCCAAGTCTGGAATACAGAGGGAGACAAGACAGAGGAGAGGCAAGGCGGTGGGGAGCTCAGGACACAACAGCAACAGCAGCCATGGCTGTTCGACCGGATGTTCTTCTGAATCAGATGGCCGGCGTTCGTAGCGATGGCTTATCGATGCCTCCTTTGATCCGCGATTTCCGTCTGCCACACGGCCTTCAGGCTAGACCGGCACAGTGCCCTCACACAGCAGCTTCCACGTGTCCCACACTTCTCTGGGGTCCTCTTTCCGGATCAGCAGAATCAGAATGTGCAGCAGCGGCTACAGCAGTAGCAGCAGCAGCAGCAGCAGCAGCAGCAGCAGCAGCAGAAGCAGAGAGGGCAGCAGCAGTGGATGCATGTGCGGGCGAGAACTGCACGCTAGAAGCGGAGATCAGCGCACTGGAGGACAAGATCTGCAAGCTGCAGGCTCGTCTCCTACAATCGAGCGTTCTGAGCCCCAACACAGGTGCCGCTGACACGCCAGGCTTCTCGAGTCCAAACACAGATGCCGCCGAGACGCGCCCACATGCGGCTACTGGAGCAACATTCACGGATCCCTTGGCTGAAGGTTGCCAGGCGCGGAGCAGCAGCAGCGATGCGAGTCCGCTGAGCCCGCTGCCAGTGGAGGCAGCATTGAGCCGCAGTGCCTCCAAAGGCTCCACCCTGGACGACTATTTCCTGCTGGATGCCGTACTCGCAGACGATCAACTGCTGGACGATTCACTGCTGGACCAATCATTGCTGGACGCACCACTACTGGCAGACCCAGTGCCGGCAGCACACCCACTGCCGGCAGAGTTATCGCCGGCGGGATCAGCGCCGGTACAACCGCTGTTGGCAGAACCTGCGCGTGCAGAATCAGCGGTTGCTGAGTATTCGCCCGCGGCTGATCGTTCGGGTCCGGCAGTGTACTCTGTGCAGCCTGTGAAGAAGCGGCCGCGGTCGCCGTTATCAGTGCCTCCCGATGGCATGTATCAGCATCAGCATGGCCTTTACTACCAGCATGAGCATGACGGGCATGCTCATCATCAACCGTACGTGCATCATCACCATCACAGCCATCAGGACGTCAGGCAGTGCATCCCTTCACCTACCGTACCCACTTCCTGCCTCTCCCCGTTCTCCCCCCGCCCCGGTCTCATCAGCCCTCCCAGCCTTGCGTCTCTTGACCTGCTCAGATCCCCCCACACGATTGAAGCAAGCCCTGGCACTGCTCTGGATTCGTCTCTGCAGCCTCATGTGACCCAGCAGCGCCAGGTCGACAATACCCTCACGCTTGAGGCAAGCCTTGAGGGCGCTGAGGATTCTTCCTTCCAGCATCGCATGCACCAGCAGCATCTGCGCCAGCAGCCCCTTCTTCAGCAGAATCCTCTACAGCAGCACCTACCTCAGCAGCTCCCACCCCAGAAGCCCCTACCCCAGATGCTCCTACCCCAGAAGCACCTACCCCAGCAGCACTTGGCTCGCTTGTGCCTCGAGCAGCTGCGTCAGTCAAAAAAGGAACAGCAGCCGCCAGTCGCTGACGCCTGCACTCCCCGGTTGCTGCCTCACAAGCCGTCAATTTTCCCGCTGTCCCTGTCCCCCGGGTCCCCTCTCTCCTCCCGCTGCTCCTCATCGGGAGCCGGCTCTGCAGGCAACGGCTCCACGTGCTTTGCTCAAACCCAGCGCCATGAGCAGCACGGGCGGAATCCGCAGGCTCAGCAACAGCAGCAGCAGCAGCAGCAGCTGGAGGCACAGGCACTGTTTGAAGCAGGCACCCCGAAGCAGCAATGGGGGAGGGCCCGTACCGTCAAGCAGCATTCGCCGGCAGCAGCATTCTTCCCGCCAGCAGCATCGTTGGCGGCATCTGCAGCAGCATCGGCAGCAGCATCGGCAGCTGCACGAGCAGTGGCGGGCACTTCTCAGCAAGTTTCTCTGCCCAAGAAGCGGCGGCTGTTGGTGAAGCCTGTGCTCCGCAGCTCAAGCCTGGGTGCCTTGCCAGTCGCATGCTCCCACAATGGGGCAGAGAACTCGGTGTCGGTGGCATCAGCTGAGAAGGCTCACTCGCTTGACAGCCACCCGCTCATCCCCTCCCTCACCTCCCCTGCTTCCTTCATGAGCCCCGGCGCTCATGTGAGCCTCGCTGCGTCTGTGAGCCCTGGCGCCCATGTGAGCACTGGCGCCCATGTGACCCCCGGTGCATGCGTCAGCCCCAGTGCCCTCGTGAGCCCTGGCGCCTCTGTTAGCCCTGGTGCATGCGTCAGCACCACCAGTGCCATGCCGCCCCGCATGGCAGCATCTGAGATCGCTGCACGTATCCGCATGATGGGCCTCCCAACACAGAGCAGGGCACAGAGCACAGCACAGGTGCCGCAGCAAGTCATGCGTGCTCCTGCACGTGGTGTGGTTGACTGCCGTCCCAAACCCGCACCTGCCTCTCCATCCGTGGCTTGCCCTTCGGTGTTGCCAGGATACTCTTGCTGCCCCACTGCCCTCCTCCAGCACTCCATGGTTCCCTACTTAGCTGATTACAGCCACCAGCTTCTGGGCTATCCAGCCACGAATGCATTTTCCTTGGGGGAATTACCCAATAAACACCTCAACCCACCCGCTGGTGGGAGAAAGCGTGTGGGGCGAAAGCCTTCTGCGAGCAAGTTTGTGAAGCTTGCTCCTGCGCAGCTCACTCCGGCTAGAGTTCCCTGCGCCAGGCTTCGCCCGTCCAAGCTCATATCCATTGCGCCGGCACCAGTTACCTGATTTGGCACTCCATTGTGCATTTTCATACACTTCTATGGCGATTCTTCGACGCTAGGGTGCCGGATTATATAATTTGATTGTATTTTTATATGATGCACGGGTGTGATGAATTTGTAAGCAAAACATAATTGATTGTTTGAAAAGTGCAGCGTTTTGCACCACCAGTTCTATAACTGCAGTCTGCACATTCCTAACCCGATATCGAGACTTCTTTAATCCTAGTAAATTTTCCGCTGATGCACAGTTTTTGTCGATCACTTCCCATTACGAGGGGATGAACTGTCTGTTGCGAAGTGCTGCTGCTGCTGCTACTCGCTGCAGAGCTCCTTAGCTTCCGTTGAATCGAACGCGTCTTTGACGGGGATGAAATGATCGTAGGGTAGCAAACGCGTGGCGACGAACGCGTATCGTCGCAATGCCTTCCTCTGCGACTGGATCGAGCGAATTCAGTGCAGCGGAAAGCGGACGTAGTTCGACGTCAATCTTGCGTAACTATATCCAGAGTGACTATATCGGGGGTTTATTCTCGGATCCACGTGTCTGGTCGGTAGCCGCCGGTGCTGTCGCGTTAGCTGCGCCTGTTGCGGTGGGTCTTCGCGCGCTATTGAAATCGGACGGCGGCGCGCGAAAGATCACGATCCCGGTTATACCGCCGGCTGCACACCAGCAGCTGCTGACGTGGCAGCAGCAGCAGAGACTGCGGACGTGGCAGACGCGGCGAAATGCGTACGCAATTGCCCTGCAGAAGCAGGAAGAGGAGCAACAGCAACAGGAGGAACAGCAGCAGCAGCAGCATGAGAGGGCAGCCGAGAGCGCAGAGGATGAAGTGCGAGGCGCGGGAGACCAATCAGCGACGGATCGAGCACAGACGAAGGGAGAGGGAGGAGAGGGAGGCGGAGGGGTGAGAGTAGAGGTAGGGGAGGGAGGGACAGCAGGAGGGGGAACAGAGGGAGCAGATGGATCAGAGAGGGCAGCGGTGGCAGAGGGGTCAGAGGGAGCAGTGGGGGGCGGCACAGGAGAGGGGTGCGAGGCGGCGGTGGATGCGGCAGTGGCGGCGGTGAACCAGGCGGGTCAACGGCTAGTTCTCATGATGCGCTCCGTCGACAAGCACCTCTCCTTCTGGCGCCGCCTCGCCCTCGCGTCGCCCGCGCAGCAGATCTGGATCGTGCTCTTCCGACGCGGCCCGCTCGCCTTCCTCCACACCTCCCTCTCACTCTCTCTCTCACTCACTCTATCCGCCGCCAACCGCTACCTCCTCCCTCTCCTCCCCTCTCCCACCCTTCCCCCCTCCTCCTCCCCCTCCTCCTTTTCTCCTCCCGCCTCTCCTTCCTCTAACCTCGTCCAGCCCAATTCTCCCCAACCCTCCCACTCGCTTTCAGCAAATCGCGTTCTGACACGTGTCAAGCAGCCAATCTCCCCTCTTATAACCCACCTCGTCTCTCTCTTAGCGCCTCTCTATCGCTTCCTCTCTGCCCTCTGGCTCTCCTTACAAACCGTTCCCCTCCTCCCCCTTTCCACCCTCCCTCACCCCCCTAAACTCCTGCAAAATCTTATCTCAGATCTACGCACATTCGGTTCCAAAACCTTAAACCTCGACTTGAAAACCCTCAACCTGAAACCCTTCTTCTTTGTCCATCTACACCGCCTGAGTTCGTTTTTGCCGAGCCTTGCGTCAGCAGAGGGGCTGCTGCTAGGCCTGGCAGCACCGAGCCTGCAGGGCTTGGTTCGGGAGATGGTGGCAGAGAAAGTGGCGGTACTGGGGGAGGTGCAACTGGCTCTGAGCGTCGCTGCTGGGCAGGTAAGGGAGAAGCGGGGGTTGGGGAGTGGAAGGATGGATTATGGGGGTCCGTGGGGCTGGTTGTTGTGGGCATGGGAAGCGTATTGCCTCATCTCCCCACTCCGTCTCCTTCTCTCCTCACCTCCCCTCTGCCACAGGTCTACCTATCGTCAGCTGTCATCCCTGCCCCATCCTCCCTCGCCCTCTCCACCCTCACGCTCACCACCACCATCAGCAGCAGCAGCAGCAGCACGAGCACATCTCCTCCCGACCCCCTCGCTCTGCTCTCCACTATCCTACACGCCTGCCACGTGGCAGTCATACAGGCCTCAGGGATCGACGGGGATAAGCCCACCTCAGGAGCAGGGGGGCGGGAGGGGACGGTGGAGAGTGGTGGTGCTTGTAACGAAGCAGTCAGTAACGAGGCAGGAGGGGAGTTGGGCGGTGCTGGGTTAGTAGCAGCAGATGGCAGCGGGCTAAGTGATTCACCACAAGGAGCAGTGCCTGTTGCTGCAGTGGTGTCACCAGCCGTTGTGTGTGGGCACGCGAAGCAGCTGAACGAGGATGTGAAGGTTCTCGAGAAACTGGTCTCTGCTGGGGTGGGTGCCGGCTGGGGTGGGTGCCGGCTGGGGTGGGTGCCGGCTGGGGTGGGTGCCGGCTGGGGTGGAAACTGATGGGGTGGAAACTGATGGGGTGGAAACTGATGGGGTGGCAACTGATGGGGTGGCAACTTATGGGGTGGGAACTGATGGGGTGGAAACTGATGGGGTGGAAACTGATGGGGTGGAAACTGATGGGGTGGAAACTGATGGGGTGGAAACTGATGGGGTGGTACTGATGGGGTGGGTGCTTCTGGAGTGGGTGACGCCCAAGATTACTTGCATTGCCGCCTCTCCTCCATCACACACCCTCTCACTCACCCCTCTCTCCTGCCCCACTGTTCCCTGTCCAGGTGGCGCGCTGCCATAGGCCGAGGCACGCGGCACGGCACTGGCTGGAGTACATGGCAGGCGGGCTGTGTGGCGTGGCGGTGGGCTCATGGTTGCTGCGACACAGCCGGTGGAACGACAGTGATGACCTCGACAGGTGGGAGATGGGATGTAGATGGGTGGATGGGGGTTGGGGTATGGGTTGAGGCGCGGCACTGGCTGGAGTACCTGGCAGGGGGGCTGTGTGGCGTGGCGGTGGGAAGCTGGGTGGTGCGGCACAGCTGACTGAATGGCAGTGGCGATCTGGATAGGTGGGTTGCTGCTGATGATAATGGGGACATGTATGGAGGGAGAAAGCATCTAGATGGGCGGATGGGTAATGGTTGATGGGTGATGGATGATGGGTGATGGTTGATGGGTGATGCAGTACGATCCGCAGTTAAAGACAGCTGAAAGATTCCGATTTCGTTCAAACTGGCTTACTAAAATACGATCTAGCATACAAGCTTAAAACCAGGCTTCCCACTTTCATCTCATGGAGTTTGTCTCGCCGTCTCTATAACACTCAAGTTGATGGACATCAGACCTCCGCAGCCCACCTGTTTACTAATAACAGCACCTGCAGTACGATCCGCAGTTAAAGACAGCTGAAAGATGCATGGCAGGGTGCAGATTTGTAGTCACCCGCACTGCTGCTGCTTTGGCTGCCTGGGCTCTCACTTGCAAGTGCAACCCACCCATCTTGTCTCGCACATTCGTGTGTCCCGTGGGCAGGTGGGCTGCAGATGGGTGGAGAGCGGTGACAGGGTTCGTCACTGACCACATATGGCAACCGGTAAGCATCGTCAGTTCTTATCGTCAACCAGTTGTAGCCATTATCTCCCCTTGCTACACGCCTCACGATTTTTGAGAACTCTAAACAAAAACGCTCACATTATTCCCACCTCTTTCTCCTCACCACACGCCTCACTCCCTCCCTGCTGGCGCCTGCTCCTATTCTCAAACCCCCCAGCTGTCAGCGATCAGTGCAGAGCTCTTCCACACGTTCGGTGACCAGCAGAGAGGCAACGTGTCCATGCATGACGTGCAGGCTTCCACTGACTCGCTGCGGAGGTGAGAGTCAAGTCAAGCAAGTCAAACACGGTCAACAGAGCCAAGCAGAGGGGCATTGTGTCCATGCATGAGTCAAGCAAGTCAACGAGAGGCAAGGTCAAACACAGTCCAGGGTAAAATAGAGTGAGCCCTTTGCTGCATTGCTTGCCACACCTGTTCGAGTCGTGTTTCCCTCCCTGCCGCCCTCGCCCCCATGGCCCGTCAGAATGCTGCTGACCTTTGTGGAGAAAACCCAGCCACTGGCACTCGAAAACACCAGCACCACAAGCACCACGACCAGCACCAGCACCAGCACCAGCGGCGGCAACGGGGGCAGTGGCGGCAGCGGCAGCGGTAGTACAGGAGCAGCGGATGCAGCTGTGGGAGCAGCATTGCCATCGGAGTCGGATCTGATGGCATTGGTGATGCGCGAGTATGAGAAGGACATGGCCAACCCCCTCACTCACCTCCTCACAGGGCGACTGGCTGAGGCACTGCTGATTCAGGTGAGTATTCATTCAGTGAACGCTAAGGTATGGAAATGGGAGGGTCATGGCCAACCCCCTCACTCACCTCCTCACAGGGCGACTGGCTGAGGCACTGCTGATTCAGGTGAGTATTCATTCAGTGAACGCTAAGGTATGGAAATGGGAGGGTCATGGCCAACCCCCTCACTCACCTCCTCACAGGGCGACTAGCCGAGGCGCTGCTCATCCAGGTGAGTGCCTTGTGGCTTGCTTGCTCGAGCCCACACGTGCAGTAGATGCTTCAGTGGGAGCAGGTGTGGCATCAGCAGTGGGTGCAGCAGCGGATGCACGTGTGGGAGCAGGTGTGCCATCAGAGTCGGATCTGATGGCATTGGTGATGCGCGAGTACGAGAAAGACATGGCCAACCCCCTCACTCACCTCCTCCCGGGGCGACTGGCTGAAGCGCTGCTCATCCAGGTGAACATTCAGTGAATGTTCATTGAACGCTAAGGTATGGAAATAGGTGAGTACGAGAGGGACACGGCCAACCCCCTCACCCACCTCCTTACAGGCCGGCTGGCCGAGGCGCTCTTATCCAGGTGAATATTCAGTGAACACTCACTTGACCACTCGGGTGAACACTCTGGTGGGCGCTTGAGTGTCCGCACCGCACACGCAAGTGTGTATGGGTTGATTTGTCCCTCTATAGCACTGCTGATGCCTGCCAGGCTTCATGCTTCCGTGTTCACTGATTGAGTGTTTTGGTTGTTCACCCCCCTCTCCCCTCTCCCCTCTCCCCTCTCGCTTCTCCCGTATATCATCTCTCATCTCCCTGCTCCCCTCTCCCCTCTCCGCTCTCCCCTCTCCCCTGTCCCCTGTCCCCTGTCCCCTGCTCCCTCTTCAAGGTTCAAAGAATGAAGCTCCACATTGAAACGTGAGTCCCCTGCTCATGCATTCACCACCACCCCCTGCATTTATCTCTTCCCATTCCCCTCCCGTATCACCACCCACCCACCCTCTCGCTCTATTTGAAGTCACGTTTTTTTTTTTTTTTTTTTTCCACCCTTGAGGCCCTTTCTTCACCCCTCCGCCCTCGCCTCCTCCCCATCCCCCCCCTTTTTGCAACAGGGCCATGTTAGAGTTGGAGCAGATTCTGAGGGCGAATCAGATCAACTTCGCTCTGCTCACCGCCTTGCCCGCCCTGCTGCTGCTCTCCGGCCTCTTCTCCCTCTCCCGTGACTTCTCCGTCTCGAAGGTAAACGGAGTTCAGTTGACCCGAGGTGATTAGAGTTGACTTTGAGGCGACTCAAAAGTCGCCTTGCTGCTGCTCTCCGGCCTCTTCTCTCTCTCCCGTGACTTCTCCGTCTCAAAGGCAAGTGGGCTTCACTCCAGTTGACCCTGGTTGACTTGAGTTGACTCGAGCCGACCTGTGGTTGGTACATCATCTGGCACTGCTTCCAGCTCTCCTCGCCTTGACCTTTCCTGATTGGATGCCTCTCTGTTGTTTCCATTCTAGCCTGCAACCCATGCAGCATGCCCATGCTCATCCATGCACACACCTGTTGCCCTATGCACTGTGCCAATGCTCACGCCCATACTCCATGCCCATGCCCATGCCCATGCCCATGCCCATGCCCATGCCCACGCCCATACTCCATGCCCATGCCCATGCCTACACCCATACCCATCAGGCACGGGGTGCAGAAGGAAAAGGCCGTGTGGCACAGACAAGACGACGGATGCTACTCGCTGACGTGGAGCGACACGTGTTGCTGCGTAACCACCTGAGGGTGTCACCGTCATCCAAGGCGTTACCACCAGCCCAATCGTTGACATCCACGTCAGCAGCGCCCTCCACGTCAGCATCAGCACCACTTCCCGGATCAATGTCGGTGTCGACTCTCAATCCCAGCTCAGCGCCGTGTGATGACGTGGCATCATCAGCGAATAACGTGGCATCCGTGGATGACGTGGCAGTGTGGCACGGCATGTTGGTGTATCTGCTGCATCGACTGTATGTAGCCGTGCAGCGACAGGCCAGCAAGGGGGGCGAGTGGCCACGGTGAGCCTCGGTTGGCACTTGGAATGTATCCATGGTGTGCTGCATTTGTGATGACGTGGCAGTGTGGCACGGTATGTTGCTGCATCGACTGTATGTGGCGGTGCAGCGACAGGCCAGCAAGGAGGGCGAGTGGTCACGGTGAGTCTGGGTTGGCATGTATGTACCCATGGTGTGCTGAATCATTGATGCCATGCTCCCTACCATGCACATGGCCCCCGTGCTGCCATGCTGCCATGCTCTGATGCTCCCATGCTGCCTTGATGCTGTCAAGTCATAACATTGAACTTCCTCACCTGTCCTCTTTGCTGCTCCCTCCCACCCCCTTTGTGCCATGCCACCAGCCTGCAGCAAGACATACTCGATATAGCAAGCCCCCATATGGACATGCAAGGCCGGCAGCTGTTAGCAGCGCGCATGGCTGTTATGTATGATTGCCTTGTGCCGCTCGCCAAGTGAGCCGCGGCCTGTACCACACCTTTGAGTCTCTTGTGTCTTGTCATATACTAGCCTTCTAAATTTTTTGGAACTCGATCTTTAGCGCATGCTTTGTTGGTTCATGAAAGGCAGCTTCCACTTCCACTTCACGGTCAGCACAGCACATGCTCAACTGGTCAGTTGGGGATTCAGAATGGACAACGAATGGCGGTTCAACTGCCGTGCCGTGGTCTTGCTCCCATCAACAATAATAAGAGGAAAACATTGTCACATGCTGCCCCTGGCCCTTGCAGGCTTCCCATCGAGGCACAACAAAAGCACCTCCTTGACCCTTGAACATTGGCCTTTACATGCGCTGAACATCTTCAACGACCATGTTCGACCCATCCGCAAGACCCCCGGCCTTGTGCCATGATTTTTCAGGCTGGTGCTCGACTGACTAGCATCATAGCAAGTATTGCTTCTAAGATTTCGTTTCCCTGCACACCCCCTTCCCTCACGCCACGCGCCTCTGAAAACGTCCCGGAAAAGGCGTCCCTACGACCACGCCAACCCCTGCAAGTGCCCCCCTGTCCTTGTGTCACGTCTTGAGCTGTGCATGGCCCTTGGTTGCTATGTGCTTGAAGAGTTGGTTCCTGGTGTGGGCGATGGCAGGGAGTGAGCGTGAGTGGAGGAGCAGTTGGGGTTAGAGACATGAAAGACGGAAGAGGGGGGAAGGGTGGCAGATGCAGAGCCTGATACTGCCACAGTGGTGCAATTAAGTGAGCTCACCTGGAATCGAACTCGAGTCCACACACTCCACAAGACAGTGCCGGCTGCACTCATACACACGCACACCAGCAGCGAGCACAGGGAGTAAGGGGCACAGGGCAAGGGGAACGTGTGAGACAGTGGCAGCAGGAGACAGCAGGCTAGGCATAAGGCTGGTGAGCGACTGGCATCATAGCAAGTAGTGCTTCTAAGATTTCTTGCCAACCTCTCGTTTCCCTGCACAACCCTTTCCCCCCCTTTTGCCGGCCCAAATGATCCATGAATCATGTCTCACGACCCACCTCCGCGTTCTTCCCCTTTCTTCTCTCCTTGCCGCCCCGCCCGCCCCTCCCCCCTCTCTCTCCCCCGCCGTCCTCTGCACCACCGCTAACATCCCCTCCCCCACCCAGTTTCGCTTTCGGCCCACTCGAGTCCCCCACCGCCCCATTCCCCCCTGCAACTCCACCCTTCCCCCCTGCACCCTTTGCTGCTCTCCGCCTCCCCTTCTTCCCCTTCCCCTTTGTTACTCCATCCTCCTCAGCCTCCTCTTCCCCGCCTCTCCCCGTTGCTCCCTCACTCTCCCTCCCCTCCTCTTCACCGCCCTCCTTGCTGTTACCCACGCTGGTGCCACCTGCTGCTGCCCCCTGCCCGTCTCTCTCTGCTGCAACCCCATCCGCCGCCTCATGCAAGCCACGTGCACCAGCAGGCGCAGCAGAAGTCACAGTCCCCTTGTCGTCACTCTGCTGCACCTCTCTCGCATCTGTCTCAGCTGCTGCTGATGCTTCCCTGCACCCGCTCTCTGCTGCCGCTTCCGCTGCCGCCTCCTCTTGCTCCTCTTTCTTCTTCGCCTTCTCCTTCCTCTTTTTCGTTTCAGCCATCTTCTGTCGGGCCAGCATCGCTGCCAGCATCGCCATCTCCTCCTCCTCATCCATCTCACCTGCCACCTCCTCCTCTTCCTCCTCCTCCTCCTCCTCTTCCCTCTCTTCTTCCTCATCATCCTCATTCTCCTCCTCTTCTTCCTCCTCTCCTGCCTCCTCTTTCTCCACCCCTCTCAACCCATCAACCCCCTCCCCTTCTTCCTCCTCCACCTCTCCCGCCTCCCTCTCATCCTCGTCACTCTCTGTCCTACCAACCGCCTCCTCATCCCCATTCCCACCTCGCTCCTTCCCCTCTGTCATCTCCAGTTCCTCCACCTCCTCTCCTTCCTCCCCTTCCCCCTCTTCCTCCCCCTCTCCTTCCCCCTCCTCCCCTCCCCCTTCCGCCAGCTCGTCCGCCAGCAGTTCCGCCCTGAGCTGCGCCAGGCGCGCCAGGTGCTTCTTGCTGCGCTCGTGGTTCGCCAGCTGCTGCGCGCTCCTGAACGCCTTGCTGCACACCACGCAGTACGCCTCGTCCAACCCCGCCTCACCCATCCCCACCGCACCCTCCCCATTCATCCCTGCCTCACCTAGTTCCGCCTCCCCTTCCCCAGCCCCATGCCCCCGCACCCCCTTTTGCGCGCTGCCTCCCCCCGTGTGTGCGTCCCCCTGCCTGCCCTTCTTCTTTTTCTTCTTGCCTCCGCCTCTGCCCAGCCCGTCGCCCTGTCCGTTTGCCACGGTTGCGGATCCATCTGCCCCTGCCCCTGCCCCCCCTCCTCCCTTTCCTTTCCCCTTCCCCTTCCGCCCCCCTTTCTTAGTCTCCTCAAACCAATCGTCGTCCTCCTCCTCCACCCTCCCCGCCTTCCGCCCCTTCCGCCTCCCGGTCCCCTCTCCACGCCCCTCCACTCCATTCCCCTCCTCATCCTCGTCCTCCTCCTCATCCTCCCCTTCCCCCTCTCCCCGCGCCCACTCCGGGTCTTCATACTCCTGCGCGCGCCGCGCCTTCTCTCTCCGCTCCTCCTCCCTCCGCCGCTTCGCCTCCGCCTCGCGCTCCGCCGCCACGCGCCGCGCCTCCGCCTGCTGCTCCTTCACGCGCGGGTCGCGCTTCTTCACGAACGCCGCCAGCTGGCGAACCGCCTCGTTGAACTCGCGCTTCGCCTTCCGCCGAAGCTTCGCGTTTTCTTCCTCCATCAGCCGCCGCACCTGCACGTGTGCGGCATACGTGGCACATGTGGCACACGCGGCATACATAAAAAGAACGGGGCGCGAGGGAAGGGCGGCACAGGCAGGGCATTCGAGGATTCAATCGCGTGAGCCCGATTCCCTCATCCCCATCCTGCACCCTGAACCTAAAGTTCTTTCTCGCACATCATTCCAACCGCCCTCATAATGCTCCACTCTTGCACCCGGAACCCTGAACCCTGATCCCCGAAAAGTCCATAAACGTCAGCATATCGCACCCGTCGATTGGGAGCTTCGGCCAGATTGTACTGATCCTTCCACGAAAAGTCGCGCAAGCTCACGAACGACTGCCAGTACTTGAAGAACGCCGACACGTCAGCAGCTGAGCTGTCCCTCTTGCCGAACGGCGGCGCCGACATATCCACCTCCTCCCCCTTCTGCGCCGCGCGCCGAGCCGCTGCGAGCTCCTTCTCGAAGATCTCGTCGAAAATCTTCGCATACACTGCGTAAAACCCTTCGCCTGTGTCGCCGTAACCAGAGTACGCCGAGGCGGAAAAGTAACCCCACAGATCCTCGTCTTCGTCTTCGTCGTGGTTTTCGCCGTCGTGGTGCGTGTCGCCGCGAAGGATCGAATCGCGATGGCTGTCGTACCACGCTCGCTCGTGCTTATCGCTTAGCACTTCGTACGCGCTTTGGATCTGTTTGAACATCGCTGTAGCGTGCTCGACATTGTTCTGATTCTTATCGGGGTGCCACTGTAACGCGAGCTTGCGATACGCGGATTTGATATCGTCCGCCGATGCGGAGCGATCCACGCTCAGCACCTCGTAGTGGCACCGCATCGTGACGGCCACGTGGCAAAGCTCGAATCGGAATGCTTTAGATGCTTTACTTGAGACTAGCCACTGCGCGTCGTGACAAGCGCGACAGGCAGCTACACCCGCCTCTACAGCCTCTCGCAGTCCAGGATTCCTAAGGCAAAAAAGTCGATCTGAAAGAAACGCCTCCCGAGCAGCGTGGCAAAACAGAATGCTCAAAGGTGCGGTATAGATTGCTCCAAGCATCTAAAATAGGGCAAAATAGCGCGACGCAGCCGATCGCGCGCCTAATTCAATCCTGTCGACCAAGTTCTCACCGCAGGTAGGGCGACCGAACCCACGGTAAATGAATTGACCTATATGCGCTTTCGCGATTGTAATTGCCAATTGTGATACGCTGGAATCGATGTTTTGTCTCGACATCATTGTGTACCTCCCCGCCGCGCCACCGGGCAGCAGCAGCAGCATCGCCCGCCTGCCAGCCTGTCACCCGCGGCAGTGCTCTCGGCCTCTTCCTGCGCTCTCTCCTGCTCTCCTTCCACCACCTGCCCTTCCAGGTGCACCCATGCACCCATGCACCCATGCACCCATGCACACATGCACCCATGCACCCATGCACCCATGCACCCATGCAGACATGCACGCATGTGCACATACGCACGTGCACTCATGCGCACATGCAACTTGCACGAATCCACAGTGCATTCCACTGAGGCACATGAGCTAACCATCACTGTTCCCTTGCACATGGCATGCACACCACACTCACGCCGCTTGGCCGGCCAGTTGCAGTCTCTCTGGCAGACCCCTCTGGGGGTCCTGTCCTTGCTCACTTCTCCACTGTCCTCCCGTGTCCGGCGGCCCCCTCTGGCACCCTGTCTGGTCTTTACCTCCCCTCGTTCTCTACGAACTTGGTGAGTGGTGCTGACCTACAGGATGCGGGGGTTCACCAGTTCACTCCTGCGAGTCAGCGGGTGACCCACTGCACGGACGCTCGGACAGGCCGACACCTGGCCACGTTTACACGTCGGCCGGGGTCGAGCCTGTACACACTGACCACTGCGTCTCCTCCGGTCACTGCGTCTGGTCAGGTAGCTGCGTCAGGTCAGGTGTTTGCTGCAGCGTCCAGGTCTGGTCCTGAGTCTGCCCCCTGTTCGTGTCGCCTCCTGTCTCACGAGACTCTCCTCTGGCACCACCGCCTTGGTCACCCCTCCCTGCTTCGTCTCCGAGGCATGGCCTCCCGTGTCCTTGTCTCTGGTCTTCCCCGGTCCCTCCCTCCCCTTCCTCCGGGGCCTGGCCCTACCTGCGTCCCCTGTGTCGAGGGGCGGCAGCGGGCTGCCCCTCACTCCTCCCAGTTTCCTCCGACAGAGGCCCCGCTGCAGACGCTTCACATGGACGTGTGGGGCCCGGCCCGCGTCCGTGGACAGGGTCACGAGCGCTACTTCTTGCTGGTGGTTGACGACTACTCGCGTTACACCACAGTCTTCCCCTTGCGCAGCAAGGGTGATGTTACTGAGGTGTTGATCGACCGGATCCGCGCAGCTCGTCTCCAGCTCAGGCAGAGCTTCGGCTCGGACTTTCCTGTTCTGCGTCTGCACTCTGACAGAGGTGGAGAGTTCTCCTCTAGCCTTCTGCGAGCCTACTGTCGTGCACGAGGCATCCGCCAGACCTTCACGCTTCCGGACTCTCCACAGCAAAATGGGATTGCTGAGCGCCGCATTGGCATGGTCATGGACGTCGCCCGTACGTCCATGATGCATGCGGCTGCCCCCCATTTTCTGTGGCCGTTTGCTGTTCGGTACGCGGCGCATCAGATCAACCTTCACCCCAGGGTCTCCATGCCGGAGACCTCCCCAGCCTTGCTGTGGACGGGGAAGGTTGGCGATGCGTCTGCGTTCCGTGTCTGGGGATCTCGGGCGTTTGTCCGCGACTTGTCTGCGGACAAGCTGTCCCCTCGTGCTGCTCCTTGCGTCTTCCTTGGCTTCCCCCCTGACGCGCCAGGGTGGCAGTTCTACCACCCCACCTCTCGCCGTGTTCTGTCCTCCCAGGACGTCACGTTTGACGAGTCGGTCCCCTACTACCGCCTCTTCCCCTACCGCACTCCGTCCCTCCCCCCGCCACCGCTCTTCCTTGTACCAGGTCCCCCCCCGGTAGACCCCCTCCCCCCTCAGGGTCCTGCCCCTTCAGGTGTGTCCCAGGTAGACGCAGTCGAGCCTGTCGAGGTTACTGGTGACTCTGGTGCTGCTGAGGGTGCTGAGCCTGGGGGTGCTGACTCTGGGGGTGCTGAGCGTGTGGGTGCTACGCCTGGGGGTGCTGAGCCGGAGGGTGCTACTACTGGGGGTCCTGAGCCTGGGGGTGCTGAGTCTGGGGGTGCTACTACTGGGGGTGCTGAGCCTGGGGGTGCTGAGCCTGGGGGTGCGGAGCCTGAGGGAGCTGGGCCTGCTCGTGTGGCGTCTGGCGGTGCTGAGCCTGGAGGTTCTCCGGGTGCTTCGTCTCGGCGGGAGCCACTCTCTCCACAGGAGCTGCGCGAGTGGTTTGCCCGGCGCTGGAGGCGTGCTGCTGGAGCTGGAGGTTCTTCGGCTGCTGAGGGTGCTGGTGCCGTGGATCCCGGAGGTGCTCGTACTGGGAGTACTGGAGCTGCTGGGCCTGCGGGTACGACTGGAGCTGGAGCTGCTGAGGGTGTTGGCGCTGAGGCTACTGCTGTCGGTCCTGGAGGCGGTCCTGCTGGGGGTACTACTGGTGCGGCTGGAGGTCCTGGAGCTGGAGGTGCTGCTGGCGCTGGTACTGCCGCTGGGGGTACTGGTGCTGTCTCTGCTGTGTCTGGAGTCGCCGCGCGGCCTCGGCCGTACTTCGTTCCGCTCCTTCAGCAGGTTCTTGGTCTCCAGCCTTCTACTGGTCCTCCTCCTCCCTTAGAGTGTCCACAGCCTGTCCCGTCACAGTTCCAGTTACAGCCGGCCTCCCCACTGCCCGCTCCCTCTCCCTACACTGGTCCTACTGGAGGTCTTGCTGAGCGTCGTGAGCCTGCGTCCCGCCCTGCGTCGCCTGTCCGTGCTGCTCGCACTAGTGGTCGTGGTTCGCGTCAGCGTCCTCCTCCTGTCCCTGGCACGCACCGGATGTCTCTGCGTCCGTCCACTGCTCCTCTGCGTGCCCCTTTGCCTTCTCCTCCTGAGTCCTCTCTTCCTGCTCTTCCTGACCCGGAGTCGGACTCTCTTCGTGCTGCCAGTCCTACTGTCACACGTCTCCTTGCTACTGTTGTCACTGACCCTTCCTTTGAGTCCACTGCTGCGTCTGCCCTAGTTACTGAGCTCGTCGACTTTGCTGCTCGCTGTCGTCTAGACTACGCTGCTAGTCTTGTTGCTGAGTCTGTCTGTCCTCCGTCCGTCGGGGGTGAGTGTGCCCTTGGCACGGACGTCCTTGAGGACAGGCAGGAGGAGTTCCAGTGTTTGGCTGCTGCTTCACCTCATCTCGTGTCCGTACTGCTTACCCCTGAGGGAGACCCGGATGCACTTGACATCCCGACTCCGCGCTCTTACGCGGAGGCGATAGAGGGTCCCTACTCCTCTCAGTGGCAGGCAGCTATGGACGCAGAGATGGCTTCCTGGAAGTCCACAGGCACCTACGTCGACGAGGTTCCCCCGCCTGGGGCGAACATCGTCAGTGGCATGTGGATTTTCAGGGTGAAGCGGCCGCCGGGTTCTCCGCCTGTCTTCAAGGCGCGTTACGTGGCTCGTGGCTTTAGTCAGCGGCAGGGAGTTGACTACTTTCAGACCTTCTCTCCCACCCCGAAGATGACCACTCTTCGGGTACTGCTGCACGTAGCTGCTCACCGCGACTACGAGCTGCACTCTCTTGACTTCAGCACTGCTTTCTTGCAGGGTAGCCTGCACGAGGAGATCTGGCTGCGTCGCCCACCTGGCTTCACTGGGTCTTTTCCTCCTGGCACCCAGTGGAGCCTCCGGCGGCCAGTCTACGGTCTCCGCCAGGCACCGCGTGAGTGGCACGACACACTGAGGACTACACTTGCGGCTCTTGGGTTTGCTCCCTCTACTGCCGACCCGTCGCTGTTTCTGCGCACCGACACTTCTTTGCCGCCGTTCTACATCCTCGTGTACGTCGACGACTTGGTCTTTGCCACAGCTGACACTGCTGGACTCGCCCACGTGAAGTCCGAGCTGCAGAAGAGACACACGTGCACAGACCTGGGTGAACTGCGCAGCTACCTTGGCTTGCAGATCACCCGGGACAGAGCACGCCGCACCATTACCCTGACTCAGTCACACATGGTGCAGCAGGTCCTTCAGCGCTTCGGCTTCACGTACTCCTCGCCTCAGGCCACTCCTCTGCCTACTCGCCACTCGCTCTCAGCTCTGCCTTCGGATGAGTCCGTAGAGTCGAGTGGCCCGTACCCAGAGCTTGTTGGCTGCCTCATGTACCTGATGACCTGCACACGACCTGACCTTGCATACCCTCTTAGCATTCTCGCACGCTATGTTGCTCCTGGGAGACACAGACCGGAGCACATGGCTGCAGCGAAGAGGGTGTTGCGCTACTTGTGCAGTACGTCGGGCATGGGGCTTGTGCTTGGAGGGCAGAGTCCAGTGGTCCTCACTGGGCACGCAGACGCTTCTTGGGCTGACGACCAGGCTACGCAGCGGTCGTCACAGGGTTACACCTTCAGCCTTGGTTCCGGTTCTGTTTCGTGGCGGGCTACCCGCTCGTCTTCTGTTCTCGGCTCCAGTTGTGAGGCTGAGATCTACGCTGGGGCCATGGCTGCACAGGAGCTTCGCTGGCTCACCTACCTGCTGACTGACCTCGGAGAGCCGCCTCGTTCTCCTCCAGTGCTGTACGTAGACAACAAGGCCATGCTGGCCTTGTGTCGAGAGCAGAGACTGGAGCACAGAACGAAGCACATTGCTCTCCGCTACTTCCTTGCTCGTGAGCTACAGCAGCGTGGTCAGCTGCGACTTGCGTACGTGGCCTCTCAGGCCAACACTGCTGATATCTTCACCAAGGCACTTGCGCCTTGTGATCATCAGCGTTTCTGTACTCAGCTGGGCCTTGTGCCTACCTTGCCTCACTTGCTCACCCCTTGACCTTGTTTGTACTGTTGCATATATATATACACGTGCTCTTGCTTGTCTAGCCTTATATATATATATGTAATCCTGCATGTGAACTGGCCTTGTGGCCTTGAACTTGTGCTCGGAATGTGTGGTGACTTTGTGATCCACCCTGAGCTTGCTTTGCTTTGCTTGACTGGTCTTGTGACCCCTTGTTCTCCCCCACTTTGCCTATGGGGGTGTGTCAGATTTATATGACAGAGCTACTGTAGGCTATAGTGGGGTAGCACATATGGGGTACAGTTTTCTAGGGTTTGTATTTGTACCCAACTTTTTCCTTAGTCATTCATTCCTGTTTTCTTAATTCACAAAAAAAACGCTGACAGTCAGCGTTACCTACGAAAAAAACGCTGACATTTCAGCGTTTATAAAAAAAAATGCTGATCGTGTATAGCTTTGATTTTAAGCAGAATTAAGAATTACAGATAAAAATAATTATACTATTTCCCACCCCCCTACCAGGTTCTAACCTTTTGGATATTTGTAATTCGGCAAATATAGGCATTCCCAGTCGTGCATGGTACCTGCACTACAGGCACGCATACCGACCAAACTGACCAGCGCATTACTTACCGTAATCCCCCGGATAGAAGACCCCCCCAAAATACAATACCCCCGGGTAGCTAATACGGGAGGGTACTTTATAAAACCTCGATTTCGTTATACCCCCCCTTTGGGGGGTGATCAATACAAGACCCCCCCTTTTTCCCTATAAGGGGGTTTTCCTTGTACTTTTCATTTGATTCGTTTGAAACTGAGGCATTCTAAAGTGCAAATTCGGCTTTTGGGGGGTGAATTCCCGTGTCAGGGGTTGATTTGCTGCGTTAGGGGGCCAGTTCGCTGCGTCAGGTGGCGAAATTGTTGTGTCAGGGGGCAAAATTGCTGCGTCAGAGGGGCGAATTTTACTGTGACGGGCAAATTTGTTTTGACTGGTCAAGCGAATCACCAAAAGCAAACCCACAACTTCGGTATTAACTTTGGTGTTGAAAACATTAAAAAAAAGTAGTACCATTTGAAAAGACGCGGGTGTTATAATATTTTTTCCTTTGTTAAGACCCCCCCCATTTTTTCTAGGGATTTAGCATAAGACCCTAGGGTCTTATATCCGGGGGAATACGGTATGTTTGTAGAGATGCAGTTGGTGCCATTTTCTTGCCAGTCCACTAGATTAGGCCATCTATTTTAACAACACTAGGTTCTAACATTTTAGATCCATATATTTTGAGAGATTTCAGAGCTCCAGCTCCGTTTTGTACCGGCACACAAGCGTGCAAAGTGACCCAACCGACCAACGCATCAATTTCTCCGTATAAATACAGTAAATACCATATATATTTAGGCATTTCCTTTTAATAATACCATTTTCCACCCCCTTACCAGGTTCTAACCTTTTGGATCTTTGTAATTCACCAAATATAGGCATTCCAGTCGTGCATGGTACCTCCACTACAGGCGCTCATACCGACCAAAATGACATGCGCATTACTTATGATTGTAAAGATGCAGTTGGTACCATTTTCTTGCCAGTCTACTAGATTAGGCCATCTACTTTAACAACACTAGGTTTCAACCTTTTAGATCCACATAATTTGGAAGATTTAAGAGCTCCACCTCCGCCTTGTACCTGCACACAAGCATGCGTACTGACCGAACCGATTCACGCATAATTTTCTCCGTATAAATACAGTGAATACCATATATATTTAGGCTTTTCCTTTGAATTATATCATTTCCCACTTCCCTACTAGGTTCTAACCTTTTGGATCTTTGTAATTTGCCAAATATAGGCATTCCCAGTCGTGCATGGTACCTGCACCACAGGCGCGCATACCGACCAAAGAATGGGGCAGGGTGATGGAAAGCAAGAGAATTGGGCGGGTTGATGGAAAGCGGGAGAATGGGGCGGGGTGATGGAAGGGGGGGGGTGATGGAAGGAGGGAGAATGGGGCGGGGTGATGGAAAGCGGGAGAATGGGGCGGGGTGATGGAATGCGGAAGAATGGGGCGGGGTGATGGAAAGCGGGAGAATGGGGCGGGGTGATGGAAAGCGGGAGAATAGGGCGGGGTGATGGAAAGCGGGAGAATGGGGCGGGGTGATGGAAAGCGGGAGAATGGGGCGGGGTGATGGAAAGCGGGAGAATGGGGCGGGGTGATGGAAGGAGGGAGAATGGGGCGGGGTGATGGAAGGAGGGAGAATGGGGCGGGGTGATGGAAAGCGGGAGAATGGGGCGGGATGATGGAAAGCGGGAGAATGGGGCGGGGTGATGGAAAGCGGGAGAATGGGGCGGGGTGATGGAAAGCGGGAGAATGGGGCGGGGTGATGGTAAGCGGGAGAATGGGGCGGGGTGATGGAAAGCGGGAGAATGGGGCGGGGTGATGGAAAGCGGGAGAATGGGGCGGGGTGGTGGAAAGCGGGAGAATGGGACGGGGTGATGGAAGGAGGGAGAATGGGGCGGGGTGATGGAAAGCGGGAAGATGGGGCGGGGTGATGGAAAGCGGGAGAATGGGCGGGGTGATAGAAAGCGGGAGAATGGGGCGGGGTGATGAAAAGCGGGAGAATGGGGCGGGGTGATGGAAGGAGGGAGAATGGGGCGGGGTGATGGAAGGAGGGAGAATGGGGCGGGGTGATGGAAAGCGGGAGAATGGGGTGGGGTGATGGAAAGCAGGAGAATGGGGCGGGGTGATGGAAAGTGGGAGAATGGGGCGGGGTGATGGAAAGCGGGAGTATGGGGCGGGGTGATGGAAAGCGGGAGAATGGGGCGGGGTGATGGAAAGCGGGAGAATGGGGCGGGGTTATGGAAGGAGGGAGAATGGGGCGGGGTGATGGAAGGAGGGAGAATGGGGCGGGGTGATGGAAAGCGGGAGAATGGGGCGGGGTGATGGAAAGCGGGAGAATGGGGCGGGGTGATGGAAAGCGGGAGAATGGGGCAGGGTGATGGAAGGAGGGAGAATGGGGCGGGGTGATTGAAAGCGGGAGAATGGGGCGGTGTGATGGAAAGCGGGAGAATGGGGCGGGGTGATGGAAAGCGGGAGAATGGGGCGGGGTGATGAAAATCGGGAGAATGGGGCGGGGTGATGGAAAGCGGGAGAATGGGGCAGGGTGATGGAAAGCGGGAGAATGGGGCGGGGTGATGGAAAAATGGAGAATATAGCGTGGTGATGAAAAGCGGGAGAATGGGGCTGGGTGATGGAAGGAGGGAGAATGGGGCGGGGTGATGGAAGGAGGGAGAATGGGGCGGGGTGATGGAAAGAGGGAGAATGGGGCGGGGTGATGGAAAGCGGGAGAATGGGGCGGGGTGATGGAAAGCGGGAGAATGGGCGGGGTGATAGAAAGCGGGAGAATGGGGCGGGGTGATGAAAAGCGGGAGAATGGGGCGGGGTGATGGAAGAAGGGAGAATGGGGCGGGGTGATGGAAGGAGGGAGAATGGGGCGGGGTGATGGAAAGCGGGAGAATGGGGCGGGGTGATGGAAAGCGGGAGAATAGGGCGGGGTGATGGAAAGCGGGAGAATGGGGCGGAGTGATGGAAAGCGGGAGAATGGGGCGGGTGATGGAAAGAGGGAGAATGGGGCGGGGTGATGGAAAGTGGGAGAATGGGGCGGGGTGATGGAAAGCGGGAGAATGGGGCGGGGTGATGGAAAGCGGGAGAATGGGGCGGGGTGATGGAAAGCGGGAGAATGGGGCGGGGTGATGGAAGGAGGGAGAATGGGGCAGGGTGATGGAAGGAGGGAGAATGGGGCGGGGTGATGGAAAGCGGGAGAATGGGGCGGGGTGATGGAAAGCGGGAGAATGGGGCGGGGTGATGGAAAGCGGGAGAATGGGGCGTGGTGATGGAAAGCGGGAGAATGGGGCGGGGTGATGGAAAGCGGGAGAATGGGGCTGGGTGATGGAAAGCGGGAGAATGGGGCGGGGTGATGGAAAGCGGGAGAATGGGGCGGGGTGATGGAAAGAGGGAGAATGGGGCGGGGTGATGGAAAGCGGGAGAATCGGGCGGGGTGATGGAAAGCGGGAGAATGGGGCGGGGTGATGGAAAGCGGGAGAATGGGGCGTGGTGATGGAAAGCGGGAGAATGGGGCCGGGTGATGGAAAGCGGGAGAATGGGGCGGGGTGATGGAAAGCGGGAGAATGGGGCTGGGTGATGGAAAGCGGGAGAATGGGGCGGGGTGATGGAAAGCGGGAGAATGGGGCGGGGTGATGGAAAGAGGGAGAATGGGGCGGGGTGATGGAAAGCGGGAGAATGGGGCGGGGTGATGGAAAGCGGGAGAATGGGGCGGGGTGATGGAAAGCGGGAGAATGGGGCGTGGTGATGGAAAGCGGGAGAATGGGGCGGGGTGATGGAAAGCGGGAGAATGTGGCTGGGTGATGGAAAGCGGGAGAATGGGGCGGGGTGATGGAAAGCGGGAGAATGGGGCGGGGTGATGGAAAGCGGGAGAATGGGGAGGGGTGATGGAAAGCGGGAGAATGGGGCGGGGTGATGGAAAGCGGGAGAATGAGGCGGGGTGATGGAAAGCGGGAGAATGGGGCGTGGTGATGGAAAGCGGAAGAATGGGGCGGGGTGATGGAAAGCGGGAGAATGGGGCGGGGTGATGGAAAGCGGGAGAATGGGGCGGGGTGATGGAAAGCGGGAGAATGGGGCGGGGTGATGGAAAGCGGGAGAATGGGGCGGGGTGATGGAAAGAGGGAGAATGGGGCGGGGTGATGGAAAGCGGGAGAATGGGGCGGGGTGATGGAAAGCGGGAGAATGGGTCGGGGTGATGGAAAGCGGGAGAATGGGGCGGGGTGATGGAAAACGGGAGAATGGGGCGGGGTTATGGAAAGCGGTAGAATGGGGCGGGGTGATGGAAAGCGGGAGAATGGGGCGGGGTGATGGAAAGCGGGAGAATGGGGCGGGGTGATGGAAAGCGGGAGAATGGGGCGGGGTGATGGAAAGCGGGAGAATGGGGCGGGGTGATGGAAAGCGGGAGAATGGGGCGGGGTGATGGAAGAAGGGAGAATGGGGCGGGGTGATGGAAGGAGGGAGAATGGGGCGGGGTGATGGAAAGCGGGAGAATGGGGCGGGGTGATGGAAAGTGGGAGAATGGGGCGGGGTGATGGAAAGCGGGAGAATGGGGCGGGGTGATGGAAAACGGGAGAATGGGGCGGGGTTATGGAAAGCGGTAGAATGGGGCGGGGTGATGGAAGCAGGGAGAATGGGGCGGGGTGATGGAAGGAGGGAGAATGGGGCGGGGTGATGGAAAGCGGGAGAATGGGGCGGGGTGATTGAAAGTGGGAGAATGGGGCGGGGTGATGGAAAGCGGCGGGAGAATGGGGCGGGGTGATGGAAAGCGGGAGAATAGGGCGGGGTGATGGAAAGCGGGAGAATGGGGCGGGGTGATGGAAAGCGGAAGAATGGGGCGGGGTGATGGAAAGCGGGAGAATGGGGCGGGGTGATGGAAAGCGGGAGAATGGGGCGGGGTGATGGAAAGCGGGAGAATGGGGCGGGGTGATGGAAAGCGGGAGAATGGGGCGGGGTGATGGAAAGCGGGAGAATGGGGCGGGGTGATGGAAAGCGGGAGAATGGGGCGGGGTGATGGAAAGCGGGAGAATGGGGCGGGGTGATGGAAAGCGAGAGAATGGGGCGGGGTGATGGAAAGCGGGAGAATGGGGCGGGGTGATGGAAAGCGGGAGAATGGGGAGGGGTGATGGAAAGCGGGAGAATGGGGCGTGGTGATGGAAAGCGGGAGAATGGGGTGGGGTGATGGAAAGCGGGAGAATGGGGCTGGGTGATGGAAAGCGGGAGAATGGGGCGGGGTGATGGAAAGCGGGAGAATGGGGCGGGGTGATGGAAAGCGGGAGAATGGGGCGGGGTGATGGAAAGCGGGAGAATGGGGCGGGGTGATGGAAAGCGGGAGAATGGGGCTGGGTGATGGAAAGCGGGAGAATGGGGCGGGGTGATGGAAAGCGGGAGAATGGGGCGGGGTGATGGAAAGAGGGAGAATGGGGCGGGGTGATGGAAAGCGGGAGAATGGGGCGGGGTGATGGAAAGCGGGAGAATGGGGCGGGGTGATGGAAAGCGGGAGAATGGGGCGTGGTGATGGAAAGCGGGAGAATGGGGCGAGGTGATGGAAAGCGGGAGAATGGGGCTGGGTGATGGAAAGCGATAGAATGGGGCGGGGTGATGGAAAGGGGGAGAATGGGGCGGGGTGATGGAAAGAGGGAGAATGGGGCGGGGTGATGGAAAGCGGGAGAATGGGGCGGGGTGATGGAAAGCGGGAGAATGGGGCGGGGTGATGGAAAGCGGGAGAATGGGGCGTGGTGATGGAAAGCGGGAGAATGGGGCGGGGTGATGGAAAGCGGGAGAATGGGGCGGGGTGATGGAAAGCGGGAGAATGGGGCTGGGTGATGGAAAGCGGGAGAATGGGGCGGGGTGATGGAAAGCGGGAGAATGGGGCGGGGTGATGGAAAGAGGGAGAATGGGGCGGGGTGATGAAAAGCGGGAGAATGGGGCAGGGTGATGGAAAGCGGGAGAATGGGGCGGGGTGATGGAAAGCGGGAGAATGGGGCATGGTGATGGAAAGCGGGAGAATGGGGCGGGGTGATGGAAAGCGGGAGAATGGGGCTGGGTGATGGAAAGCGGGAGAATGGGGCGGGGTGAAGGAAAGCGGGAGAATGGGGCGGGGTGATGGAAAGCGGGAGAATGGGGCGGGGTGATGGAAAGCGGGAGAATGGGGCGGGGTGATGGAAAGCGGGAGAATGGGGCGGGGTGATGGAAAGCGGGAGAATGGGGCGGGGTGATGGAAAGCGGGAGAATGGGGCGGGGTGATGGAAGGAGGGAGAATGGGGCGGGGTGATGGAAGGAGGGAGAATGGGGCGGGGTGATGGAAAGCGGGAGAATGGGGCGGGGTGATGGAAAGCAGGAGAATGGGGCGGGGTGATGGAAAGCGGGAGAATGGGGCGGGGTGATGGAAAGCGGGAGTATGGGGCGGGGTGATGGAAAGCGGGAGAATGGGGCGGGGTGATGGAAAGCGGGAGAATGGGGCGGGGTGATGGAAAGCGGGAGAATGGGGCGGGGTGATGGAAGGAGGGAGAATGGGGCGGGGTGATGGAAGGAGGGAGAATGGGGCGGGGTGATGGAAAGCGGGAGAATGGGGCGGGGTGATGGAAAGCGGGAGAATGGGGCGGGGTGATGGAAAGCGGGAGAATGGGGCGGGGTGATGGAAAGCGGGAGAATGGGGCGGGGTGATGGAAAGCGGGAGAATGGGGCGGGGTGATGGAAGGAGGGAGAATGGGGCGGGGTGATGGAAGGAGGGAGAATGGGGCGGGGTGATGGAAAGCGGGAGAATGGGGCGGGGTGATGGAAAGCGGGAGAATGGGGCGGGGTGATGGAAAGCGGGAGAATGGGGCGGGGTGATGGAAAGCGGGAGAATGGGGCGTGGTGATGGAAAGCGGGAGAATGGGGCGGGGTGATGGAAAGCGGGAGAATGGGGCGGGGTGATGGAAAGCGGGAGAATGGGGCTGGGTGATGGAAAGCGGGAGAATGGGGCGGGGTGATGGAAAGCGGGAGAATGGGGCGGGGTGATGGAAAGAGGGAGAATGGGGCGGGGTGATGGAAAGCGGGAGAATGGGGCGGGGTGATGGAAAGCGGGAGAATGGGGCGGGGTGATGGAAAGCGGGAGAATGGGGCGTGGTGATGGAAAGCGGGAGAATGGGGCGGGGTGATGTAAAGCGGGAGAATGTGGCTGGGTGATGGAAAGCGGGAGAATGGGGCGGGGTGATGGAAAGCGGGAGAATGGGGCGGGGTGATGGAAAGCGGGAGAATGGGGCGGGGTGATGGAAAGCGGGAGAATGGGGCGGGGTGATGGAAAGCGGGAGAATCGGGCGGGGTGATGGAAAGCGGGAGAATGGGGCGGGGTGATGGAAGGAGGGAGAATGGGGCGGGGTGATTGAAAGCGGGAGAATGGGGCGGGGTGATGGAAAGCGGGAGAATGGGGCGGGGTGATGGAAAGCGGGAAAATGGGGCGGGGTGATGAAAATCGGGAGAATGGGGCGGGGTGATGGAAAGCGGGAGAATGGGGCGGGGTGATGGAAAGCGGGAGAATGGGGCGGGGTGATGGAAGGAGGGAGAATGGGGCGGGGTGATGGAAGGAGGGAGAATGGGGCGGGGTGATGGAAAGCAGGAGAATGGGGCGGGGTGATGGAAAGCGGGAGAATGGGGCGGGGTGATGGAAAGCGGGAGAATGGGGCGGGGTGATGGAAGGAGGGAGAATGGGGCGGGGTGATTGAAAGCGGGAGAATGGGGCGGGGTGATGGAAAGCGGGAGAATGGGGCGGGGTGATGGAAAGCGGGAGAATGGGGCGGGGTGATGAAAATCGGGAGAATGGGGCGGGGTGATGGAAAGCAGGAGAATGGGACGGGGTGATGAAAAGCGGGAGAATGGGGCGGGGTGATGGAAGGAGGGAGAATGGGGCGGGGTGATGGAAGGAGGGAGAATGGGGCGGGGTGATGGAAAGCGGGAGAATGGGGTGGGGTGATGGAAAGCAGGAGAATGGGGCGGGGTGATGGAAAGCGGGAGAATGGGGCGGGGTGATGGAAAGCGGGAGTATGGGGCGGGGTGATGGAAAGCGGGAGAATGGGGCGGGGTGATGCAAAGCGGGAGAATGGGGCGGGGTGATGGAAAGCGGGAGAATGGGGCGGGGTGATGGAAGGAGGGAGAATGGGGCGGGGTGATGGAAGGAGGGAGAATGGGGCGGGGTGATGGAAAGCGAGAGAATGGGGCGGGGTGATGGAAAGCGGGAGAATGGGGCGGGGTGATGGAAAGCGGGAGAATGGGGCGGGGTGATGGAAGGAGGGAGAATGGGGCGGGGTGATTGAAAGCGGGAGAATGGGGCGGGGTGATGGAAAGCGGGAGAATGGGGCGGGGTGATGGAAAGCGGGAGAATGGGGCGGGGTGATGGAAAGCGGGAGAATGGGGCGGGGTGATGGAAAGCGGGAGAATGGGGCGTGGTGATGGAAAGCGGGAGAATGGGGCGGGGTGATGGAAAGCGGGAGAATGGGGCGGGGTGATGGAAAGCGGGAGAATGGGGCTGGGTGATGGAAAGCGGGAGAATGGGGCGGGGTGATGGAAAGGGGGAGAATGGGGCGGGGTGATGGAAAGAGGGAGAATGGGGCGGGGTGATGGAAAGCGGGAGAATGGGGCGGGGTGATGGAAAGCGGGAGAATGGGGCGGGGTGATGGAAAGCGGGAGAATGGGGCGTGGTGATGGAAAGCGGGAGAATGGGGCGGGGTGATGGAAAGCGGGAGAATGGGGCGGGGTGATGGAAAGCGGGAGAATGGGGCTGGGTGATGGAAAGCGGGAGAATGGGGCGGGGTGATGGAAAGCGGGAGAATGGGGCGGGGTGATGGAAAGAGGGAGAATGGGGCGGGGTGATGAAAAGCGGGAGAATGGGGCAGGGTGATGGAAAGCGGGAGAATGGGGCGGGGTGATGGAAAGCGGGAGAATGGGGCGTGGTGATGGAAAGCGGGAGAATGGGGCGGGGTGATGGAAAGCGGGAGAATGGGGCTGGGTGATGGAAAGCGGGAGAATGGGGCGGGGTGATGGAAAGCGGGAGAATGGGGCGGGGTGATGGAAAGCGGGAGAATGGGGTGGGGTGATGGAAAGCGGGAGAATGGGGCGGGGTGATGGAAAGCGGGAGAATGGGGCGGGGTGATGGAAAGCGGGAGAATGGGGCGGGGTGATGGAAAGCGGGAGAATGGGGCGGGGTGATGGAAGGAGGGAGAATGGGGCGGGGTGATGGAAGGAGGGAGAATGGGGCGGGGTGATGGAAAGCGGGAGAATGGGGCGGGGTGATGGGAAGCAGGAGAATGGGGCGGGGTGATGGAAAGCGGGAGAATGGGGCGGGGTGATGGAAAGCGGGAGTATGGGGCGGGGTGATGGAAAGCGGGAGAATGGGGCGAATTGATGGAAAGCGGGAGAATGGGGCGGGGTGATGGAAAGCGGGAGAATGGGGCGGGGTGATGGAAGGAGGGAGAATGGGGCGGGGTGATGGAAGGAGGGAGAATGGGGCGGGGTGATGGAAAGCGGGAGAATGGGGCGGGGTGATGGAAAGCGGGAGAATGGGGCGGGGTGATGCAAAGCGGGAGAATGGGGCGGGGTGATGGAAAGCGGGAGAATGGGGCGGGGTGATGGAAAGCGGGAGAATGGGGCGGGGTGATGGAAGGAGGGAGAATGGGGCGGGGTGATGGAAGGAGGGAGAATGGGGCGGGGTGATGGAAAGCGGGAGAATGGGGCGGGGTGATGGAAAGCGGGAGAATGGGGCTGGGTGATGGAAAGCGGGAGAATGGGGCGGGGTGATGGAAAGCGGGAGAATGGGGCGGGGTGATGGAAAGCGGGAGAATGGGGCGGGGTGATGGAAAGCGGGAGAGTGGGGCGGGGTGATGGAAAGCAGGAGAATGGGGCTGGGTGATGGAAAGCGGGAGAATGGGGCGGGGTGATGGAAAGCGGGAGAATGGGGCGGGGTGATGGAAAGAGGGAGAATGGGGCGGGGTGATGGAAAGCGGGAGAATGGGGCGGGGTGATGGAAAGCGGGAGAATGGGGCGGGGTGATGGAAAGCGGGAGAATGGGGCGTGGTGATGGAAAGCGGGAGAATGGGGCGGGGTGATGTAAAGCGGGAGAATGTGGCTGGGTGATGGAAAGCGGGAGAATGGGGCGGGGTGATGGAAAGCGGGAGAATGGGGCGGGGTGATGGAAAGCGGGAGAATGGGGCAGGGTGATGGAAAGCGGGAGAATGGGGCGGGGTGATGGAAAGCGGGAGAATCGGGCGGGGTGATGGAAAGCGGGAGAATGGGGCGGGGTGATGGAAGGAGGGAGAATGGGGCGGGGTGATTGAAAGCGGGAGAATGGGGCGGGGTGATGGAAAGCGGGAGAATGGGGCGGGGTGATGGAAAGCGGGAAAATGGGGCGGGGTGATGAAAATCGGGAGAATGGGGCGGGGTGATGGAAAGCGGGAGAATGGGGCGGGGTGATGGAAAGCGGGAGAATGGGGCGGGGTGATGGAAAGCGGGAGAATGGGGCGTGGTGATGGAAAGCGGGAGAATGGGGCGGGGTGATGGAAAGCGGGAGAATGGGGCTGGGTGATGGAAAGCGGGAGAATGGGGCGGGGTGATGGAAAGCGGGAGAATGGGGCGGGGTGATGGAAAGCGGGAGAATGGGGCGGGGTGATGGAAAGCGGGAGAATGGGGCGGGGTGATGGAAAGCGGGAGAATGGGGCGGGGTGATGGAAAGCGGGAGAATGGGGCGGGGTGATGGAAAGCGGGAGAATGGGGCGGGGTGATGGAAGGAGGGAGAATGGGGCGGGGTGATGGAAGGAGGGAGAATGGGGCGGGGTGATGGAAAGCGGGAGAATGGGGCGGGGTGATGGAAAGTAGGAGAATGGGGCGGGGTGATGGAAAGCGGGAGAATGGGGCGGGGTGATGGAAAGCGGGAGTATGGGGCGGGGTGATGGAAAGCGGGAGAATGGGGCGGGGTGATGGAAAGCGGGAGAATGGGGCGGGGTGATGGAAAGCGGGAGAATGGGGCGGGGTGATGGAAGGAGGGAGAATGGGGCGGGGTGATGGAAGGAGGGAGAATGGGGCGGGGTGATGGAAAGCGGGAGAATGGGGCGGGGTGATGGAAAGCGGGAGAATGGGGCGGGGTGATGGAAAGCGGGAGAATGGGGCGGGGTGATGGAAAGCGGGAGAATGGGGCGGGGTGATGGAAAGCGGGAGAATGGGGCGGGGTGATGGAAGGAGGGAGAATGGGGCGGGGTGATGGAAGGAGGGAGAATGGGGCGGGGTGATGGAAAGCGGGAGAATGGGGCGGGGTGATGGAAAGCGGGAGAATGGGGCGGGGTGATGGAAAGCGGGAGAATGGGGCGGGGTGATGGAAAGCGGGAGAATGGGGCGTGGTGATGGAAAGCGGGAGAATGGGGCGGGGTGATGGAAAGCGGGAGAGTGGGGCGGGGTGATGGAAAGCAGGAGAATGGGGCTGGGTGATGGAAAGCGGGAGAATGGGGCGGGGTGATGGAAAGCGGGAGAATGGGGCGGGGTGATGGAAAGAGGGAGAATGGGGCGGGGTGATGGAAAGCGGGAGAATGGGGCGGGGTGATGGAAAGCGGGAGAATGGGGCGGGGTGATGGAAAGCGGGAGAATGGGGCGTGGTGATGGAAAGCGGGAGAATGGGGCGGGGTGATGTAAAGCGGGAGAATGTGGCTGGGTGATGGAAAGCGGGAGAATGGGGCGGGGTGATGGAAAGCGGGAGAATGGGGCGGGGTGATGGAAAGCGGGAGAATGGGGCGGGGTGATGGAAAAGGGGAGAATGGGGCGGGGTGATGGAAAGCGGGAGAATCGGGCGGGGTGATGGAAAGCGGGAGAATGGGGCGGGGTGATGGAAGGAGGGAGAATGGGGCGGGGTGATTGAAAGCGGGAGAATGGGGCGGGGTGATGGAAAGCGGGAGAATGGGGCGGGGTGATGGAAAGCGGGAAAATGGGGCGGGGTGATGAAAATCGGGAGAATGGGGCGGGGTGATGGAAAGCGGGAGAATGGGGCGGGGTGATGGAAAGCGGGAGAATGGGGCGGGGTGATGGAAGGAGGGAGAATGGGGCGGGGTGATGGAAGGAGGGAGAATGGGGCGGGGTGATGGAAAGCAGGAGAATGGGGCGGGGTGATGGAAAGCGGGAGAATGGGGCGGGGTGATGGAAAGCGGGAGAATGGGGCGGGGTGATGGAAGGAGGGAGAATGGGGCGGGGTGATTGAAAGCGGGAGAATGGGGCGGGGTGATGGAAAGCGGGAGAATGGGGCGGGGTGATGGAAAGCGGGAGAATGGGGCGGGGTGATGAAAATCGGGAGAATGGGGCGGGGTGATGGAAAGCAGGAGAATGGGACGGGGTGATGAAAAGCGGGAGAATGGGGCGGGGTGATGGAAGGAGGGAGAATGGGGCGGGGTGATGGAAGGAGGGAGAATGGGGCGGGGTGATGGAAAGCGGGAGAATGGGGTGGGGTGATGGAAAGCAGGAGAATGGGGCGGGGTGATGGAAAGCGGGAGAATGGGGCGGGGTGATGGAAAGCGGGAGTATGGGGCGGGGTGATGGAAAGCGGGAGAATGGGGCGGGGTGATGCAAAGCGGGAGAATGGGGCGGGGTGATGGAAAGCGGGAGAATGGGGCGGGGTGATGGAAGGAGGGAGAATGGGGCGGGGTGATAGAAGGAGGGAGAATGGGGCGGGGTGATGGAAAGCGAGAGAATGGGGCGGGGTGATGGAAAGCGGGAGAATGGGGCGGGGTGATGGAAAGCGGGAGAATGGGGCGGGGTGATGGAAAGCGGGAGTATGGGGCGGGGTGATGGAAAGCGGGAGAATGGGGCGGGGTGATGCAAAGCGGGAGAATGGGGCGGGGTGATGGAAAGCGGGAGAATGGGGCGGGGTGATGGAAGGAGGGAGAATGGGGCGGGGTGATGGAAGGAGGGAGAATGGGGCGGGGTGATGGAAAGCGAGAGAATGGGGCGGGGTGATGGAAAGCGGGAGAATGGGGCGGGGTGATGGAAAGCGGGAGAATGGGGCGGGGTGATGGAAAGCGGGAGAATGGGGCGGGGTGATGGAAAGCGGGAGAATGGGGCGGGGTGATGGAAAGCGGAAGAATGGGGCGGGGTGATGGAAAGCGGGAGAATGGGGCGGGGTGATGGAAAGCGGGAGAATGGGGCGGGGTGATGGAAGGAGGGAGAATGGGGCGGGGTGATGGAAGGAGGGAGAATGGGGCGGGGTGATGGAAAGCGGGAGAATGGGGCGGGGTGATGGAAAGCGGGAAAATGGGGCGGGGTGATGAAAATCGGGAGAATGGGGCGGGGTGATGGAAAGCGGGAGAATGGGGCGGGGTGATGGAAAGCGGGAGAATGGGGCGGGGTGATGGAAGGAGGGAGAATGGGGCGGGGTGATGGAAGGAGGGAGAATGGGGCGGGGTGATGGAAAGCAGGAGAATGGGGCGGGGTGATGGAAAGCGGGAGAATGGGGCGGGGTGATGGAAAGCGGGAGAATGGGGCGGGGTGATGGAAGGAGGGAGAATGGGGCGGGGTGATTGAAAGCGGGAGAATGGGGCGGGGTGATGGAAAGCGGGAGAATGGGGCGGGGTGATGGAAAGCGGGAGAATGGGGCGGGGTGATGAAAATCGGGAGAATGGGGCGGGGTGATGGAAAGCAGGAGAATGGGACGGGGTGATGAAAAGCGGGAGAATGGGGCGGGGTGATGGAAGGAGGGAGAATGGGGCGGGGTGATGGAAGGAGGGAGAATGGGGCGGGGTGATGGAAAGCGGGAGAATGGGGTGGGGTGATGGAAAGCAGGAGAATGGGGCGGGGTGATGGAAAGCGGGAGAATGGGGCGGGGTGATGGAAAGCGGGAGTATGGGGCGGGGTGATGGAAAGCGGGAGAATGGGGCGGGGTGATGCAAAGCGGGAGAATGGGGCGGGGTGATGGAAAGCGGGAGAATGGGGCGGGGTGATGGAAGGAGGGAGAATGGGGCGGGGTGATGGAAGGAGGGAGAATGGGGCGGGGTGATGGAAAGCGAGAGAATGGGGCGGGGTGATGGAAAGCGGGAGAATGGGGCGGGGTGATGGAAAGCGGGAGAATGGGGCGGGGTGATGGAAGGAGGGAGAATGGGGCGGGGTGATTGAAAGCGGGAGAATGGGGCGGGGTGATGGAAAGCGGGAGAATGGGGCGGGGTGATGGAAAGCGGGAGAATGGGGCGGGGTGATGAAAATCGGGAGAATGGGGCGGGGTGATGGAAAGCGGGAGAATGGGGCGGGGTGATGGAAAGCGGGAAAATGGGGCGGGGTGATGGAAAAATGGAGAATAAAGCGGGGTGATGAAAAGTGGGAGAATGGGGCTGGGTGATGGAAGGAGGGAGAATGGGGCGGGGTGATGGAAGGAGGGAGAATGGGGCGGGGTGATGGAAAGAGGGAGAATGGGGCGGGGTGATGGAAAGCGGGAGAATGGGGCGGGGTGATGGAAAGCGGGAGAATGGGCGGGGTGATAGAAAGCGGGAGAATGGGGCGGGGTGATGGAAAGCGGGAGAATGGGGCGGGGTGATGGAAAGTGGGAGAATGGGGCGAGGTGATGGAAAGCGGGAGAATGGGGCTGGGTGATGGAAAGCGGGAGAATGGGGCGGGGTGATGGAAAGCGGGAGAATGGGGCGGGGTGATGGAAAGAGGGAGAATGGGGCGGGGTGATGGAAAGCGGGAGAATGGGGCGGGGTGATGGAAAGCGGGAGAATGGGGCGTGGTGATGGAAAGCGGGAGAATGGGGCGGGGTGATGGAAAGCGGGAGAATGGGGCTGGGTGATGGAAAGCGGGAGAATGGGGCGGGGTGATGGAAAGCGGGAGAATGGGGCGGGCTGATGGAAAGCGGGAGAATGGGGCGGGGTGATGAAAAGCGGGAGAATGGGGCGGGGTGATGGAAAGCGGGAGAATGGGGCGGGGTGATGGAAAGCGGGAGAATGGGGCGGGGTGATGGAAAGCGGAAGAATGGGGCGGGGTGATGGAAAGCGGGAGAATGGGGCGGGGTGATGGAAAGCGGGAGAATGGGGCGGGGTGATGGAAGGAGGGAGAATGGGGCGGGGTGATGGAAGGAGGGAGAATGGGGCGGGGTGATGGAAAGCGGGAGAATGGGGCGGGGTGATGGAAAGCGGGAGAATGGGGCGGGGTGATGGAAAGCGGGAGAATGGGGCGGGGTGATGGAAAGCGGGAGAATGGGGCGGGTGATGGAAGGAGGGAGAATGGGGCGGGGTGATGGAAGGAGGGAGAATGGGGTGGGGTGATAGAGAGCGGGAGAATGGGGCGGGGTGATGGAAAACGGGAGAATGGGGCGGGGTGATGGAAGGAGGAAGAATGGGGCGGGGTGATGGAAGGAGGGAGAATGGGGCGGGGTGATGGAAAGCGGGAGAATGGGGCGGGGTGATGGAAAGCGGGAGAATGGGGCGGGGTGATGGAAAGCGGGAGAATGGGGCGGGGTGATGGAAAGCGGGAGAATGGGGCGGGTGATGGAAAGCGGGAGAATGGGGCGGGGTGATGGAAAGCGGGAGAATGGGGCGGCGTGATGGAAGGAGGGAGAATGGGGCGGGGTGATGGAAGGAGGGAGAATGGGGCGGGGTGATGGAAAGCAGGAGAATGGGGCGGGGTGATGGAAAGCGGGAGAATGGGGCGGGGTGATGGAAAGCGGGAGAATGGGGCGGGGGTGATGGAAGGAGGGAGAATGGGGCGGGGTGATTGAAAGCGGGAGAATGGGGCGGGGTGATGGAAAGCGGGAGAATGGGGCGGGGTGATGGAAAGCGGGAGAATGGGGCGGGGTGATGAAAATCAGGAGAATGGGGCGGGGTGATGGAAAGCAGGAGAATGGGACGGGGTGATGAAAAGCGGGAGAATGGGGCGGGGTGATGGAAGGAGGGAGAATGGGGCGGGGTGATGGAAGGAGGGAGAATGGGGCGGGGTGATGGAAAGCGGGAGAATGGGGTGGGGTGATGGAAAGCAGGAGAATGGGGCGGGGTGATGGAAAGCGGGAGAATGGGGCGGGGTGATGGAAAGCGGGAGTATGGGGCGGGGTGATGGAAAGCGGGAGAATGGGGCGGGGTGATGCAAAGCGGGAGAATGGGGCGGGGTGATGGAAAGCGGGAGAATGGGGCGGGGTGATGGAAGGAGGGAGAATGGGGCGGGGTGATGGAAGGAGGGAGAATGGGGCGGGGTGATGGAAAGCGAGAGAATGGGGCGGGGTGATGGAAAGCGGGAGAATGGGGCGGGGTGATGGAAAGCGGGAGAATGGGGCGGGGTGATGGAAGGAGGGAGAATGGGGCGGGGTGATTGAAAGCGGGAGAATGGGGCGGGGTGATGGAAAGCGGGAGAATGGGGCGGGGTGATGGAAAGCGGGAGAATGGGGCGGGGTGATGAAAATCGGGAGAATGGGGCGGGGTGATGGAAAGCGGGAGAATGGGGCGGGGTGATGGAAAGCGGGAAAATGGGGCGGGGTGATGGAAAAATGGAGAATAAAGCGAGGTGATGAAAAGTAGGAGAATGGGGCTGGGTGATGGAAGGAGGGAGAATGGGGCGGGGTGATGGAAGGAGGGAGAATGGGGCGGGGTGATGGAAAGAGGGAGAATGGGGCGGGGTGATGGAAAGCGGGAGAATGGGGCGGGGTGATGGAAAGCGGGAGAATGGGCGGGGTGATAGAAAGCGGGAGAATGGGGCGGGGTGATGGAAAGCGGGAGAATGGGGCGGGGTGATGGAAAGCGGGAGAATGGGGCGAGGTGATGGAAAGCGGGAGAATGGGGCTGGGTGATGGAAAGCGGGAGAATGGGGCGGGGTGATGGAAAGCGGGGAGAATGGGGCGGGGTGATGGAAAGAGGGAGAATGGGGCGGGGTGATGGAAAGCGGGAGAATGGGGCGGGGTGATGGAAAGCGGGAGAATGGGGCGTGGTGATGGAAAGCGGGAGAATGGGGCGGGGTGATGGAAAGCGGGAGAATGGGGCTGGGTGATGGAAAGCGGGAGAATGGGGCGGGGTGATGGAAAGCGGGAGAATGGGGCGGGCTGATGGAAAGCGGGAGAATGGGGCGGGGTGATGAAAAGCGGGAGAATGGGGCGGGGTGATGGAAAGCGGGAGAATGGGGCGGGGGTGATGGAAAGCGGGAGAATGGGGCGGGGTGATGGAAAGCGGAAGAATGGGGCGGGGTGATGGAAAGCGGGAGAATGGGGCGGGGTGATGGAAAGCGGGAGAATGGGGCGGGGTGATGGAAGGAGGGAGAATGGGGCGGGGTGATGGAAGGAGGGAGAATGGGGCGGGGTGATGGAAAGCGGGAGAATGGGGCGGGGTGATGGAAAGCGGGAGAATGGGGCGGGGTGATGGAAAGCGGGAGAATGGGGCTGGGTGATGGAAAGCGGGAGAATGGGGCGGGTGATGGAAGGAGGGAGAATGGGGCGGGGTGATGGAAGGAGGGAGAATGGGGTGGGGTGATAGAGAGCGGGAGAATGGGGCGGGGTGATGGAAGGAGGAAGAATGGGGCGGGGTGATGGAAGGAGGGAGAATGGGGCGGGGTGATGGAAAGCGGGAGAATGGGGCGGGGTGATGGAAAGCGGGAGAATGGGGCGGGGTGATGGAAAGCGGGAGAATGGGGCGGGGTGATGGAAAGCGGGAGAATGGGGCGGGTGATGGAAGGAGGGAGAATAGGGCGGGGTGATGGAAGGAGGGAGAATGGGGTGGGGTGATGGAGAGCGGGAGAATGGGGCGGGGTGATGGAAAACGGGAGAATGGGGCGGGGTGATGGAAGGAGGAAGAATGGGGCGGGGTGATGGAAGGAGGGAGAATGGGGCGGGGTGATGGAAAGCGGGAGAATGGGGCGGGGTGATGGAAAGCGGGAGAATGGGGCGGGGTGATGGAAAGCGGGAGAATGGGGCGGGGTGATGGAAATGTTGGTGGAACCCTACGGTTTGCACTCGGCTTGTTGTCCGTGTGCGTGCATGCGTATGTGCATTGAATGGTATGAGGGCATGGGATAACATATATTTCATGCTTATAATAGTGTGTGAATGTTGAGTCATGATGTCGAGTGCGTGTGTCGAGTGAATAGCGAGTTATCGCTAGTCGCGTGTCACTCGGTCGTTTGTGTCCCGTGCGCGGTTTCTATTTTGTCGTGTGTCTCGTGCCCCGTTTCTATTTTGTCGTGTGTGTGGAATGTTCGGCATGTTGAAGGTGTGTGCAGCAGACCCATCAAGAACTCAAGGATGAGTTTGTGGTGAAGAACCAGAGCCTTGGTGTCAAGATTCAAGTGATCGCGAAGCCCGCGAAAAGGGTACTCCTCAAGATAATGAAGATAGTTACATTACTTTGTGTAGTGCAACATTTCACTTGGTGTAGGCCCTAGTGAAGGGTAGTTTCGAGACCCTTCGTGGTTGGGGACAGTGTGACACTGTTCCACATTACTGTACCTCGGCTCTTGGGGTTTGTAGGAGGTGGGACTCATTCCCAACTCGTAACTCTTCCTAACTCTTCCTATTGTGTGTTCTAAGACTATAGTGGCTGCCATAGTGCCGTTCGTTCAAACCAACGCTGTGTCGTCAATACTTGGTGAAATCGTGCGATCTAAATTGCACAGTTTAGGCGACGTTAAGACGCTCCAGATCCAATTTGAATGCTACAAACTCCCAGATGGATAGACCCTTGCTCAAGGCCAAGAGGGTAGAGGAGCAGGAGGAGGGAGAGGTAGAGGCCGTGGAGGCCGTGGCGGTCGCGGAGGTGGTGCTGCAAATATGAAGAACGAAGATAACGACAAGGACCCGAGCGACGATCGGTACCCGGGTCTATTCTACTTCGTGTCGACGCAAGTACCGGCTGGTCCAGAGAAGGATGAAGGCTTTGAGGAGCCAGCAGCTGTGGGGAAGGTGACCCTACACCCCCTGGACTATTGGGTGATTGATAGCGGCGCTACCTACACCATGACACCTCGTGCGGACTTGCTCACCGAACTTGAACCGTCACCGGTGAAGCATGTCACATCGGCTTTGGGGCAGCGAGCAGAGGTGAAAGGCATGGGCAAGGCCATGTTCAAGGGTGCTGATGGGAAGATGGTGGGCCTCAAGAACGTGCTTTGGGTGCCCAGCCTTGCTGCGAACCTGATTTCCGTGCGGCGGTTGGCAAAGGCCGGCATGGACACGAACTCGAAGGGAGCCAAGACCTACACAGCAAGGCTTGGCGATCGGATTCCTTGGGACCTTCATGAGGACAGGGATGTCTACAACGGGATGTGGCAGATCCCTGTGGTCCCTATGCTTAAGGAGAGGCAAGTGGCAG